>JAEBUQ010000002.1:2427846-3034807 GCA_023014435.1 Amanita fuliginea
GCCACTCATTAGTACACAGGGATATCGATTCAAACCAATATTCCTCTGGCATCGTCGAGTCGGACTCTAGTCGCTGGATCAGAGACATTAACGCCAGTGCAAGACCGTGAAGATTACTTGTTGAGTAGGATTATCATCATCTGATCCAATATTTGACTATTCACCTAGTGCACCGCGCGCCACGGCTATGGAGGTAGATTCCTTCTTAAGCAATATCATGCCTCCTGAGTTAGTGTTATTTTGTCATTTTATCGTCGTCGCTGATAACCATCCACACCAGGTTGGCGGCACCCTTAGTGTATTTCTCTTAACCTCTTCTTAACATCTAGAGCCTCATTTCATCTGTAGATCTAGTCCCCAGATTGAGCATGGAGCAATGCCACCCAAAGCACTACTTGCCAGGAAGCCACCTCTTCCAGCAAAGTGTGTTTGAATTGTTACTTATTTTACTCTGACATTTTGTCCAGGATACCCAAAAAGTGGAAATGGTTTGGGCCACTTGTATTGGAATACTCTGATGGGCGGAATGAAAGTATCAATGTAACATTGCAAGACTGCACCGAGCCCACCGGTACGGGATTGCGTCTCAGCTTCATCATGACGGGAGTGGAGGAGTTGGTTGCACCAAGCTTTCATGACTTCATAGATGTGCTATCTATTCTTCGCGCCTGCCAACCTCCTTCACAACACGGACGAATATTTGCCCAAACCGACCACGACGCCGCGTCATTAACGACTGTGAGTATTTTCATGGGTAAAATGAAACAGGTATGAAAATTTCCCAGTGGGTATTGATATATCTAACGGTTAGGGAAGGTCATTGTGATACCCGCAACTTTGGACGATGAGGTCGTTGGTCACATGCTACTGTTTTCTCCTGATAGTGAATTATGTCGTAAGCTCAAAGTTCCCTCGGACCTCCGCCAATCACGTTCTCTTGTCGTAACTCTTGTTGCATGGGAGTTATCGCCGAAACTACTTGCACTGGATTTCCGCAGACCCATTTCTGAAATTCTTCCCAAGGTTACCAAGATCGACCAGACGATTGAGGACACCATACGGTGGGAGCGCTCCATCCGCACCAAAGTATCCTATCATCATGCTCTTCGTGTTCTTAAATTTCCGAAAGCTCTGCATGATTTCATGATGCATGAGTACAAGCGGCCTTTCTGTGTTTGGTGGGATAGCGGCGACAACACCAATGCAAAAAGCCACCCCGGTATCGAAACAATGTATCTTCTTTCTATTATGGAGCAGTGTCGGGCGGGAAACGTTGGTCTTAAATCGGTCGCAAGAGTTGTCTTCGTCCATGTCGGTGCCCTAAAGACTGTTCACAAAATGCCTCAATTCATGGATAGAAGGGCGAACCATCCGCTCGTCCAGTTTTACACATATGGGACTCATGAAGGTGTTGGGCCTGGTATATGGGGTGTCCGAGAAATATGGCCATGCGGTGAGTTAAAGGAAACGTTTGTGTTGGAGACGTTGACGCGGTCCTAGGTGGCATTGTTACGTTCACGCCCCAAGCTGCGCTAGATGACTTCTTCGGTCTCCTTCATAGAATTCGTCAGATATATGCGCATCCTTTGTGGGCTTCCTACGTTATACCATCGGCGGTGGGAATGATAGCAAAGTTGATTTGTGGGAATCATGATCCTCTAGCCGTGTTTGACAGGTAGGCACTCTTCCCAAGTGATGTTACGCATGACTAACACTAGATTCAGAGGCGAATTTTTATTTAAAGACTTGCTGACTGCTATTGCAGAAGGGGAATTGGCCATGTTGACAGCCCCACGCAATGACCAACACTCGACGAGCGCTAATGAGGTGACGCAACAGTGGGTAAATGAATATGTATTGTCTTCACCAGATAGCGAGCGGGAGATATTACAATATGCAGTTGCTTCGTTTAACGCAAAGTTCTCCAACATCCACTCTTCGGAGTGGACGAGAGTTATCGCAGAGGAACTATCGGCTGATCTTTCATATATGCAAAGGCAACCTACGTTTATGCGAAATTATCGTCGATATGTGGTGCTCCGCGGTCATGGACAAGGGGTTTCACTTCCCGATGGTGTAAGTTCTGCCGTTGTGATGAAACCTGGCGCTGACGCTCCAGGAGTTCGAATGGGTCACTACATCCGATCTCGATTTTAGGGACGAGTTTTTCCCCCGACAGCAGTGATCGTGTTCTCTTCATGCTAGACCTATGTTTGCAGTGTTGACATGTCATTTCTGTACTAAGATCAATACAAATACAAGCCGATAACTCTCAAAGAATAATCTTCACAACTCGAATTTGGTTCTGGGATAGCGAACCTTGAGCGCCGCCTGTTCATCAACGAACCAGTACAGGTGCCCAGGATGCACAGGCTTGACCCTCGCGGATGGTAGACCGACCTCTGGCGTGTCAAGAACCGCGGTAAGGGCATCAGCCTTTTCTTTCCCGCTTGTTACAAAGGCTACACGTGCAGCATGATTGATGACCGGATATGTGAAAGTGATCCTATTCGGCGGCGGTTTCGGGGAATTTTCGATATATGCGACCCAGCGATCCTCCTCCGTGAGGAGTTCATGACCCGGAAACAACGAGGCGGTGTGCCCATCGGGACCCATGCCAAGTAAGATAAGATCGAAAATAGGGAAGCGCGCGGAATCCTTTTGCGCGAATTCTCGTATGAGTTCCTTTTCATACGAATCGGATAATTCCTCGAGATCTTCCAAAAGCTCTGTGTTTATAGTGTGAATGTTTGCTGCAGGGATGGGAACCTTTGAGAACAGAAGTTGGGTGCAGGCGTGGTGATTGGAGTCGGGGTGACTGAGTGGAACGGCACGCTCGTCGACATAAAAGACTTGCCTGGATTCGTCAGGCGTGGGGTCTTTGCGACGGGGCGAATCACATACCATTTGTCCCACTTTACGGCAGGGTCATCGATAAGACCCCTCAGCGCTTTGGGCAGGGAGCCGCCAGAGACGGCGACGGTGAAACGACCCTTCTTGGTGATGGATTCTTTCTGAGCTTTAACGACAAAGGCAGCGAGTGCATGGACAAGGTCGTCTTCATCTGCGAAGGAATAGACAACGGAGGGACTAGGAGGCTGGTGGACACCGGCCATGGCTCGAGGTAAGACAGACAAGACAATCAGATAACGTCATGTAAACATTACATAAACCTGAGTGCTATGATAGAAAAGTAACGTGTCCATCAGGCCATCAGCAGTTGCAGCCATAATTCTGCGAGTTCTCAGAGTCCAACTGGATTGGGTCCGGGTAGTCGACGTATCTGTACAACACTCAATGTCTGTCTGTCGTCGTCCAGCACCATTGACACGTACAGTTGTTCCTCAGCTTCTTGCTGAAGTGCATTCTTCGCCACCGTTTGGAATGCCTGCTCGACATTGATAGCCTCCTTCGCTGATGTCTCAAAATAAGGAATATTCCCTTTGGACTGGCACCATGTCATGGCCCGCTTCTGTGTTACCTTTGCACCGTGTCAGTGGTCGCATGTCATGATACCGGACGAGACACACTTGGCGTTTATTTTCTTCCACGTCAATCTTGTTTCCTAATACTACAAATGGGAAATTCTCCGGATCATGTGGACTTGCCTGTATGAGAAATTCATCGCGCCAGCTGTCCAGAGTTTCAAACGACTTTGCGCTGTTGACATCATACACGAGGACGCAACAATCGGCTCCTCGGTAGAAAGCCACGCCGAGCGATTGGAACCGCTCTTGTCCTGCGGTGTCCCATAGCTTAAACAGTTATGAGGCTCTGAGAACAAACATCCGAGCAGTAGATAACGCTACCTGCATAGTAACAGGACGGTCGTCCACTATTACCTCCTTCGTTAGGCTGTGCCACAATGAGTTGAAGCGTTCAACAGATTTGACATAGGCCGGCTTACAAGTCTGCACCGATGGTGGCCTTGTACTGGTTGCTGAACCGTTTGTTAACGTATTGGTTCATGAGCGACGTCTTGCCGACGCTGTTCGCATTCGGTTCAAATGAGTAGCATGACCAAAGGAAAGACTGACCCGCTGTCGCCTAGAATGATGACCTGGTGTCATTAGAACCTGGGTGCAGATCCATGAGATATGCACGTACCTTGAGCAATACGCGGCCCATCTGGGAGTTGAGGAGAGAGTGGCGTGCCCATTAAGGAAGCTTGCCCCGGATTGGAGATTCAAACTCCGAACACTGCCCTCAGAATGGCAGAGCCATCATGGCAGGAGCAGCTGCGTCTACGCCTCGCTGAGCGAAATGCACGGGAGGCGACCTTTAAACCCGTCATCGACCAATGTACGCATCTCTTGCTCCATCCACCTTCTTCTGTTTTATCGTCAACCAGATCGCAGGTTAGCCCAGCAAACCAAGCTCTTGAAGGAGCGCAATTCTTCCCTGTTACGTGCCGTAAGCGCCGTCAAAGTCTCTACCGGAGGTGGCGCTGTTCAAGGTGGAGTCGAAGAGTAAGTCCAACATTGCCATGCCATCTTGATGCTCAGTCTTCGATCCTTAGCAATCCCGTTTTAGCAGCCTTTACTCAGTCGCTAGAGTCGCAAATCTCGTCTCTACGCGATGAATTGGCTGCAGTGTACAAGACTCATGGCCAGAATGCTCAAAGACTCTTGGCCATGAACGAAACATTAAGAGAGAGGGAGGAAATGTCACGGGTCGAAGCCGAAAATCTCAGGAAAGCAAAGGAAGAGATAGTTACCCTAAGACGCAAAGTCGATCAGCATTCGGAATTAATGGCAGAGAAAGATAGGACTGTTCAGGTGAGCTCCTTGTATATGACCCTCATTCACGTGGTTTGCTTGATGATTTACAGATCCTGCATGACGAGATCAGTACACTGCAGCTGGAATTAGGCCAGATAGAAGAGCGCAATACGCTTATGCAGAAAGATAATGCAAAACTTCTCCAGCGTTGGCTTGACGCGAAGCAGGCCGAAGCGAACAAAATGAATGAAGCAAACGAATTCTACGAGACGATGCGTTCACGGCAGCAAACTGTTATTAATTGGAGAAATGGCGCATCAGGAGATGCATCCAGTACCCCCGACTCCCAGAATGAGGGCGCGGAGTCGGCTCAAGCAACAGTGACGTCGATGGCGGGAAAAGGCTTGGAGAAGGAGGAAGCACGACCAGCCAAGACGAAAGATCTGACCACATCGCCTTCCAACAAGACGGAGGAATTGACTCCGAATGGTTGATTGTCGATGAACAACACCTATAGAATCTATACCCATTTCAAACGCACAATTTTTCAGAGTAGTGCACAATCAAGTACTAATAAACATTTCAATGGGAGATTTCAGTGGGAAAAACAGTAAAATCAAAGGAACAGACGTCTTTAATACTAGCGAAAACTTTTGGAACAGTGGTCAATGTATGCCGGAAACATGTGTATGGAAACATGGTTGACAGACTCGCAGATGGGACAGCACTTGCAAAGTATACTGCGTAGGAGCTACATTGGGAGTGGAGAAACATCGACCAAGAAACGATATGAATTCAGTTCAACGACCACCATCTCCAGTGGTTGGTTGACCAGATGCTTGTTGACTGTAATATCCTGAATGTCATGTCAGCGTCGGAAAGAGCAAAATCATGTACTAAACTGACCACCCCAATAGTTTGAATAATAAGAATTAGGATCAGCGCTTGCCCACTGAGCTTGGGTGGCTTGGCTAGCTGCTGCGGTCGGATCAGAGGTGCCTTGTTGCCCGCTGGCGGTGAGGCCTAAACCAGCCCCGGCAGTAGTGACACTTTGAGACATGCCAGGAGAAGCTGGTGCCCCCGCAGTGGCCCCTGCTTGACCGGGAAACCCAGGGTAGGCACCGAAGCCATACTGACCGTATGTGTTTGGTTGCGGCATTCCATACATGGGCTAGAAATTACTTTAGCGAATCATCACGATCCCAAATGCTTTTCGTACCATGTTAGCATAAGGTGCAGCTGGAGTAGCAGGACTTAGGGTTGGTTGAGCGACTGCACCATCAGCTCTATCCTTGCCCCAGCTACATTTGATTGGTCTACCATGAACCATTTGACCCTGAAGCTGTACAATGGCCATAGCAGCATGCTCATGTGTGTCAAGTTTTACAAAAGCGAAACCACGATCGGCTTGCATACGGATTTCAGACAAATATCCGATTGATTGGAAAAGAGGGATGAGGTCGGCCTGGGTGCAATAAGGAACGAGATTTCCAACGTAAACAGTGGTGTTGTAGGCAGGAGTTTGCTGCACCACAGACTCGTATGTCAATGGGCCACCTTGAAAATTTATCGGAGCAGGAGCACCGCCGGTAGCGGCTGGACGAGGGGAAACTATCGTAGGTCCTCCTCCACCACCTTGAGTCTTTTGATTAGCCCAGTTCACACGAATGGCGCGAGAACCGAGCCATTCGCCGTTCATAGTAGCAATAGCTTGTTCGGCGTCTGTCTTGTCGCGGAACGCAAGAAAACCATATCCGCGAGACTTGCCCGAATTCATATCCCACATAACGCGAGCATCCGACAGTGTACCAAAAGCACTGAAGGCTTTGGCGAGAACTTCATCGTTGACTTCAGGACTGAGATCGCCGACGAATACATGATAATGGCTGCTGGTGTCTTCCTTATTTTGAGAACCCTGATAAGCCCAGTTGACGCGGATTTCGGTGTCGAAAATTTTGCGACCATTGAGAGTCTGCATGGCAGTCTCTGCGGCACGCATATCGATGTATTCGACGAAACCGTAATTGAGACCGCCATGTTGATAGTTACGATCAGGGATGATTTTTACGTGCTGAACGGGTCCAGCGACAGCGAAGATTTCAGTGAGCATATACTCGGTTACCCGGGGGCTCAGATTTCCGACGTAAAGATGAGCACGGCGCTAGATTAAAGAGGCGATGAGGTAGCGATGGAGGAAGGATAAGGAAGGGACATACCGGAGCCTCTGCCGCTCCCATGGCCAAAGGATTCATGATTGAAAAAAGATAAAGGAAGATAAGATATGAGACAAGGACGAGAGGAAAGAGGAGAGAGTACGATAGAGAGAGAGACCGTCCGAGAGGAGGAAAGAGAAAGAGAAAAAGAAGAGAGGAGAGCAGACAAGATGAGAGAGCAGAGGGAAGATGTGGGCGTGGGAACACTCGCTCGTCGGCCAGCACAATTGGTGGGCAATGCGGAACGCCTGGAGGCGTACGCTTACAATTTCTTGGACCGAGCCTCACAATCCTTGCAGGCAACACAGCTACTTGGTCGGGACGCTCAGCAGCACCCCACTCGCACTCGTCGGCACCCATGTCACATTTCCGCTCTGCGCCAGCGACTGCACAATCGCTTTGCTCGCCTCAATCTTCCGCAGTGCAACGAACGCCTCCCCTGCCTTCTCCAGCGCCCGAGAAATCGTCCCCGCCGCCTCCGCCTCTCCCTCGGCTCGAATCACCGCTGCCTGTCGCTCCTGTTCTGCCTTCTCCACGATAAATTTCGCTCTCTCCGCGTCTTGTTGTGCAATCTGCTTCGCCTCCACCGCTTGCGTAAATTCCTGTGCCTTGTTAGAACACACCTGCTTCCCTTGGCCACACTCACCTTTCCAAATGTCAAGTGTGTGATCGACACATCCTCAAGCACAATGTGGAACTCTCCCGCACGCTGTAGAAGATCCGCCCGAATTCGCGATGACACCACCTCTCGCTGAGTTATCAGCTCTGCCGCGTCAAATTGAGCAACTATGCTCTTCAGCACCTCGTTGCCGATAGACGGTAGCACCCTCTCGTCGTAGTCCATGCCCAAGCTCTGGTAGATCCTTGACAAGTGCTCCACGTTTGGCCGCGATAGCACACGGAGCGTGATGGATACCATCTGCAAGTCTTTAGATCCCGTAGTGGTTGATATATTCTATCACCCATTAGTTGTGCAAAAACCTCATCCTGCCTGCACTTACCCTAGGCTTGATCCTGCAGTCATAAAGGATGGCACGCTGCAGCCAAGGTACCAGTAAATGGGTTCCTTCACCGGTCGCCTACAGTAATAATTACGGTCGACTCCAAAAAAAAAAAAGCCACAAGGTGACGAATTGACTTGCCTTGTTCTTCACACCAGAAAACCTATCAAACATAACTGCCCGGTGACCCCCCGGGACATCATATATGCTTGCTTGCACGAGAGCGACGCCAACGCCAAGCGGCACTATAAGCCTAGCCAGACTCTGAGAAAGAGCCATTGGATCCTGTCAGGATGAACTGAAAAGATAAACTTGCGCAAACAACATATTTACGTAACCACAGCATCCCCTCGTCGCTCGCCCTCCATCCGAGCTGAATGGCTTCCAAACTGCATCGCTCGCTTTTTCCTTCTGCTTGCCTCAACGAGTCCTATCTTCTCTGATGCTAACCTCAGCAACATTTTGTCACCCAATCCTAGCTCTAGTCTCGGGTCCATCTTATGATGCACAGGCAACCCCGCCAAAAAGTTGACTACAGTGAGGGATAGAAATGGATGTCGTGTTTCTTTTCCGTGACACGATATAATGCGGTCATCTCTACCCAGGTTTCTTGTCGGAATACGGCTGAGATCAAGTTGTAACTGCCGTACTTCATGTGAGCGAATACACTTGTCATGTCAAAGGCGCTTTTTACCTCCTCAATTACTGCTTGCCATCCACCGGTCCCATAAGCTGTTCTATGTCGGCTATATCCTCCGAGTAATTCATCCGCCCCTAGCCCGTTTAATAAAACCCGTGCCAGGCTGGCATACGGTTTTGGGTCAGAAGCGGACCCATTTCTCACTTGACCAATACCCCTTGATGCGAAATATAAAGCAAGAGCGAGGCTCTAAGCGAGTCATTAGATGCAACATTTACCTTCGTGATCGGAATAATACCAAGTCCATAACTGTATGAGACGGATACATGATCGATTCTATCAAAGGACGAGCCGTTTGTGACTCTTGATACGGAATATTGATTTCAACCTGAACTTTCGTTTAGTAGCTGTTGGGTGTGTCATGATGTCGGCCCGCACAAAATTCCACTGTCGTCCGGGACAAACTCGCCGCAGCTCTTCCAGTTCTTGTAGACCAGTGACCCTGTCTGGAACGAGGTATGACTCGTCCGCAATACGTACTATAGCATCCAAGCCATCAATCTATTCCGACTGAACCTACCAAATTTACCTTCTAATCGTACTTTCTTTTTCCATGGATTTTCAAACGCGACATTCAGAAGGTCAATCGGTTCATGAGGTGGTACGTGCCTATTGGTCAGGGATCTGGTTTTAAGGGGGAAGGAATTCACCACATTTATCCACTCACTTGTGTGCAAAATACGCGATGACAGCTGAGTCGATACCTCCGCTGAAAAGTATTGCTACCCTCGCCCGCGTCATTCTTGGACCGTGAACATAAACCTAGCGCTTGTCCTACTGTCACGCACTTACGATTGATGGACTATATTGTTTACTTGCAATTCTACACTTCGATCTAGTTGACATATCAAATCATCGACATGTTTCGCCAGAAAGTCTCGAATTCCGTCCAGTGGTCGTTCAAGTTGGCTGATAGATGGAAGGTTACCGTTGACCTTTCGTGGCGCAGCCTGGAAAATATTAAGACTGACAAATCTGATAATCTTTGCGCTACGCACGAAGGGCAGGTTCGAAATATCCGATGGATAACGACGCCATCGTTTGAGGGCGGAATTGAAGTTTGTTTCAATCTTACGAGCGTATAAATCAGTCAGTCTGACGAGACAGTACGAAAACGCACGTTATCGTCAGCAAGCCCCTTTCTTTGGAAAACCATGGTATCTAACCCATAGACATAGTCAGTGTCAAGCTCCTCTAGTGTATACGAACAATCCGCGCCAGTCGATACAGATGCCAATAAGAGAAATGGCTGCGAGGATTTTGGTTGATGGATCAGGAGTGATCTACGACCAAGCGGATCGCGGGCAAAAAACAGCTTCTGCGAAGCTTTCTAGCTGACGCTTAGAATTGTTCGGTTTTGGCATATGGTTGTGCGTACGTGATAAAAAACAATGGCGTAGCTGTAAATTTGTCACATGGATGCATTGCCAAAGGCGAACTTGGAAAACGTACGGTCCCTCGATCTGCCCGAGTAGCTCAGGAACACGATCGGGATTCTCGAGGGAGCATAGAGCATCCATCAACTTGACTCCGTCATTTTCTTTCACAGAAATCTATAATGCTGTTCAATGACGCGGATGGTCGCGAAAGAACATGCCAACCTTCATTCCCTCGAATATCTTGACAATAACCGTATCATATATCAGCGATCTGAATCCATCCAAAGTCGATGAGCACACTGACCTCACCGTTCCAGCATAGCACATTGCCATGGGCTAGATGAGGCTGCTCGACTAGACCTTCTCCTCGCAATCTTAGCTCGGAGGCAATAAACAAAAATGTGGAAAGCTGTCGATAGTCGAGTGATGTATCACGAGTAGAAAACAGGCATTCATTCTGGGCATCGGGTCCTACGCACTCTGTCAGTTAGGTAGATTGGCGCCACAGGTAAGGCTTGCCTCTGGCGGCATTTGCCACTCGTAAGCTTTGCCATAGGGAGGGGCTTAGCGGATTTTGGTCAGCGTCTGCGTGGGCGAGGACAAGAATGCCACACATGAAGGAAACATCTATATTTATCACTTGACTACAGTTACACATTCATTGTTTACATTTACATGGTAGCCACTCGTACTTATTATGTGTTGTATGCACTGGCCGACACGTTTCCGCCACGACCAGTCCAGTTGACGTCTGGAAAAGCGTTAAAACCAAGCTTGTATAAATACTGCTTCACTAACGGATGTCTTCGTTGGATTTGAACCTTTCGTTTTCCTTTCCAGGTAAAACTCGGAAGGTGTGGGCACCGAAATAATCACGCTGCAGAACAGTCTCTCAGACTCTTTCCTGTCTCAATGCGAAATAGACTGACCTGTGCTTGTAGCATATTAGCTGGCAATATTTCGCTTCGGTATCCGTCCAAAAACGCGAGTGCCGTGCTGAATGCAGGGGTAGGAATACCCCAAAGCAGGGCTTGGGCGATCACACGCCGCCAACCAGGTTGTGCCTCGTGAATAGCTAAATTTTATTCTGGGCCATTGCCAACATGACGTGATCAATATACGCACCCTTATTGAAAAAGTCGTCAAACAGCAATGACTCGAGCTTAGGATTCTTAGTATACGCGGAGGTGATGTCACCCAGGAAAACGCTCTGGGAACAAATCAAGCGAACAAGAAATTGCCATGGCGGAAGAACTACCTTGATAATGCATCCCCCTCTCCACATCCTGGCTATTCCGGCATAGTTAAGATTCCATCCAATCTATTGCGCGCATCAACTGGTTTCTGAACTGAGTGGGAGGGGATAAGATTACCTCCTTCGCAGTTTCTCGCATCAGCATGAAACCTTGGGTGTAAGAAATAATTTTCGAAGCATACAATGCCTGTTCTAAATCATCGATGAACTGTAGCTTGTCACCACGGAATGGTTCCTTCTGGGGTCCGGCTAATACTTTGCTGGCGCGAACACGCTCTTCTTTGATGGCTGAGAGGCATCGTGCAAAAACAGCTTCCCCGATGAGCGTAACTGAATGATTGTCAATGGTTGAGGCCTCGTGAGGCTGATAGAAATTACTAACCCGGAGTACCAGCCTCAAGGGCCGCGATAGCAGTCCATTTACCGGTACCTTTTTGTCCTGCCTTGTCTAGAATTTTATTGATTACAGCTTCGCCATCGTCATCCTTGAACTTGAGAATGTTTGCAGTTATTTCAATAAGGAACGAGTCAAGAACACCCTTATTCCACTTGCTGAATATTTCGGAAATCTCGTCATCTCCCAAGCCCAACCCACGCTTGAGGATATCATAGGCTTCTGCAATTAGTTGCATGTCACCATATTCGATACCTGCGTTAGATACCGCATGAATAGTAAATAAGGACTCGTGATGATGATATTTTTACCGTTATGCACCATTTTCACGTAGTGACCTGATCCAGTTTCACCTACCCAGTCGCAGCATGGTTCCCCGTTTACCTGTGCAGAAACTTTTTGGAAAATGTTCTTAATGTGTGGCCACGCTGCTGGAGAACCACCGGGCATCAGCGAAGGGCCATAGCGGGCACCTTCTTCGCCACCGGAGACGCCTGTGCCGATGAAGAGAAAACCCTTCTCTTCCAGATCTTTGGCGCGGCGGATAGAGTCTGGGTAATGAGAATTTCCACCATCAATTATGATATCGCCTGGCTCCAGATGAGGCAGAAGCTGGTTAATCAAATCGTCGACGGCAGAGCCAGCTTTGACCAGCATCATGATTTTACGAGGCTTTTTCAATTTGGCAGCAAGCTCTTCAATAGAACGGGCGCCCAATATATTCGTTCCTGTTGATATTATTAGTTACTTCAAGGTGAAGAGACCCACGTACTTACCCTTGGCCTCATTTTCGAGGAAATGGTCAACCTTACTGGTGGATCTGTTGTATGCAACAACGACGAAGCCTTTATCGTTCATATTCAGAATCAGATTTTGACCCTATCGTTGTATAAATTGTGTGGCGAAGTTATCAGGACAGATATGAATCACCATAACGGCAAGGCCGATGAGACCGATATCGCCGCTGGGAGTTGTAAGACAGTGGTATGAGCGCGGGAGAGGGAACGAACGTAGCCATCTTATCTAAGAGTTAGATGTCAAGAGACGGATGAAGTTAGAGGGAGAGTTGGGGCAAGGCAAACAGAAGGCAACAGATATATAGCCAATGGCCCCCGGTTGAATGTATATCCAGCCGAGCACAAGCGGCAGGTATGCGCTGGCCCAAACCCCTGAGCCGCTGACCCACGCGTTGTTTTGTAGCACCGTCGTGGAAAATGCAAACCCTTCACGAAGGATGGATCCTGAAGAAGCGAAGGAAAAAAATGCAAGGTACATCAACTTTATCACTCCCTGCCTTTTCAGTGCTTTACCTCCTCCAAGGCTTCGCACGTCGATATTTTATCCTTACTGACGATGGCACTCTGAAATATTCCTTTGGCCCTGGAAAGCCCATCCGCGATCAACTCTCTCTAGCGCAGGCCGCTATTTCCACTTCTCATGGCCGCAAAGATATTCATATCGATTCCAGCGTAACGACATTTCACTTGAAATGTCTGACGACTGATGACTTTGATACTTGGATCACATACTTCAGGTCCTTGGCATTATCTACGTTGTTACTCATCACCAACTTTGATCTATCAGGAAATATATCCTGTCCACGAATGAAACTCGCAGATCGGCAAGCGTTAAGCGCACATCACAACAGGGTTTCCCTCCAGTCAGCAAACTTGGGGGGATTCTTGATCAGATGGGTTTGGTAAGCGTGTTCACATGAATTTGTATGAGGGCCTCAGTTGTGTTGGAGGTAATAGCAGAATTGGAGAAGTCTATCATGGCGATTTCCCAAGACAACGCGTTGAGAACGCATGGTAAGAAGTCAGATAAAGGTAAGGATCATACACGAAAGGAAGCGGTCCTTGGATTGTTCAGAAAGGGTATGTAACGCTTTTATGATCCCACAGTGTGCCTAAGCGCGGCACAGAACAATTGGCAACAACCGATCCGGCTTCTGGAAGCATATTGTTACCCTCGATCCAACATGCTATGACAGTTCTCGACACTCTAAAAACCCAACATATTTCCCTCACAACATCTCTCCAGCCATTTTTTCGCCTTGAGGCAACTTATGGTCTGCGGAGCCCGCCTTTGCCTACGACCGCGGAAGAAGAATCAGTGGATACACCTATACATTCTAGACATAACTCTTTTGCCACCACAAGCGATAGTACAATTGAGTGGTACGATGCTCCCGATGGACCAGAAGAATACGTGGTGTGTACGGACGAGCAAGAGCCTGTGGAGCACAATTTGTCCTTTGATAGCAGAAGCACATCCCAATCTGAAGGTGACTCTGGCGTAGACACTGACATCGAAGACAACACTAAGAAAGGTCACGGAGGAAGTGGACATCAAGCTCAAGGTCCTATGCATGTGGTCCGAAGGTCAGAATTACCAGCTCCCATTGCCAGTGATGAAGGGAGCTTATTGACGATTCTAAAGAATAATGTGGGGAAGGTGAGTTGCACCATTTCGACACATCTGCAAAGTATTCATGTGATTTATAGGACCTATCGACTATCACATTTCCTGTATCATTCAATGAGCCTCTCACGTTGTTGCAGCGCGCTGCGGAGGAGCTAGAATACCACGAATTATTGGACAAGGCAACCCAATCTGATGACCCAGTTATGCGCATTTGTTACGTTGCAGCCTTTGCTGTTTCGGGCTATGCACATACACGTCACAGATCGGGTAGGAAAGGATTGTAAGCATGCGCTGGTTGGACTGCGGACTAAATGCATTGTAACCCGTTTATGCAGCAACCCTATGCTCGGCGAGACGTTTGAAGATACTCGTATGAATTTCGTTGCCGAGAAGGTACGACATCAACCATTGGAGATAGCATATCATGCAGAGGGCAAAGGCTGGGAGTTGACGGCTACGTCGTGTGGCAAAACCAAATTTTGGGGTAGGATTTGCCATGATACGACCCTACAACACGTTCGTTCTCATGTTATCTTCAGGGAAAAGCTTGGAGATAATACCTACTGGCACGACACGCGTCAAAATGGGCAAAAACTACTACACTTGGTATGGCAAATAGACCAAATGCGAGTAGTAACAGAGTTCACATTCGTTGCAGGAACAAGCCATCATCGTTCGTCAGGAACTTGATTGTTGGGACCAAGTACCTGGAGCATTGTGGCAAAATGACGATTGAAGACATTTCGAATGAGATGCGTGCTGTTCTTGAATTCAAACAAAACGGTTACTGGGGTTCCGCAAATGCCGTTTCTGGCACGGTATACGCAAGCAATGGTCAAACTGCATGTCAATTAGACGGGAAATGGGATGAATATTTATCACAGAGCCTCTCTTCTTCACAGTACAACGTGCTGTGGCGAACCAATTCCTTTCCAAAGAACACTGATCAATTCTACGGGTTTACAGGCTTTGCAATGACCCTTAATGAGATCACAAGTGATCTCATTGGTAAATTGCCACCAACCGATTCTCGTTACAGACCAGATGTAAGAGCATTAGAGGAAGGCGATTTGGATAGTGCTGAAGAAGAGAAACAAAGAGTAGAAGAGCTACAAAGGCAGCGGAGGCGGAATGGAGAGGAGCAGATACCTCGCTGGTATAAGCAGATTGGAGATGAGTGGGTGTACACAGGGAGATACTGGGACGCCAGGAAAAATAATTGGGAAGCTGGCGAGCGAATTGAGAGTTTGTGGTGATTTTGTGGTGCCAATAGTTAGAACTTTAGAACTTGAGCGCGTATTTGTTTTCGCTTGCACTGTGCCGCACTAACATTCCGAAATGCTTCGGGTTGTTCGATCCAACGCCCAGACAATTCGTCATCCGTCCAAGAAGCCAGCAAACTACTATGCAACACTGACCAAGAAGGATTATGCCTCTATCACTCTTCCCTATGCAGCACTGCTCAACAATTTGGAACGCGTTCGCGCGATCCTTAAAAGGCCTTTAACCTTGGCCGAGAAGTTCCTTTACAGTCATCTTGTCGACCCAGAAAGGAATCTGACTTTGGGAGGAAGAGTGAGGGGAGAGACGTATTTGCAGTTGCGGCCTCAAAGGGTTGCAATGCAGGATGCGTCCGCACAGTGAGTACAGAGTTCTCCACTGCTATCCGTGCTTGGCTTGACCTGTAGCACAGAATGGCATTGTAATACTATGGCATTAGCAGTATTCTAACTCTTATACATGACCATAGGTTGCAGTTCATGAGCGCCGGTCTGGACCGATGCGCCGTCCCAACCAGTATTCACTGTGACCATCTTATACAAGCCTCGGAAGGCGCGGACAAAGACCTCCAGGTGAAGCACTAAAAATATTCATTGAGGCGTAACTGATCAAATCAGCGAGCCGTTGCCACGAACCATGAAGTTTTTGACTTCTTGGAAAGCGCTGCACGAAAATACGGCATAGAATTTTGGAGACCCGGATCGGGTATCATACATCAAATCGTTCTCGAGAATTACGCTGCTCCAGGTATGCTCATGTGAGTGTTAAGTTTGCGATGTTGGGCCATGACTGACTTCGCGCCGGTAGGCTAGGAACAGGTGGGATCCAAACAGAAGAGTGCACATGCAATGGCTAATAGAGCAGATTCGCACACTCCGAATGCGGGCGGTTTGGGAACGCTTGCGATTGGTGTGGGAGGTGCAGATGCCGTCGATGCGATGACAAGCACACCTTGGGAACTCAAAGCACCACAAATAATCGGTGGGCACCTTGGATGTATTTGTCGTACTTTTCTTATACGATTCCAGGAATACGCTTGTCTGGTAAAATGAATGGGTGGACGACACCGAAAGATCTTATTCTGCATGTCACTGGACGACTAACGGTTAGAGTGCGTCTGCAGTTTTTCACACCGCTCCTCTTTTATATTGCGTCTTCACGATGCAGGGTGGCACTGGTCGGATATTAGAATATTTTGGTCCTGGCGTGCATACACAGTCTTGCACAGGTAAAATAGCAGTCACCTCAGCGTTTTTTGGATCTGAATCAGGAAAGAACAGGGCTGGCAACAATAGCAAACATGGGGGCTGAAGTTGGTGCAACGACATCTGTTTTCCCTTATACCAATGGCATGCAAGCTTACTTACATGCTACCAGCCGTTCGGCAGTAGCGGACGCTGCAGATAGAGCGGCAGCAGCCGGATATTTAAACGCAGACGAAGGTGCTGAATATGATGACGTTATGGACATAGTGGGTCGTGACGTTTTGAAATTACTCTTTCTCCAATGTTCCTCGCAGAATTTATCAGAACTAGAACCAATGATCAACGGACCTTTTACGCCAGATCTTGCGACACCTATATCGAAGTTTGGAGAGTTTGTTAGGTCTCAGGGTTGGAAAGACGAAATATCAGCGGGTCTAATCGGATCATGTACAAATAGTTCGTACGAGGACATGGTAAGCAATCCGGATATGCACGTCGCATTAGCTAAGTAATTGCAGACCAGTGTTGCACATTTAGCTAGGCAAGCACAAGCCGTTGGTCTAAAGGCAAAGGTGATGAATCCCAGACATTGTCTGGCCTTGTATGAACAAATCTTTTCATTAGGTACCTTTCCTGTGCACTCCGGGGTCCGAGCAAATTCATGCTACTATGGATCGAGATAAAGTCACCTCTGCATTACAGGATATTGGAGCCGTGGTATTAGCAAATGCCTGCGGTCCATGTATAGGCCAGGTAATATCGTATAATTCAATCATAGCAGAATGCTTATTTACCATTTAGTGGAAACGCGAAAAACAATCAGACGAGGGAAATGGTATGCAACCTCGTGTTCTATATAGCAGATCATTTATGCAGTAACTCACTACAGCAATATTAACAAGTTTCAATAGGAATTTTAGGGCAAGGAATGACGGTAATCATTCTACGATGAATTTTTTAGCCTCCCCTACTATCGTCACGGCCATGTCGTTTTCTGGAAAGTTGTCTTTCAATCCTCTGACTGACACCATTGACCTGGTTTCCGGGGAGAAATTCAAGTTTTTACCTCCTACCGGACAAGATCTGCCTCAGTCCGGATTTGCAAAGGGCAATATTGCGTATTATCCGCCTCCGTCGCCAAGTCCGCAGCCCGACGTCCAAGTCGTCATCGAGAAGAATTCCCAGCGGCTTGAAGTACTGGAACCGTTCTCTAGTCATTTTGGCGCGGGCTCTGGCAACGACAGAGGTCTTGAATTCCCGCCGTTAAAAGTCTTGTTGCGAGTTCGAGGAAAATGCACTACAGATCATATCTCGGCTGCGGTATGCTGCCGCCCCTCGCTTCTGATAATCCTCGTTCAACTATCCAATCCAACAGGGACCTTGGTTAAAGTACAAAGGTCATCTATCGAACATATCCCAAAACCTTCGTAAGTATCAATTATTCATTATGGAGCACGATCTAAGGCAAGGTTGCGGGGTTTAGTCATTACGGTGATTGTTAGAAACATTATTTATATCCTCTCTTGCTAAATCATACCAGGCGGTGAACGATGAAGGCGGTCAGGTCAACATCGCTTTTGACCGTGATATAAACAGCAAAGGCACTATTCCAGAGGTTGCAAAATCGTTCAAGATTAAGGGACAACCATGGGCTCTGGTTGTGGATGAAAATTATGGCGAGGGGAGCGCACGAGAACATGCTGCATTACAACCCAGATTTTATGGTATGTTAGTTGTGCTCTTTTTTCGATGACTACGAACTGGCACAGGATGCGCTTTGATTATTGCCCGTTCTTTTGCTCGGATTCACGAGACAAATCTCAAGGTACGTAGAACTCTTGTCTCTCGAATCTTCTTACATGGGAACTCTTTAGAAACAAGGCATCTTGCCTCTGTGGTTCGTTGACAAGGAAGATTATCATCGTATTGCTTCTGGGGATATCATTGAAACAATAGGTCTCGCCGACGCGATTGAGGGTGTTGAAGGCGCCTCTATCGGCCTAAAGGTCACGAAATTGACTGGTCGGGTTCATATGATTCCGACAAAACATACCATGTCGTACGAACAGTTCAGATGGCTACGAGCAGGATCCGCCTTGAACTACATTCGTTCCCGGATAAAGCATTAGATGAATATGGCGTACTATCATGTAACAATATTTGGTTGGCTATCAATCACTATTCTCATTGATTTAAGTGGTAGCGTTTTTGTGCATTCCTTGTTGTTATTCAACCATTCCAGTGCCTTCTTAGCGACTTGGACGGCGGTCAGAGGCATTCCGGCAAGCTGTGCAACCTTCAGGCCATGGCTATCACGATTAACTCCAGGCCGTAGACGGTATGAGTATGCAAAGTGATCATCCTGGACATAAATGAGCTAGAACGGTGAGGGAATATAACGCTACTCACGTCAGTCTCATGGACATCGGTACAAAAGAAGCGCACATGTCCATGCGCTCCTTCTGTTTGATGATCTGGATAATTCAACATGTCCGCCAGCTCATGAAAATGAGTCGCAAACAAGACTCGGCATTTGTTATGCAATGATAAATGGTGGACGGTAGCGAATGCTATAGCCAAGCCATCTCGAACGGTTGTTCCGCGGCCAACTTCATCCATAATGACCTACATTCAGGGTCAATCTTCGATAATAAGGGAAGAAAATCAATCCACCAAACTTCTTGGTGTAGCACGTCGCAAGATATCTGCCGTTTCTAGCATTTCGACCATGAAAGTGCTTCTGTCACGGAACAGGTCATCTCTAGCGCCGATGCGAGAAAATAATTTATCCACAATGCCAATAATAGCAGAATTTGCAGGAACAAATGAACCAATTTGGGCCATGATAGCAATGAGAGCAACTTGTCTCAGGAATGTGGACTTCCCAGCCATGTTAGGACCAGTAATTATATGTAAACGCGACTCAGACGTCATGTCTACTGAATTCGGCATGAAGACTCTTCCTGAAGTCAGAAGGCCCAATTCGACCATTGGGTGCCTGCCATCTGCGGCCTTGAAGGACGTACTAGTTATATATAAGGAAAAACAGTTCAACTTGGGATGATAAACATACTCTGTTGTTAATACTGGTCTGACAAGATTCATCTCTATGGCTAAATCCGCGAATCCCAACGCAACGTCCAGTTCATCTAATATGTATGCATTGCGTCGTAAGGCGGTAGCTTGCAGATTCACCTTGATCACAGTTCAGTTTAATTGCCAAATGATGCTGTGAGCCTTACCTCTGTTCGCAGAAGCTCGAAAGCTTCCTTCTCTGCGTCTATCAGGGCCATAGTTGTTGCAGTAATTTGCCCTCCAAGCTGCGACCATTCCTGCGACCAAAAATTTGCTTCTCGCACAACAGCTGACATAGTTTCGCACCTTATTAAAGTAACATTTGGTTGTGGCGCTCTCCGCTATACTCACGAAATCGGATGTATGATCGAGCTTGACTCGATCGCGCTTAGCTTTGGCTAAGTGTATATGAGCCCCATGAGCGGGCGAAGCACGGAGAGATAACGAAGGAGCATCTGATTGAACCTTTGTTCATGAATAGTACATGAAAGGCGGGAGTTGCACGGACTGTATGCACGTTGTAGGTCTCGTTCTAAGCGTCCCCGCTGATCTATCAACTCATTAAGCCTCGTATGAAGCAACTTAATCTTCTCCGAGAAACTATAAATCTGTGTGAAAAGATTGAACGGAAACTGACCGTGACACACCTTTGCCTAATTAACCATTTTCCACTGTAAAACTGCGACACTGGTTTAGACATCGTAGGATCTGTAATGACACTGGGAATTTCGTCAGGCTCTGTGACGGGCCGCGTGCCCACATCATCTATTGCGTTGACGATCTTACTCGAGAGGGCATCGAGCGCTGCCATTCTGGAGACAAGAGTATCGATGTTGTTCCAATCTTCGCCCTTGAAATCGTGACATTCAGCCATCTCAAGCCGTTTTTCTTGTTCAATGCGGAGACGGATGCTCGACCATACATGTATAGTTTTGCTTAACGCAAGTAGGTCATTGAAATCGCCGCGTCCAAGCAAGAATTTCTGTAATATTCGTCTAACATCCTCAACGTCTTCCAAAGCGCGTTTGAGATCCACGCGAAAGTGGGGGCGCGCATGGAAGAGGGTAACAAGCGATTGCCTTGCGTTTATTTCACTCAACGATGTACTCGGGGAACCTGAAGCAAATTAGAACAGGAAAAAATTGAGAAATGATACACGAACAAAGCCACCGTGTAAGAAGTCGAGTACCACTGCCGGTCGTCGTCCGCTTAATGGAGCTCAGAAGACTGCCTTTGATCCCGCCCTCGCTCATGCTTTCACGTATTTCGAGGCCCCTGACTGTATGCGAATCCATTTGCATACGATTACGGTCGATTTCACGCTCCGGGGACGAAGTAGGGGGCATGTACTCCAGTAAATTCGCTCGTAGATATTTATGGAGAAGCTCTATTGAGATTATTTCGCATGTGGATAGAGATGCATCCGATGGGACCTGAGTGTATCAACTTGTCAGAATAGCTCAGATATTCAGCAGCTTTCCTACCGTGTGCGTCGCTGGAGCTGACTGAACGTAGGACACACATGCGTCTACTTCATTCAGTGCGAGTACAATTGGATGCTCTAAAACAGAGCGAAGTTTGTCATTGAGAACGACTTCTTTTGGATTGATTCGGGCCAGCTCGTCAGAGAATTGATCGTATGTGGAGTTTTCGGAAAAAAATTCGCCAGTGGACACGTCCATCCATGCTAAGCCGATCGGTGCGTGTGGCGAAACATCGTCTGTTGCACTGACTGCGAGAAGATAATTATTCTCAAAGGGGTTCAAGAACGGTTCGTCGATGAGGGTTCCAGGCGTGACAATCCGAACGACACGTCGCTCAAACTCTTTGACTCCGTTTTCGCTGTAACGTGGAAATTCCTCGCATAAGGCGACAAAACGCTTATTGTGTTGCACCAATATTTTCAAATACTTGTCAAGGTGCATCAAGGGAAACCCGCACATGAAGACACGCTGCCCACTCCACTTGCGTGTTGTTAGTTTAATGTTGAGCAATCGAGCCATTTCCGCCGCCTGATCAAAGTAAGACTATAGTCGATGAACATTTGTGCGCAAGAATACGAGGAAAGAACGGTACCTCGTAGAATTGGCCTACGCGAGTTAATAATAGACAGTGAGGAAACTGGTTCAGATTGTCCAGAATTTCCCGAGCAAGGCCTGTGCGTGGTAACTCATTCGATTCTTGCTGCTCTGCGCAGTGGGCACTGTATGAGCTAGGCAATGGATCAGGATGCGCACTCAGTAGAGACGCTGCTTTGGGATTGCGGCCTCGCTTCTTACGCGGTGTGGATTTGAGATCAGTCTGACGTATGCTCCCGTCCAGTAGAGAAGGAGCTGAGCTCCCGTCCTGCAGCAGGAATGCGGTGGGTAGCTCAGCAAACGCCTTCTTCGTTGTCTTGGCCGCAGCAATGCGAGAGAGGGCGCGTGCAGTCTGGCGGACGAGGACCATGCTAAATATAGTAAATGTTTTAGCAGGTCACGCCACGTGTCGGAGTCTGAAAAGCAGAGTCCAACCAACTTGCTCTCTTCCTTCGTCCTCAAACATGTCTTTTGCTGGTCGACGCAGAGGAAACAAGGTCAAAAAGGGTGTCCAGTTCACCGTCATGGTTGTCGGTGGGATTTCCTCTCTTCTTCTCTCCATTTTCCTTGCTCACTACCCCCCAGGTGCTTCTGGCACGGGCCGCACCACGTTCGTGAACACTCTCTGCGAGTCTGAGGTCTTGGCCCACAAAGTTTCCGACGATCCGGAAACCGCTCATCTCGAGGAAGGCATAAGAATCAAGCCCGTCAACGTCGGTAAGTACTCTTCCGACAACCAAGTTGCGCATACCTGGACTACCTGTGTGCAGAACTCGAAGAAGACGGTGTTCGCATTGCCCTAACCATTGTGGACACACCCGGATTTGGTGACAATATTGACAACGAGTTTGCGTAAGTTACCATACGTGAACCCAATGCTCCACACTTGAACTGCGCATATAAGCTTCCAAGAAATCGTTGGTTATCTCGAACGTCAATATGACGACATTTTGGCTGAGGAGTCGAGGATCAAGCGTAACCCGCGTTTTAGAGACAACAGAGTCCATGCCTTATTATATTTCATCCCGCCCACGGGACACGCGTAAGTTTGCAATATCGGTCTTGTCCATCGATTCCTGACACATATAGTCTGCGGGAAATGGATATCGAACTAATGCGACGCCTTTCTCCGAGAGTCAACGTCATTCCCGTCATTGGTAAAGCAGACTCGCTGACACCAAGCGTACTGAAGGGTTTCAAAAAGAGGGTTGGTATACTATACATATTTACACGAGTAACTGCTGACCAGATTATCCAGATAATGCAGGACATTGAACATTATGCTATTCCAGTATACAACTTTCCATATGACGTCGAGGAAGATGACGAGGAAACAATCCAAGATAACAGTGAACTACGCGTAGGCCAGCATTCTATTCATGCACTCGATAATTCATGCTTTGTTAGGCCTTGATGCCTTTTGCCATTATTGGCTCGGAAGACGAAGTCGAAGTAAATGGCCAGCTCGTTAGAGGCAGATTATATCCTTGGGGTGTAGCTGAAGTCGACAATCCTAAACATTCAGACTTTAGCCGACTTAGAAGCGCTTTGTTGAAGTAAGTTGGATGAGATGGTCAATGACCCGCCTCATACTTTTTCCTAGCTCCCACTTGGCAGATTTGAAGTCTCTGACTCATGACCTCTTGTACGAGACATACCGTACAGAAAAATTGTCCAAGACCGTCCATGCAGACACCCAGTACGCATCCTTTATGGGTACCATACGCTTACTGATAGCAAGGGACAGGGATTCTTCATTGCTTCCCGAGGAACTTGCGAACCAAAGCGTCCGACTCAAGGAAGAGCAATTGCGCCGTGAGGAAGAGAAGGTACGGGGATGTCTTAATATGTCAATGCACTCAAAAGAGTATTTTGTATAGCTCCGCGAAATTGAACTCAAAGTCCAGCGGGAATTCCACGAAAAGAGACAGGAACTGCTCGCGAAGGAAGAGTCGCTCAGGTAGGTGTCTGATGCGTTGGATGGGGTTGAGGATTTAAAATTGGGACAGGAACCTTGAAAGTCGATTGGCCGCGCAAAACTCGCAAGCTGAGTTTCGTGATTAGGATTGTCGTGGTGGGGAAAGATATACCCAAGAAGAGGATTTTGAGATTGTTCCATTCGTTTTAGTTTGTGCGTTAGGTTTAGATACCGGATAATACAAATCAGTCGCTCGTTAGATGTTTCGACCCTCGATGTCAGGCTTGGTGTGCTCCCCACCGTAGCCGACCTTCGCTCGTGTCAAAATGGGCCTCGAAACCCGTCACGACGACAGTCAACCCTCCTCTTCCCTCTCCCTCCGCCGCCGCTCCCTCGCCTACACCCGCCCTCCCGCCCCGCCACCAAGTCTCCCCATTCCAAGCGTTCCAGGTCCCCCGCCAAACTTTTCCCTTGCCGATTCAACGCCTGATGCCCCCGATCACCCATATTCATCTGCCGCTTCACCCCATGTGAATGGGTCTTTTGGTCCACTGGTCGCTACTGGTACACCAAACGCTTCGCCCAATTTGACTACCATAGCCGCTTTCTCACACAACATAAACGCCAAACCAACGCTTGCCATGACTTCTACCGCTGTAGAAGACTTATCTGATCCTCGACTGCATTCTGTCCTGCATTCGTCATCCAGACAGGAGAGACGACGCAGACTTTCCGGAGAGGATGGCCTTTTATCCCCAACTACCGCAGAACGGCGAGGCCGACCTCCTTCCTCGCGGAGTGCTTTAACCAGGGCACTCGAGCTGGCCCGCCATGCCGTTCACCTTGATTCTACAAATGACAACCCCGCCGCTGCTGTTGATGCATATGCTCAAAGCGTTGCACTGCTAAGTCAGGTCATGGACCGTGTCAGGAGGGGCGAAGATGGAGGAAGGCGAATGCGAAGTCCTGAGGCTCAGGAAGAGGAAGTGAGAAGATTGCAAAACATTGTATGTGTACAGTGTCTCTTCAGGCTATTCACGCTCACAAATTCTAAGCATGATACCTACGCAGATCGCATGAACATCTTAAGCATTATCTATGGTATACCTGCAGCTCCCTATGTGCCTTCAAGCTTCCCCACACCATCTGCTCCTTCCCCCTCAAACTCTGGCTTATCTTCCCACATTGCACAACACCATGATCAATCTCAGGGCGTTGGTGGTCCATATTATCCCGATGGCCGTATTGGAAACCATGACATTGATGCCAGTGAAATCATGCGTGAAGCGATGTTTCCCGTTGATGATGCTCCACCTTCTGGCCCTACTTTTCATCCGTATGCCAGTCAACATGATTCACACCAGGAACGACATTCCTCAAAAGTACAATCACGTCTCTCAGTGGCCCTGCCTACCCGAAGACGCGCCGGATCCACCCTCCCTCCACCAGCTCCCCCACCCTCTGAATCCCTACCACCAGCCCCTCCATCCGACTCAAAGTCCATTCCACCTGAATACTTAGGGCATAAGCGGAATGGCTCAGGGCGGCTCGCACGACTAGATGAGAAGGATGAAGGCTCAATGGACGCTCAGATGCTTCTTGCTCGAGAGAGGTCAAATTCACATTACATCGACACCCCGCGAGAACAACGACGAGATTTTCAGCTACCTCCAATACCAGCTCAACATGTTAATTCCTTTGAAGAGTCAGAATTACTCCAAAATGCACCGGGAAAGCCGTCGAAGGTACCAAGACCCCGTACTTCGTCACAACTCCAGAATCATTCCGATACTTCAGCTCACACTTACATCAATCCCTCACCTAAAGACGGTGCCATCTTCCTGCGAAGAGCCCAAACATCGACGATCTCGAGCGTGCGCTCATCATCTCCGATCGACTTCCAACATGTGCCCAGCCGGCCAATAGCGTCATCATTACCAGGGAGCACAGTCAATTTGCCGACCACTGGCAGATTACGGTCAGCTTCCCAACCTGGTCGAAAGTCAACAGGACAAATGACTCCTGAACAGCTTCCACCTTTGCCATCTTCGACGGCACAAAATGGTACTGCTCGAAAGGTTTCGATACCCTCCAAGCTGAACCCGAATCCTGCTCCTATCTCGCTGACGATTCAAACGGATATGTTATCCCCAGCTGCTCCCATTGTGCAATCTGCCAATTTATCGAATGCCTTTGTGACGACGCCAACGTCTCCTCTTCCTCCCACTCCACCCACAGATCCTCTACGGAAACCATACCACATGATGAATCAATTACGGGTCACAATGTCGTCTAATACTGGTGGATATATTACTCGACGCCTTCATATACCCTTTGAGGTATGGTCACAGGGTGGCGCCAAGTTGGCTAACATCCCAGAAAAGATTCGCGTCGTTGCCATTTTAAGCTCGGCTCTGGAAGATTTGCAAGGCAGCAGTGCGGAATACTTTGGCGCAGGGAATGTCAGCAGCGGGCTAGCACTGGGGATCGGAAGCATAGGAAGAAAGGAGGCGGAAGGCTGGATCACTAAACTGGACGATTTTGCCGCAGTGTGTGATGGCATTGAAGTCAACTTCGGCAAGAAACTTGGAGTCGGGGAAAGTTTGGTCCCAAAAAAGAATGCTCTAGCTGGCTTAGCGAAAAAGTTTGACAAATTCACGACCGGAAAAAAGTAAATCAGTCTTCTCATGCAATGGTGAATCCACTAATGATCTTGTGGTATAGTCTGGATTCTCCAACCGTTTACGTCCAGAACCTGAAGGTCCTATTCCAACATGCACAACTTTTAGATGAACATACCCAAGCAGTGATATCCATTTCACCAGCATATGCAGCTTTCCCTGCGGACGTTCGCATATCGGCAGAGTACAGGCTAAAGCGATTCTCAGAGTTCTTCGCAGCGGTCGTTCTGGCGTTCGTTATCCGAGATCTTTCACAATTACTTGACAAATATGTCAAGAAGTGTGAGAAGTGGTTGGCCGAGTAGCTGCATATTTATCTATTCAACTTCCTAAACACTTTTTTCATTGTAACATTTCAGGTCTACGATATACTGTGATTCACGGAGTATTATTTTTGTATTTTATGACATTACATGCACCGGGTTTATATGGCGAGTCATTTTCTGTGTCAAACATCACATTTGACGTGACGTTTCTTCATGTTGACACCCAACCCTGAATACGATGGACCCAAAGGTGAATATAGTATTGTTCGTGGAGAAAGTTGGCAGCATTCGCGATATTCAAGAACTTTGACGTAGAAACTCTGATTCTGGCGTTGGCGATTTGCCGCGGATGCGAGAAAGAATGCTCATGCGTTGCACTGACAATGCCTTGTCAAACACATAGCCATCAGCGCAAAAAAGACATACTGTAATCCAATCTCGTATCGTCATCTCCTGTTTCCTCGTCAGAGTCCACCAATGGGTCTGTGCTCATGATTGTGTCCCACGCATCTGAATTATCGCATCAAGTAGGTCTACAGGCAGAAAGTCTGAGGTCGACGTACGCTGAAGCATAGTTATGGAGGGAGGGAGTTTTTGCAGCTGGCTAGACACGAAAATGGCTCCTTGCTTGTGAGATTTGTAAGGGGAGTACCTCCATTGATGACTAGATGCTCCTGGAGTTGGGCTCGTGTTTCTAACGTAACTGGATTGGCGCAGGTAGTTAACTTGGCGTTGGTGATGGTCAGCATATCCTCGTCTGTCGTCTGCCCCTGAACAATATGAACTTCAATTCAATGAATGATGAACAGTTGGTGTGAAACTGACAATCGACGGGTTCTAGACCATATTCCACCTCGCTTGGAGCATCCTCCAACTGATCACGCACCTTCTCTCGAAATCGTTCTCTCCGCAGCTTATCCGCCATGGCTTTTCTTTCTTTCGCCGCTTGGGTAGCCTTGGTTCTTGTGCTGCTTGATTCGTTACGGTGATATTTTGATCTATCATCTAGAACAGAAGACTGTAATTCCTGAGAAGGATCGTCGGAAGGTCGAGCCGATTCCTTTTGAGCTTCTTTCATGGAGTTGGTCATCACGATCTGATTTCTAGACGTGATCAACTTCTCTGCAATCATTTTTTCTTCCGCAGGATCAATGTTTTCTAGCACCGTTTGCTCTTTGGAGAGCAAAACGAAAGCAGGGGCCCGACCTTCCGTTCCGGAAAACGGATTGTCGGCATCATCATGTCTTTCCAAGAATTTCCAGCAGAGCCAGAGGAACGCGCGTCCCCTGGAGGCGGACGAAACCTCAGTGCGCAAAAACAAATCGAGAAAATCAAGTTGCAGGGGAAACCCTTCAGTTGGCTTGAAATATTTTTGCACGGCCTATTTCATGATTTTAAAAATCTAGATCCAAAGCGCCAGGAACGACATACAATCGAATGACTGGCCAAAACAAACAGCAGATTCGTAATGCTGGTTGAAGGTCTTCGACCCTCGTTCTGACTATTGTCTCACATCACGGGATAAGCAGTACTCGCAATCACACTCACGAGACGAGATATGATGTCTTGAGGAGTTATCGGCGGCAGATTTCCATCTTCCGTCAATAGACTTGCTTTCAGTATATGTTTGATTCGAGGGGCATCTTGTAGATTTCCCTCCGTCTTCTGCAAAGCAGGGATCGGGTGGTATGTTCGGATAGCAGTTTTCATCTCTGGGAAGACTAGAAGAGCATTTTACAAATGTTTCCAAAAGGACGATCTAGTGCACTGACAGCTCATGGTTGTGTTGATGCGTCCAACGTTGACCAACAATGACAGCATGGCAAAGCTGGTGGCGAATTTAGGAGAGTTGGCCATTTTATCTTTCAATGCTTTAGTGGCTTTAGAGGAGTTTACTATCGCATCTACATATAGGTCTCGGAAACAGGTTGATCTGGAATTCTTCCGAGGATTGGTGAAGGCGTCTGTGGTGTCGCTGAAGATGGTTGAAAGAAGATCATATTGGATATCGGCACGGGTCAGAGGCTCTCCGTCGGCTCTTTTAATGGGAACGACTCTGCGAGGTGTCGGACTCTGTCTTCTGGACGACATCAAGCTGGAAGGGAGGAGCAAAGCACAGCTGGGAACTTACATGGCACACGATTGTATTCAGTCGGAGAGGGATCAAATCACGTGCCATAGAATTAGTATTTCTACACTTTATGCTGCAGATCTACGGACAAGCATGGGTGATGATGTGATCCTGAATTACAGCGAACGTAAGCGAATTGAGGGATATATTGCAATGATGTGGTATACGTAAACAGTGCCTCCGAAAGAAAGAAAAAGAAAGAAAAAAAAAGAGGAGATGCTTTCTAGTATCGCCGTTCACTTGTTGGCCTACGAGCTATCGGCTCGCCTATCTTCCACGTCGATAGAAAATACTCGAAAACTTCCAGCATTACTTCAGTGTTGAACATCAATGCGTGGTCAGCGCCTTTCACCACTTTAACCGTACAACGGTCGCCGCCCATCGTGCGCTCCATCCAACGGACTGCATTCTCTGCAATTTTCTCGTCCCTGTCCCCGTACCAAAGTCTCACCTTGTGAGGATACGTGGAATATGAAAAACCCCATGGCTGATTGTCATGGTTCAGGATTTGCAGGAGGTCATTATGTGTTCCTTTGGCTGATTCCGCATGCGAGGCGGCAATGAGAGCATTGCTGAGCGTCATTGGCGATGCACTATTTGACGAAGTACTATGGGCATAAGCAGAAGTCATCGCGCTGGGTGTGGGAGACGAAGGAGGAGACATGGTATTCTGGGGAGAAGTGAACGAGATAGACCGACGGCTGCTTGACCTCGATGGTCCAGTGTTGATAGAAGATGAATCGTTGCGAACACTCGCCTCGGAGCTAACGGATCTCGTCCAATCCAGATCAGATAGGTTCAGATCGACTTCTATTTGAAGTGGAGGTGGGCGATGAGCTTGCGAGGACGGGTCCGTAGACTTTCTTGTCATGTTAGTTTTTCCTTTTAATGATCCCACGGATCGCAGTCCTTTGAGTTTCTTCATACTTGAAACTTTCTCGTCCTGAAGCGAAGAGCCTTTCAGTCTTTCCAAAAAGCCTCTAGATGACTTGGGTTTCGTAGTTGTAAAGAACTTGAATTCATGATTTCCTGCACCCAACGTGCTCCGACTCTCAAACCGTCCTTCAAAGTCCCTCAGATCGTCATATTCGCTAAACGAGCTCGATCCTAGACTCGGTCGAGATGTTGAATGTGCGTCTATCTGAGAAGGATAAACGGGGTTTGAACGACCGACTGGCTGAGTAGATCTTGCAGACTGCCGTGCATTGTAACCTATTCCTTCGTAGGTAATAGTAGGTGGTTTTCCAATCATCCATGCTTGTATCTTCCACTCTGCTGCTTGAGCGGTTTTTAATATGCCATTAGGAACGTACTTAAGCCACTTGTAGCCACCTTGGATGGATGTTAACATGATGCAACTAGACAATCTTGTAAAACCTACTGTTCTCGTTGCCTCCTACCCAAGGAGCCAGCAAACAGATATCGCCACGAATACGGGCGGGTAGCTTGTTGGCAAAAGAGAGGGCATAAGGGGCACCTGCTGAGTGCGCCATAATACTGCATTGACCGATACGTAAAAGATCAAGGACCTCTTCTACGACAGAAGCCCATGGAATGATGCCCTTTGCCGATTTGCTTCTCGGATCTGTACGTCCTAATCCCCACCTTTTTTCTGAGTTAGACAAAGGTTGAAAGACAATACGAGGCGACTCACCGATCAATTGCAATTAATCTCAAACCCAAAAACTCAGCCATTTCGTCGTAGAGACCCATAATGTGCCTCACACATCCCAAACCAAGGAAGACAACGACCGGAAAACCAGTTTGACTTCCCAGATCGGACAGACTAACGGTCAGAGGATTATCTTGCGATGCATGAGGCGATCGAGTGAGTTTAAGGAGCGTGGTCAGGCGGGCCGACCGCAAGTATTGTGCAATCGCCTGAGATGATGTCTTGCTATCCGCTGCCGAAGACATGAACAGTGAGGCTTCTGAAGGCGAAGGGGGACCATAATTAGATCCCACTGGCAAAGAATAAACGGATGGTGCACCACCGTTATATTCTGACCTTGGGGAAAATAGACTAGCATTATCCGAAAAATGTGATTGTCTCTTGCGGAACGAGGAGGGTGGAGGTGGTGGCTTCATGGACAGTTGTTTACGTAGAGTCTTCTGGACTTCGTCCGCCACACTGTCTATAGAAGAGCGCGACACGAGATCCGTTTCTTTTTCAGAATCGAGATGCTCAGAATTATAATCGTTATCGTCATCAATAATCGTATGGCCAGAGTTATGGGTATAAATAGTGGATGCACTCGCAGCAGGAGCAGGAGGTTTTTTTACTTGTTGAGGAGCATGTGCGCGAATGATTTCAGATATTGACGGAACAATGGTTTTAGTGCGTTCCGGTGCAGGGTCTGTCCGTGCGATCAAGCTGTCTTCCCCAAAATTCAGATTCTTGGAACTGCCCGAAGCAGGCAAAGAGCGCAAAGTAGAGTTGGAAGGCACCCTGCTTGAGGTCCGATGGGCCTTTCTTCGGTGATGACGTGAGGAAGGGGATGCGTGGCCCTCGTCATCTGAACCGCTTGACGGTGCACTGGAAGCGGACTTTTTGGAGCGGCGGGCCTTGCCACTTCCGAGGACAACGCCAGGGGGAGGGGTGGGCAGAGGTGGCTGATACAAGGGGTGGTGACCTGGTATGCCGAATCTGTTCCTGTTCAAAAGGCTTGAAAAGTCGTGAGCCATGCCCCCACCGTTCATTCCGTCCACGAGCGCATCCATTGTTTCCACACCGGCAACAGGAGCGGCCACAAGGACCGAAAAGCTGTCGAAGGAGTCGTCGTTTATGGAGAGATCTACGGGCGTTTGGGGTGGCGTTTCTGCATAGCGAGTAGATGACGAACCAGAGAAACAGAGAGGGGGAACAGAGGTTGCGTTGCTCCAACGAGACTTGGTGGATGGATTCGTTCTTGACCTCGATCTTGAAGACGGCTTTGGAGTCAGTGGGGCGGGAGGGGATACCGGATCCACATCGGAATCGAGCGAGGGGAAAGCGTACGACTGCTTAAAGGAATCGTTTGGACTGGAATTAGGTCTTGGGTATACATCGAAGTAGGAGGGACGGGAGGTGGGGAAGCGGGAACGCTGCTTGAGAGAGCGGTTTGAGGAAGATTTACGGGGAGGGGGATGAGCGGACATGTTGGAGGGGGGACATGAGCGTATTAACCTACTCCTTCCCACCGCGTATCATCGCGCTGAACGCGTTCAATGCACACGGTACGCATACAGCCACTGCGCATATAACCACTGCACGCATATAACCACTGTACGCATATAACCACTGCACGCATATAACCACTGCACACGGCACGCATATAGCCACTGCGCATATATAACCACTGGATGCATTTAACCACTAACCAGCCCGACCTCTAGCCACTCCAACGCAGGACACTTCCGTCGCACCGTCCCCTCATCCACCTCCACACCCTCTGCCATGATCCCCCGCAGCAATGGTAGCTGCTCCATCGTCCTTCCAAACACTCCCCGCACCCTCTCGTCTCCCCCACACACCCGATACCGTACCGTCCGTACACCGCGCACAAGCATTTCTCGCACTTCCTCTTCCTGCTCCCCCGCATTCCCCCCACTCACCTCCAGGTGCTCCACCACCCCGCCCGCCAGCATGCTCAGTCGTCCCTGGCTGATCTCCACCCCATCCATCACCAGCGTCCGGATCATCTGCCCATTCATCTCGTTTCCATCCAAATCAATGCTGAGCACCAGCCGTGACAAGCGCAGGGACCGCAGCTTCGCAAACTTGGCCGCAATGTCCTCGTCCCATTCCAACGACGGACTCGGTTGGAGTGCGTCCATCATAAGCCCTCCGTCGATTTGCAGTTCGATCACCGTGGCTGGATTCGCCACCATGTGTAGAAACCTCCCTGCTGCAATAGATAATTCGCCGCCAAGAGTAATAGACTGGAGCCCTTCCGTTGCTAGTATAGTTCTCAAGCTGTCTACGCATGCAGCCTGGCGCATGTGGTTTGAGTAATCCGGCATTGGGCGAAGGCAAATGCCTTTGACGAGAGAACGCAATGGCTCGTTTTCCCCCAGAGACCGTGCCAGGAGCGAGCATGCACGGTATCCGGTCAGCTGCGGACATCGATACAGCATACGTCGGGCTGGATACAACCATGATGGCGACACTCTGCAGAGGCTTGCAAGGTCCCGGGGCCACCAGCGGTCGCCACACTCGATTACCAGCGGAACGAGGTCGTCGATGAAATGGGTGTGCATCTGTGCGAAAGTGGCTTTGACTATTGGAGATATGTCCTTGATGCATGATGCCTGCCGACATCACCGCCGCCACTCTCTGCAATGCTTCACCATCATTCATTGCCCATCGCAGCCCGCCCTGCTCAGTCATGGACCAGATTCTTCAAAGCCACCCTCTTCCTTCTACTCTTCATCTCGGGGTGTTTTATGATCCATGCCTTTCAATTGCTGTTTCTGCTGCCGTTGCGTATCATACCATTCTCGTTCGCCAGACACCTCTACGACGAAGGCATTTGTTACACTAAAGGCGCCTTTGGATGCCTGCTCAGTAAGTAAACTCTACATTTATCGTATGCCATTCATTGGCTTCAGTTCTCATGTGCCAATGCTTTGCCCCAACGAGCATCCGAGTCACCTTTGAAACTCAAGGCAAAGGAAAATTTTCTCAAGAAATGATCAATCAAGTTGTTAATAAGGACCAAAGTGGCAACGTCGTCTCGTTGAATCTTCCCGACAAATTCGTTCTTACCGCGAATCACCAGGTAAGAGATATTTTGTCATTAGACGACTGACTTCAGCGCCATCCGCGAATAGATATACGCAGACTGGTGGTATATGTGGTGTTTAATGTACTTCATAGGAGCCCAAGGAGTCCACCGCTACGTGTATATTACACTGAAGAAAAGCTTGCAGTGGTTGCCCATCATCGGATGGGTATGACTCCACCGTCCGTGTAAGCGTCCAACTCACGTGCGGCATAGGGTATGCAATTCTTCAATTTCATCTTTTTGGCTCGTTCCTGGGCCTCCGACAAACATACCTTGGCATCGCGCCTGGCGACCCTTGGCAGAGATGCGGAACGAGAACGTAATCCGTTGTGCTTTATCCTGTACCCTGAAGGTACCCTGGTCAGTCAGCATACGCGTCCAATCAGCAAGAAGTTTGCAGACAAGATGGGGATTGTAAGTATCGGAAACTCCTATTTTAGCCCGGGACCATGACGCTTTTCCCCCAAGTCAGACCGCACCAACGTCCTGCTACCCCGTTCGCTTGGCCTCCATTGCACCCTCAGGTCACTCGCGCCGCGTATTCCAGATCTCACTTTGCTAGATATCACGGTAATATACCCAGGTGCTTATTCAAGTTCATAAAAGCACGTGCCATTCTGATCAATGTGTAGGAATACCACCCCTGTGCTATGGGCAAGATTATTACACCCTGCGTTCAATCTTTTTCGATGGTGTTGCGCCACCCGTTATCCACATGCACTTTAGACTTTTCAAGGTCGCCACGGATGTACCAATCGGCGAGTTGAAGGCAGCCCCGAATGATTCGACACCGGATCACGCTACAGAAGTCGACATCCCTTCAATGGAAAAGGCTATCTTTGATGATTGGCTTCGAGAGTTATGGGAAGAAAAGGACAACTTCATCACACGTTTTTTTGATTCAGGTCACACGAGCCATCATTCCACCGAGATTCCTCTGAAACTTCGTAGGAAGCGAGAGTTCCTAGACGCTTTTTGCTTTTTCTTACCTGCGGCGGGTGGTTATGTGTGGAAATCATTGACACAAAGATGGTAAACTATATCGTGGTATGCCCAAGTCCAACGCATGTATACTAGGGTCGTGCGGGATCATGACGAAAACCGTGCTTGTTCTCGTTTTCCTTCTATTTTGTTGACCATGAAAATACTGGTGTCCAAAAATCTCTCCACGCAGTAAGCAAGGCAGTTTTCATCGCTGCGGGAAAAGCGGGTGGAAGGGGCCCCGGTGATGCACCTACGTTAGTGCCTATGAGCGACAGATAAACGGACGCCTGTTAACGCACTTGTCCCAGCACATTGACGTTAGATTTTGAGTAGTAGAATTCAGTCTTGCCTGGCCAACACAGTCAATGGGACGCTTAGGGTAGAACAAGTAGGCCAAACCTGGGCTTGCTCCCTTTCAACGAAAGCAGCAAGCTCCTTCTAAGGAGTGTGTCAGAATGGGACAGAGCAAGAGCGAAAGTTAGTTACTTGGGTAGCTTCGTCAAACTTGTCTGACATGGTCGGCCGTCGTTGATCGTTTTTCACTGGCTGACATAAGCTCGATCCGCAACTCTAAACGAATTCAGTCGACGGCCGCCCTGGAAAAGGTCACCAGCCGCTGTTATTTAATGACATCTCTGGCAGCCAGGCAGGCGTCTCTCATGCCAGTTGCCAAAGTCCACCGTACATTGAGAGGCTGTTGCTATCAAATCTGTCTTGATAGCTATTACGACAGAACGTCATGCAATCTCGGCGATACACGTGAGATCCCAACCTGACAGCCTTTTCCTTTGCCATAGATTTATAGCGATCAAGGAGGAAATGCACGGCTTGCCTCGTTTAGTCTTCTGCCTCGTGTCTAAGTCATTTTTACAGCTCTCCCAATGTCCTCCAGGTCATTCAATGCCACGTCCCATAGCCACCCTCCGCATTGGCCCCCGGAGTCTATTCCTCCGTGAGTTATTTTTGGTCCACTCATCTCTCTCTATATATTCACGGCTCGTTCGCAGTGTGGGCTATCTGAGCCGTAAGGCCTTGCCGATAAAAAAGAATGATGCAGACCCTCTCACACGAAAGGATCTCCAGTATGACATGTTAGAATATATTTTCACAGACAGGAATGCCGTCTTCACTAGCCCCCTCCCTGACAAGACAGACAAATTGACTTTCAGGGACCTATATGTCTCCACCGTATATAATTCCACCAAGTGCTCCAAAGTCCTCAAGGAGAAAATGGTAGATACACCTGCATTTGCAATAGAGCTAGCAAAACTATCACTGCTCACGAACGTCGGAAGAATAAACACCACAATGGCATGTAAGACTTTGCCCGATTTTCATCATCAACGTACAAATACTCATGCACATGGCCCTTACCACAAGTTTTCCCAGAGATGAAGACGGCTTTGAGGACATACCATCCTGTTCCATCTTTGCAAAAGACGGATGGAAATGCCCAAGATGCTCCGCGGATCAAGAACTGCCTCAAGGCAGCGTTGCTCCCTTCCGAATCTAAGGGAGTGCCTGCCTCTACCCCAGAAGAAATTTTGGACAAAAGTGTACGTAATTGAGTTCTATTCGGATAGTTTGGTTGTAACCTTTGTCGTGCAGAGGGCAGGCATGAAGCCCCCGACAAGCGTCGTGAATCTGATCTTTGTCCTTGCAAATCACGCCGCTGTAAGTGTTTGATGTTCAGTTCTTTTGCGAGGGATGCTAAGTAGTTTCGAAGCCTCTGTCTAGCGTACATTTTGAAGGCGGTTTCAACTTTCTGGACCTCTTTTTGCCCGGAAGAGGTCTGGCTTCAGACGATCGAGGACGTTGTTTTTTGTGGATGATGTTCTATTACCTCGAGCATCATCAAAAGGATAATCCGTTCCATGATGAATACTCTCAAGCCAATCCACCCAAGGCACCGAAGCTACGTTTTCTCACAGATGAGGAACTATCGGACGAAAACGTCGACACCCCCGAAGAAATTGAATGGGGTCATAAAATGTCTGCACAGAGAAACACGTTTCTTCAGAGACTGGTCGCCTCGCTTGAACGCGAAAAGCGGGAAAAAAGCAATCCTTCTGCCCAGTTCGATACAGGCCTATCGACTGTGTCTATAATGAGATCTAAAAAACCGATGGTTGATCCTGAAAACTCGAGTGGCCAATCATCCGCACGCACTATTCGACCAGAGTCCGCCCATGTGTCAAGCGAAAAAAATTTCATTAATTATGTTCCGGAGCAGCAGTGTGAAAACCGAAGAGGTGCGCAGAGCCCTATCTTCTTAACCCTTGTGTGCTCACTTACGGCCCCAGAGCACATCCCAGGTGTCCATGAACGGCGCCACGAAGTAGATCAAGTCCAACACCAGGAACCCTACCAGGAGAGGTGGCAGGAACGTCCTCGCCAACAGCGTTCACATCAGTTGACACAGCAATACGAACGTCGACGCCAAGAACAGTCTGCATCCGTTCCAAGGGAGCGGACTATGGTAGAGCGTACGTAATGCTTGGTGTACACGGCGTGCCATTGAACAGTTTCATTAGAGGCATGGTATTCAATTATGACTACAGACCCTTTAGCAGATTCGGATGAAGAGCCTCATGATGAGCACGCCCGACGCGATTACAGTGAGGGTGCTATGGTTTTACATAATTTGAACTGACCATTCATTCGCAGTGCGTCGCCGAGAGATTTTGCAAAGATATACAGGACTGACACAGGTCCCAGACCCAGATTAAGATTGTGTTGGGCTTTCGGAATCAACCAGTACCTGTGGGTTTGTTACCAAATCTAGTACAAAATATGTGATTATCCGAGTACATCAACGAGGCTAGCTAGCGATGGTCTCGACAAAATGTGAATTCTCCTACAACAATGCGACTATACAGGATCTCAGTCACTCAAAAACCTCCAGGTATAGAGAGGACTGGGTGCTGAAAGTCCACTCGTGCCTGAAGTGAGAATAAATCTCCTGGAGCACTATGTCTCTTTCGCTTCTTGTCTACCATGTCACATCCCTCACTGGTATTAATCGGAGGCGACGTTCGACGCCTTAATGTGGACAGCATATCATGCGCACGGGAAGCTCTTGTTGGACTGGCTGGCTCAGTCGACAACACTAAATGATTACGGGTCCTCGGAGAAGGCAAAGGCTGTGGAGCATGTATTTGTATATCGCCATGAGGTGATTGCAAGTGGACAGCGCGAGGCAGAGTTGAAGTCGTGCATTGCTTTGAGCGTGTGATACAGACATGGCCCTGAGAGGTTAACCGGGCACTAATCTCGTCGAGGGAGGAAACCATGTTTCCTTTAGCGGACTGCGAGGCCGACTTGAATGAATTCTTGTCCTGAATGCCAGAGTGCTCATCCCCTGACGAAGATGATATTTCGGGCTTGGGGCTTGGCTGCCTAAAAGATGCAAATGCATCTGGGGAAGAAAGCGGAACGGTTGGCGGAGCAAGAGAATTTGATGAGACGGCTTGTGTGAGAGGGCCAGCGAGGACCCTGGTTATAAACCGAGCTCGGCGCTCAACTGATTTTAGACCTGATGAGCAAGGGAAAATTTCGTATCGAAATGCACGTACATTGCTTTGCGTTATGGGCCTTGAGAGTGACTTCTCTGCGAAGGTCTGGTGCCCTCCTCGCATTCCGCTCGCGAGTTGCTTGTAAAAGAGCCTCAAACCGGTATCGGTCGAGACCTTCGTTGTAATCAAACCTCTCTTCGTCAGAGTTGTATCCACCAGAGAAGGGGGATGAAGAGTGACGCGTCCTCAACGGAGAAGAAGGGGGCGGCGTCAGCAACCTAGGCCTGAAGCCATCACCGTTGTCTGGGTACTTAATAGATGAAAAGGGGGAATAAGGCTCATTAATGGGCTCTTGAGGCGGGGCAGGCGAGACAGAGATCTCAGGGAGAGTTGCAGGAGAATATGGCATGACGAGGAGGAGAGAGAAAGCCAAGGTGACCAGCACCAAGTGTATGATGAAGAGAAAGAGAGGTGGTCAAGCGACAGGGGTGACCAGAGGCGTGGCACGGTTGAAATACCCTTCCGCTCAGTTACCACGATCCTGTGCACGTTTATAATAATAATAACATCGCTACAGACTAAACTCTTTCACAGCTTCACTTTGCTTTTCCTTGAACAATCTTTCAGCCTCAGTCCATACTCGGCTGTTTGGGTATTCAAGAAGGCTTGGCAAGAGATCAATGCTGAACTGCTCAGACGCTTCCCGAGGTAACAATGTCGGAAGATGATCTATGGAAATCACCGACAAGGGTCGATTCCCCGTCCTATATCGTATTGCGTAAGTTTTCTTTATCTTTCTCCAAGCCAACTCACCCGACATTAACCGATACAGTTGGCTTGTCAAATGTGGTATTAACGTTATAAATGGGGATTGGATTATAAGGGTTGGTCGTGTCGCAGCTGACATCGACTACAACAGACAATTGCCTGTCCTTTCCTGCCCCCACGATCTGTTCCTCTGTCAAGAAAAATGGAATCTGAGAGCTCAGATAGATACAGTTGACAAAGATGTCAACGTCAAGAATTTCTGAGAACGGTCCACCTTTGGCCGTTTCTGCCATGTCCCATTGGAAAATGTCGTCCCTGCGTTTACATTAAAAATCAAAGTTGTATTTAAAATGAAAACGGCTAACTCATCTAGGCCGATCTTCCTGAACAAGTCAACAGCGCCACGACCACACCTACCAAGTGCACCGATGACGAGTGCTTTGATGCCTTTTCCATTGCCACCCAGAGATTCTCGAACAGCCTTGATCAGTGCATCCTCGTTTATGTAAGGTGTCAGAGCACCAAGCTGTCCACCGTCCTTTTGCGCAGCCAAGGCAAGGGCGCCAGCTGCGGCGCCCGCAAAGCCTGCATAAAATCCAAACGCGGCAACTCGCCTACCGTCGGCATCCTTCAGAAATTCCAGATCATAAAGTGTTCCGCCACCGCGGTAGAAACGAGATAGGATCTGTGCCCAGCCGGCCTGGCGTTTGTAGCAATGAGCAAAATGAATGTGAGTATGAGGAAGAGGATCATCTGAGGCTTGAAGTTCTTTTAATCCGACGATCGTGGTATTGGTCGGTGCAGAAGGCCAAGAGTTATTATCAACCATCTTGCATCCGACTCTAGAAGACAGGTTTCGATTGATGTAACCAGCAAGGAATTAGTGAGATCTTACTTGTCATACTCGGAATTGTCAAAGATCCTTTGTTGATCTTTCTCGACGATAATATCGAAACCAGCGTCGATGAGTTTCTTGGCAGTGGCAGGACTGAGCGCTGCACGTCGCTCAAACGTCTTTTTCTCGCAGCGCAACCAGAGAACGGGCTTTGACATCCTGAGTCGGTGAAAACAAACCCAAACAGAAGCTCAATGTCGGCGCAAACTTGCCTTGGTCATGCCCAGGAGCTCAAGGCCGAAGGAAACGACCATTTCCGCGCCGGCAGATGGAATGAGGCCTTGGCTGTATATCGTTTAGGACTCGGGGAACTACAGAACACTGAAGATGAATTGGGCAAGGCGAGGGCTATATTACATGCGAACATCGCCGCCTGCTACGTCAAGCTTGTGAGCATCAGGCCTTGTTGGATGCATACCCAAAGCTGATATGACGGGGATGAGGGAGAACACAAGAAAGCCGTAGAAGCGTGCACCCAAGGTGTGAACATTACTAGGCCGGAGAGAATGACCGGAAAACATGCTTGTATCAGCATTATTGGATGACCCAGAGCACCTAAAGGCGTTGCAGCGCCGCGCATCCTCAAATGAGGCACTTGGAACCTGGTCATCTCTGTCTGCGGCACAAGAAGGCGAGTCACATTCATTAGTCATTTGCCAGGAGAATCGCTGAATACAAGTCAGATTACAAAACGCTATTGAATATTCTGCCAGAATCCGATTCACGACGCAAAGCTGTTTTGTCTGCTTCACAACAGCTCAAGCCTCATATCGAAGCAGCTCAAAAGCGGGAGACTGCAGAAATGCTGGACAAACTGAAAGGAGTCGGCAATAGTGTACTCGGTTGGTCTGACACAGAAAATATTGGTCGTAGAGCTGAGCATGGCTCCAGGCAGGTTTGGATTATCAACGGATAATTTTCAATTCGTACCGAACGATCAAGGTGGTTACTCGGTGAACTTTACGCGATAGTTTAAATTAATTTAAGAATGTCAATGGGCTCGAAAATCTAGTGAAGCGTTTCCAGGGCCATACCTAAGAAAGCTATTAGCACGAAAGAGTGAGAAAGGCGCAGGATTTACCCGGTAAGCTAATCTAGCCTGAATGAGGGACATGGGAACGGGGCCGTATTGTCGAGAATCACGCGAGTAGTTGGCGTTGTCGCCCGAAATCCAAATGTGGCCTCGAGGAATCGTAACGTGCTCTGTGGGAGGCGCTAGTTGCCCTGTTGGATCTACGCAAATAATATCGCCAGGAAGGCCAATGACACGCTTGCAAATGATTCTATTAGGGTCTAGGGGCGACTTGAGGGTGATGAGATCTCCTCGTTCAATGGGCCGGAACCGATACGTGAGGCGATCTTCAATGACCAATTCTCCGTTCTCTGCTAAAGTGGGCAACATGGAAGGGCCTTCCATCTTGTCAGATGTCAGTTTAACGAAGAGGTAGCAATGACTGCATACCAGAGATGGCCGACCAACGTATTCATAGATGAGGTGTATGAAGCATGCGTAATTTACCAGCTTGTATGGTGAGGGTTTGAAAGAGATGTTACACTGGGCATACCTTGAACGACGCGACCGCAAAGCGCGCCATAGTCACGGTGTCACATGTGATCTTATCATGTCTTCATTCAAACGAAAAAATTGTAGTAAATCAGCGAAATCGCTTCCTGGCACACGCCCATCTCCTGCCACTCCTTATACGACAGTGACTTCAGTGGGGATACCGTCGCTGGACGACATACTTGGCGGTGGTCTGCCTCTATCGTGCACTCTACTCATTCTTGCGCCTGATGCTCATTCGTCATACGGGGAGCTCGTCCAGAAGTACTTTGTTGCACAGGGTCTAAGCTCTGGTCAGAGCTTGATCATTGTTGACAACTACGCAGAGGACTTTGTCAGAGGTGTGATGTGGGTATCTTCCCTTGGTCAAGCCCAAGACGAAGACGAAGATGCGAGCTCTGATCAAATTAAGATTGCATGGAGATACGCAAACATGAAGCAGTTTCAAACGACAGTTGTATCACCATCGTATGTAGGACTTTCTGGTGTAAAAACCGCTAATCAACATTGACCTGGAAAGGCAGGATGACGACTTTTGTCAGACATTCGACTTGACAAGTCGTGTTCCGGCGTCCGTCATTGATCAAGCACTGGAAACGGGTCGATTACGATTTATCCCAGTCAGCGGCGGAGTGGACAGCGTGTTACAGCGAATTAAAGATGATTTGCAATCTCGGGCCAACACGGGACTCGTGCGCATTTGTGTTCGTTCGCTAGGATCTCCTGAATGGGGAGGTATTGGGAGACAGGTGGAATACATCTCTCTTGGCATCAAGGATGCTGACACAGTCGTAGGATATTTTGCGATTCTTGCATTCGGTTCGGTCGGAGCTACGAGAGATGCCATATGCATGTGGATCGCTAAGTTTGGCATGCCATTTGTCTGCGGCACAATGGGGTGGGGCTGGATGGGTGCAGAAATTAGGATGGATGTCTGATGGATGCATAACGATGGCAGGGTTCTCCGGTAAGGGCGTACCGCACAGCGCGGCGGGCGAACTGATCGCGGAGACGTGCAGGCAACCCGTCACTGTCTGCAGCGTTTGGATCGCATCATGGGATGGTGCAGATTCACCGGCTGCCAGGGCCACACACGCTGGAATGGCCGAGCGACAGACACTCGAAGCTACTGGGGCTGTCGTGGAGCGGGGAGAACAACATGGGGTTCCGATGCACGCGGAAGCGACTTGTAGTGGAGAGGCTGCATCTGGAAGCGGAGGGCGGGGTGTCGGAGCGGCGGACGGGCCGGACGGAGGGCGGGACGGAAGCGGGAGGGCGGGGGAAGAAAAAGGTGTGGATTCGGGAAGAATACTCGTATTGATATCGAGTAGCCACATGTCGCCGCGGCTGAAGCTTTCGGTGACCATGTCAGGTGGAATCCTCCCCCCGTTGTCTCCAAGGCGTGTACTAACGCCGCCGGACAGAGGTAGACTCGGGCGCGGCGGGAGATTCGGGAAGACTCGTCTCGTCGCCGTCGGGGGACGTGTCAGGTTGAGCGTCCGTCGTCTCCAAGCCATGTACTGACGCCGGACAGATGCAGACTCGAGCTTGCCTTCGCCCTCGCTCTCGCCCGCCACGTATTCCCGTCCACGTGCCCCTTCGCCCTCCCGCCCCTCTGTCCCTCTTCCCAGTATCTGTCCCGCCTCCTTCCCATCCATGCACCGTCCCCCTCTGCCCTCTCTCTCATCCCCAGCCTCCTCTTCCGCCCGCTCCTCCGCTTACGCAAGTTCAGGAAGCACCCTTCCCTCCACAGACTATCCTTACATCCACGTCGCTGGCCGCGACGACGACCTGCCCGACATCATCCCTCCTCCTCCAAAGTCATCTCCGGACCACTCCCGTCCACCTTCTATTAGTAACTTCTTTTCTCACGAACATCCACCCATTCCGCACGAACACCGTAGTTATGACATGAGCTGGCAACCCGACGAGCGAGACGAAGCCCCCATAATTAGCGATGACGAGACAGACGATGATGCCTTGTTGGACCATGATCCCCTACAGGATCATCTGGCCGATGAGAGGACCTCTGCCGCAGTGATCGCAGATGAAGGACGCGGACTCATCGTGCAGGCAGGTTCCACTCCCTTGATTACTCTCCAAAATCAGGTCCCGCCAGGTCCGTCATGTCCTCCTTCTCATTTGTCTCCTCGTCTGACCGAATCTGGTAGGTACCACCCATTTGCTTCTCGGCACTTCAACCACCCCAAATGCGATGCCAGTCTTTCTGACGCTCGTTCTACCTCAAATATCTCGCACCTTACTTGCGCTTGACATCTCGGCCAACTTTCTCAACGCTTTACCCCCAGTGTTGGCCGTCTGCGAGTCCCTCGAGGAACTCAATGTCGCTTCTAATCCCCTTCGCGTCCTTCCTGTTTTTCTAGCTGATTTGGTCAATTTGCGTGTCCTCATTGCTGATTCAACTGGTATAGCTACTCTACCCGATGCTCTAGTTGACCTGGATCGTCTGCACACGATCAGCATCCGTCGAAACAAGTTTCTTGCATTGCCTAGCTGGCTTTGCCTTCTTCCTGGACTCCAGACTCTGTGCATCGATGGAAACCCTTTTCAAGGGCCTTGGAGAGCCTTGGTTGAACCGCTTTTGTCCAAGGTTATCATGTCTCCGTCATATCCTCCTTCAACGCCTGTTTATCCTCCTAGTCACGCAGGAGATACAGAAACCGATGCAAGCGACATGGAAGACCTGTCTGACAACGAGATTGCTAGCGTCGTGCCTAACGCGTCTCCGCGGTTACCGGACGAAGAGGACCACACAATTACTCCAGAACGTGCCCCTTTTCTCGGTACAGCAAAGACTTTACCGCAGCCAGAAACGCAAGCCCCGCCTTCGTCGCAGTCCTCTGCCCGCCCCTTGTTAGCGCGAACGCGGACAACTCCGAATCGCTCTTACTATGACCAGACCCGGGCTAAAACCAGCGGTGCAGGCGATCAGCATGTCCCACGTGCTTCAAATACCGCGTCACAGGAAGACTCGGGTTACTTGGGTGATCATGAATTGCGTAAGATGAAAAGTGCAGGTGACCTCCGTCGCACCAAGATACCTTCCCCAGATTCCGGAGACATCGATATACCATTTGTCAGACCATCGTTATCTCAATACGCTGGATCTCACTCTTACTCGAATCTCCTGAATATGAACGTTCCTTCTGACTTTCAACCTCCAAGCAAGTATTTTGGCAGCCTGGGTCCCTCCTCTAGCCTGGGCATGCCACCACGCCCTACCACCGCGCGAGCTTCTGGTTCCAAGACTTTTTGGGACAATATTTCGGAAAACGAAGATGAGTCATCGATTTCGCCAAGGTCCACTAGGATTTCCGTGACTCCGGATGCAACTATCTCGCCCCCTAAGATGCCACCGCTCGACGGCAAGCTCTCTCCGCGAGAGGGTAAAGAGAAAGTTAGTCGCTGGGGCTTCCTCAAGAAGATGTCGATGGGGAAGATGAAAATCGAATCTCCCACTCAATCGCCTATTCTGCCTAGTCGTCAAGTACCGATGCCTAGACTCCCCACTGACCCCTCTAGTAGTCATGTCAAACCTCCAGAACCTGCGTCGGACCGCAGTAATAGGTTACCGCAAATAGACATGAGATTCTCGACGCTGGGATCTCTAGATGCTCTGTCAACACTTATGACACCAGGTTCCCCGCCACTTATCGAGAAGGGGCTGTCGCGTGACGCCTCCCAGTCATCATTAGGCCCTCCACTTCCACCAAAGGATGTAGGGCCAAGGACTCAATCACCGACTCTTCTCGTCCCGCCTACCAGGTCGTCAAAACGACGAAGTTTCCTCCCAGTAGACGTACCAGATGTTATAAACTTTAGCATTTCTGACATGCCGGTGTCCTCGGATGGTCTTGGAGCTTCCTCATCAGGTGAAACTAGGAGGTCAATGCCGAGCGTGTCTGTGGACCAAGATCAATTTATACGTCGTGAGGAGGAACGAGCCCGTGAAGCGTATATGCGTGCTCTTCGTTCTGTCATGGCCTACCTACGGGATATGAACGATTTGGGTGTGTCGCAGCAAAGCAACGTCGTCAGTCTGTACAACGCCTCCGAAGAGACTGCCCCGACACGCTCAAGGAGGGCCACAGGTGTTGATCGCGATGTGTCCGTGGCACTGAGTGGGACTACTGCTGTCGCATCCTTGGATTCTGCTGCGCACTTAAGATCATCAGATTCGATTGGTAGAAAGCGTAGTGGAACCTCAAGCCAGACTTTGAGCGTTGCCACAACGGATAGCAACAGCTCAGTCGAAGAGCGCAAGTTCAAAGATGACAAGGGCAAGCGAGCAATGGTAATTCGTGAGATTGTTTTGTACGTGCCTAGCATTTGGCCAGTCTCGAGATATCACTCAGTATTGCACAGGACCGAAAGGACGTATGTGCAGGGTCTCCAAGAACTCATCGACATCTACATTAAACCTGCCGCCGTCCCTGTCAATATACTAAGTGGCGTCGGGACAACCAAGGACACTGCTGTTCCCGCTCCTGAACGAAAGATTGTCTTTGGTGGTCTTGACGCATTATTTTCGTTCCACAAAGACAGCTTCTTACCTGCACTGGAATTTGCGGCGGCCCCTTTAATGAAGCCAGCTACAGAGTTGCAGGAGACTGATGATAACGGTCAGTTGTCCATCAAAGTTGCGAAGGACGTCGGGAATATGTTTTTGAAGCACGCGGCATTCATGAGGATGTATTCTACTTACATCAAGTTCGTCATATCTCCTCTTTCTAAGGCTGATTACATAATCTTTGTAGTAATTTCGACAACTCAGTGCAGCGGATCAAATACTGGACGTCTGACCGATCGATGACAGGTGGAGTATCGCCGAGCTCAAGTACCGCACAACTCGCGAGTCTAGGTCTTGCCATGTCAGCAGTGTCCAATCCTTCCATGCTGCCAGAAGCGATGCCAACCAACGGAGCCCCTAACCTCACCGCTAGTCAGCGGAAGCGAATAAAATCCTACCTTAAACGATGCCGCATCAACCCAAGGCATACTCAATTGAACCTGGAAGGCTACCTGCTCCTGCCCATTCAAAGAATTCCTAGATATCGTCTGCTTGTGAGTACAATTATCTCAACCCACACCACACCTAGATGACATCCTCCTTAGTTGGAAGAGTTACTAAGAAGCACGCCACCGTCTTACGATTTTTCCGACGATCCTCTTGAACGTGCATTGAGCGAAATTTCATCACTAGCAAATAATATGAACGAAGGCAAGCGCGAATTCGAGTCCCGGCGCAAGCTTGTCAAATGGCAGGCTAGGATCAAAGGGAAATTTCCCAGTCCTTTGGTTCAGCCGCATCGGTATGTACTACCCCTCTGTGCAACAGCATCATATCCTCACCAGCCCAAGTCGCCTTATTATGGATGGACCCCTTCTTCTTACACGCGTGGTTCGTAAAGCTACGGTATCATTCGAAGCAATAAATGCCCAGGGAGATCAATCGACGGTACAAGTAGATTGCTTGGCTCCTGAACTCACTCCACGACCACTGATGGGAATCCTGTGCAATGATTTGTTGGTGCTTTGTCGTGATCCTTCAGACGGCAAAGATCCCAATTCGAGCGTTGATCTCTGGGCTGTGTTAAGGATGCAAACGTTACCACAGCCTGCTAGTATTGTCCATGGCAACGGCAAGTTGCATATGTTTTTCCTTTAATAAGTGTTGACCTGTGCCTCAGTTCTGCGACTCGTTGATAACAAAGCTATTCTCTATTTTGATGCCCCCACTCCATCTGATGCGCTTAATTGGTATCGAGGCAAGTACCTATGGTGAACGTAGCGGCCGTGGTTAATAAAAATTTTCCAGCCATCAACTTGCATATACCAGCGTCAAAAGGCTAGAAATGCGTCTCTATGCATTTCCCATTTATCATGCAATGATACCAATATCTTATCTTATGATAGAGCCGTTCTTGGCATCTCCGACGTTAATATTATATCCACCATTTCAATCAATACACTGTATCAAAATCGACAAACTAGAGTAGCGTCTGGCTCAATTTTCTGTAGACGTCGGTAGTTAAGTTTTGAGAACATAATTTGCTTTAATTCGTTCTGACTGACATGACTGCGCTAGCAAGCTCTAGTACATTGACAGTAATTCTTTACATCTAAAATATGTTGTTCAATATCTCAGATATCGGAACCACAGAATTTAATCCTTACCAGCCATTGCCAGAATGTCTCTAACTTATTCTTTGGAGGCGGCTCGTCATACCTGCAAGAGTCGGTCAGTCAGTTATAAATTACAACCAAAACCAACTTACGTGTCCTGCTCGATTTCCTTTAAGCCAGTAACAAAGTCGATCTCATCCGGAGAAAGGGGACCTTGTCTGTAATACAGCCTGGATGCAACATATATGATGGGGAATAAGATGAACGGCAGGTAGTTTGTCACGAATTGGTCTGTTTTCCACTGTCCCTTTAGGAAATTGTTCCAACCGCTGAACTAGAAATAGATAAGATGGCATCCGACGTCCACAGGGGAATGACTTACGAAGCAAATCACCAAAATGAAAGACAAGGCATACCACGCTGCGAAAGGCTGTAAACGCGATGAAAAAGGCAGGCTCCTACGATCGTAGCCCTGTGCCTTGAGACCTTGGTAAAATCGAGTGTATGTAACGCATATACCAAACCAGGTCATCAGCCCAGCGATTGCCGTCATGTTCTGAAACCAGCCAAACACTCTGCCTGATCCATTGCCAACAGACATGAAAGCCAAAAAGCCGAAAATCGCGCAAAAGATGATGGAAACGTAAGGCAAACCGGCTTTCGAAGTCCTGAGAAATATTTTTGGTGCATTGCCTGCCACAGCCAGTCCATCTAAAAAAGATTCGGCTCTTGTCATGTTAAAGGAAGTAAGGACTCTCACATAATGCACGCGAGCTCGTGTAAAGATCACTAGATGCTGCTGACCACGCAGAAGTAAGAAGGCAGGCGTTGATAATCTAGAGACAACAAAGACCTGGGCGTAAAGGACATTCCAACTTCAAAAACAGACCTACGCTAGGCAAAGCTTTGATTCCCGATGTTTGAATTGCAATTACGAAAGGTGACGCAGCAGCGGTTTTGACGTCAAGACTAAGGCCCGGGTCATTGGAGGGGACAAGCAGTCCAATGATTGTGACGCCTCCAATATAAAATAGAAGTATACCTAGGTGGGTCATGGTCAAGGTCAGTGCAACGTCAATTATGAACTTACGGATGTACACTCTTTTGATCGCCCTGGGAAGGTTACGTCTAGGATTTTTGGTCTCCCCTGCAGCAATCTACATATTCTTTGGTGTTCTTGTGGTTAAAAATGGTTAGTTATTATACGCACAGCTACTATCTCGGTCCCAATAAAAGAGAACGCTGCTTGCGTCATAACTGCCCACCAACTTAGGAATCGGCCGGCAGCCCCACTTATTCCTTCATATTGGACGAATGGTCCAGGATGTTTCCAATACCGGAAGCCAATCCGGTCGTGATTTGGCGCACCTAAATGACTTAGAGCAGTAGTGGATGAGCGTTATGGCCGTACCTCCGAGGTCAATGACAATACCCAGGATAATCAGACCAGTTATCGTAATAACCTTGATTGAGCTGCAAAAATGACGTTCGCATCCTGGCTGGACATCATGGAAATAACGCACGCAAACCAAAATTCCGCTTCGCCATATGCACCTGTGAAGAAGCGTGGAACGCGAGGCAGATACGCTGCTAATTCACTTACCTGCGCCTAACATATTTATTACGACGACGACGACGAAACATACTGAGATCCATGCAGCAGGACTGATACGGCGATTCCAGAAGCTAATGAGGATAGATGCAGCGCTCAATTCTGCCGGCATGACGATAACCCAGTTGTACCTAACAGGAGGAAAATCAGTAATCAACAACCAAGAGATTTTCAATTGGTTGACCAGTAATTCCATCCCATTGTAAAAGATAATGCCGGGTCTACGAAACGTTCGGCCAATTTAATATGGCCACCTGGAATCGGTAGGAACGCAATCATCTCCCCGAGAGATATCTGGCCACATTAGAAATCGTTGTAGATAGCAATGACCATTCGACGTACCATTACGCAGAAGCAAATGGTGCCCATAGTCACGAATCCGAGCAGCAAACCTATAGGAACTCAGAGGTACAACGCAAGTCGAAAGGTCATCACATACCCACGGGACCTCCGTTCCTTAACGAACCAGCAGTTCCGAGGAACAATCCTACATAAACAAGTTTGTTGCCGTACGGTGAGAGCTAGTTGTATATACCAGTGCCAATCACACCACCAATACTGTGAAAAATGCCTGAGTAACAAAAGAGGAGATGATCTTGTTAATACCTTATCATGGCTATATGCCGATTTTTCAGTTGTCGTGTGAGTCCATTCTCGCCAGGAGGGGAGGACCGTAGTGAGTCAGCGTCTGAACTAACAAAGCCTTCCTCGCGCACTTGCTTTTCCTCGATATTCTTTGGTTCTCGGCTCATCATGGTCGTGAATACAAGGATGCACTGTCGGAATGCGCACTTATATGGAATCAAGCGCTGTCAGAGCGTGACGTGGAAACAAAAGGGGATGTAATGCGAAACTGATGCCTGCTGCATGATTAGAACCATGTTACCATTTATCTCAGCTGAGGAGAGCATGTGGCTGTTAAGTTGCAATGCAAGCCATCTGTGTCCATCACAGCCAACGCGGGTCCTATGGCACTTCAGCGCCCCACATCTGTTGTGTACACCGTACCTTAAGCACCATCAGCCACGTCTTCATGTGACGACTATGATCCGAATTGTGAGCTAAAAGGAGATGACAGGTCCGATAGACGCCTCGCAACGTAAATATCTATTCACAAAACACTTGGCACTAGGCAGCCGTGCTCGGCGTGCCGTTACCTGGTGCCAGGCCCTTGTGCTCCACACTACACTTTACGGGGCTTGCTGGTCCGCTTGTCGGCACCTCTGTTCTTCCCAAACCTGCAGGAATACTTAAACACTGTTTATCAAGACATCAACATACGAACCTCAAAAAATCGCCGACGACCTACAACGTTAATACCTCTGCAACTAGTTAAATCGAGGTTTTCAAGCCTCGCACAAGCATCTATTATAGAGAAAAGTCCTCTACCTAAATTTACTTCGCTCAGCATCGTGTATGGACGGGTTCATGGACGTACATGTGAACCCCGTTCCTGCAATGGCGAGCGTCCTCAGATGCTTACAGGTTGAAATATATATCCCAGCCTCGTCGTCCACACCCGTGTTATTCAAAACCAAAGTCTCAATAGCTGCATCATCGCAGTCGTTATTTAGCAGGCCAGTGAGATCTATGGATTGAAGATTGGAGATACCAGCCAAATTCAGCCTCTTAAAAAAGCAGAATTAGGGAGCATCAACACAAAGCAACGGAGCTGACTCTGCATTTCCTGCCAACGCGAGATATAAAATCCGACATTGCTGGATCAAACTTGGCCGTGGCACCGATCTTGGCGTTCCCGGCCAGATTAACATATTCTAGATGAAGAAAGCCAGCCAATGCGTTGGTCACCAACTTGAGCCCTGCGTCATCCAATGTCATCGCAGAGGTGTTGGAGATGGAGGCTTGTGTTCCACGACTGATACCCAGAGCACTGAGGAGCAGGATTCGAAGATTTGGATACAGGGGCAAAATCGGCGCGAGTTGATGAGGGAGGATTGAAGTAGATGTCAACGCAAGTTTCTGCAGCGGTAGAATGTGCAAGGGGCTAAGTAAGGAAGCGGGCCGCTTGAGCAACGTAAAGGAAACGTCCAGGCTTATAAGGCCGGGACAAAGGTTGACCAATGCATGAATTGAAGAATCTCCCAACTGCGTCTGCCTCAGCTTGAGCACCCGGAGATCATTCAGCTTGGTGTCTTGCTCTAGGCCATTCAAAAAGTTCACAAATGTAGCGTCAGTCTAGAACATAAGGTCAAAATAACTGCCTTTATTTTTTCAGGAATTTACTGGCCCAGTTCTGAATACCAGCCACTTTGAGACTTTCAAGATGCCTGCACGAGGTCACCAGCCGTGCAACAGATGCGGGATTGGCCGATGTGTAGTTAATATTAACCACCTTGATGTGTGGACAGGAATTGGCAATGGCCGAGACAGCTTGCGCTCCAACCATTGAGCATCCACTGTCAAGCATCAAGCTCCTTTTGGGCCCTCAAGTCAGGATTAGGAGCCGTCGTACCGTAGGACGAGAACACGCAAATCTGTTAGATGCTGCAAAACAGACGCGAATGCGTGGTCTGATATTCTCGCGAAACCCGTTATCTCCAGTTCGCGTATTCTATTATTGATTCTGGGGATATCACCTATCGTTCGCGCGCTCACACCAGGGAGCGCATCCGTGAGAGAGATGGCCCGGCCTCTGAGCATAAACTGTCAAGAGATTTAGTTACAGCACCATGGATACTAGCAGAGGGTATTTTCACAGTGACGATGAACTCATGTTTGAGATAAGTTGGGCATGTCGCCTTTAATAATTTAAATAACCTCGGGACCACAGTCTCGGGAAGGATTTGCAATTGCTCGGATAGCTGTTGCCATAAAGCCTCGTTGTTCCTGAGTTTCACAAAGTTAGCCGCAAACCTTTGAGCGCACAAGGTTGTCAGGGAAGGCACAGTACTAGGCGCAAGACGTCTCGTGGAGGATGCGGCGGCCGAGGGCACATCATGCAGCGACGAGAGGTCTGCTTCACTTGGCGCACCGAAAGCGGGGAGACGCTGTCGTTTGGATCTGGAAGACATTGGCTAGTAGCTATCTACGGATCACTATAAATCCCAAATACACCACAAGCGCGAAAGGCCCGACAACTACCCTACGTATCAGCTTCTTTGCATATTTAACTCGGACAAAATCTAGAGACGGCACAATATGGAGAACAGAAAGTGGGGAGGGAAATAGGCTTGAATTGGAGTAAACCACGATGGTTCTGAACCACGACGTCCGTGCTTCATGACCTGCTGAGGAAGAGTAGCGGTCCCAACGATTTGCCGCTGATTCACGGCTTTCTAGACAGGTCAGAATCGAACCGCAGGTGACCGCAAATATAGCCACCAATACAGCGAATATCAAGTATGCAACTCGGGTTTCCATGGGCGCGGGTATAAACAGCCCATGACTGGATATCCAGGAAAAGGTATCTGCAACTGACAGTGACAGCAAATAGGCAGAAAATAAGAACACGGGCGACATGTATAGAACAACAGGGATAAGGCCTTGCGCAAGTTTCCGCTGAAGGTATACTGCCAGCGGGAGGCATATGTCTGCTGGGAGAAGATATAGTGGGCTAGGATACTTGGCGAGGTGGACTTCTACGACGTGAACGCCCATGGCCAGCGTGAGCAACATGAAGGAAGTTTGACCTGGCCTGGGAGAAGCGGTGATAGAGGAGATAAAAGCAAGAACAGTGAGACCATAGGAGAGTTTGTGTGCAGATCGAAAGCGAAACAGGCCGCTTGCGGTAAATATGAGTAGGATAATCTCCCGGACGGTAAACGCTTGAGGCATCATCGGCGGATTGTTAAGAGTGTAGATCAGTAATGCAAGATAGGCGAAATCGGATATCACATCAAGAAAGTGAATGACTCTTCCAAATTCCGTTTAGCATTCGCGGTTGAACATAGACGCAGTAACATCTACCTTGGAGTGCAGCATGCATCGTATCTTTCTACCAGTGACGATGGAAGGTGGGTGGTCCTGCCATTTTTCCATACCCTGCCCAGACTCCAGGCAATGACAGGATGGCTAACAAGGCACTCCGGGGCTTCAGAACTGGTCAAGAAGTTGACGACTATGTCGATCAGAATGCAGAGAATGGTAACGGGACGAGCGACAGACCTCGCAATGACTTAAGTTTCTGTTCTTCTATAGGAAATGTGTGCCACAGGACCTTCTCGATCGTCTGGAAATCGCGAGGCCTGTCAAGAAATAGGTCCCAAAGTTCCTTTATAGTCTCCTCTATCGTCACCATGTCTGTATTCTTCGTCTGTTCTTGAGACCATCTTTCATAGGGCTCCTTGTTCACGTAGTGGTCGCGTTGGATGGTTTGCCGTAAATGTAGGAGGACGGAAAAGGCGAAGGCGAGTTTACGTGGATCATCGACAGTGAAAGCAGGACAAATGTCTTGAATAAATATGCTCTGCAAGCCATGGTCGCGAAGGGTTTGTGCGGCGGGCTTGACCGCCCAGGACTGCTCAGAGAGCAATGGAGTGTCTTCAGCGGGATGGCGATTCATGGGAGTCACGAAGCTGCCGTTACGCGACTCAAAGACGTCCAGCCATGAGCGGGTCCACCGCCCTTGTCGACAATACAATCGAACCAGATGATTCAGAAATCGTTCCTTCCAAGCCCCAGAGTACCAGGCAGCCAGTGGTCCTGACGCCCGCCAACCGCGCCCCCGGCTCAGGCGCTTTGGCCACCAACCAAAGTGATGCAGAATCAGGTATGTGCTTTCTCTCTTGCGCGCCCAGCCATTGCATCACCGTTTTAACTGCTAGGATTATCTGGTATCTTGCGGCAGGTATGTCATTCACAACATCGTTAAAGACGTCTACGAATCATAACTCAATAGTCTGCGCACCCGGCCGCCTTGTTTTTCCTGTACTTCTTCCGTACTGCCGCCGTGGTGGTCTATGTCTTGTGTGGATGGTTCACCGACAACTATGTCCTATCGGTATGTTGACACTGCTTGCTAAATTCTTTTTAAAGATTCTTTCGTAGACGGTCATAGTCGTCGTCCTTCTTGCAATGGATTTTTGGAATTGCAGAGTACGTTCCACCAGATGTTCAGTGATTGAGAAGTTCAAATATTTCGAAGAATGTAGCAGGACGAATCCTCGTGGGGCTCAGATTTTGGAACCAGGTTTGTTCGGCTTATTGTAATCGATTTTATTTACAGATTACATTAGGTGGACGAGGATGGCGAGAGTTATTGGGTATTTGAAAGCCGTGATGTAATTCTCACCTCAACTTGTCAATGGTTGTTATTCAAGCGTTTTCCATAGCCTTCAAGGCCGGCGAACCCCGTCGATTCAAGGTAGATTGACCTTTTTTGTACGATTTTGCGTGCTCCTAGTGACGTTTCATCCTAGGATGTTCTGGATAGCCTTGTATGCATATCCTGTCATCTGGACACTACTTATCATCGTGTCTATCCTCAAATTCAATATATCGTCAGTCAACCGAGTCAAAAACGTCCAGGTTCTTCTGACGCACCTTACACTAGTTTCATACCCATCGTTGCATTGGCTCTGGTTTTTAATATCACCAACGTCATTGGATTTACATATGCGTACGTGTACATCCCAGTTTAATACTCTACTAATGAATTCCGTTCAGAGATAGAGATGCTAAACAACGCTGGGCAAGTAATGTTGTTGGCTCCAATTGGAGTCTAGGACTTGGTGGTATTGGTGGACAAATTCTGACTGGTGCGGTGAAGAAAAGTGTCGCCAGGGTTTTCGGCTAGGGCGATACCATGTACTTGAAACTATGGACAAGAAAAAGAGTGGAATGCAACTGGTTCGCGAACCGTGAGTAAAACTGCAAGTTCAAAAGCCAAGACGAAGCCAGATGGTTGTACACGACGCCGTTTAATGCACGGTCCGAACGTAAAAGAAATAACCCGGAACTATAGATAACCTTGGCCAACTGCAAGTTCGAAAATGCGAATAATTGCAATGAGGTCCTTAAATATGCGTGACAATAAAAGTCCAACAGCTAGCCTTGAATTCCTACATAACCTCGCACATTGAGTTTCGTGAAAGCAGTTGTCGGCGTTGATGGTATGTTGAGACCCATAAATGACCGAGGACGTCCATGGGGCCGTGACAGCGATGCACGGGGGGTTGACGGTGAGCGTATTGAGGTAGACGTGACCGTCAAAGTCGATGGAGTGCGGATGGCAGTAGGTGAGGGTGGAAAGACGAAAAGAGTTTGGGATGCTGATGGGGTGGACAGTGGATCATGTACGCTGCGTGCCGTGCGTAAGACGCCGTCCCGCCTATGGGCGTGTTTTCTTGGTCTTCGAGAAGGCTCTGCAACTCGTTGGACTGGAGTACCAACGGAAAGACGGGGAGAGGGGGTCGTGATGATGGGGTCGTCCGAGATGTCGACGATGATGGCTACGGGAGAAGAAGGAACAGGAGGAAGTCGGATTGGCGGAGGACGACGACTGGTTCTGGATCGAGGCACATGGAGACTTGATAAACGAAACGCGGTCTTGTGCGCTGGTGCTGATGGAGGGATATGAGTTAATGACGAAGACCGTTCGTTGTCGAGGTCTTCATCGGGGGAAGTGGTGGATGAGGAGGACTCCTCTGTGTTCTTTTCGCTGTCAAAGCCACCGCCTATTCCAAGTAGTTCAGCTTCCTCGTCTTTTTCGATGAGATCTTCGCTCAGGAAGCTGCCGTTTGTATGGCAACTGGCTATAGAATCAGTGCGTCGGCGATGAACGTAACGGCTGCGCCACGCCTGGCCCATACCGTAGCCAGAATTGGAGGAGGTAAGAGAGGAACTGGAGGACCGCCTGGCGATGAAGCGATCCTCCATGGCCTTGTCCAGAGCCTGAGCCTCGTGCATGACGAGATTGGTTTCCTTGTCTTGTTCTTTGTCATGCGGCAGCTGTCGTTGCCGTCCCCATTCATCCTCGTCAGCAAATGAGAATGGTGAATTGTCTGAACTGTCAGTCGAACCGTGTTCGATTTTCAGTCTTTTTTGGTACTCCAAGAGTTGATAAATAAGGCTGTGTGTGTCAAGAGTGAAGACGGGGGGGAAGAATGTGAGGACTAGGGTCACTCACGACATATTTGGGCTGATCCATTTGGTTTTCTGCTTAACATAAGAGTAGGCGTCATGCATACCCTTGAGGGACCAGACTTCAGGGGGGACGTTTGAGGCACGCTCTGCGGCCGCACGCATGATGAGAGCGATGACAAGAGTGGCGGAGCGGGAGATTCCGCACTGGCAACTGGGAGGAAATGAAGAAGAGAAGAAAAGAGGGAAATGGATAAGACGAACTGGATGAGGAGGCTGTCTCCACGCTGGAGGGCAGCGTCGATAAAGGTCATGGCTTGCTTAAAGCCATGGTCAACGAGGTTTTGCTGGCCATGAGACCAATGGAGCTTGAGATAGTTGAAAGCAGAATCGAAGGGAAGGTCGACCTCCTGAGCGACATTGAGGATGGCTGAAATGCTACGGCTAGTAAGGGCAGGCTTGTCACGAGCGTTGTCTTCTGAGCCAAGCCAGATGCCAGGGATGATGAGGACAGGGCCGTGAGCGTATGGAGCGGATGGTGAGAGGTCCTCGTCTTCGCGGAGGGCGAGGACTGAGTTGGTGCGGGTTGGCGGGAGAGTGGCAGGGATAGCGATGGAGAGCTGCTTCATGTTGCGGGAGGCGAGGGCTCTGCGCGCCATTATGACCGTCTGCACGACCAGCGTGTTGCTCACGTAAGCGCTGTGCTCTGGCATTATGCTCAACCTGCTCACGTAAGCCCTCCTCTCAATGTCACTCCCGGGTCTCCCCTTGTACGCTGCCTTGGCTGCCCTCATCTTTTCCTCATTCCTCTACCTCCGTTCTCGCTCTCCTAGACGCCCCCTCATTTCCCCAGACGCCTGGTTTACCTTTCCCCTCCTTAAAAAATTTCAGGTTTCTCCAAACACCGCCATCTATCGCTTCAAGCTGCCCTCCACCGCAGACTCCCTTAACCTCCCAGTCGGTCAGCACGTCTCCATATCCGCAGAATTGAACGGAAAGCTCGTCGTCCGCAACTACACCCCCATCTCCAACAATGACGACCGTGGCTACTTTGACCTCCTCATCAAATCTTACGAGAAAGGCAACATTTCCCGCCACATTGCCCAGCTCAATATTGGTGACTCCATTCGCGTCAAGGGTCCCAAAGGCCAATTTAACTATACCCCCGGCCTCGTTGCTCATCTCGGCATGATCGCTGGTGGCACTGGTATTACACCAATGTATCAAATCCTCCGTGCCGTGCTCTCCAATCCCGCAGACAAGACCAAAATTAGCCTCATCTATGCCAACGTCAACCACGATGATATCTTGCTCAGGTTCGATTTGGACAAGCTGGCTCAAGCTCATCCAGACCAATTCACTCTCTACTACGTTCTGAATAATCCCCCGGCTCCCTGGGCCGGTGGCGTCGGTTTTGTCACCAAGGACCACATCAAGCAGTTTTTGCCTAGTCCCTCACAGTCCGACAGCAAACTTCTCATATGCGGTGCGTGTAACCTGCATGGTCTTTGCCCCTCCTTCTCATCGTGAATCAGGTCCTCCTCCCATGGTTGCTGCCATGAAGTCAGTCTTCTCTTTATATATTCCACGCCTCAACGATGCTTATTCTTGCAGGAAAAACCTTGATGACCTTGGTTATCCCGCTCCTCGCACCATCAGCAAGCTAGAAGACAAAGTAATTCATTCAAACCATCCACTTTTGACCTGCTGACCCTGCCATCCAAGGTCTTCGTGTTCTGAGACTAATTAATTACATGATGATACCGATGACGGTGACGATAATCTGTCCCCCATACCATCGTCCCCAAGACAGAGGATCAGACTAGAATATTCGTTTGATATTTTGCTCGGATATATAGTTATAAAACACTCGCTTTTGCATGATGCTCTTGGCCGCTTCTATACCCAACTCAAACTCCCGCTCGGTCAACGGTTCAGATGCGTTACGTGCAATTTGAATAGCGGAATCGTAATAATGTAGTGGCGTTAGTCCGTCCTTGTCCCGAGGCAATAACGGAAGGATGAAACGAAAGTGATGTAACATCCGCGCATGCGGCTTCAGCAGTGGATGGCTAGGGATGACTCTATGAGCCAGTTCGTCTGTGTTAGCATCAGAAAATGCCCCCGTCCTGATGAAACCAACGTGCCAATACGCCCTATAGTGTCCAGTAGTTGCTCTTTGAAACGTAGGTCCTCATACTTTGTCCCTTGCTCATCGTCACCATCAAACCTACCGTCCCCCCCAAAAAAACGAGACTCACCAGGCCTGCCCCAACCCTCGTGGAAGGTATCTTTCGGAAGGGTCACATACGAAATGAGACACGCCCTGATGTACTCCTGTGTGATGTATTTGCGAACAGTCTGTGCAACACCATCGCTAAGTTGTGCGGGCCATGACACGAAACCCGCTGACCTGAGGAACCTCATTCTGGGCAAGAGTCCTATGTGCCTTGGAGAGCCGTTGTAACCCAAGTCGCACAGCTAGCCTCCGTTTCACGCAAAACGTCAACGACACCACGAGCTAGCAGACCTATCGTCAATTCCGTTAGCCCAGACTTGAATGGTGACTGACTTGCCACAACAACATAAGCGACGCCTATCACAACCGCATTGAGATTCCTGGACCACGAGCGGTTCGGTGCAGTCCGCACAGCCTGTGAAAGAATGGCTGCACATGAAAGAGCGGCTGCCGTCGTGATGACAAGGACGAGGAGGGCATAGCTGACATTGGACACCGTCCTCAACACTCTGTGCGACAGCAACATCGAGAACGCCTTATGTAATCTCACCATGTGGCCGTACTACATCCTCGTCGCCCACTCGCCCCTCTCCTCTTCCTTCCCAGCCGCCTTGAGCAATACTTTGACTCACCCAACTATCCAATATCATTACCAAGATGATTCACCTCTCGCTCTACTGCCCCAGCACCCAGATGAGCACGTTCTGGTCTTGGATTATGATCCGCACTCGCCCACTTTGCCCACTGTTCAAAGTCTGTCGAAAACTCTAGCCGTCACTGGCTTGCGCGTAGAAGAGGCACCAGGCGCAGCCACAGCTGATCCAAAGAACGACAGGATGTATACGATTGAGACAACAGAAATCGAGGACTAGTATGTATGTATCACCTCATGCTCACCCGTACTATTCAACTCTCGTCCAGCGCCATGGCCACACCTCAGAGCGATAGGAACTCTGCCAACAATATATTAGTCCAATTTAAGAGAAGGTATGATTGTTCTCTGTGTTCGCTCGGATATCTACATTGATGACTAGAAATGCGGTACTCCGGCGTGCTCTCCTGTATCCCAATGCCGAAGCTTCGTGTGAATTGGACCGCTCTACCACTATCCCACTGCAGTAATGTCTATGACTTCCTCTTATTAGCTTTCTTCGTAATACTACCTTTTCCGCCCCCACTTGTCGCTTTCTGCGAGCCTTCACTTCCAGGCTGAGCTGAATGACTTTTTCATGATATATCATTCAAATGCAAATTTTGCAACCAATTGTTAACATACCTTGAGATGCCCTTGTCGTGTCGAAGCTCTCGAAGCGTTTCAGTATCCATGTTTTTCTGCAGTCGTAGTCAAAAACTGGAAAATCCGCGTATAACACCACGTACGAGTAGATATGGCGTTGCTAACATCATACATGCCGTCACCCCCATAAGAAGCATCATAGGATTCGAAAACATTGACAGCAAGTTGAAGGATCCAGGTGGTACAAAGTACGCATTCTTGTACCTAGGTGTAAGCACGAGTGGGATCGGAAGAAGCATTTGACTCGGCGGCTCTAACGGTGTCCCAACAATGTAAGGCCTGGCTTCCAAGGTTGCATTCGAGTTTGTAATATCTATTCGAAGCTAAACGGTTTTCAAGTACACCTCACCTCTATATGTATCAGATACTCACTTGGTCAAATGAGAAATCATGGGAGAGCACGGACAGAACATAGGTTCCAGACGGGACGTCCGACCTTGGTCATTCCTCAGCTCTCAGCAACAGAGTGTACCAGCAAACTCACACCACGAAACTGCCGTCCCGAGTCACTGTTCCGGCATATAGTCCATTATCCAGCATCACCTTCGACTGTTCTAGTTGGTCGAATCCTGAGTGACGAGCATGAACAAGAGCATGTTCAAGAAGAGAAGGGCCGAACCTGGACAAATATCATTCCATCGAATAGTACCGTGGATGTTCGTGGCCCAGACCGACAGCAGCGCGGGCATGAGGGTTAGAAGACTAGCCGCCCGCATGTGGTCACTTGGAGAGTTTGTAAATACACCCAAACCACCAACCCAAGATGCGCCAGAAGCGTGCAAAAACATATCGCAAGCTCATGCACCTTTATAACATGTCATTTGGTTTCAGACAGCCATTCCAGATCCTAGGTAAACTCGTCTCCGAATACGTCGTTTCCACGCCCCAACGCTTATTTCACCAGTGGACGCCACAATGTGTAAAATAGCCATAGAACTTAAATACGACCTCGTTAAACATCTAGGTTCCACACTACAAGGAGAAGTCAAGCCGAGTGAGTAACCTATGATGAGCAAGCTGCTGAGAGCCTAACTGGGTTTTTTTGTTTAGTGATCACCCAGTGCTGCATCCACGAATTATATATCGGAGGAAAATCGATGCAACCCGCTGTCGACCTAGCCAAGACGTTTGAAAGGAGAAAGTGCAATCATCGGGAAGCTATCCCTGGCGACGACTGTATCTCGAATGTCGTAGGTAAGTCCTGCAATCGCTATTGCCCACAGATCCTTGCCTTCAGCAGTTATAGGCGAATCAAATAAGCATCGCTATGTCATTGCCTCGCAGTCTCACCCTCTTCGAATTAAACTACGCACGATACCGGCCGTACCGCTCCTGCATATCGCTCGCGCAGTGCTGATTCTGGAACCTCCAAGTGATGCTACTCTGAAAATGAAAAAAATCGTGTGTTTCCAATAACTCATTCTGCACTATTTCTTATCCCCGGTCAGGCCGAGGAAAATGCTTTACGCCTACCTGCTTCCGACATTCCACTTTTGAAATCCTCTGTGCCTCAGGAGACGGTGAAAAGGAAGAAAAAGGGTCCAAAAGGTCCAAACCCGCTCAGCGTGAAGAAAAGGAAAAAGAAAGCGCATACCGAAACCCTCCAGCGAAATAAGTCGAGCCAAAGTAGTGAATCGCAAGGTGCAGTGAAAAGAAAGAGAGATAATATTGGCGATGATTCGGACGCACAACATTCTCAGAGGAAGAGAAGGCGAAACAGTGATACTCGTACCACTCATCAATGAAAATTCGTGCATAGGTGTTTACAGTACAGTATACTAGTTGACATGGACAAATACTAGCAAGTAATCAAGTCTTGCTTCGGATCAACAAAAATCACAGACCGCCACGAAGGCGAAGAACGAGGTGAAGAGTAGACTCTTTCTGGATATTGTAATCAGAAAGGGTGCGTCCATCCTCCAACTGCTTGCCAGCAAAAATAAGTCGCTGCTGGTCCGGAGGAATTCCTTCCTTGTCCTGTATCTTCGCCTTAACATTATCGATCGTGTCCGACGACTCGACCTCGAGAGTTATCGTTTTTCCTGTCAAGGTTTTAACGAAGATCTGCATGCCGCCACGCAGACGAAGAACGAGGTGGAGGGTAGATTCCTTCTGTATATTGTAGTCTGAAAGAGTGCGCCCATCCTCTAGCTGTTTCCCGGCAAAGATCAGACGCTGCTGATCAGGTGGTATCCCTTCCTTATCTTGAATCTTCGCCTTGACATTGTCAATGGTGTCAGAAGACTCGACTTCTAGTGTGATGGTCTTCCCTGTCAGCGTTTTTACAAAAATCTGCATCCCGCCACGGAGGCGAAGGACGAGATGGAGAGTCGATTCCTTCTGAATATTGTAATCCGATAGGGTGCGGCCATCTTCCAACTGTTTCCCGGCAAAGATTAGGCGCTGCTGGTCCGGTGGAATACCTTCCTTGTCCTGAATTTTCGCCTTCACATTGTCAATGGTGTCAGAGGACTCCACCTCAAGCGTGATGGTCTTGCCGGTAAGTGTCTTCACAAAAATTTGCATACCACCACGAAGACGGAGGACCAGATGCAACGTACTCTCCTTCTGAATGTTATAATCAGAAAGAGTACGTCCATCCTCTAACTGTTTTCCAGCAAAGATCAGGCGTTGCTGATCGGGAGGTATACTGAAGGAAAATGGGAACAAGCACGACTTTGAAATACTCTTGACCTACCCTTCTTTGTCTTGAATCTTAGCCTTGACGTTATCAATAGTGTCGGATGACTCGACTTCCAACGTGATTGTTTTGCCAGTCAAAGTCTTGACGAAAATCTGCATGCCGCCTCGTAAACGCAATACAAGGTGCAGAGTAGACTCCTTCTGGATGTTATAATCCGAAAGGGTGCGGCCATCCTCGAGCTGCTTGCCGGCGAAGATTAATCGTTGCTGGTCGGGAGGAATTCTGGAACGTGTCAGCTAGGCGATAGACGATGAATGGCAGGACAGCTTACCCCTCCTTGTCCTGAATCTTGGCCTTGACGTTATCGATGGTGTCAGAAGACTCCACCTCGAGTGTAATAGTTTTGCCAGTGAGCGTCTTTACAAAGATCTGCATGTTGAGGGAGATGATGCACTTAGGTGGTTAAGATGCGAGGTGGGGGGCTGCGGCGTCGCCTGACCTGATATATGTCTGTCGGACTTTGAATTTGGTCACGAGTCAGCCCGGATCCTTTGTCAGCCGCGATACGCGAAAATTCTACGATTACACAGCATACCACAGCCTAATGGTTAAATCCTTTTCCATAGATGCGGAGGCAATTATATTCCTCTGAGGATGAGTCTACCAAAGCATCAGCTCGTTCCGGACGACCATTTGCACCATTCCTCACATCAACCGCTAGAACTACGTCTAGGAACTTGGTTGAATAATTTTCGATAGCGAACACGCCTGATAATCTTACCTCTGTGACCCTCAAGGACTTGAACTATTTGACGACTCTGCAGGTCCCAAATGTAAATCTTGGCATCCTCGCTTCCACTCACTATGTATTTGCCCCCTGTTGTGATGAAACATGCCGCTATGCAGTATGTACGATTTGTATGCCCATTGTAGGTCTTTACGCAGCGCGACGTATGGTAATCCCATAGTCGTATCGTAGAATCCTGGGTCGCGGCAAGGACAAATCGCGAGTTCGGTGAAAATCTAACATGGGAGCTATTCTCTTCAGTGTTGGCTCATGCCGTTACTCTGTCAAGTTTACCAGATAGGATTATCATCGTCCACCAATGTTTTCAAACACTGCCCCGATTCAGCATCCCATATACGTCTGTTATGGCATGCTCAGCTCAGAACGAGAATTTTAGTCATCATGCCTGACATTAGTCCATCCATCGCACAGGATACGACAAGCGTCCCGTCATGATTGAAGCTGACAGCAGTCACAGGATCGGAGTGAGCCGGAAGAACTTTGAGTGCTTTGCCTATTAACGCAACATTAGACCAATCTTCATGAACCATAGTTTACCTTCTGCAACATCCCATAACCGCACTGTTTCGTCGAAACCACCGGAAACAAGCAAGTTCGAATTCGGATTGAAATTGACACAGAACACAAAATTCGTGTGGCCAGCGAACGTCTTGACAGCGGACCCCTGCCAACAATATAAGACCAGAGTTATGCGATCGAAGCGACGCACCGATTCCAAGCTCCATATCATGACTGTCTTGTCATCCGAAGCAGACGCCAGGTATTCGCTATCGCTCGACCAGGCAACGTCGGATATGCCCTGCCTATGGCCAGAGAATGTACGGATTATCTGGCCAGTGTAAGCATCCCATAGTTTAATTAATTTATCCGCGGCTTTTCTCCAATGAAAATCAATATTTTTGCCATACAATTATCAGACTGACATACCGCACGATGCGAGCACAGAGCCGTCGGGACTGAATTTCAATGAAGACAAAGATCTAGTGTGTCCGCTGAGTATGTGCTGTTGCTGATACTGAAGCTTGGGTGCCCCATCCGTCGATGGGTGATGAGAGTCGCTCATGTTTGCAACAGCACGTGCTTCTGATAATGGCCACTGAATGGATAACGCCGCCCACTCGCCCAGAACTCATTGAAAGCCTCGTATCTGGGGTGGGTGAGTCGATAGTGGATGGTCTGCGTCATTGTTGCTAACACTGTCAGACCGCTACAATCCATCGAATGTCCACATCCTGGAAGATTACTTGTATCACCAGATCAGAAGCGAGGAGTACGATTGTCTAGCAAATCTTGCCATCTTAAAATTGCAAGTTTTTACGCCGATAGATCTCCAATTCTGACCACAATAGACTCCAGGTACCAGTTCAATCCAGACCTATACAATCCGGATGTTGTGATCAACATCTTGATAAAGGCCCTCACGGCTAGTCCTCTTCCGGACTTCAACCTTTGCATTTCTCTTCTTGACGAACGGCCAATAAACTCGACGCTAGATGAGCCAGATCCATTACCCTCCTTACTCCCTGCTCTCAAAAAACTTCACAATCTACTTTATCGGTGTCGATTTCCAGCTTTCTGGGAGTTCTATCGCTCAGCTGAACTGGAAAACTTGCGCGATAATTATACCGTGGAATGCGCGGGTTTTGAGAATGTTATACGGGATATCGCCATCTCTGCAGTGCTAGTCACCTTTACTCGGATAACGACTGAACGTCTCGGGTCTTATCTGGGCCTTAAAGGTCTGTTCTTTTTACTTTTTTTCACTCCAAGTCATCTACTTAATCCGCTCAAGGTGAACATTTAGACTTTTATATTGGAGAATTAGGGTGGATACGAGACAAGGTGACCCATGTCATCAACCTCCCAGTCAATTCAGACAATCAAATCGAAGCTACCGTTGTTCAAGAAAACATAAAATTGCCCCGTATGCCATTTCTAATTTCATTAAAAGTCGTGACCTCACAAGCTAATCAAGAAATTGCAAAAATAATTGCACACTCCACCCTCAAGGGATGACATTCGAGTGGAAAAAAGAGGCTGCATAATATTCTGTATCAATGTCTGTTAGCATAAAATAATGGAATAGCATTCCGTTCAATAAGAAACAAAAGCAGAGATTGTCCCCCATATAGTCATGACAAGGCCGATTAACATTATCGCACCGTCCAGTATGTTGCATCGACCCTGTACAGCCATTTTCGCTGCAACTGGGCCGACTACATTAATGATAAAAGCAGAGAAAGATCCCATGAAAGCCATGACGGTACTGAATTGGGGAAGGACAATGGATACCGCGACCGCGGAGATGGTCAGCAGGACCCGTCCAAAGCTTGATCCAACCGACGGCTGATTGCCTTTGATCTTTGGTTTGCCTTCGGTTGAACCGCCATACCCAAAGATGATATCAATCGTCGCATGCAGCTGTGTTTCCATCAGTAAAGGAAATGTCAGTACAATCTGGGCACTCACGGGTTGCATGTTGAGAGCAAACTTTGATCTATTTCGAGGTCACTTTGAACTCGAATTTTTACAAAAAACAACTTACATAGGATTTATCACCAACATCCACAGGACAGCTTCGTTGAGTTTAGGGTTATATCCTTTCGTCAGCAACAAGTTTTTACTGATCTGGCCATTGTTAGGATGACGATAGAACAAACAGGTGGACTTGACATACTTCATCACTAACGTCATTACCAAACATGAGATAGCCAGCACAGCCTATGGCTGCATATATAGAAGTAGCTATCGCCTACGTCAACCGAGGGTTAGAAATTGGTGAATATGAGGGAGCGGCACGTACAAAAGCCCAATTAATCATCTTGTCAAATTGGCTTGGATCTGCCATGTCTCTTGCAAGAGAGGGTATAACGGCATGACCTGCGAACTGATCAGACATGCATGGTTAGCTCAGAAGACCACTTCAAGCCTCTACGCACTCCCGCCATGAATAAACCAAATGCGACAGCCAGCTTTTCAGGGCTTTGGATATATAGGCTTGTTTCTACAGGATTCCATAGGCTCCCTGGTGCTTCACGTTTTGAAAGGCCATCGACGAAAACTACCGCCACCAACATTATGGACGATAGTATTCCGAGAATTGAAGTATAAGAAAGGAGTGACAGGGGCATGAATACCGTTGGGATTAAGCTAAAGTGATCATCAGGTTAGACGTAGAGGAAGAAAGCCTGAGACATACATGACGGCGCCAACTGCTTTGTAGGTATTCGAAGGGTATTGCGGAAAGATGGCATGGAGAGAATCGCCGTAAATAGTTACCAGGAGAACACTGACGACCACATAGAACACGGAGCACAAGATGTGAGCTGGCACCTACGTGACGGCGAATAACTCCAGACAGAACAGAAGACTGATGACAATGTGCGACCGTGGTCCAAAGGCCATGCGTGCTATATCAGCATATGTCCTTAATCGCGGATCAGAAAAGATAAATTGCGCAAGAATTTTTGCACTGGATAGTTGAGACAATATTAATCCAGGGTATATTACGATGGACATACGTGTAGCAGGAAGTCAAAGCGTAAAAGATGAGAAGAACCGTTCCCGCAATCCAGCCAGTGTAAGCGAACGCCAGGGGCTCGGACAGGACACCAATGCCAAGAAGTATGGCTGTGGTGTTGAACAACTGTTGGGATGACATTGGTTGAAGATGAAATATCGCATGATAAATAAAATGCACACCGATTGGCCAAAGGTGCTCTGACCGCCGCGGAACTGTCGAGCACTGCGTAACGAAACTGCGGACCGTTGACGCTCCGGCCTGATAATGGAGCGATACGAGCGGTGGGTCTGATGGCTAGTAGTACTTTGTGCTTCTGGATTCGACAATGCCCGTAACAATGGAGCGCTCTCACGACGCTGGCCGAACTTGACTGGTTTAGTGGCCCTGCGATGCCGTGATGAAAACGGCTTGGGAGAGGGAGAAGGTTCCTCTCTGGTTGAACTTGCGCTATCAACCTCTTCATCCCAAGTTAATTGACTAACAAAGGAGTCGTTGGGAAAAGAAGTATCGTGGTCATACTCTGCCACGACATTCGCATCATCGGGGACTTGCATCGACTCTTCGTCCTCGACATTACCTTCGGTATCTAAGACATCGTTCGAAGGTACAAATGGTGACTCTGCGATAATATATTGAACACGGCGATCTGCAGAGGATGGTCAGTGGCACCCAAATCGCTGCAGTATATGAGGATGTCTTGCAGGAGTGTAATACATCGCTGATGGTGCTGGACACGGAGCCTACACTGATACTGGCAGGGACGGAAGTCATGAAGAGGTGAGAAATACCTTAATGATCATTGATATGGTATATAAGGGTGGAAAAGGTTTATCGCGAGATAAGCTTCGGTATACGTACATTCACACGGGGATCTCAGTTACTAACTACCTCTATTCGCCTCTATTCGCTACGATGTGATAGCCTTGCGATTCGTCCACGTCATGTATGGTTCTCGCGTAACATCATATACACTCCCTTTCGTCCGAGTACTACGTCGCGCATCGGGAAGCTTCGCGTTGATATTGAGGTCCTGTATCTTTAAGTTGGCATAGCGCATCAGAAATCGGTGAAGCATACCGTGATGCGTTTTCGCATTCCTGCAGTAAGATGCGCCCACCATTTCGTCAACGCAGTTTTCAGCGCTATTTCGCGATGTCCTTTTGGGTTCAGCCAGGCGATAAATTCGTCAATCTAGCCCCAACAGCGTTAACACTTGATGTGATCCAAAGTAATTACTTACCTCTTCCAGCTCTGAATATACTGCCCAGTCTCCAGGCTCCAACATGCCTTCCTCACCCTCCTCTTCCCGTCTTCTTCCCTCGATTTCTTCTCGTTGACGTCTCTCCAATAATTCCATATCGAACTCACTTGGTCCTTGGATGAAGAGCCTGCCAGTGCCGTATTGTGCTACCCCGCCACCGCCTACAAGAGATGCTGATCCCATACCATCGAACCACCAAATTCGATTGTAGAATCGATCTCGGCCTAGTGGCTTCACACGGACGGAACCAAGTAGCTTCCTAAACTCGCGTTCAATGCCTTCCAGTCTTCTCTCCAGTTTGTTGACTTCTTCATCCAGACGCCTATGCTCTGCTTGTGCTTGCTTAAGTGACGCTTGCTTTGCCCTCGCGGCTTCTCGTTCCTTTGCATGTGCCTGACGGCCTTGCCGACTTTTCTTGCTGTTCACTTCAGACGCACTCTCAGAAACATCAGACAGTTCACTGGATTCCATGACTAGATCTTCATCTCCGCCGTTTTGGCTTGAAGGAGAGTCTTCCTTGGCTTCACCCTTGAGCGCATTCATCTCTTCCAGACTTTGAAACGGAGTCGGCATTACAGATTACGAAACAAGATCGGAAGCACATACTATTGCTTTTTCAGTCGATTAACTTCTATTTTCTCTTTACGCAACGCAGTAAGCTGTTCTTCGCAGTACTCCATGTGTGAATGGATTGCTTTACTAGAAATGGCGATGTTGCACATGAATGACAGAATGGCGATCCGATCTTCTGGCGGCAACGCATAATACCGCTTGACAGGAGACGATGGAGCCTTTAGTATTTCTGCCATCGGGCTCGAGGTTCTGGATTCCGATGGTGAAGCCGAAGCCTCATTAAGACCTTCGGGCGAGAACAACAATCTCGTGAGTACTTCACGAAGACGGGGGAAGCTTGAGATTGTAGCATGCTATAAAAATTAGGTTAATTTCAATGCATTACTTAGATGATGGTAGACCAACATCTTTCAAACACCCGACCAAAGCTTCTTCCCAACCTTCCCTGCCTTCTATATGCCTCAGAGGCACCCGTTCCCAGTTATTACCAACCTCTGCCATCGCTGTGGTCAGTTCGTCTACACTAATACCGAGGACATCGGGAGCTTCGTGATCTTCCTCTTCTGATGTCTCCTTAAGCCGTAAGAGTGACAGAAGGGCGCTATGCCTCGTGAAAAAGACGGTGCGAAGGTTGTATATCAAGGAGGTGTGAATTTCGACAAGTAAAGCGCAAGGTGGATCATGAGCCGAGTGACGCAGAGCATGCTCAAGCTCATCCAAAGTGAAAGGGGAGAGATGTAATGGTTGACTATGACATGATGAGAAAAAGCTACAACGTTCCTGTGGATCACATACCCATATACAACCAAAAAATTCCAAGCCATGATTAAAGCCTCAAACGTTCCCGGCGTGTCGTTGAATGGAACAGCGGAACGACTGGCCAGTGGTCTTTGCACCCTCATCCCAGCCTTTTTATCCCTATCGGCGATGCGTACGTCAAGGTCTTCGGTTGGATAACGAACTGGTTTTTTCTTCTTTTTCTCGGCCTCAAGTCTTTCGGCCTCTTGTTTTTCCCATTCCTTCACGTCGACTGAACAGACAGAATAAGTTCAGCATCTGAGCCGACGTTCAGGTACTTACTATTTTCATCCAAAGCACCAGTCATTTTCTTTTGTTTCTTGGTTGGAGGGCCTTCTTTGTCTTCCCATACCTTTTTCCGTTTGTCTATTTCACCCTTCTTGATATTCTCAACTCCTTTCCTTGTCTCTTCTGGCATGACAGAATCAACGCCATATCGCTTCGCAATAGCTGGCTTGACGGTCCAAGGAGATGCAACCGCCGCATCTCGGTCTACACAGTCTCGAATGAAGCGGCGCAGAATAGATTTCGAAAATGACAGACGGTCACGACTGCATAAGAGTTATATATCAACTTGACGCAAGGCATAAATCTGATGATGGCTAACCTCATCATGGGGCATTGGACTTCCATAACACTCCCGATAAGTTTTGCGTCCTTTTCAGCCTCTCTGGCAGCTGTCTTATCTTTACTATGACTTTTATCCTTCTCCAGCTCCAGTATGTGGACCCAATAATAATACAACATCGGATCGTCGCGAGCATTCGCTTCCTTGACTGGAATTTTCAAATCACCGCCAATAATGTGTAGTGCTTCATCTTCCAGGGAAGACGCAGATGAGGAGGAAGGATCTTTGTGAGCATCTCGTGCCTTTTCGTCGGAACTGTATTTAGGAGGATAGACCTTCTCTACGCGGGCGTAATATCTTTGAAGAATCAGAAAATATCTCATGCAAAGCAAGGAACATACTTAACACCTGAGATATCGACAAGGACGCCTATAGATTGAAGGAACAGTGAGCGGGATTAAAATAACGAAACCATCGAGAACGCACGCTCGCCCTTGAAATATCTGTCCTTAAAGCGTTCATACACGGCCTCCACAAGGTGGTCCAACCGACCCATGACCTCTGCCAAGATACTAAACATCAGCAAGACAAGACATGAAGGAAACGTACGCCATTGAACCGCCTTGAGTACGGCAGGTTTGAGAGGCTCTGGGAACCTCGCATGCATGGTCTTGGCCTCTTGCCGCTCACTTTCGACAGCTTGGAAGTAATCAAGGCCACTCTTGCCCGTGACCTCGCATTGAAATTGTTTAAGACGGTAGAAAGACATGCGAGCGGCATATGCTCTGTTGGGGAGGTGGTCATGACCAGAAAGATGGATGGATGGATGAGAACGCACTCGAACGTCTCGAAAATTTCACCGGTTTGCTCGAGGTAGAAGACCTGCCTGGCCGGATCAGATTTCACAGCCTGAAGGAGGGCATCGGAGGGCTCTGTGAGGACGACGCGCTTGCGACGACAGGTGGGCATGGTGTAGACGCGGTGGTTTGAAGTGGGGCGCTGGCACAAAGGGAGACGAGAGTAAGGGTCGTAATAAGACACAAGAGGAGTGATGGGGAAAGCGGGTGGCTGCCGGGCGTCGAAGAGTCCTTGCCTGCCCCCTCGCCTCATCACCCCGCCTTCGCCGCCCCTTCTCCCCACACTACCCGCCCCCCCCGCCCCTCCTCCACACAAACATTTCCTTGCCCGCCTTTGCCTTGCACGCTTCTTGTCGCGTAGCCTGTTTACTTCGTCGCGTTGCGCATCAGTGCCATTTTCATCCTTCGTCTCGCACAGTTAAGCACATTTCCCCTTGCTCGGCGAGCTTTGGTTTCTTCTTCTTCTGCCCTCTCTTTGCTGCAACCTGCATTCGCCATTGTCTTGCTTTGCGGCCCTCTACTCCTCCTTCCACGTGTCGCTTTGCACGTGATCGTGAACCAACTACACTACTCTGGTCTCCTCGTCCGCAAAAGACCTCAGCCATGTTCCTCTGTCAACGTACCGGACCGCTCGGACCTCGGCCCGTGTTCTCACTTTGACTATTTAATATTTAATCCTCAACGTTCGAGATTCTACAACAGCCATCATCATGCCCAAGCTCAATGTTCTCATATGTTGGTATAGATCGCACTCTCTTATCACGTTTTCTAACTAGGGAGCGTGTAGGCGGAACTGTAGGTATACACGATCTTCCCTGCTCCCAGGAATCACGACCACCTAGGGTGAATATACCACGGGGTGGACTGGATCGGGTGCCTCAAAGTCAGATAAGAAGGTGACTATGTTCCTGGACCCGTGAGTAAAATTAATGGTATGGTACATCTAGATCGGCGTACGCTTTCCCTGTCTTGTGTATGTAAACCTCGACTAACGCGTGCAGGTTGTTGGCCTCACTATGTTTGACCTCAGAAGGCGCGGAAAGGTATGGCGATCTGATCTTGCGATTTACTTTCCTTAACCTCTTTATCCTACTGGTTGACCGCCTGAGTTTTGCGGGAGTTCACGGAGGAAAGTTTCCTGCAATCCGCCGGCATTTTGTAGAAAACATTGGCACAGTTTACAGAGATATGGATTTAAGGTTGGAAGTTTTCTACTTACAGGCACACTCCTTATAATTGTTGTTAGTTTTGAAGAGTTCCCGAAAAACGGAGAAACGAATCCCGAATCTTGTATGACATAGGGTTTTTGGCGAACGTCTCGGAACTAATGTACGCGCAAGACAAGGATGCGATTGATCAATTGTCTCCTGGAGATGCAGTGGTCATTTTTACGCCAGATGGTATGGCTCCAACGCACCTTACTCATCTGATGTTCAAGTCCCGTCCTACAGATACACATTATGACATTGCTATGCATGCTATCGAACGCGACATACACGTGCTTATCACCAAACCCGCGACGAAGCTTTTATCTGACCACGTGAAACTCATGAACGCCGCGAAACAGCACAATGTTATATGTTTTGTGGAGCACCACAAACGGTGAGATCTTTCTGTTAGGCACGAAACTCTGCTGAGAGTTCCGTGTCAGATTTGATCCGGTCTATAGTGATGCAAAGGTAAGAGCTCAGGGATTAGGGGAGTTTAATTTCTTCAGCGCCTGGATGAGTCAACCCAAGAGCCAACTCGAAACGTTCCGTGCTTGGGCAGGCAAAAGTTCGGATATAAGGTCCTGAATTGTTCAGAAAACCTGATATCAACTTCGCTGACATGACCCTTCAGCTATTACTTGTCCTCGCATCATGTCGACATTTGTTGTTGGATATTGCAAGACATAGCAATACCAACTCGAGTCGTTGCTAGTGCTGCTTCAGGAATCGCAACAAGCGAACCCTACAACTGCGTCCCAGAGACGGAAGATACAATCACACTCATGGTGGATTGGCAGTCTCTTAAGAGTGCAAAGCACCGAGGCATTGGCGTATACACTGCTAGTTGGACGGCACCATTGAAGGCTGGTATCCACTCTGCGCAGCATTGGTATTTCATGGCTGAAAAAGTATCGTACCGTCGATGTTTACCTTTCTCGCGATTGATTCAGCTGATTAGGGAGACATCACCATTGACCAAGCGCATCGTGGTTATGAGACAACAGTCGATAATGATGGTAAAACTTGGTACAATCCATTCTAGTACGTCATTTAAGGCGAGGTTTTCGTTCTTCACTGAATTTGCTCCAGCATGAAATACTCCCCATCAGAAACAGGACATTTTGATGGGCAGCGCGGATATGGATACATCTCGATCGAGAAATTTGTAGACGCTGCTCAGAATGTGAATACAGGGTTATCTCAACCTTACGAATATGACAAGCAAGGACTTCCCACGATAGCCAACACCATTCTCACAACCGCAATTCTTAACGCAGGGCGAATCAGTTTGGATGAGAAGAGACCTGTTGAAATCAAGAAAGAGGGTGATGAATGGGTCCTGCTTTAGAATTCGTTCTTTGCGGGGCCCGAGTAGCATCGACGCTTATTGACAAACCATTGGTAGTACTGCTACGAGTGTATTAATACGAACAACGCAGGAATGACTGGCGGGCAAGGTATAAAGTCAAAGAATACGAATGTGCCTGTAAAAGGAAAGTGATGCGGCGCATGTGATGGGAAGGACCAAAAGGGTTGATGACGCCAACTCGACACATCAGTGGAGAAATGGTATATGATAAGGTGAAGAATAAGATATACTATAAAGCCGGTGTCATTGGTACTGAGGGTTAAACAGGTGCGTGCGATTGAGTGTCTTGGTAAAGTATTTGCACAACGATCGATATACTGAACGACGGGAATGGTGTTGATGGATGCATGGAAAAATGAAACACTGAAACAGGTGTGGTGGATGACAACATGAAATGGCCGGGAATCGCACAAGGGCGTGCGAGACACCATGATCGAAGAGGTGAGTGACATGCTTCGAGGGTGTGTCACGAAAACCTCGCATCGTTTCCCTATTCGCGAACCTCAAACGATGCTAATGCTGGATGTATTGAAACCCGACAAGACAACTTGGTGGTGAGAATGGAACGCATGGATGATGGTATTGTTGCTGGACAGAACTTGCGGAGGGTGACTTTGTTGTTACATTTTGAGAACAAGGATATTTTTGGGAAGGCTAGGCCATTGAAGGTCAGGATTTAATTATGTTGCACATGTTATATAACCATAGCCGTTCGCGGTGAGGATATATTGAGATTATGTAGAGCTGGTCGACCAAAAGTGACGAATTCGTGTGGCAAAAACTGTTCTGGAGGAGATTCGATGCGATTCTTGTTGAGGATAGGTTCGAATGTTGACGGTACATTCTCTTTATCGTCAGACGAGTACGTAGAAAACGCATCGCTTGCGAAGTACGGCGTTGTTGGTGTGGGGGGCGCGTCATCCGAAACGTCTGATGGCGATGTTGTACAACTCAGCGGGGTACCCACTGCTGGCATAGAGGAACGCTTCGGGGTAACGGGAAGAGACGCCAGGGGGTACCGAACAAACCGACCTCCCTGCAAGTAGAATTGCACAACAAATGTCGCAGCCTTTGAAAAAAACGCATATGAATATTTCTTTACGAGCGTTTCAGACAAGTCATTGACATGTTTTGATAGTCGATTGTCCAAATAATCGATGACCTCCAGACATTCTTCTGTTTCTTCCCAAATTCTACGGGGCTTGCCGCAAAGAAATCTGGATAGCGTCAGCGCGGCGAGAGCAATTGTCGATGGCGGATACATGATAAACTCTCGGTAGAACAACGTGATTTCCATTAAGAATCGCGCAACATGTTGAACCTTGGCCTCTTCCACGCAAGTAGTACTGCAACACATCAGCCTCAGCCAAGCTTCTGCAGTTGGGTGCCCAAGGGTCCACTCAATCGTGGACAGCACATGGCCTTCCATCTGTATGAAGGCATATTCCTCGTACGTGTCACGACATATTTGGGCGAGATCCTGTACCGTCGGCACGCGCTCCTTCGCATCTTCGAACTTTGCAGCAATCCATAGCGCTGCGCAACCGACAAGTTGATAGTGTTTAATATAGACGATGCGACGAGACACGTATCGGTCGATGATGTTCAGGGTAAGATATAGCGTTTCTGGTCTCAAGCGGAAGGTGAAATGGATATCGACGAGGAAATCAACTAAACAAGGTCTCATGTTCCACCTGATCTCGGGTTGTTGATCCATTAATTGAGCAGAGGACATGGTATAGCGCTAACGATGGAACACAGCGATTCAGAATAAATCAAAGGAAGCTGCAATTGAAAATACTAACCTCCATATCATGCATATAGTAGCGTATTTCGTCTCTGTATTCCTCTTCAAGGAAAATGCCGTCCCTACGAAGAGCTATGATTTGAGCTTCTCGTTGACGTTGCTGAATTAGAGCTGCCTTTGCAGAGCGGGGACTCCTGCTTGTGCGAGCGGGTCCACAAAATGACCGATTGGAAGATCTATGATGTTTTGTTATTCCATGAGGGGACGGGCGTTTCTTCGGATAGATCAGCGATATGCGGGAATGTCTCTGCGTAATGTCTTTCATGTGGAAAGAATTTGACGCGATAAGTTGGGTGCTAGGATCTGGACTACATGTATCCAGTGAGATGGCTGTGCGAGATTCGGGCAAAGAATATAAAGACATGAGGGGAAAAAGCCCCTGGGTAGCGGGCGGGTACGGCGCAAAGAAGAAGTGAAGTGAAGGGAAGAGTAAAGCCACACCAAATAACATCGTCATTTCAAGTGGGCGATCGCGAGAAACGACGCGTTTGGTAACTGGATAAAACGGTAATAATCATTCAATATTCACCAGCACCTACCAATTGCAAAAGAATCGCGTCTCATACGACGACCCGGAAAAGGCTGTGTGATAAGTGTGTTGTGAATAACAGAACACACGAACTGCAGGAAAAAGTCGTCAGTTCAGCGTCTCTAAAAATCGTGAGGACGTAAAGAAGGGGAGGACGGATGAGGAGTAGACGAGGGGAATGGACTCGACGACAGAGCCAAAGAAGGGGAAAAGGCCACGAAGGATATAAAAGTGGCCGTGCAGAGCGGTTATCAAGAGCCGATCAGGAAATAGTGAGGCTGGTGAAGTGTGAAAGGGATGAAAGCATCGTCACGCCTCGAAACCATCATAAAATTCCCCATCCGTCCCGGGCTTTCCTCGCTCGTATAAATGCATCGGAGCTCGCAGCGCCCCTTTATCCCCAGTATTCGCTTGCGTGCCGTGTAGCTTCTCACGCCCCCCGACGAAATATTCACCCACCTTGGAGCTGAATGGCAATGCGCTGTGGTGTCAATCCATTAGCATCCTGCCAATAAGCCCCGACAAGTCAGCCCGACCTTTGACCGGGATGATATTACAAATGATTAGTTTGAATAAAGGAGTGACTGGGAGTGAGTATCGAGATATCGAAATATCGAGAACCAGCTTCGTCCGTCGTCGCCGGTGGTCAAGGCCTCTGCAAGAGAGAAACCAATGCGACGAGTTAGCAGTGAGAATGAGGTCGTCCTCGACTGGGCTGGGTATGCGAAGGAGGTGGTGGAAGGAAAGTTGCAGTAAGTGAAGAAGCAAGTTTTTTTCAAATTGTAATGAAGAAGATTAAGCCACTGCCGCTTATCCAGGTTCACTGACATCGGACATAATGGAATCCCTGTTTTGATCACCACGTTCCTTGCCTGCAGGCAGAAGGATACCCAAAAGATTCGCCCATAACCGTTATGTAATCCTCGCCATTTTTACGGCTGTGTGTCACAATTACGACATCTCCCATACCATAAGTCCACTCTGACTATGAGCTATTCTATCCTATTCTCTACCCTGTATGCTGCCTGGTCTTATTAACGATGGCGTTTCCATCCAAATCATCTCTGCGTTGAACTGTGCTTATCTTCGGCGGAAGCCGCTGTCTCATCAAGCCTAAAAAAGCATTTGTACATAACACTTACTTCAAAAGCGGATGAACACGTATTCTTACTTTCGAGCGCAAAGGACCTGGCTAATAAATATCCTTCTAGGTCTTGTATTGCAGCCGTTGGCATGGATCCTGTTATCTGCAACATACCCACGGCCATTCCTCCATTGCTGTCGGAGACGGTACGTGCTCAATCTCATAATGGACAGGGTTCCTTTGTGCAGAACCTTGCATTTCTTCTGCCAAATACCCTATACCCTTGACAACGACGCCCACAAGAAAGATTTGATCTGACTTAGTCCTCGAGGTTGATCTCGTTTAAGCATTGCACGCGCCGTTTTGTGAAAATAAGTAACCATCATTTGTTCATCTCTGCGCTTGATTAAAGACGCCAACAACGGACTAGAGCAGATGTTGACATGGGTATTTGATCTGACATGACGAATGTTCCAAGAACTCGGATGTGGGAAAAAACCTTCTCATATGGAGCTCTGCGGCATTAGAGTGGTCCTTAACTTGGTCGCGATTGAACCGTTAGCATCAACATCTACTATCGAGTGTAGGTCCGATAACAAAAGAGGTGCTAGCGCTCTGGTAGATGGTACGTAACAATATCATTTCAATACATTTCCGGACACCTTCGGGATACTCAGCTGGAGCCACATATACCTATTAAGGCGGAGATGGGTGTGCCGGAATCTAAGATAACAACACAGCATGTGGGCACAACCGAAGTTTTGCGCGTGAAACATTGAACAATTGGCAAGTATGATGATTGCAAATTGTACCATCCTCGACTCTGAGTTGCTGGTCCGTCCGTGCAATAGCCGTGCCACATTCAGCAGTACCAAACCAATGCCAAATCTCGCACAGCGTACAGGATGACATGATCAAGTACTAGTGGCAGAGCAGACCAGTCAGGAACAAAAATATATATCAGACGAAAAAACGTGTAGACTGCCAAGCTAGCTTTTATTCTCGGTGTGGACCTCCCATCAAAAGGGCCATCAAGTCGTGAGCAGGCTGATTGGTTGGCCCAGAGAGTGTTTGTTGTGAAAGATGTGGTGGCATCATATGGGGCAATGCGTGTGCAGGTAAAGGCTGTTGCTGACGCATAGAGAGCAGTGGATTATGCACCTGTGCATTTTGACCTTGTTGGACCGTTAATCCAGCATTCACGCCACGCAATCCACCAATACCAACGCCACTCATAGCTAGTAATTGTGCATGATTTGAGTTTAAACCATTCGGCGCAGCGAGGCTATTCATCGCATGATTAAGAGAACCGTGCATCTGTTGAGTCGGAAGAGGCCCGCGAAGTGGTGGTCCGTTATAACTGAGCCCGCCGTTAGGAGCAAAGGCGTTGAAATTCTGCTGCTGCGGTGGGCCATTTAATGGCAAGGAACCATGTAGATTAGGAGCAGGAACACCTGACATATTCAAAAAATGGGACGGATCATGTGGAGGGCGGCCACCAAGGTTTGCCAGGCCTGGTGGAAGACGCTGAGGATTCTGCAATGGGCCCTGTTGGCCTGCAATAGGCGACGGGCCTCCACGAAAATGAGCTTGTTGGACCGGTATACCTACGTTTCTCTGGTGATTGAACAATGGTAGCGGACCGGCATAAACAGAGTCTAATCGTTGTTGTTGCGACGATCGTTGAAGACTGTGGTGCATCGCCTCATCTGATCCGTCCGAGTACAAAGCCGAAGTATCCCGACTTCTTGGGGGTGGAATTGTCCGTAGCCCAGGTACCATGCCATCGGGAACAAAGTTTCTGTCATCCAATCTGCTTTCGTACAGTGGCTCCATGCGATGTCCATTTTGAATTTGCTGTTGGTAAGCCGCTTGTTGCAGGAGCTGTAAATTGTTTGACGATTGCTGGTTAATTGGATGGTTACTTCCCAACGTTAAAGAAGGGTTGACTACATTCCGATGACCCTGAATTCAAGAATTGAGGAGGAAAAGGGACAGAAGTATGTTTATTTACTTGTGACGAATTGCTCAGCATGGTAAAGATATCTTCCAACGTTCTTTGTTCGCCATGGGGCTCATGTGCGCTCTGATCTGCTCTTTGTCCAGGATGTGGCGAAGGCAATGACAGGCCAGGCGTCTGTGGCTTTGGCAGGGGTACGGCGGGTTCGCGCGTTTTGTTATTGTCAAAAAATTTGGCAAAGCGACTTCCTCTTGGTCCGGGATAGCTGCCGTTATTGGGATCGTAAGAGTTCCTGTCTAGATGGCTACTATCTGGATTTGGTGAAGGACGATCCTTTGGAAGTCTTCGCAACATATCCTGAGCATTCACAATGGCAAGGGCATCCTCTCCTAACAAATTGCGAGTTGACTCTTCAAATGGAGAGAAACCAGCCAGAGAACGGGAATTTTCTGATCTTATGCCGTATTGATTGTATATCAAATCAACTAGGTCCGTTTGAGCTGGGTTTGAGTTGTTCAGAGTTCTTTAAGACTTACGGGAGGTTGGATGAACTGTGTTCGTAGAGTTTCCAATCGCAGGTGATTTGGTACTTGACGTCGAAGGACGGCCCAAGGAAAGAAGACGTGGGGCCGAAGGCGGGTTATATGTAGCAATGGATTCATTATTGGTTTTGTCAGCAAGTAACAAGTGTTCCATCTGCGGCACATAACCTGAACCCGGCGGATTGCGAGGACCAAGTAATTCGTCACGGGGGACAGAGTTTGATCGAGTAGATAATGGATCACCTGTGGTGTGAAGCTGGGCCTGCGGAATGTTGAGACTTTCTGGCTGAGAGGGGTCCCTTATGTCAGAGGCAGCTACTGTCATCCCGCCAGATCCTGGCGAAAACATTCAGCCCTCTTGCTTGAGGCGACTCACAAAATAACTTACCGTTAGGAATGATTAATGTAGAATCAACTGATGGTGGTGCGATGCTATCTGTCTTCTTTTTCTCCTCTTCGCGTTTCATCAGCAGTTTGAAAAGTTGTATCTCGTCGAGTTGCTTCTCTGTGGCATCAATTTTGTCCGTGGTGTTGTCACTGTTCGGTTCACCCTGTCCCGCAGCTGATAAAGAACCTCGCTCTTTTTCCTTTTCTCTCAGCTCTTTTTCCTTCATACCCTTCTTCCACACCTGTATGCCGTCGAGTTCTCCGTCTGAGCCTTTCCCTCCTAAAATGCCGAAGGATGGGCCATTGGGAATATAGGTATCCATCCATGCCGGTTCTTTTTCCTTTTCCCTTTCTCGCTCCCTGTCTCGGCGTTCCTCGCGGTCCTTGGCATCATCTCCTTGTCCTGATTTCCTATCTCTAGCTGGGCGCTTAGAACGAACATCACTACGTTCGTCGGCGGCCCAGCGACGGTCACTTGAGGACTCCCATGCAGAATCACGTTCGGATGCTTTGTCCTTGTTTTCACGCTCGCGCCGAGCTGCCATGCGTTCTTCGCGTTTGCCATCATCGCGCCAATGTCGTGGATCATCATATTCCGAGTCCCTGTCAACATCTCGGTCTCGATTTTCGCGACGATGATCATCTTTTTCGCGGCGATAGTCGATATCACCTCGCGAGGAGCGATCTTCACGTTTCTCCTCGCGTTCGCGTCTTGTAGTAGACGTATCGCGCCTTGACCGAGAGGACGCACGTACTCTTGAGCGAGGGCGCTCGCGATCCTCCCTACGGCCATTCTCGAGCCCTACGAGGGACTGTAAACATAATTCTAGTAGGATTAAATTCGACTAACTCTCTTCTTTTCCATTGCGTGATGGTTCGCCGCCTAATTAAAATTCAGAAAATGCAATTCACAACCAGGGGAGCTTACTTCTTCTCCAGTCTTCAACAGCTTCGCCAGTTTTTTTCTTCGTGCCATCCCTGTTTTCTGCCCTTCTGGATGACAAAGTAGAAGATTGAGTATGGGACGTGAGCCGTGACGAAGCATTGGAAGTTCCATCTCGTTCTTTTCCTCGGGTTCCAGGTGCTGGAAGTGCCATGCGATCACGGTCGTATTTATCAGATAACTGCACACGAGTGAGACACAATAAGACGGGCGAAAAGTATGAGCTGACGTGTCGTAGCCGTTCTTGTCCTTCCCTATCTCGCTCTCTTTCCCTGTCACCATCTCTATCCCGTTCTTTGTCGCGATCGCCCGCGCGCAATGACTGGTGCTTGAAATTACCCATTTGAGAGGGTTGTGATATGGCTGAGCGAAAGCTTGGTCGCGAAGAGGGATCTATGCATACTCAAATGTGAGAGACAGTGTACTTGTGTAGGATATGTGACGCACCGCCATCCTCTGCATCTCGTCTGTACCTAAGACGACAAGTATAGCACATCGAGCTGACCCGAAGACAACAAGACATACCTTCTGTCGCGAGTATTAGAAGACGAATCTGCGTCTTTTCTAAGAACGATCTGGTCGAGGTCGGCACTAGGATATAAGGTGAAAGGGAATCAGTCTTGCGGATGGATGCAGACATACCCAAACCAATCCTTCAGCTCGGGCATGTTTGCTGGAGGCTTGACTAGCGGCGAGGTGGAGAGCCAAAGTAGCTGAGAGCGCGTGTAGACAATCATTGAGGCGGAGGAGTTGTTGTCGGACATGGTGGCAGGCAGAGGCAGGCGCGGGCCTTGAATTCAGCCACACGCCATGCTCCTCTCGCTGCGCCATTTCCTCCTCCGTCAGCAGGCCATTACCCTCTACCGCCACATCATCCGTGCTTCAAGAGGTATTTCTTCACCCTCTTTATTTGCATTCTCATCTCGTCTAGCCATCCCAGATCCCCTTGCAAGAGCGGAGACCCTGGCTTTCTTCCGGGCCGAGTTCGATCGAATCATGCAGCACCGTGATATGGTCTGTCGCCCTCTCTGCTCCTCCTCACCGCTTCACGTCCCCAAGGATCTCACAGACAGCGCAGTCAAGGCCGCCCGTCGCGAGGCCAAGCGCATCCTGCCCCTCACCTCCTAGCAGTTTACTTCTTTATTCTATGATGGTTGCCATGCCCTTTTTGTGACTTGTCTACCGCGTGATCAGTCCAGATAAGCTTTTCCCGGTATGATCCACACAGTGAGCGCTTATATATTACTGCGGCATCTGGGGTTCCCCTCCCTCTTCACCTTACTGGAGCTATGGAGGTTCATATGAGCGGCATTGCTTGGTCCTCCGATGCAGTTCAGCTGACTCAGGAGCTCGCAAAGGTGTTACACTCTGCAGATTATGAAGAAATGTGGCCAAAAATGAACTTTCATGTTTTTCTCAAACGCGATAAGCGCAACTCTCGCCATGCTGGATATGGATTTCTCACTCTCCCAACTAAGGAAATTGGCCAGAAATTCTTGGTCGACTTTGGAGGTTCCTTGAAGAAAATTCAAGTCCAAGGGCGAACTATCACCTTTTCTCAGAGTCGTAGAGAGGAGTGCAAGTCGGAAATTCTGGAAAGAATAACTCAAACTCCATACATTGACCCTGCAATCCTGCAGGCAAGCCAGGAACGCTCCAAGCTCCTGCAGTCTGGATCCATTGTCCTTGATTCCATCCAGTTCGGATGGGAATGTCGAGACGATGTTTTCTCCATCGAATGGGAGATCGCCTCTCCCAGAAGTGGCATAATGACATTCGACTCCGACAAGAACGAGATGCGGATTACGTTCAAGGACACTTACTCCATCGCCATGAAATTTGGTCAAATAAAATTCATATCAGCCAACCGCCACGCATCGGAGCCTTCGATATTCATCAGCTTATTTCAACCTCCGAGTTTTGAAAAGAAGGATCAGCTCAATCATAGCGATGCGCGCCAGCGGTTACCTTACCTTCCATTCAATGACCACGCTCGCGTAGTGCCGTATACTTCAGTCGCTCTGCGCGTAATATGCTCAGGCGCTCCAGACATCGCGACTTTCCGCAACATGTGCGGGGTTGCTCAAATACAGGCAAAAATGAACGGAGACGAGATCTGGACCTCTCGTCGAGGACTATTCTCCACAGAGGTGTTTGATCAATACCAAAGCTGGGTGGAGGAACTACCCTGGGAAGTTGCATTTCAAGTTGAAGCCATCGTTCGAAATATGTACCTCGACCTGGTTGAAATGGTGTCTCTTAGACCCAGGATCTCAGAGATACTTAGAAACCATAAAAGCAAGTATGCATGGGAGGTATTGCGACACTTTGGCAGTCGCTTGTTCGAGTATAGCATGATGGAAGGCGACGTATACGGTTGGTTTGACAAGGCTGTGAACGATTTTGGGAATATTTCAAAAGCTCCAACTCTTGAGCCTACCGACGGCAGTCTGTTTCAAGCATGGCATGTCACAATCACTCCTACTTCCATGTTCTTTGACGGCCCGTTTCTCGAACGATCCAACCGTGTCATTCGTTCCTACCACCCGTCAAACCACAGCTCCTTTTTGCGAGTCAATTTCACGGATGAGAACGGTCTGACCTACCGCTTCGAACGAGATGTCAATGGCGCGGATTTTATACGCAAACGTGTAGGAAGTTTCTTACTAGACGGTTTGACTATTGCGGGACGGCAGTTTCGTTTCCTAGCATACTCTCAATCGGCTCTCAAGGAGCACTCCGTTTGGTGCTTTCTTAAATGTCTGCCATGTTTTGCTTTGCTTACCCGTTTGCAGGTTTGTCAAGGAGTTCATCGATTCAGAACAAGGTTGGGTCAGTGCAGACTCGATTATCAAGAGTTTAGGACAGTTTTCAAATTTGGAATACGACAAGAAGTTGATTTTTTGTCCCGCAAGATATGCGGCGAGATTATCGCAGGCCTTCACTGCAACTGATGCCTCGGTTCCAGTAGATGTTGAAGAAATCCAACTCATCGATGACATCGAAAGCGAAGATGGGAAGTACTGCTTCACAGATGGCGTAGGAACAGTGTCTGCACAGCTAGCAGGCGAAATTTGGAACGAGCTGAAGAGAACCCGAAAAAAAGCACGTAAAAACAAGGCACACCCCAAGGCATTTCAGATTAGATTCCAAGGTTCCAAAGGCATGCTATCCGTCAACTACAAAATACCTGGCCGTCTGTTATGCATTAGGCATTCTATGACAAAATTCTCGGACCCCAATTCGACAGTCATCGAAGTAGCTCGGGCATTTGATCGGCCTACTCCATACTTCTTGAATAGGCCATTGATCATGCTTTTAGATGGCTTAGGAGTTCCGTTTGAAACGTTTAAGAAGTATCAGGATTTGGCGATCGAACAGACACGACAATCTGTGTTATCCAACGCCACCGCTGCAAGGATGCTCGAGAGTTATGGCCTCGGCACGTCATATACCGTACCCTCCGTTCTATTGCAGTTGCACAAGCGTGGAATACAAGACTTCCTCTCAAATGAGTTCTGGAAGAAATCTATGAATTTTGCCGTCTACCATGTGCTCCGAGAGTTGAAGAATCATGCTCGGATTCCAGTCCCAGATGCGTGGACTCTCGTTGGCGTAGCAGACGAGCACAATTACTTGCGTGAGGGGGAAATATTTGCCTGCGTGAAGCCTTATACCGGCGGCATGCTGTATCTTGAGGGTGATATATTGATATCGCGGTCACCTACTATCCATCCAGGTGATGTTCAGATTGCTCGAGCCGTAGGTCAGCCGCCACCCGGATCTCCTTTCGAAAAAGAGCCGTTACCAAATACTGTTGTGTTCAGCACAAAAGGTGGGCTAGGAAGTGTCTTGATTCAAGCAACTTACGATTCCTGCCTCAGGAAAAAGACCTTTGGCATCCTGTCTGGGAGGGGGCGATCTCGACGGAGACCTATACAACTTGTTGCCTCTTGACGTGATGCCCGAGTTCAGACCTAGGTCCACGGAGGAGCCAGCAAGCTATGATCCAGCTCCCAAGAGGTTCTTAGACCGTCCAAGCAACATGAGAGATGTTGCTGAATTTGTCATAGAATTTATTAATAGTGATGTGAGTTGTCCCTTTCGTCATGAAAGTCTAGTAATTTCTGATGGGAATACAAGGTGGTGGGCATCATTGCCATTAACTGGCTGATCATCGCCGATCAAAGTCCCAGAAGCATATATGATGGCAGATGCCTTGAATTGGCTCGGTTGCACAGTGATGCAGTGGATTACCCGAAATCGGGCCAACCCGTCAAGGTGGATCGGATGCTCTATGCCCCACGGACTAAACCTGATTGGATGGCACCGGAGACCCACACCTCCGCGAAATTTGACTCTGCGAAATATTATGAAAGCACAACAGCGATTGGGAAGCTGTTTCGTGGCGTAGAATTGCCTCCTGTGCAAACAATTGTGGAGAATCCCGCTCATGGTCGCAGAGGTCGTCGGTCCCGTGTGCACGAGCCTGAACGTGATACCGACATCTATCCAAGTATTTCTGATGATATAATTGTTGAGATCAACTCCCTCGTAGACGATTATATTGGTCAACAAAGTTTTGTGAGCGAAGAGACGGTCACGATGATCGAACAGGTCTATGAACGCTATATTTCCGAGTTACGTGCCATCTGTGTAACTCACGCTCTCTCTTATTCGCATTCATCTACCCTGACCGAAGAGGAGGCCTTCATGGGAACAATAGTAGGCAAGACATCACAGCCACGCAAACGAAAGGACTTGATTTCAAAACTTCGAGAACAAACAGATATCCTTGTACGGGGAGTCAAAGAAGAACTGGGGGGCGATGATGAAACACCACCGGAGGAAGTTCTCGAGCGTGCCTGGCTAGCTTGGGATCATGCCGTATCGAAAGGCACGAGTTTTGGTGCTCAAAGTTTTGGCTGGGTCGCATTGCACGGGGTATTTGATGCAGCACGCCAAATCGAGGCAGCTCGAATGGACGAAGCTCGCAGCAGATTTTACTAAAGAAACAATGATTATGATTTGTAGTACAACAGCTGTAACTGTAAGCGCTACACTTATGCAGTGTTACGAAGAACTTCGATTGAATGGATCAACGTGAATTCTTTTCATAGAGCGCCAAACTTACTCAAAATCACAGAGTCACCACTGAAATCGAATGATACATTAAACATGGGCGGCGCGCGCAGGTAACAGGCTCACCGGAGGAACATCTTGCTAATAAACCTATCCTTGTTGACGGGCTTTTTGTTCTTCCCCTTTGGAATTTCTGTCCACATCTAACCCAGTGCCTCAGACGAGCGAGCGAGGTAATATTAACAACACAGTACCTCTTTTACGTTTTCTAGCACCTGTTAATTAGTTAGCAAAATGTGAATGTGATTAGCAGCTACGCGCCATATTGCTATGCCTGTCGAAAGCTTTGACACGTGCGAGCAATTTTTTGTTATTACGCAGAGAGACAAGGACTTGAGTGTGGTTCCGTACAGCTTGTTGTAAGACTGAAAGTGGTCCTTGCGATATTTCATGTTCCTCGAGCTGCCGCAATTGCGCTTCGTCAAGCTCGGATTTTGGTACATGAACGTATTGACTGGCAGGTAATGTTCGATAGGGATGAGGGATGACCAAGAGACGCACCTCATCCTGATCTTATTGTACGTTCAGTGTAAGGTTGCTTTTTATTTGGCACCGCGCTCCACCTCAAACATTTGACTGCTCAGAAAATCTCAACAATGGGCAGATTAAAGCAGAAAGGTAAATCGGGTGCAGCCAAGGCATACATAACAAGGACTGCTGCCGTTCGTAAGTTGCAGTGCTCCTTGGCTGATTTTCGCCGATTGTGTATCCTCAAGGGTTCGTGAACGGCTTGATCATCTCAATACCAATAGATAACTCTCTGTAGGCATTTTCCCCCGCGAACCTCGAAATAAAAAGAAGGCGAATAAGGGATCCTCTGTACCCACGTCCTTCTATTACGCTAAAGACATTGCGTATCTCGCGCATGAACCAGTGCTGAAAAAACTCCGCGAACATAAAGCGTTTGCCAAAAAATTATCACGGTCCCTTGGCAGGGGAGAATGGAGCAGTGCAAAAAGCCTGGAAGAGAATAAGCCTGTTTACCAACTGGATCACATCATAAAAGAAAGGTCTGAAAATGTTCCTTTGACGCCCAACAACCTCTGATGTGTATAGATATCCCACTTTCGTAGATGCAGTGCGCGACATCGACGATGCACTTTGTATGATTTTCCTATTCGCATCTCTTCCCGCGGGAGACCGCTTGTCGCCTGAGCTAGTAGACAAATGCTCTCGCCTTGCCTCTGAATGGCAACTCTGCGTGATGCACGGGCGTTTATTGCGAAAAGTGTTCTTATCTATCAAAGGCATCTACTATCAGGCAGAAATAATGGACCAACCCATAACGTGGCTTGTTCCCTACCAGTTTACGCAACATGTGAGTCGGAGCTAACGCACTAATACTTCACCTGACATTGGGCGCCAAGGTTCCATCCGACGTCGACGTACGCGTCATGCTGACATTCTTAGAATTGTATCAAACACTTCTGGGATTTGTACTGTTCAAGCTATATACGGACGCCGGTCTAATTTACCCTCCCCCATTGGACAAGATAAAAGATGAAGGTGCGGCTGGGATTGGTGCATTCACCCTTCGCGAAGTGACCCACACAACCGATACGTCAAAGACACGAGCTGCCGACGTGAAAGATCGCAAGGTTTCAGCAAAAGAGGTTCGTCAAGCGATTAAGACCATTGCAGCGTCAACAGAAGCAGCCGAAGAAGAAGACGACAGCACCTTGTCTGTGCCTGATTTAAACACGGCAGATGTTGAAGATTTTGTTCCACAGTCGTCAACATCTCAAGACACTTCAATTCAATCTCTGCGTACACTACCTCAAACTGTCCAGACTAATCTCTTCTCGCAATTTACATTCTTCCTCTCGCGGGAGACGTCGCGACCGGTATTTGAATTTCTTCTGCGCTGTTTCGGAGGTCGTGTAGGATGGTCAGCGTCTACGGGTGGGGGCTCGCCCTTCGACGAAGATGACGAATCAATCACACATGTTATTGTTGATCGCCCACCTATCCAAAAAGTTGAGACGGTAGAGAAAAGGGAACGGCGGCTGCGGAGGAAATACATCCAACCGCAATGGGTAGCTGATTGCATCAATGCCGGCAGAATTCTCCTCGAGGAGCCATATGCTCAAGGAAAAACGCTACCGCCTCATATGAGCCCATTCGAGGAGGATGAAACTACGAATGCTTTGCCTGGCAGCGATGCGAACGACATGGGGACATCGGAAGAGGAGTCCAAGGAAGAGACTAAAGACATCGATGGACCTAGCTCGTCTAGTGACGGGCGGACGGATGAGAATGTGATAGTGACGGCCGCTGCCTCGGAAGATGCCTCCGCCTTGAGGGTGGCCGAGTTGGCCGCTGAGGTTGCTGGATTGGACTACGAAATATTTGAGAAGGAGGTTCACAAGTCGAAAAAACGGACGCCAGGCATATCTGGAGAAGATAGAGAAGAGGACATGAACAAGATGATGATGAGCAATAAACAAAGAAAGGTATATGAGAAGGTGAAATACAACGAGAAGAAGCGGGACGCAGAGGTCAGTATAAGACAAAGCAAATGCTCAGGTACTGACAGGGCATATCTAGCGAGCTAAAGTGGCGGCAAGGAGGGAAAAGCTGATGAAGGAGAGGCGGCGGGAGGGGCGGTAGCGTATTTAGTTGTTTGTTTGTTGCGGTATTGACAACCTCGCCTCGATGCGGCGTTGCTGAGCACCGATGCGCGACTATGCTGCCTCATCTCTCGCGCCGTCCTCGCCACGCTGGAAGAAACGCCCCTCGACTTCCCCTTCGTCCCCTTCTCGCAAGGTGGAGTTTCCTCGTACAGGCCCAAGCTATCTCTTTGACAAGGCTCTTCCACCGTTACCAGGCGCTGCCGGTCTTGCGTCTCCCAACATCAAAACCAATGTGTCTCCAGTCATAATTGATTCCACACGCAGAACGACGGCGCCCCAAATACCAGCCGCCCGGCAACCAATGCTCGGGTTGGGCTTGGCCCTAGACATGCCATCCACGTCCATATTCGATGCCAATGCCGTTTCGTACGATTCCCTGTCTTTTCGCACCCACGGTTCTCCAATGATTCATAGAATAGGGAGTCCCCACAGGCTCGACGTGACATCGGAGTATGCGTCAAGTATTGGGATCAACGGGAGTCAGCAACGAGTCCGGGGTTTGTCCTTTGGCTCTTCTTCCCTGCTCAGCTTCGCGGGGGATCTCAAGACAAAGGGTAAAGAAAAGGACGTAGATATTGGTAAAGCCTCTCCCAAGCTCACTAGAAAGGGCTCCTTTTGGTCGCGGAAGCGGTATTTCAACCACAGCTCCGAGGCTCACAGACCTTCGACTGCTTCATCCGTAGCGCCATCCTTCTCGCCGATAAGGGCTGAGCAAGTATCCCCAATTGGACCGTCCGAAAAACAAACTCCTTCGCATGTCCGAGGCCTTTCCAGGAGTCTATCCGAACGCTCTTTTCTATATCGGCCGTCACCACCAGCCATGGATAGTGGGACCTCTTATACCCCGACTGCTCCTTGCATTCGCCCTTCCTCTGCCAAAACATCTCAGACGTCCAATTGGAGTGGGTTTCTGCATCCAACAGCAAAAATCCGAAAGTCCGCAGAGCTCCATGATTCACGGCTATTATCGCCTTCCGACAAGCCCCATAGGGCGTCGAGACCTCGTGCTCAGACAAATCCTCCCTTGCTTCATCGACTGTCTTTAAATATATTCTCATTTGCAACATCTCCACCTTCGCCTAATTTACAGTACCTGTCTTCGATCGAGGCTGCAACCATACCTTCGGGCAAGTCAAGAACGGGCGTTTCAACGTCCGCACGGGATGGCGAGACACCCGCCTCTTATGTACAACGCCTAGTCTCGTCGGTCCGCAAGGCTGATGTTGCTGGAATCCTTGCGTCAAGGTGATCCTTGCGAGCTTTTGAAAGACTCGTATTAACTTGCATTGTTCAGCGCAGAGCCAGTTTATACTGAATCCCTGCAGCTTTATATTGATCGTTTTGATTTCGTGAATGATCCTTTAGACATTGCAATGCGCAAATTGCTCATGCATGTCGGTCTCCCACGGGAAACACAACAGATCGATAGAGTCATTGAAGCATTTGCTCGCCGATACTTGAGCTGCAACCCAGATCTTTTTACTTCGGAAGGTATATCCTTTTTCCCTTGGTGTTGGTGTCTCTTACTATGGTCCAAGACCACCCATATATCTTGGCTTTCAGTTTAATCATGTTACATACCGATACCTTTAACAAGTCCAACAAGAGAAAAATGACTAAAGTGGATTATGTCAAGAACACGAAGCTGCCAGGCGTAGCTTCTGAGGTGCTAGAGGTATGGTTTATCTTCCTCATTTTTATTTCCTCTCATGGCTTGCAGTGCTTTTATGATAACATTGTCTTTGCGCCGTTTATCTTTATCGAGGACCCGTTGGATACAGTTGGCCAAGTCAACTCGGGTTCCGTTACTCCCTCAAATCGACTGTTCCCATCTGTATCTACGCCATCTTTGGCCCCAAGTGGGAATGCAGGAACATTTCTGAAGAGCACCAAAATTGATCCTTATTATCTTATTGTCCACGTCAGTGTCCGTTATGCCAACTCTTGGTCTGCATGTTTATCACACAACAGAATCTTCTCTCTCCTCTTCGTGTCAATGTTCATTCTCACATTCCGGCGGAAAATCCCTTTTCTTACGAAGGTACTGCGGGTCCTTGGGACATTGACAAACTGCAGCATGACTTTGCCAGCGTTTCCATACTACTAGTGGACGGGCCTGATCAGTGGCGAGACTCGTCCGACACAGCTATTGTGACCCCCCAACTCGAAGTTGAAGGCGTAGGATGCTTTCCACAAATCCCCGCCCTGCTCGCAACAACATGCGCGTTAAAAATCATCAAAATTAGCCTTCTTAACAAGAAGGATGACATCTTGGTGGGTGGAAGGAAAGCGACGAATCGGAAGTGGAGGTCGTGGACAGTGATCCTAACTGCATCCCACCTTCTTTTCTTCCGCGACTTATCATTCGTAAACACTCTGCGTTTATATCTCGAGTCTTCCCATGAACGAGTCAGGCTCCCTGATTCTGTGCCCTTCAAGCCGGACGAGTCATTAGCAGTCTGTGATTCCATCGCAATCTACGACCAATCATACACGAAGGTATCTCTATTATATATCAGCATATCAGAGACTAACGAATGTCAGTACGCCAATACGCTGCGTTTTGTTATGTCGGATGGACGACAGACGCTATTACAAGCCCCTGATGAGAAAGAGTTAAACGATTGGATAGCAAGGATAAATTACACAAGCACCTTTAGAACGGCTCAGATACGCGTCAGACCACGAAACATGACAGGAAAGATGGTGGAATTGACGGGGGTGGCTGCGGCAACATCACATCTGCATGATATTCAACATCATCGTCGTTCCATTCACGTTCACAATTGGGACGACAATGCATGTTCCCAGTCTAGCGTTACCTTGACAGACAATCCAGATGCAAAACCCCACACGGAATTCGAGATCTTGACAAGACACGATGGCAGGCAGGTGCCAACTGCTCCCGAGGTGGACGGGGCAGACCAGTTCAAAGCTACGTTTGACCAAATCAAGGCTGACTTGGCAGCTGGTGACTGCACTTTAAAGGAGAAGGCCCATGATGATGATGGCCCTGCTGCCATGATATCGCCGTGTGGATCTCATTGCAGGGGATCTGGTCAGATGCACTCTCGTGCTCACGTTATACAATCGAAAGTAGAGTTTCTTCAAGAAGGCATTGCCAAAATTCAGTTGTTGCTTGATTCTGATATGCGGGTCGTTCACAACATCGCGCGGCTTACCCCATTCCAGAAGACATCTCGAGATCGTCTACATGCTGCCTTGCAAGTAATCGACAAACGAATTGCGCAATTGCGAATCAACCTAGTGAAGCTTCTCTGTTACCACGACACGCTCTGCAGAGATTTGAGTTCAGAAGTGCGGTCGTGGGGCGAAACCAAGCGAATCGCGTTCCAAGCCGCCAAGCAGACCCTTCAAAAGCATTATGATGGATCACAATTGGGCCCAATGCGACTGGTGGACGACACCAAACCTGACGCACCGAAAAGTCGTTCACAATCAATCAATTCCAGCAATCATTCATCGTTAATATCTGGCTCTTTCTATTCCGCCATTGAGCACTGGGCATCTCCAAGTGAAGCGCACTCTTCACCGAAAGAAAAAAACGGTGCTTATCGCGACCCTATTTCACAAACACATGATTCACCAACTCATTCGTCATCTTCTGAGGCGAGTCACGATCGGCCGCGAGCAGATGGTCCAGGGCAAGAGGAGGCAGAGATATGGGATAAGACCCGTTGTGCGCAACGCGTTTCATTGGTCAGGCTGCCATCGACATTACTTATTAAACTTCCCCGTACATGAACGTTCTGAACCTTGTGGATCCTTCGGCCACTGGGCCAAGCTGTATTTTACTCTACAACTAATTCCAGCTTTCACGTATCTAACGCTGTATGAAGAATGTATTGTTAAGACAATATATACGTTTTCACTTGCGCATTAACAAGTATACTGGGTCGCCAAGCACTATGCTGGTCATATGTCGGAAAGAACCTGTGAGTGACATGAGCAAGCCACCAAACGAAGCATATGCAGTACTATCGAAGATACGGGTCAGAAGATAATAATGATCAGAGGATATCCTTACACGATTTCCGAAGTTCCTCCGTCGAACTTGTAAACCTTTCAAGCCCTGATTAGCACCTCTATCGAATGACGAGGAAGAGAGAAGGCAACCTTTCCATACATGACATAGTCATAATCATCTTCCAAACCTCTGTGTCCTTTACCATCTGGCCTCCATACATCCCGCTCCTTGTCCTCCCCGTCCTCGGCTGTTCCTGCTGCTCCGCGGGAAAGGGAGGAAGCGAGGGCTAGTGCAAAGCTATCATCTTGTTGAAGCGGAAATAACTCGACGTTGAAATCTAAAGTGAGATCCATGTCATAACTTTTTGAGTGTGCGTGGAGACGAGAGACTAGGGCGGGCGTGTCACAGTCAAAACGAACGAATTGAGCAGCGTAATACCTCTGTCAAATTTTTTACCATCCTTGTCAATCGCGGTTATCGTGAAAATGTCGTCAAACACGACATTCGACGTCGGAGCGGACATGGGCAGCGAATGCCATAAATAGCAGGAGCAGGCGGTATCTATACTGGTACTCATACGAACAACCAAGTTAATAAATTATGTGATGCATCTCCATTTTCATGTAACATGCATTAGTCCTGGAAGGACAATTTGCCAAGTACCACGCGCTGCCAATAAGCGTCGCAACTGGTGTTGGATTAGTTCGTGTAATTTGGGAACATTGGCCAGCTTGGCGCGGCTGCCCATCAAAGAAGTGGTGGTAATGTCAAGCTGAAAAGTTGGGGAAATTTTGATAGTGACTGCCGGATTGGTCGATGTCGGTGAAGGGGGGGTTACGTTGATCTGGACTAGTGGTAAGGCTCCAGACATGGCAGAAATGATTCGGCGCACGGATGATTTGAATTGAGAGAGTGAAATCGTGAGCGAGACCGGAAGACGCGCGAATGATGGCAGAGGATAATTAAACAGGTAAGATGTGGAAAATGATACCGATAATGAGTCTGTATACACTATATCAAACTCGTTTTCCTGGGGAGAGTTGACTGATGAAATAAGTCCCATACACATGGGGGTGAACTCACTATAGAGTGTTCGGATTGTGAAACTCTGGAGTGCGCATTCAACAAGCGCGGAGCTGATTGGCCAAGGTCAACAGAGTGAACCTTTATGTAGTCCTACCATCCGTCAATCAGAGCAGATAGGATTTACGGAGGAGAAATGGGAACTCACCAAAAACGCCGCGGGTCGGATCGAATTTACATAAGTCTCCAAGCGCATACGCGCTACCTCCTCGCCTTTAGTACCAGGCAAATCATCTCGTATTTTCGACCTGTAGACATCAGCTACCTGACACTGGTGAGCAAAGGCAGATTGGCAAAGGCAACCTGGCTGCCTACTTGTCGTAATAAAACATTGAGCCATTCAGTGGATTCTGCAGCGTCATCTTGCACCTCGCTCTTGAGACTAGGGGACGAAATTTTTTGGCTTTGTAACGACAGGTCACTGTCGACGCGGGGGTGATATGAGGACCGCTCAAATGGCTGTTGAGTTGAGTCAAGAAATAGATACTTGAGGATGAGACCGACAAGAACAAGGATTGAGAGTTGACCAATTATTAGACCCTGCGTGAAGGTTGGCTGCAGCGAGAAGACATAATTCCCGCCCATCGTGTTTCTAGTGCTAGAAACCGCTGCCGGCACGTGCGCCTCTCGATGCTCTCAGTGTCCTTAGCCTGGCCATCTGCGCCTTTTACCAGATCCCTTGTCCTCAAGGCTCTGGACTCGCTATCAATACCATATTCTACCATCCAAGTACTGCCTGATAACTTTGATGGTGCAACAAAGTTGCTCCAATGGTCAAGTTACGATGAGATAAATCATGAACTGGTTCATTTTCACCCAGGTCAATGCTTATCATCGAGCTATACGATTCGCAAAGCCTTGATCAGAAAACATTTCCTCTCATATTGCGTTCGCGCTTACTGCACGAAAAACCCAGCCTCCATACTTATCAATGCATGCCCTAGGACATACGAATTTGAAATATCGTTTGCAGACGAATTAGACGAACTTTGGACAGATGAACTTTGGGAGCTTGCGGAGAAGCTTGGAGAATCTAGCGCATGGTGGATACTGAAGCCGTCAGTCGCTCTTCTCGTTGCTTTAGCCATAATACAATTGAACGTGATTGTCCGGGCAGTGGCATGGCTGACCGTGGAATGGGCATAAGACTATTCAACACAAAAGATGGCTTGCACCGTATTTTTGAAGAATTCGAAGGTGACCCGGAAGACGAAACTGATCCAAGTACAACATCCGTCGTAACATCGCAGCTGCGTCATTTTGTTATACAGGTATGGCAAATTATTTGTGTAAACAGCCATATGTAGTAACCGCTTCTTAGCAATACGTCGACAGTCCGCTGTTGATAGACCCATCCGAAATCGTTGCTGCACGTCCCGAAGGGAATGTAAACCTGAAGGGTCACAAGGTCTGTTCTAGGATTAATAGTCGACCTGGCGAGTGACGGATTCCTAGTTCCATCTTCGGGCGTATTGCGTTGCCAAGGGCGCGTTGGAAGTATTTCTATATGACCGTGTCCTCGCGTTATTCTCCTCTGCTCCCTACCAACCTTTGCATGCCAGCGACAAGTCACCGGACCTCACTCCTCATCTTACAAATACGTCCCTTCAGACTCACAGAGGCGAAGAGGGTGTGCGCCTTTTGCAAGAGCTCGTGGGATGCCATCTATTGGGTAGAGATCACGAAGCCAGTAGAAGATTGACGAGCGAAGATGTCAACAGTATCGTCAAACAAATGTCTCAAGTGCTCTCAGAAACCTTTAAAGCGGCACTACAGATGCCAGTCCATTTTCAAGTAAGCTTTTGTTGTGCCTATCTTCCACCCATGGTTCAAACGTTCACCTGTCAGCCACTGCCGAACGCTTTTGAACTTTTTGGCGTCGACTTTCTCGTAGTTCACGGAGCAGATGCGGATTGCCCCTTCAGTGTCAAACTTTTAGAAATAAATTCTGAGCCCGCTATTGAATTAACTGGCCCGCGGCTCTCCTGGATTCTTGAAGACCTGTTTATTCAAATCGGGAAAAAATGCGTCGAACCATTCTTTGACCAAAATGCCGTCCCTTTAAACGTGGGTTTCAAGGACCATTTTATCAAGTCTCTGGAGGAACATATCAGAGGCATGACGAGAGGCCCATTCATCTACTGGACCTATATTGACAATGATATTGCCAGGGTGATGAGAAAATCGTCCTTAGCTACGTTTCCTGTAGTACGTTGTGGTAGAGTCCAAATATCCGACAACATGTCCGATTCGACACCTTCAAGAAAGCGTTCAAAGTGGGACGACGACAGTGCTTTACATTCTCAATCAGTAAAACGGCGAGCAAAAGCTAAGGCTGTGGATGATATTGCGTCGAGCCGTTCCAAGCCCCCAACTCGCTCAAATCACAGTATCCACGTGCCTCCAAGAACTCGCCATCCACCTATATTACCCTCGAGATCTGTATATTGCTACGAGCGCCTGAACCAAATTGAAGAGGGTTCTTATGGCGTGGTCTTCCGGGCTCGAGATAAGGAAACCGGAGAAGTAGTCGCTCTGAAAAAGTTGAAGTTGGAAGAGGAAAAAAATGGCTTTCCGATGACAGCACTGAGGGAGATCAACGCTCTCATGTTGTGTGGACACGAAAATGTTGTCGGAATACGTGAGGTTGTGGTGGGGGATACCTTAACCCAGTGCGTGTCGGTTCATGCATCGTATAAACACCATATGAATCACATTCCAAGAGTTTTCGTTGTCATGGATTTTATAGAACATGACCTCAAGACGCTCCTGACCGTTATGCCCTCCCCATTTCTCCAATCAGAAATCAAGACGTTGATGCTACAGTTACTATCGGCGGTAGCGCATTGCCACACCAACTGGATTTTACACCGCGACCTGAAGACCAGCAACTTGTTGATGAATAATCGCGGCACCATCAAGGTAGCCGATTTTGGGCTTGCGCGGCGGTATGGGGATCCTGTTGGCGTAGGTGGCATGACACAACTGGTCGTGACGCTCTGGTATAGGTACGCATCGTGGCTATAGTGAGAGTTTTCGACTGAACCAAACAGAGCGCCCGAAATATTGCTAGGAGCCAAGACTTATAGCACTGCGATTGACATGTGGTCCGTCGGATGCATATTCGCCGAGTTGATTCTAAAAGAGCCGCTTTTCCAAGCGAAAAAAGAGATGGAAATGTTATCCATGATTTTCAAGCTACTCGGACCGCCAACGAACGCTTCATGGCCAAATTTTGCTTCGCTTCCTCTGGCCGAGACGATCACTTTGCCTTCTCCTCAGCCACATCAATTTCGAAGCAAGTTTCCCTATCTGACAGCCGCAGGTCTTGACTTGCTCATGGCACTTTTAACGTATGATCCTGAAAGTCGAATCAGCGCGGAGGAAGCATTGCGACATCCATACTTCAGGTGTGCCACTTTTTACCACTCGATCCTGGTGCATTCCTGGATACGTAAGTCAGTGAATCGCCCCTTCCAAAACATCCAGATCTTTTTGGTTCATTCCCGTCAGCGGCAGCAGGCGAAAAGTAGGTTTCCGTCTGGTCCTCACATCCCTTGAATTGACAAGCAACATAGGAGACGCAAACCATTTTCAAGTCCATCTGCTCCAGTCCGGGCGCCTGACTACAAATTACTGACCGAGTTTGACATACCTTAGTGTCCAGGTATGAGATACAACAACATTTTAGATAATTAAGATATAAATCCTCATTTGTCGTGACCAAAATTATCCTCAAGTAGTTCTCTCATCTTCTGGAACCTTGTTCTCGTTCGGTCCAGTTCTCCACATTTGTCATAAAATTCTTGAACTTCTTCTACTGTGAATCTGTAATCGTTGGCTATCCCACGAATGCTTTCGATAAGATGTATGTTGGCGATCGCTACGATTGCCTGAGTGCTGAATGGTGCTTGTTGCCTCAGCGGAATTGCACTACAAGACAGTTGAAGGAAAACAAAAAAAAAAAAAGGTGATAGGCAAATGAACGCACTCATTCCTACTTCTTTTGTTTCCGTGTTGTTCATCCGGCTCTTCCGTTGCCTTGCGTTTACCCCATTCAGGTGGTGACGCATTGCCGATTCTCACAGCCCACACTGTCTCTTCTTCCCCATCGTCAAGCTCCTCTTCTGCTCTTTCGACTAATATTGGGCGCCTATTCTGAGGCGTGTCACTTGGTCCAGGCATCAGAGCGCGTGCATAAAGCCCGTTGGATGCATGATGCAGATCCGCCACCATTTGCAAATGCTCGTGTCCGTGCAATGGGATTGGACCTGGTAACGGCATACCTGGCAAGGGGTTGTCGATCAACCCTTCGACTATGGCATAATCGTCTTGCAATCCTGATTCAGCATCTTTTTTCTTTCTTTGTCTCTTGGGTTTCTCCTCCGCCATACGTACGTAGCCGTATTGTCCTTTCTCGCCTTGAATAGGCTTCTTTTGCCCGACGATCTCTGCTATTAGAACGTCCAAGCGGGCAGCATTCTTTTTGTAACGCTCTCGCCATGATTGCCAGGTATGTCGCGACACCCAAGCATAGTCTGGGTCACCACTCTGCGACACAAGTTCAGTATGATGGCATATCGAATCTGCCACGCTTACCAGCTCGCAAAGTTGTTGGTAGAGTCTGTTACCCGTCCTACCGCCCGTCTCTTTGTAAGGTATCTTTACGGCTATCCAGTTGCAAAGATTTTGCTCGTCTTCCTCGGTGAACTGGGTTCGCCTAGTGACGATGAGAGGAGAACCAAGGAATGACGTCATACGCACTCCTCGCCAGGACGCCTTCCTCCAGGATTCTTGTACACGAGCGGCGTATAAGCAATTTGGCTTTTTTCGATGCACTTTTTAACCCAGAGATATGACTCAATATACTTGTTGGGTACACCTTGATATGTTTTCACAAGATGTTGGAACACTTCCGTATTTGGATCTGCCAGAATAACGCGTGCGGACTGGGCAGAAGCAGTAGGGTCACCACCGGAATGCTGGTCAAACGTCAAATGAGTGCGGTGAGGGTAGGAGTGATGAGGTACCATGATTCTATGACTGAGAGCATTCCTTGCATTGACATTGGCTATGCTTGGGTGAATGTGCATCTTGATGGGAATGCCATTTTCGACGAAAATCTGCTTCAGCAGCATTCCTGCGATTTTGCACGCGTCAACATAGGTATATGGTACGAAATGGCGATCCGGTCTGTCGGGGCTTGTCCAACATAGTCTAAGACGTTCCTCCTCGGGGGTACCAGGTTGGACAAGGATGTAACCCTGGCGTGGAACTTTGACTTCGACTCTACCACCAAGAGACTTTGGTAACCGTCAGTTGGCAATCAATCACACTGGAAAGTTTAGGAGACCGTTATTGTTTCGCAGAGCTCAGCTTGGGCCTGCTGCAAGAGATCCTTCTGAATGAAGAATTTGACTGCAAGACCATTTGCGTCTTGGAATATGGGCTAAGGCATGTTGTCAATTCCAGAGTTCGGGCACAAGAGCACGACAATGTTTCACCATCGGTTCGAGCCCCGAGATTGGGGTTGAGTGTAAGCTAAGGTTTGGTTTAGGGCAGGTGGGGTTAAGGTAAAGTCACATGATCTCTAACTACATCTCTAGCACCTTGCCCGGGTTCATGATCCCATGCGGATCCAGCAGCTGCTTAATCTTTTTCATCAGCGCAATGCTAACTGCATCCTTGGAGTAGCCAAGTGCATGAGCTTTCATTGCGCCTATCCCATGTTCTGCCGATATTGATCCTCGGAGTGACGCTTGGACGTGCGTTGATGTTGGGCCAACTAGTGAAACGACCTTACTCACCAACAATCTCAAAGATGAAAGGTTCTAATGCATCCTGTATTTCTTTTGTATACTCGGTAGCAACAATGTTCAGGTGCAAGTTGCCTAGTAATTAAACGTTTAGATTGATTCGAGCAGATAAACAGAATGTGCTTGCCATCGCCGCAGTGCCCGTAACCAAGAACATGTTTGACCGCATGTTCTCCTAGCAAGCCCTTGGAGCGGAGGTGTTCCCTCGTATCATCGACAACTTGTTTGAATGACGACAATGGCACCGAGATGTCATATTTGTATGCCTTCCCTTCCTTTGAGACGGCTTCTGGGACGCCCTCACGAAGAGCCCATAGAGATGAAAACTGCGCTGGAGACTGGGACAGGACACCTGTGTTGATCAGTGGCTTGTCAGCTTCCATGAGTGATTCCAAGAGGGTGGATAGTTTCTTTCAGACGGGAATCAGAGGCGCAAATAGCAGAGAAAAAATGGATAACCTCTTCATCGTGTTCCCGCTTTCCGCCGCTTGTTTCCACGAGAACAAAGCATTCTGCACCTTGGACGTTGTCATCGTCCAAAGCTCGACCTTGGCCATGTCTGACGGCCAATTCGTATGCGGTTCTATCGATGAATTCGAATGCAGAGAGGATCTCTGAGAGTTGACGTTTGACTATCTGATACAGGGGAAGCACGTTGCTGAAGGAGGGTAAAGCAAGAATGACATTGTTCGAAGCCTGAGGAGCGGGTGGAGTCAAGATTGAGACGGCTGTGATGACGCCAAGGGTTCCTTCTGCGCCGATGAAGAGCTGCTTTAAATCGTAGCCTGCTGAATGGTTGAGAGTGAGTGGGAAGAGCGAAATACACGTACCTGTGTTGTCCTTGCGAAGGGTCGAGAGTTGATCAAGGATTGTCCCGTCTGGCAGGACAACTTCGAGACCGAGGACGGTGCCGCGAAGAGAGCCGTATCGGAGCAGGCGCAAGCCACCGGCGTTGGTAGAGACGTTGCCTCCGATTTGACAGCTTGTATTGCAACGGGATCAAAGGAACGGGACAAGATGGACAGAGGACGGACCTTCCTTTGGCACCGAGATCTAGGGGCATAATGTGATTATAGGGAGCGATGTAGTCTGTCAAGGATTGCAGTATGCAACCTGCGTCTGCGACAAGGATGCCTATAGACGAGTGAGGAAGGAAAGTGATGGAAAAAAAAAAGAAAGAAAAAAACCGACCAGACACGGGATCGAAGGAGCGGACGTTGTTCATGCTGGAGAGAGAGAGGACGAGCTCGGTAGCGAGAGGGACGGAACCACCGACGAGACCTGTGTTTCCACCCTGAGGGACGACAGGGATTCGCCTTGCGTTACACCAGCGAAGAATATCGCTGACTTGATTTGTAGAGCGAGGTTTAAGAACGGTAGAGGCAGCGCCGGTATACTTTCCCATCCAATCGACATTGTAAGAGTGGATGTCTGGGGGAGGAGTTGAAATGGGGGGTAGAGATGAGAGGAGTGCAGCTGGTGGAAGAATGCGAGCGAAATGAGCAAGGTCATCGAGGCCGACGGCGGCGGAATTGAGCAGACGACGAGGGATGCGAGACATTTGAGAGCGTGTGAAAAGGGCAGCCAACGACTCGATGACTGACGGCGTTCGGTCGTCCAACAGATTGTCTGGCTTCTTCTCTGCCTTTCTACGCCGTGACAATAACAACCCGCCAGACGTTCACCACTTCCATCATAAACCTCCAGACCCTCAACCTCCCCGCTCCGCTACTCCTCCACCCCTTCTCCCACCACCTTCACTACCCGAACTCGGTCTCACTCTTCACCAAATAGCTGCTGATCTCTCTTCTTCTCCGCCCTCCGCTGGCGCTTTTCTCGCTCCTCATTACTTGTTGCTCTGTCATGCTCAAGGTCTCGACGTCCTCCCTATCGTCTCCCCGCCCGCTCCTCATCCGTATGCTCTCATTCGCCGTGTTAGCTTCAAGTCCGTCGTCGTCATGGAACACCGCGGTGTCCTCGTCGCAATTGCTGGCAGGCGCGATGGCGTCCGTGTATATGCGCTTGAGGAAGTCAAAAAGGCCATCGAATGGCGCATGGACGCCGAGGTCCGCAGAGAGCGCGACCGCCAGCGCCGCGAGTCCTCCAAAGCTTCGGGCGAGAAACTGCGCAGGGCAAGTCTTTCGCCCCCTCCGTTACCTCGTCCCGCCATCCCCCGCAAGGCTTCTACACCCTTCTCCCTCTCTCCGCCCGCTTTGCCCCTTATGCCTCGTCCACCCGTCCCTCGCTCCCCGACTCGCAGCTTAAGGTCTTCCCGTCCCCTGCCTTTTGGACAGCCCCCTCCCTATCCGTCCCCTGACGACCTTTCGTCCCCCGAGCTTGTCACCGTCCACTCACGAGCCGCCTCACTCAATACACTCCTTGGCACCGTCCCTGCCCGCCCTAGCTCAAGCGCCGGCGTTCGCGTCATCAAAACGAACTGGGAGGACTCGAGTGACGACGAAGCCATCGACATCGTTGCCGCAGGTGCCTCAGGCAGCCAAGCTTTGGACGAACGAACGAGCGCTACCCATACTGCTGCAGCAGATTCTAGTCTTCCCTCCGTCATCTCCCATCCAGGGAGAGGAAATAGACCTGCGAGTCTTGACTGCCGCTCCGATCCCACTACTTCATCCCCTGCCACAACTTTGCTGACCCTTCGTCGTTCCCTCTCAACGGTTCAACCAGCCGATACAGATACTCGAGAAGGAGAGGTAGACGAAGACGAGGATGACACCAACGGCCGCATCACCTTGACACAAGCTCTTCTCGAGAGCCGTATTCCCGGCCTTCCTCCCATAGGCACCAGGCGTCCTCAACAGCCCATTTTGATTTCCACCACCCAGACAGCCCCATCCGCCGATGACGAACTCGCTACTCCAAGGACATCAGAAGGTTATGCTCCGTCCGCTAGTTTCCAAAGCATTGCGAGTCATTCTCAAGGCCGTCGCCGCCGTTGGTCCATCATCTTTGGTGGTTCAGCTTCGCCTGATGATTCCGACCCGCTGCTAGAGTCGCCCGCCACCGCCCCTCCCCCCAGAGATGGCAATGTCGCCCGCTCAACTCCTATTAGATCTCCTAGTCTCAGATTTAGCACCCCGCGCCCCTCGACGGCTCCAAGTGACCCCCCCGTTTTGCCACCTATCCAGGCAGACAGCAGTTCCATTATCACCTCACGATCTTCCCGCTCCTCGCGCCTATTCTCCCGAATTTTGAATAGTGCCTTTCACCCTAGAAGATCAGAAAATCACTCTCAGCTTCGCCTCAATGAAATGGAGGTTTCGAGGAAAGCAAGCGGCCAGCTTGCAGTCGCTCAGCCTCCTCCTAAACTAGAATACGTTAAATTACCAGGGACCAAGGGTTCTTTGCTGGTCAAGGCCGTTGAGACTCCCAAAAAAAGGCAGGTCATAATCTTGGGCATTCAGGTTCGATGTTTATTTCTGCTTCCCAGTTTTTTGGCCATCCTATGTGGTGAAAACGGTGAAAAGGTTGAGTTGTTTGCAGGCACTTATCGGACTGCCCTTGGGCTGTCGAGGACATTCATTTTGCCAGATTCCCCGAGGTCGCTGGAACTCCAGCTTCAGGGCGATGATTTGGTTGAAGTCTTTCTCGTATTCTCTCAGAACGTTTTTGGTTTAGAACCTGCCACCGTGAGAGTGCGAGAAGTCAGAATCGGCCGCGCAGAGCGTCGTGCAGCACGGCGACGCGCTCGCGAAATGCGCGCCAACGACAATATAACCGGGATTGAAGTCGAAACCATTGAAGAAGAAACTAATGTAAGCGTAAACGTTGCCGTTGCCGTCGGGACTCTTTCTAGTCGCGACGGCTCCGGTCCACCACCTTCGCCAGCACTTATTCCAGCTGAACACCCAAGCGCTCACCCAGAACGTCAACCTTCCCCCGATCCGCTGCCACAGGCCACTCAGCCCCCAGCAGATGAAATATTGGCCGTCGCCGCGGCCCAAATGGGACCGTATACCACTTTCCAACAATTAAGTTTTGCTCCAAAATTTCCTTTGGCTTCTATCGCAGACGAATATGTCATTCCACCTACATATCCGGATTTCATAGAATATCGCGATTTATATGAGTCAGACGTTAATGTCGTCGGCTCCGCTTCCATCGAACAAACTCAAGCTCAGTTCTCCCCTCCGGGTCTTCCCGTCCCTCCCCTTGCGCCCCCAAGCAAATGGTACTATCGTGACCCCAAAGGCGTCATGCATGGTATGCCGCCAAATGTCTGCTTATTCTTTCTCCCACTAATGTTTCCAAGGGCCATGGAAGGCATCTCTGATGCAAGCGTGGTACAAGGATGGTCTCCTGCCACTCGATTTGCCAGTTCGACGGGAAGAGGACACCTCATACACTCTATTGCGAGAACTACGTCTACAAAGTGTAGATCCTACTCATCCTTTCAGAACTCCGCCACCACAGGTCGCTTCCATGTCCTCAACACCCGAGCCACGCCCGCCTTCTGAAAGGCAATTCCTCCCACCAATTTCTTTGCTTGCACAACCTCGCCACTTTGGCCCCCCGGCGCTTTTCTACTCTTCTCGGGGAGGTCACAGTACAGCCATTGTAGATGCTCGTGGAAGATCAGTATTGAAGGGAAGATTTATTTGGAGTAACGACCATGCCTCGGAAGATCAGATGGGCGATGTTAAGCGATTAGAGGCTCTCGACATCGAAGATCGGTCTGTTTTGGTTGCCATGAGGCAAGGCGGCCTGGAAGTCGTTGACCTTCGGGATGCATTATTGCGGCCAGCTGACGAATCCAGGACAGCTTTGCCTCAGTTTAATCCCGCAATAAGCACGATCAATAGACGTGCCCCATTCGTGTGGAAGATTGGAATGCCTCTGTCAACTCCCTCGTCGTCTACTCTGTTGTTGCCAGCAATATCCAAACCGACTAAAAAATCGAGTACAGGCCTGACCAGACCACCTGCTGGCAGGTCCGAGTTTTCCTTGGGCGATTCAGGTCCAGATTATCACGAAGTTTTATTCCTGGGACGAAAGGGTGATGACATATACCTATGTGAGCGTAACGCGAGCTCCTTCCGGATATTAAGATTATGTCCCCAGACATCATGATATTCTACACTCGTAGTAGTATTGACACGCATCTTCAACTATCACTGTACTCGTATATCTCATCGGCACAGTCGGTTGTCAAACACGTCTAGCCACATATACAGTAGATTCTCGCAAGTCTACAACTTGGCGATAATATCGCGGAGCTGCGTTTTGAGTATCTTGCCGGTGGACGTTTTCTGGACGAGGGTAAATAAAACTTTGCTCTGAACTAATAATACGTCTTACGGGCAGTTCTGATACGACCGAAACCCATTCCGGACAAGCAAATCCCGGCAGTCGAGTCTTGGCATGTTGTTTGAGGTCTGTCTCAAATTCATCGTGTCGACCTGCCCATCGCTGCACGTGCTGAGGATGAAGAGTGACAAATGCCATAGGTCGTTCGCCCCATTTGATATGTTGTCGAGCCACAACGGAGGCTTCGAGCACATGTGGATGAGTGACAAGTTCTGGGGACATCACTCACTCAATGCTCCATTTACAATAAACGACATTTCCTACCTTGTTCAATGGCGAGACTTGATGCATTCTACGAGCCTGCGTCAACCAGATGAACATCAAGATACTGCGTCATACCTCTCCCCCGGATATAATGATATCTTTGCTTCTGTCTATGATTGCGATCGTCCCATCTGGATTCCATACAGCTAGATCGCCAGTTCTAAAGCTACCTCCTCTGAAAGCCTTCTTCGTCGCTTCTGGGTCATTGAAATACTGCTGGTTGATTAGCGTTCAGGATAATGCTTTTGTCCAAAGGACCTTGCCTCCTTCATGACAATATTTCCCCTTGTCACAATTTCTCCCATAGACTTGCCGTCCTTCGGCACATCTACTAATTCGTCTCCAACTCCGTCGTCAGTACGTACAACTCGGACCAGTTGTGCAGTGGCGAACGGATGTCCTTGCCTAGCCATAAACTTGGATCTTTGCTCCAGCGATAATTTGGACCATGACGGTTGAGAATAATTGCGAGCAAATGGGCCATATGTCTAATACCAGGATATCTGAATAAACGAATCGGGCGTAAATAATCTATCTCACCTCTCTAAAGGAAAAAAGAAAAAAGTAAGTAAACGAACAAGTTTTATAGTGAGGGCACCTAACGTCAAGCCATAAACGTGTACAGGGTTAATTCCCTTCTTCTCAAGCTCAGCAATCAAGTGGGGAGTTGGTGCAGCACCCGCTTCAAAATTGTTACAATAACAGTGCTGCGAATACTTGTTCAATACGCACCAACAATCGCGGTCACGGTTTGAGGCAACTTTTGAGCCAATGGATCATTGACAATGCCGATCTATTGAATGGCGGTAAATCAATAATGTTAAAAGGCCCCCAAGCGATCGGCTAGTTTACTTGAACTGTCGGTGCTCCGCAGTAGTGCGTGACACGAGAATGGATCAAATGGTTCCATATCTGTGCATAGTCCACCGTTCTCATAGTTATCTACAGTGACATCAGTCCCAATCTTGCAATGTTTTGGTGAGTAACAAACTTGAGTGGCAAACGCAAACACGTTAGCCCAAGGAAAAGTCCACCCAGCAGCATGGAACATGGGCAAAAGCCTGAAGGCTTTGAGTGTTGCAATGCGATAAAAATTGAGCATACCAGAGATATGTTGATGAGTAGTTCAGTCTGATCATACGCGTCAAGTATGCGTGATCAAGAAGTGAATCACACTCACTGGCATTCAAAAGCATTTGCAATGGCGGCCAAATACGTTCCTTTTAGCGTATGAGCCCAGCAAGGACCAATTAAAACATAAATTTTACCTCTCAGGGTTGAGATGACGCCTTTGGGCTATAATGAACTATTTCAGCATGTGATCTGAACGCAAGAATTGACAACTATACCCGTCCTGTCGTGCCGGACCTGAGACAAATGAACAAGGTGAGCGGCAGAGCAGCTGGCGAGGTCTTACGTATAGCACAACAGGGCAGACGCATTCTCATCAGCCTCGACACCAAGTCCTTGCCAACCCTTCTCCTGGCTGAACAAACGGCCTTCGCTAAGAAAAGTTTCGTAGGGATCTTCATCTCTTCCTGTGTCATTGGAAATGATGTAAGGTATTCCAGTCCCCTCTATGAGGTAGGTATATTCATAATCAATGAGTATCAGCTTCGAGCCACTGTGTTCTAGGATATATGCGACTTCGTGAGGTTTGAGCCGTGTGTTGATGGGACAAAGGATGGCGCGTGCGGCCAACACGCCAAAGTGGGCATCTATATCGAATATAAAATAAGAAAGTTGTCGTGTTATTCTCAAGTTTTGCAAACCTGCGATAAGAGGACTGCGAGCTTTTTTCAGGAGCCAATTCGTATATAAATTCATAGAACATACGAATTTGGGGCAATGACCGCAACACGGTCTCCTGGCTTTATACCGAATCTGATTAAAGCGTATGTTAGGTTTTGAACACGCTGAGCCCTGCATTGTATAAATGGCGAGCTCAGACCAAGGCTCGATGCTTACCAAACTGAAAAAGTGTAAAGGACTGGTTGCTTAATGTTGGGGTGAACAAGCGCGGGTTTATCCGGGTGAATCTGGGCAGCTCGTAGGAGGAATATGATGGGATTCTAGGACAGAAAAGAAAACATTAGGCAATGGGAAAAATCTAACGTACCAGTGGGTGATAATTGACAGGAATGTTGTGAATATCTCTAAGTCTAAGTTGAACATTGTTCGGAGGGATGCTTTGCTTGGTGGGAGAAAAGACCATGAAGCGACTCCGAGTTGATTGACCTGCAATTCATATAGTTTTCCGGCACCGGCTAATCGACTTTGCCGGTCCACTCGTCAGCCACTTCCATCACCACGTCCAGTCCAAGGTCGCAATGTCAGCCATTGGCCTCCTCTTGTACCTCCAAACATGCTTGCGGACAACATGAACTTCGTTCTTTTCCTCTCGTTAGCTTTTGCTGCTCTTGGTCAGTGATTTACCGACTTTCTGAACTTATCTAAGACCACTGTGACTCGCTGCAGGAGACCCCACTGACTGGGTAGATCCCAAGTACGTTGTACGGAGTTCAAAAAACTTCGGTGGTACGAACTCCCCAACGTACGATGCCCAGAACACCATCGTCAATGCAGCCCACAGCTCCGCCCAAGGGGGTCCATGGAGTAAGTCATCTGGCTTCATTCCAGCGCGTTTATCAATCCAATCTGAATGACAGGCGTTGCGGATGCCGGAATACTCCCCCCAAGTAATGATACACATGACTATCTTAGCTGGGCGCCTTAGTAAGTGTAACCTTGCCAAGCAATTATGACACTAATAATTTGACAGCCATTGGCCAAATTGTAATTGGTGTAACTCGAGTATTCCGCAGAGTGAGGATTATCCAGATGGTCCGGATGATTCTGGTTATGGCAGCGAATTGCCTCGACGGCTAAGACGCGTGTACAGAAGAGCAGAATCAGTGAAGGACGGCACCCCCGTGGACGCGGATACATTGCCGACTATGATCTCAAACAGCGAAATCTCTTACCCGACGATTGCTTCCAACCCTGATACTGCAGAATCAGCTTTGGCCTCGTCAGATGATCCGGTCCCGACCAGCTACTCAGACGCAAACTCACCGACGGATGCGCCATCTGCAAAAACCTCCGCCAAGCAGCCACCTGCGGCCAAAACATCCAAGCCATCATGTACACCCTCTCCCACGACGCGTATGGCACCTAGCGCTAGTGAGTGATTGTATCCGATAATTCGTCTCACAATATCTCATCGTATGAATTTAGCATGGACGACATGCCCTTACGTTGCCCGTGACGGCGTAGTTAATCCCGATGTACGAAGGCTCCGTGCGCCTGGTGCAATCAACAGCGCTTCTCAGGCAATCATATTGAATGCGCTTGCATATAGCCTTACTCAATCATCAAACTTCTCTCGGAACGTTGTGCGTTTCGTTGACGAATTTTTCTTGAATCCCGAGACACGAATGAACCCCAACATGAAATTTGGGCAAGTTGTCAGGGGCCCGGGACCTAATGGACAACTTGGTACATTTACGGGGATCCTCGACTTGAGGGGAATAATCAAGATCGTAAACGGTCTTTTTCTTATGCGACTGTCGGGTTCTCCGGAATGGTCAGATGCCATAGACAAGGAGATGAAGAACTGGACTTCTCAATATGGCGATTGGTTGATCACTGGACCGGACGGCAAAGAAGCTTGTTCACGTCCCAAGTATGTTGTTGGGACGTTTCAGACACGCTATATTGACTTTACGTAGCAACCACGCGACATTCTGTGCGGCTCAGCTGGTAGCCGTTCTAATGTTCAAAGGAGATTACGATGGGGCTGCTAAGGTAGTGCAGGACTTCATGGGGACGACGTATCGTGACCAAATTGCGCGTTCTGGAGAGCAACCTTTTGAGGCGGTGCGCACGCGGCCGTTCCATTATAGATGCTTCAATCTCGAGGCCTTGATTGTAAGTATGATTAGTGCCATTTCATGCATGGGCTGATGAGTTTGATGGTAGACGCTCGCCAAACTAGGCGAAGCTCTTGGCCTGAATCTGTGGACCATCCCATCCAGGTACGGTGGGACTATCCAAACAGCGGTAGAGTATACGATGTCTCTGGATCCGAAAAAGGAGAATGGGTCTGAACTTGTCCCGCATGTGGCAGCGGTGGCAGCAGCATATGGTGACCCTGAAGGGAAGTATGCCGCGTACCTTTCACGAACGATGGAGGACTACAGGAGGAAGGCATTCTGGTTCTACGACCAGTCCGGAGCAATGCAGGGAGCGGGAAGAAAAAAAGCGCGGTGGGTTGGGGATGTGGCTGGGGAAGTGTTTGAGTGCCCAGCTGTGTTTTCTGAGCAGAATAAGGTGGAGGTGGACAATGGGGTGTTCGTGACGTGCGCTGAGCTCCAGCCATTCTACGAGACACTACCTTAGATACCCAAAATGGCAATCATGTCACACCGCAGCCTGTGCTCTGTTCTGCTCTGCTCCGCTCTTTCTCATGTCCGACTCTGCTGCAGGCTCGACTGACAGATCTGTCCAGGTCAAGCTCGTCTTGTTAGGTGCTCCTGCTCCCCCCTCTTCCCTTCTTCTTTCATTCATCTCTCCACAGGTGAAGCTGCCGTCGGCAAATCCTCCGTAGTTCTGCGCTTTGTACCTTCCTCTTTCCTCCACCCGTCTGCTTCTGATCCTTCTCAGGTCAACAACGAGTTCCAACCGAACAAGGAGCCTACTATTGGTGCCGCATTTCTCACCCAGAAATGCCGACTCGACGATCGCGTCCTTCGCTACGAGATCTGGGACACGGCTGGACAAGAGCGCTTCCATTCGCTAGCAGTTTGTGGCCTCACCCTCCGTCTTTCCCTCTTTCTCGCTTACAATCCATTAGCCTATGTATTACCGCAATGCCCAAGCGGCCGTCGTTGTCTATGACATAACCAAGGCCTCCAGCCTTGAGAAAGCCAAGTCCTGGGTCAAGGAACTTCAGCGACAAGCCAATCCCAACATTGTCATTGCTCTTGCAGGAAACAAGTTTGACCTCGTACAGCCCTCCACCTCCTCTGCCGATGCCTCTGCATCCTCTGAATCCGATGGTGAAGCGGACGATGCTACCGCTACGCCTGGCGAAACGCCATCATCGGAAGCCGAGCCCGAGACGCTTAGACAAGTTCCAAGAGACGAAGCACAGGCATATGCAACTGAGGCCGGTCTTTTGTTTTTCGAGACTAGTGCCAAGACAGGCGAGAACATTGTCGAGCTATTTACAGAGATAGGTGGGTTTTTTTTAAGAAAAAAATTCATTAACTGTCTTTCCTAAATATGTCATAGCCAAGAAAATTCCCATTGAGCACATATTGGCTGCAAAGGGGGGTTCCAACCGTGGTGGTGCGTCGGGCTCTCGTGCGGGCGGCTCGAGGCAGGACAATGTGAATCTGGACGAGAATCCTGCCAAGTCAAACGACGGCTGCAATTGTTGAGGATGACATGGCGCTTAATATTACACCTTATGTTACTTCACGTGCGTCCAAACGCATGCTGTCTACACCCAGTCCCTTTCTGACGTACATCTGTATGCGGTTGTAATTTGTTGAGTTCTTGGTAGAATAAAACAAGGTACTAGTCAACATATGGTGGAGGACGTGTCACATGCTCCTGCTCATTGTGGGAATCCGGGATCAAGTATGGCGGTGGCGCGTGCCCATGTGATGATTGGATATCACGAGGTGGAGGTGCGTGAGGCGGTGGCGGTGACTCGATATATGAAGAAAGTAACATTGGAGACAGACGCTGAGGAGATGCACGTCTTATCTGTGCAGGAGACCGAAATTCGGAGTCTATTGATGGCGGGGGATCCGAAGGATCATCCATAGCTGGTGGGGGAGGCGGGTGGTCTTCGGTGACAACAATGTTCTGTCCACGGTCAAGCACGAGACCAAGTGCTTCTTCTATGACCCTATCTGTACGATGCATATCAGTCAATACACTCAAATCGACCTGATGACCCGGGAGGGTCAATGAGTGCTGTATATCTTCTGTATGCCCATCGAACTGTTCCACGGTAGAGAAGCCAAATTCAAGACCTTCACCAGCTATGACCGGAGATTGTTGATACAACTCTTCGGGATCTGTGTCGGGAATGATGATTTCGGACTCGGATTCGAGAAATGTTGGTAGATGAGCAGACGCCGACGCTTCCGCAGTTGACAGCGAGAATGGAGGCGGGGCGTCGCGTTCGTCAAAAGGTGGAGGTGCTCCGGCAAAGCTTGGACCGGCTTCGCTTTCTGAATAGTGAGGAACGTCCAGGTCAGCCTCTTCGTGTCTAACGGTTCTGGCAGGGGGGCGATCGTGCTTCTTTTGATAAGCCTCGTCTAGAGACGGAGCAACCTCGGGAAGAGGAGCAGATGGAGGAAGAATTGTGATGGGAATTGACATGTGTGATACACGCTCAGTGTGAGTAGACAGGTCGACGAATGCAATGTGGATATTGACTCTGAATGTTACGGTATGCAATAGAGTGAATTGCGTGATAGATGCCCCTTCTATATCCGTTTCCAAGTCACTATAATCAGTCGTTGGTAAGTCAAGTTGAAAACAGGGCGAATGAACATGCGGGTGTGGTAAATGGAGTATTTGGCGGAGCTTGATATTCCGAGATGCATGGAACCGACATGTCGCGCCTGAGTGGGCGACAACGGTGCGATATGAAGAACCTAGAAATAAAGGGGATTGTGGAGCTTCTTTGAGGCTCGACGTAGGTACTGAGCTTGGCATTGCCACGGAGGGCCCATCGACAAAGTCGTCAAACGCATTGCTCGTTGCAGGAGGTAGATCTTGGTCGGACTCTGGGTCTTGATCATTACCGTCATCCCTCTTGACTTTGATGATTCGTACGAGCTCTGTCCTCACATTTCGAAGCCTCAGGCCCTTGTCCACGACAAGTTCTCTGGTTGGCGGAGGGACTGTGATGTAGACGGGGATTGGCTCGCCGACCTTGAACATCGTCCGCGGAATCTGAACTTCGACCCTAGTCGGACTATCTATGAAGAAAGTCTCGGGTGATGCAAAAAGCGAATGGCCATGCGCGCTATATCGACGCGTATGGACGATGGTGCACTTGGACAGTGGGAGATCAGACTGGTGAGAAGGCAATAGGGTCGCGGTGAGCATATGAGAAAGGCGGGAATGCGGTGTTTCTATTGACTGGGGAGTGTCTTGGGCCAACGGAATGGCAAACGGGAGGCTAGGAGGCAATAGGGACGAGTCGGAATCGGACTGAAAAAGGACGAGCTGGGACTCGGCAAGTTCTATTTCGCGCAAAAAAGCAGACTCGGATGTGCGGAGAGACAGGATGCTGGAGTCAGAGGATAGTCAGAGAGGGCAAGCGGGGAGACAGAGGGCATACACTTTGGACCAGCGACCAGGCAGGACACCCTTGATGTGAAGCTCGCCCTCAACGGCGGCATGTTCGCCGTCGACGCCAAGATATCCTGTCTGGAAGCTGATGGAATTTGCGGGGGGGAGGAGGAGGAGCTGGGGCAGGTCAGGGTCGTATGTTGGAGGGGGATGGTCTAGTGACATTTTGAATTATAAGCCAAAGCAAGGTAAATCCATTACAAGTCAATTACAAGTGAGTTACAATCAATTACTAGTCAATTACTAGTCAATTACTAGTCAAGTTACATTTACATTTACAAGTCCATTACAAGTCAATATTCAATATTCAATATTCAATACTCAAGTACTCACAAATCACTCACAAGTATCACGAAAACCCAAAACTGTCTACACGCGCAAGGCTTTCCAGCTCTTTGAACAACACCTCGTCCGTCGCCACCTCGCGATCCATCAACATCTCCAGCGCCATCCCCCGCTGTCCACCCAATAGCCCCGTCCCCCTCTCCACCCGGTTCTCCCCTGCCTCTCCGTACCCCATCCCAAATGCCAGCGTCGCAACCGCCGTCTCAGACGTGTCAAACGCGTCTTCCCCGTCATCCACCACCTTCATCGTCTCCACAGCGCGCCGCGCTGCCACCATGAAATTCTTCCGGTCTGCGCTCCAAAGGAACTTACGGATCAACCGCAACATCACGTTTTTGAACCCCAATCTGCGGTCCTTTTTCAGCATTTGTTTCACACTTGGGGGCGCCAGGAATGCCAACGAATACATGGCCATTAAATTTTTCTCCACATATCCCATCCATATCTCCCTCATAACTAGCTGGAAATCAGCATCTGCCACAGGTAGTCGGTGAACAAGCGCTTCAAATAGTTGTCTAATAGAGGCACATGGCACAGCCTGTGCAATTACTTGACGATTCGAGTCTGTCTGACTCATCTTGGTCAACACTTCCAGCGCCGCATCGGCCAATGGCGGCGGTTTGACCGATCCGTTTAGCTGCACTAGTCCATATGGCGAAATTGTTTCTGCTGAATCAATCAGATATGAAGCAACCAAGTCAACGATTTGTCTGGCGACAGCCAACTTGAAGACCGACGTCTGGCCGCTGTGCGCTAGATCGAGAAAAGGCGCAAAGTTGACCAATGCGTATAAAACATCTTTGCGCAAAGCAACCAGGTCAATCAGTGATAGCGTAGGCGATGCAGGTCGTATCATTCCTTCAGCGCCTGTCGCAGAACATAGACGGAGAAGTGTCGATAGCACTCGCTCGTGTTGGCTCATGAATTTGGCGTTGTCAAAAATTAGCGAAAAATTGCGCAACAGGTTTGAGATCACAAGAACCACGTTGGCCGTTCGTTGACGCGGGCCAAGCTGTAGATCTTTTGCGCCTTGTCTGTCCCGAAGCGCAGCAAAAGGCCAACTTTCGTCGTCAATAATTGTATTCACTAGCTCTCGATTCGTCACGAATGGCCCATCATCCGTTGCTGGGGTGGATGCCGAGTCCTGAACATCTTTGAAAGCAACCTCCTCGAGGAAATCAAGAAGTTCTTCAAACAATTCCATGCATTGCATGATGGGAAAACCAGTACCCTGTGTTGGTCCGCGCATTGTTGACAGCAATGTCAACGTAGTGAGAGCATAGGATATTTCGGTCGATAATCGGGAACGAATCGACATTGTAAGGGCTTCAATGTCGACGACGCCCCAGTCATTTATATCACGCAAAGGGCGAGGTGCAGTATTTGTATGTTCGGTTTCAAATTTCTTCAGATCCCGACCACCGTGTGTACCGATTTCACGGGCGAGAGGTACGTACTCAATCTTTCTGCGCACGGGCTGTCCAGCTTGACTGAGGCCTGAACCGGGTTTTTGTGATGATTGCTCAAGGCCAACAGCAGTAGGCAGCTGTAAGGAGTAGTGAACACGAGAGACAATGTTGAGTAGTGGAAAACGTACAGTGTTCGTTTCCAGTGGTTCTAGGTGTACCTGGTCTAGCGCAAGCTTGAATTAGACTGAACGTCAACTCACCTGTTTTCTGTCGAGCTCGCTTATTACTGTCGCCGTCAAACTCCATCTTGCGTTTGATCCCTTGAATATCTTGGTCAAGAACGTTGTCACCCAACTCCACTGGACTGTCTGACTGTGGTAAAGATATAAGGCTATCTGCAGGAGCAATAGAAGAAGTATTGGAGGAAGTAGGAAGGCCAGAATGAGAGTTGAAAGTAGCTGAGGATAATCGTTGGGTTGGCGTCATGGGGGTATGAGTGGCCTGTGTACTGGTGTTAAGTGAACCATGTATTGGGACCACGGACTGTCCCAAAGTTGCCATCGAATTGTTCCCCGTTCGTTGCATCTGTACTGGTGGGTTCGGCTGTACGAGTCCGGACACCCCTGGCACAGGTCGGTTTTGCATTGCAGGAGCAGCTTGGGCTGGGAACGATGTACCAGGTGGGCGTGGTGCCATTTGCATTCGCCTCTGATGTTCCGGCATGTTACGCTTGTATAATTCTTCAAACGGGTAAAGGATGGCCATGTAGTATTGGGATAGCATGCTAGCAACAGAAGTTGAGCCATTGGCTTGAGGTTGTGGAAATTCCTCTGGTAAGTCAAATTGAGCCGCGATAAGGCCCCATCCACTTCTATTTGTGATCTAATTAGACACCGTTTGGATCAAGGATGTACAAGTTGCGGAGCTGAGAAGGAACATACTGCATGATGACCACCATTGTGTTGGACTAGTCCCCATAATTTGAAAAGATTGACATCTTTTCCAGCGAGGCGAAATGAGCCCACCTCCGACGAAGGCTCAATGAGCTTCCACGGTGAATTGGTATGATCATAATCTGGTGTCGGTACACCGGTTAGAGCAGGAGGGAGAGGAGCGTTGCGCTTTGCCATGACATTTGCGAGGCCATTAAGGAAGACTTGTTGTCTCTGCCGAAGTTGTACGGCGGCTTGCGTTGGATTGCGGGTGGCATTGGGTTGGGCCATCGCAGGATCAAGGAAAGATGTATTAACAACCGAATTGGAAACTGAGCTGATTGCATGGCTGTTCTGAATCTGGAAATTTGCAGAAGAGTTCAAAGAATTGCTTAAAAGTTCAGAGTTGCTGGATGGGTAACTGACAGCATTAATGCTGCTAATATATGGTGTTGGAGTTGTTGCGCTGCCTGGGACTGATGCAGTTCTACTATTCGATGCTAATCTACCTTGTCCTGTTGCATTGAGAGTGGCCATTTGCTTCGCTGCTTGAGCAGGGTTCAAGTTGAAGAGGTTTGCCTGAGTTGCAGGATCGAACTGTTGGTTAGAGGCGAAGTTCGCAGGTTGTTGCCTGAGCTGGTAGCCATTCTGAGGTCTGAAAGGAGGAGTTAGATGGGAACGAATGAAGAAAGGGAGGAACCGACAGCATTTCTGGAAGACAGCGTGATCATCCACGCGTGACGTGACTTTACCATGTCAGAAATCGACCAAATTTTCGCGGCCAAGGGCAAGGCAATTGCAAACGCCTTGGACCCACCGCCATCGACGAAGAAGAAGAAGAAGAAACATAAGAATCCTCCGGAGGTTCTTGATCACAGCTCTTCGTCAGAACACAAAAAAAGACCACCGCCAGAGACCGTGATTGATTCCTCTGATACCAAGCGTCCAAAGATCGCTAGAGTAGCCAAGTCCAGATCTAAAAGGACTGATCATCAGGATGATCACGAAGCAAAATTTATTAATTCAAGAGGGTCGACGACTCGTAAGTCGGTCAACTTTCCGACTGTACAACCCATACATGGTCAGATGTAGGGCGGATAACGGAGGAAGGTTGGCCAATCTACAAAGAAGGTGAATTGGGCATTCACGATGGCGGAGGTGGTAAGTTCACAGCTCTTCGGTTTACACGCATCTGGAACCTCGTTATTTCAAGACACACCTCTTTGCCCGTTTGATTGTGACTGTTGTAAGTCCATTGGTATATTTACGTGTTTTCCCTACTGATATACAGGCTTTTGACATGTTAACTACTGGTATTGCAATGAACCAGACCCTCCCAAATTTCGTTGTCCGAAGGTTTGCAAGGAGGCGATTACAGGGGTATGCTATTCATTAAGTTGTCAACATTCCGCTTCTCGGCTCTATCGAAGCCTCTCAAACGGCCATCTGGCATTGGTTTGTAGAGGTCAATATGCAGCCAAAATAGACTCACCCACGCTAACATTTGCCGTGATTCTCCATTCACGGAAGTGACATAGATAGGATAGGGATACATGCAAATGATTGATGTAGGGCATGCAGAATGAGAATTAGCCTATGTCAATCGTCGTCGTCGTCGTCATAATCTACCAGTCCAGGCCGCTGAGCATCATTCTTTAGTTCCTCACCAAAAGGGTCGTCCCCTACAGTTCCCTGTAGCACCTCTATCTTTCTGACTCTTTTCTCTTCTGCTAGTCTCTCTTCTTCCGCCTTCTTTGCCTCATAAGCTTTGGTCCCAGGAACCTTTTCAGGATTCTTGCAAATCCGCAGTCTTCTGTCGACCTCACGGACAGACTCGACGTCAGGGGTTCGTCCTGAAGACATAATCAGAGATTGTATTGCTTCGATAATAGACTTGAGTGCTGAGACTGATAACTTGCTGTCATGTGTGCCAGAAGGTACCTTGACATCGATCCACTTCGCCGCAGCTTCTGGCGCTGCGAAAGAGAGAGCGCTAAGGGCGACTTGCGATGGAGCATAGATGAACTCGGCATCCGTCAGACGAGATGCGCGAATATGACCCAGGGCTACATCATAGACAGACATGGGTAAGAGGACTGGTTCAGGTAAGTCCTTTGGATGTAAGTAAGGCAGTAGGATTATAAGATATTCACGCCCACCTGTAAATCAAGCCAGGCTCCCCATAGCGCACGATGAGCATGCCATACGGCAAATTCGAATTCAAGACTTTGCGCAACCAAAAACTCCAAATTGAGAACATCCGAGGGGGCGGTATTCGGGATGCGGGAGACATATGCATCTATGGAAATGGGGTTATTAGTCGTCTTTGTTGCGAGAAACAATGCAGTCAGCCTGAATTAACGTCAGTCTAGCCACAAAAAGGTGGAACTGCTCGAAATGCCCACATGACATTTTTAGGATGCCAATCCATGACCGTGTTTTTCAAGTAGAAGCGTTTAAGATAAGTCATGGCAGTCGCTTCCACTTCTTCCGGAAATCGAAACAAAGCACATAGCTGAGTGATTTTGCTGGCGTATAACTTTACGAGAAGCAATTCTTCGTCTGCATCGAGGAACGACACATTAGCGGAGGAGCCTGGCTGCACGAAGGAAGTGAGCGTATGTCAAGAAACGAAGATCGTAAACCACCTCAGCAGCCTCGAAGGTGCTGCGAATAGCGGCGACGGCTGATTCATTAAGAGACTTGCGAACGTCTGCAAGTTGTTCGAGCGAATACCTCCAATTTCTGAATTGTGAGCTGGCCTCGTACAGAGGGACCTTGATTGGCGAGTCCGTAGTCATGTTCCGTGAAATCCGTACGTAAAGTCGTCAACAACTCTAGTCATGTTCTCTACTCCATACGCCAATCCAGTGTACAATTCGACTAACATTCGACTCCAGATCCTCTATGTTTTCGCTTTTTAGCTCAATGACGATTTCGGTAGGATAAGACGACCGCGCCTCCTCTAAAACAACCTGCATGATTTCAGCCTCGTTATTTTCCTGTATTTTCCTTAGCGGATAACCGCTGGGCGTAGATCAGCTAGTGCATTTGCTAGTTTGAAGAGAACAAACCGTTTTTCTAGCCTAGCCCAGAGCTGGGTATGATTGCACCTAAGAACGACCACCAGATCAGGCCAACGCTCGGGAAATATTTCACAGGTGTGCCAGTCAAGGACGATACCACCGCCAGCTACAATTGGTTCTAGTTCATCCAGAAGCTTCGTATCCATTAGGTGACCAGCATAAGGGAGAATATGCCGAACTGACCCTGTCCTCGTCTACTGTGTAGCTCTGCCATTCCTCGTCGTATCCCTCGTATAGACCCTTTTCCTTAACCCATTCTCCAACATTAACATGCTTGAGACCAGCTTCTGTCGCCAATAACTGGGCATGCGTCGATTTCCCAGTGCCTGGAGTCCCCGTGATGACGATGACAGGCCCCTTTGCGGCTGCCATTTGGAAATTTTGATTTGTATTCGCGGTACCAACTCCCACGCCATCAATGGACAACGACGACGAGATCATAAGCGTCTTACCAGTACACTTTTCCAACAAACTTGGCCCGGATTTACATCTCCATCAGTTTCCACTCCAGGCCCGACCTTTGCAAGTCCCTCAGTCTGCCGCTGCCAGTGGAAAGCAAATCTCTGCAAGAGTCAAGCCCAGTGCACGAAGAATCGAAATTCATGTGCCAACCGATACCCGTCCTGAGGTGTGCAATCTACAGCGGGCGAAGGAACTCGGGGCTGCCCAATTAGAAGATGACCGCGAAAGGAATCAGGAAGGCAGAAACACAGAAGGACAAGAGACGAGTCTTAGCGAAGTGCGCCTAAGAGGCGAAGAAATTCCCCAACAAGGTCCTCACATGTTAGGCATTATTCGCGACGGTATCTCCACTTCATATCCTGCGTGTCTCATTCCTGATGGTTTTCAGGCCGTGTACATCTTCACCCAATCAGCGAATTGCACCAGTTTCGACCCACGTTGACGTATTTAGATGTGCATTCCAGAAAAAACAGGCGACCCAGAACGGGAGCAGGCTCAGAGTCTGAATCAGATGATGACCCACCTCTGGACCCTGATGAGGTGCCGACAACGACGTCCTTGAAGGGAAAGGCGAAAAAGCCAGTTGAAATGAGAGAAGTGAATGTTTCGACTAGGAAGATTGATGAGAAGGGAACGACAGTGGGTTTGTCTACTGCGCGAAGAGAGATGCTTCAAATTATCCGAGCTGAAGAAGAGGAAGAATGGGACTCGTACGAGTATTGTGATCTGACAGTGAGGGGATTTACGAAAACACTCGAGTGCGAAAAACTAACCTCCAGCATCTAGACTGATGCTTCAAAGGAGGCGTACACTTCCATATTCTCGCAGAACAACACGACGCTGCAATGTACAAGTAACATGACCGCCTTTCTCAAGGACATATCAGGCCTTTAGAATCACAAACCTGTCACATGTCACACGTCCATCCCTCCAACGACACTGGTTCTGACACAGATGACTCTCAGGACACCTCTCCAAAGTTCGATCTACCCTCTGTCTCTCATGTTCAATGTGGACAATTTGTCTTTGAAAGGCTAATACATGCCATTGATTTGCTAGAAACCTGTGACCCAATTGTTATGGACGAGGTGACTCGAGCCACAACACATATTTACAGCATCTCATGTTGGGTAGGATCACCACGTCAAACACGACATCCTTACCAACGCCACTATCCTAATTGAATTTTTTGATAGTCTCCCTTGTCTTCTCCGAGATGGCGCATATTGCAACCAAATTATGACCATATCCAAGCATATTGGTACGTAGAGATGCATGGTTGTTATTTCATCCGAACAGTTTCTTCTAGTCCGTGTTACGTTTGTTACCCGTTTATTTGAATTGAGAAAGCTGTTCCGCCAAAAGGAGCATTTTACTCTCGCGACGACAGTCGGTATATGCTGGACGGAAGTTATACTAGCAAACCTCAGCTTGCTGTCCATGGCCTTAGCCAGCGGAGCATGTCCAGATGAACTAACCATACAAACTGCGAACAGTTTGATGCGTCAGCGGCAGCATAATTACATTTTGGCTGCTTCTCAATTGCCAGGTTAGTGCATATGCGTGCCTATCTTTCATTCCCGAAATGTTGTCTTCAGACTCCTGGTCGTCCATTTTTCCAATGCTGAATTCACATTACACTTCGCCGGCAGCGAGGAAACTTGCATTGCGTTTGCTTTATAGCGTGTATGTACTTGGCTGTCGACTGATTGACTATAATCCGTGGACTTTTACGGAGTGCGTCATAACACTCTTAGTACAAACTCAGACCTCAGCTTCTCCTTCAGTACGGATCCGGATGAACTTGCAGACATCTGCTTGCAACTGCTAACTCGACCATCCCCCAGTGGCAACGGTATTATTGATGCTCACGAAAGGATTCAGGACCCCTTTCATTGTTCTATTCTAATATCTCTTTATGCGGTCGGTTGACTTCAGCCTGATGGTTCCGAACTTTGCATTGATCCATATGTTTAGAGTGCCAGTCAGTTGACTAGGTCTAGGGGCCACTTTGATACGATTCGGCCTCTTAGCTTGGCTTGTCTTCAAGAAATACTGCAGGTCATCATAACGTGCAACCTTGAAACGCCTGTGCATCACATTGTAGTTCCCCAAGAACAAAGAAATCCAAGCTTGACCATGTTATTGCGGTGCAGCGACTTCCTTCCGTGGTGTTGGCTTCTCTGGGATGACCATCGGATCGCAGGTTTTGAATGGATCGTTTACCTGGTGAGCAATTTATTCTAACTATTATTCTGAACACTAATTGTCCTGTATAGACTGTGACGTGGCTTTATGATCTCGGAAGTCATAGAGATGATATGAGTTTGATTGAAACTAATTCTATGAAACATTTATCCTGCTTTGTTCGAGCACACCCTGCGCATTCTTTGAATATTTTATTGGTATGAATCCAGTGACGAGACCTAGCAAAGCTGAACCTTGTGTAGCAAATTACGCTTCATGCGATCGACTACCTGCGTAACCAACGGACATCCACTCGTCTTCCTGTATCTTTTCTCTCAGCCCTTGGCAAGAGTTGCTGGGCCATTTGCAGGATATTAGAATGCAGTGCTAATATTGCATGCTATATGCCCTCCATATCCAATTCCATGTTGGAAGTCTTTCTCTGCCTACGTGACAGCACAGGTCCTGAAGCATGCGTGGGTATGTTGATTACTTTTCCCCATATCGATATAGTTCATAGTTTCTGGAAGTCAGGGAAATAGCCTTAGAGTCTCTTGTCCATGTTGATGATCCTATATTCCAAAGCCAATTAAAGGATGTCTTGGTTAAGATGCCCCTCATAATTCAAGGAATGGCTGATGATGGTGAGGGTCACGGTTCAGTACTTTTGAATTTTAATTCCACCGTGACTTAGGTATCGCAGGACTTAAACGGTATGCATGGTTGCCGTCTGCTGATCATCTCACGTAACCGAAACGCTAGGATGTTGGCCGAGACAACGAAGGCAGGCGGCGTTTTTTCCGAACCCCCCGAGGGGCAAGTAGCAATCGTTCGCGCCGTTCTCCACTTCCTCGTAATTTGTTGGTACAAAGGATGCGAAAATTGTGTCTTGCGCGTATCCGCATCGACTCTCCTCAGCTTAACGGCCGACCTACTAGTCACCACAATATCTAATGGACTTTTACTGGAGCTATGCTGTGACTTATGGACGGCTCTTGCCATCATTAGTGAGGATTCAAATATCAGGATCAGTACAGAGCGCCAAACCGGACTGTGGGATTGGGTTGTGGCCAGAAAAAACGTCAGTTTGATCGTGGCTGGTAAGCGGTTATTCCCAGAATTATCAAAGACGCTAACATATCTTTCCGTATTATAGTGAGCTTTGCAAGCTATCTAACGGTCGCTCTACCTGATGTTGACCCCTTACGATATGCGGAAGCATGGAACTATTTATCGAGTATCTTCTTAATGATTTTGCAAGGCTGTTTTCCTGAACAGGACGCGTTTATCATCATGGCCTCCCCTGCCATATGTTGGGCACTGACGAAGCTATTGATAATACGAGGAACGGCTTGTATGGTGTTGATACTGTTGACATGCACATCTCCCTTACTGATGTTGTTACAGTTCAGTATATCGTGTGTTCGCCTTGGGCGAAGAGTCTACAAGACCAACTACGAACCGTGCTGAGGGGCGGACGCGAACACAGTAACACATACATTCGTTCTCTCAGTCGTACTCTGGACAAGGTCGGCCCTCAACTACTGGATCTGGTAAAGACTGTTCGAGGCCTTTTTGCGAATTCGCTCAATCTCTCCGTAGCTAGAGCGTCAATCTCAACAGAAGACGATAGCAAGTGGCAATGTTTCTTTCACGCAGCAAATTGATCGGCGGTTATTCTCTGTGACATGGCATGGTTCCTTCTGTTTGCTGTTGATCCCCCGCACTTAAGGCTATTCATATCCTCGATATTATACCATCAGCATTATAACAATTCAACCTTTCTAGAGCTTATGTTGGGCCCGAACCCGATTAATTCCTTGTGTAGTGCCAGACGCTACACACTGCTAAGTACGAAATGTCCCAGTTGATGGTATAGTTGGTATTTCGAAAAAGATTAAATCATATTGTTTGTGCTGCCGTGCCGAGGACTTTCATAGCCAACGCACGGAGAATCTGTATGAGATAAATATGGGCTGAAAAAATGTTCCGCCCGCGATAACTCACCTCAGCTTTCTGTGCAGTAGCAAGTTCACTGAAAACAGCAGCAACACTTCTCCCCTTTGCATCTCTTATAGCACCCAGGCGATTGCCAGCGTAGGCTCCAAGCATCATGCCCGGAACATTTGCTACAATGAAGCCAAGTCCCCCACCACACGCTGTGCCTATCCAACTCCACCAGGGTGCAAACCTTTCAACTTCTGGCCGTAATAGCTACGCAAAGTTGTTTATGGCCATGTCACGTGGATGGTCAAGAGCATACCTCATCGAACACGTCAGCGAACACGCCGTTGGGGTCTGGCTGCGCATCCTCGCGCTGTGGGTCGGCAGTACTGGAAGAGGCTGTGAACATCCCGGAGAAGAAGTTGCGAGATGAACCGGGAGCATCTGTCTTCTCTGTGCGTGTGCTGTATAGCAGGTCGTACTCGCTGCGGCGTTTCGGGTCTGACAGAACATAGTATGCATCTGCTATTGCCTTCCCAATTTGTTCACTGAGAGCAAGTGGATTGTGTAATTGAATCGCACCTGAAACCTTTCTGTTGCAATCCTCTTTTCTTCTGCTGATGCTTTGGCAAGCCTATCTGGATGTGTTCTAGGGAAGCGAATAGTCAGCCGACAGACAAAGAAAGTATGAGGTGATGGACTTGAGAGATTCTCTCTTGTATGCTTGTCGTATTTCGTCCTGAGAGGCGGTCTTTGTGATGTTGAGGAGCTTGTAATAGTCAGGAAACTCGGACAAGTTGGAAGGCATGTTGAGAGTAATGTGACGTCACTATAATAACTCTACAACAGATCTAACTAGGCCGTAATCTTAGTCGCTCCTTCACTATTCTCTGCTTGTCTCCTACAACACTCACGGTAGGAAGAGCAGGGCTGCTGGGACGGAACATAGACGACGAAGCACGGTTCGGCGTCGTGAGATCTTAATGCAACCGCAAGTCAGACAACCGTTAAGTTCGGCTCATCTCCTAGCTTACCGTCGATAAAAGATGTTACATCGTATTGCGTAGCTGCAGATTCGTGCTCGCGGCGAACGTCGTCCTGAAACGTCGGATGATTATGTCCCTGGTTCTCGCTTGCTGCTATGTTGATGCCATCTCTCAAGTATCTCGCCTTTCTTCTGCTCCTGCCGACTATTCGTCGAACGCCCACAGGCTGACGAGGAGTCTGGACCTCGGACCTCGGAGGCACAGGGAAGCTGCTCAGGGAGATGTCGCTTGTGGAAGTCAACATCGGTGATCGAACCATGTTCGAAGCATCCAATGACGGTCGTCTCCAACTATGGTGGACATCCATGGTGGACAGTTTGCTCGCATCGTCGGTTTGAAGAGACAAAATCCTCAGTTTTGATATTGTTTTATCAAGATTTTCCTGGTGACGCAGGATTTTGTTGAAAGTCGTCAGGCTGGAGTTGGCCGATGAGGGCGAGGAGAAAGAGCCGGGAGATGAAGGTGGGCGATCATTCTCGGGAAGGTTAGGCAATGGCTTCAGGTAAAAGCGGCCAGAGTCCAAGTCACTGAAGCAACTTAGTTTCAATGGCAATGTCCCTTCCTGCGCTCTCGTCTTGACCCGTCCGGAAACCGGACGATCAACGCTGCCCAGTTCTTGCCAAATTCTTCGAGGGCCAATCCATGTGGATACCAAGGTAGACCTCCTGCGTCTGACCTCATCGACAACGTCATTATTGGTTTGCTCTTGGACCCTAATTGCACAGAGCTCCTGCCTTCTATCTACGGAGATAGCAGCAGCAGCAGACTTGATGTCTCTGTAGAAGGCGTTCATTAAGGTGAATAAAATAAGTATGTATAACTCGATTGACAGCAAAAAATAGCCAATCGCTGTGTCCGTAAATGCTAGCGAATTTTCCAACGGCGATACTGAAATTAAGTGTCATTATTTTCGTGCTTTCCCGAGATCACTTAAAATGACATACTAGTAGCAAGGTTACCGATAGATAGTGCCGCACTTATCACCATGGCAATGATGGGGGCCAAATAGTCTCGCAGTGCTTTCCAGCGCACATCATGACATACCAGAGACGTATTGAGAACAAGTTTGAGAATGAACATTGCTGACAAGACGACCTCGACCGTGGCATCTGTGATAAGAAACGAATCACGAACGTGGATCGGTTCCAATCTGTGCCACAAGATCCGCAACAAAGGCGTCAATAGAGATAGAGCGAGTGATAGCCATTTGAGCATTTCGCCAAGAAGATCCCAACGACGCCAGCTGCCACTGTGCAATTGGGACTGCAGTAAGTCTGCTTGTGATTCGGTTCGGGGGCGTTCCGCGACAAAAAGCCACATAAAGAGGTAGACGAGGCCGATAGAAGTGGCCAATCCAACGTCGCGAACAATTCCGAGCCGATAGCCAACCCACGCAACCGCTGCTTTCTTCAATTCCGCAACAACCTTGCTCAAGTCAAAAATGGCCGCGCAAAAGGCAAGAAACGAAGCAGAAAACAAGACTGTGTCGGGCCTATGAGGGCATGTAATCCTGCAGTTGTGATGCTGTCGTGTACGTACAAGGATGCTCTTCTCATTGTTGTCAGGAAGGTAAATGTCCCGAATGCCATGAGGCCAATAGACACCAAGGGAACATCGCCAATGATTGATATCAGCATCTCTTGGTTTTGCAGACTTGCAGCAGCAGCATCGGACATGCTCGCCTGTAGTTGTAAGAGATACTAAAGGAATGGACGGGATGATGTGGACATGAGGCACGCGGAATATGGTGTCTATGGCAACTCATCGACCCGGATCAACCTGAATAACTACAAAAAAGCAAATCAGTACATTGCTAGTAACTACAAGTCCCTGGTCCTCAGCACAATGCCGAGTTGCCCGTCATCTGTCGCACAAGATACATTCCTCTGCCTTCAAATTCGTCAACATTTCGAATTCCAGTCACACTTTTTGGTCTTGGGCGTAGCTGTTTCGTTGGACTAATGCTTCTTGTCGGGCTTAATCCTCCGCCAGTTAGCTGCCTCAGTAATCCCGACTCTTTCCCAGAATCATTCGCGCCGCTGAGACCTGTAAATTGCCTTGCTATCGTTGTGCCGGTATGTTGTGAAATAATCCCTGGAGGTTCGGACACAGGGGATGACGACCCTAACAAAAGCTGGTTAGAGTGAGTAAAGGCAATATTTAGAACATGTTGATATAATTATACCAAACATGCGCGACACCACACTTCGCCATCTCTGTCAGTCTTTGCGGCACTGTCCAATTTCTTTCCACACCCGGGTTCACCATTTCTTTTTCTATCGCCCACATTTCTCCACATTCCTGATTTTTGTTGTGTTTTTTTCTTGCCTCCACAAATCAAACACGCCACGTGCCAACGCGTCCCTTGCGGACCAGGAACAACTCCGCGTTCCATCGGGGATACAGGAATATTGCAGCCAGGACATGCATTGCGGCTCCCGAAGCGACCCTGCCCTGAGCTGGGTGAAGTAGATGACATTGAATATATCGATGGTGATTCAAAGCGGCTGGAGGAAGGGCTCAAATTCTTGCTTGCAGGGTGCGTCTTCGGCGTCTCTAACGTGTTATCGCTAGTGGCAACTGCGCTCTTGACATAATTCGTCCTAAGGCTGTTCGTGCTAGTTGATTTGCGGATGAAGTGCTTTTCCGGTGGTGCACACTGGATTCTGTTTGACACAGGTTCTCAGACTCGCGAGATAAGCACATACTTCAACATGGCACGGCCCACCGTTAGCCTTCACAAAAACTGCTTGCCCTCCTCCACCTTCCTTGAAGGTGCCTTCACAAATTGTACACCTGAAACACTCAATGTGGTACATCATGGGCTTCGCTCCGTCTTCTGCCGGCAATGTCAGGTACTTCCCTCCTACTGTCGCGGCGAAGAGTAATTCTTCACACTTGGCACACCTGGCAACAAATGTTGGCTCGTTACTCATGCGTCTTCCAGTTGATACGGGAGCGGTCGTAGTAGAATTTGCCTTTAAGCTCGAGGTCTTGCTAGCAATGGGAATTTTCGATGGCTTTGTACCCATGGACTTCTTTTGTTTAAGATCGGGACCAATTACCATGTTGTCTGATTCCTCGGTTGCGTCTGCCGTCGCGTCTAAGCCGAAGGATTCCTTTGTGACACCACCAGTAGCACTTTGTGAAATACCCTTATCATGGTTGATCGTACAAAGCATTGCATTTCTTTGGGATTCACAAGATGTCGACTCTACACTGGGCAAAGATGAATCTGAAGTATTTGATATGGGGTATGGAGCAGGTAGAGTCACAGTCGAAGGCTGAAGTGACGGCGGGTCATCAGCATGGAAAGATGTGAATGACTGAGCAAAACGATTTAATGGCGATGACGACATTGACGGCGACGATGCTGTCAGTTTCATGAATCTTGATTTCATCTCTTCGATCGCCTCTGGTGTCGGTGCAGGATTACAAGCTCTACTAGGCTCAGTCGCATGTCTGCGGACTGGAGGAAGAGTCTCCGTCGAGCATCGCAATCCGCTGCCTCTCTCGGGACTGCTAGAAACAGTGTCTTCTGGCTCAGGACTTTTGTACCGCTCTGAATGCCGCGAATCTCGACGTACACGCGAAGGTTCTTTTCCGATGGAGCTTAGCTTTTGGCTAAGTTCTTCAAGGGAAGGGCTACCTTCGCGAGTGTTTCTTGCTATTCCAAGTCGTTGTTCCAATTCTTCCAAGGCAGGACTTGATTCACGGCTATTTATACCCATGCTTTGCTTCGCCGTGGAAATAGTGTTATCCATTCCACCTATGTTTCTTAGGGTAACTGGGCTGTAACGTGTGGATTTCGTCGGTACTGACGCCTCTTGTTCGTGATCGCGGGCTCTACGGAAGAAAGAGTCAAAGCATTCGGAGCACGATGGACGCCCCAGTAGGTCGACGAGAGGAGTATCACCGATGTTCTTTTGGCACTCATTGCAATTGAAACATCGCTTGTGCCAATAATGATTGGCTGCATGAATGAAGCCGCCTTCAGATTTCAGCATCGTTACCGGACGAGTACAAGCTGGACATGTGCCTTTTGAGCCACCGTTGCCGACAAAGCACGAATGACAGAGAAATTGATTTTCGCCCCCTGAATCAGGACGAGGGTTCGGATATATGGTCGCATCCGGAGGGAATGCGACACCACAGATATAACATGAGTACGTAGCGAGGGATTCCTTGGGTTGAAGAACCGAACCGTATACTTTGGATAGTGTGCTATCATGGGGAGATGGTAGAATTCCAGCTTCTGGGAGTGGCCCTGTTGGGGCTGATTTGAATGAAGGTGCAATCCTATCGGTTGATGCTACGGCCACCATGTACGTAGAAATTCTGGCTGAGAGGTCCGTAGATGAAGGTGTAGAAAATTTCTTTGTGTGACGCTTAATTTGAGAAGCGGTTGTTGAAGGAGAACGGTCCCTGGTAACGTACGTCTTGGACCATCTGTCGTAGTTCTCCGAGTCCTGATCATTCCAAGAAACGACTGGGGCTGAAAAACTTTGTCAGTCCCAGGACATGATGAACGATAACACATACCAACTGCGGCTCCACCACACTTGCACCGTTCGCCTGAGACTATTTCGCCACACCTACGACAAAAGCCCATTGCAGGATAGGTGACAAAGGTGCATTCGCCAGTTGAACCATACCAGTCACGTGCAGTTTGTTCAGCGCAAGCTAACTAAGAACATCCTAATTTACGCTCATCACAACTTCGACGACAGCGGTTGCCAATCAATTCTTTCAATCTGCGCAAGCAGTTAAACAAAGTTAACAAACGTCTGGGCCATCACGTTACGACATCTTACAAGTTCTGGTTTTAGATCTCTAACGGTAGGAGCACCTAATAATCCCATTCCCGTCACCATCTCTTGTTTTAAAATCTGAATTATTCTTGTAACACCGAGCGAGCCGTATGCCTTATTTGGAGGTCAAACCCTTTCAAGCAAAATCTGACCTATTCTTACCCCTTGTGCGTAGAGGAATGCTCTTCCCAATCCGACGGCCCGAGCGCCAAGACACAATGCCTTCAATACGTCTTCGACAGTGATGCCATCAGTCAGCTTGCAAATAGCACCGATCATACTTACCAGTACCACGATATATCCCTCCTGTGGAGTTGGCAATTAGTTGCATCAATTCAAACATTCAGATTGTACCGCGCACCGTCAATAAAGACTGGTTGCCATGTGTTAGACTTGGTCCATGATACGTGAATGCCAGCATTCTTACCTTCCATTTTATCAAACACATCCGGTCTTTGCTTACGCAATCTGTAGAGTACTTCTATCGGAGGCAAAGAACTGATGTTGGTAAGTATGATTAGCCCATTAGCAACTGTAAATAATACAACTCACTAATCCAGTTGCCGTCCTTCACGCCGAAAAAATCAGATGAACGTAGCATTCATATAATACAAGACACACCTCCGTGGTTTGACAATAGAATGCCGTCGACACCTGCTTCGGCTGCAAGGATCGCATCCTATTGTAAATACTTTAACAAAAGGAGGGCCATGGGTCCTGTGGGCCCTCTTTCATACCTCAACACATTGTATTCCTGTCAAACAATTCATTGGAATCTACAATCAGAATGTGTGTGTGTGTGTGTGCAGACAACAGACCCTTAATAACTATAGGCAACTTTGTAATGCCTCTCAACCAGGGTATAGTCTCGGTTGGACGTCAATATAATTCGTGGACTCGACAAGGGTAACGCACTTTCTCCCATGTCATGTTTCTGTCGTCGCTTGCGACCAAAGCACCTGCTGTGCCAAATGAATTCGCATCCCCTTTCGATGTCAAACTCATTTCTGCTTCATCGCTATGTACCAGAGCCTCGCCTCGCTCCTCGTCCTCAAGGACCCATGGACTACGGATGTCTCGTTCCCTGCGCCCAGCAACGATAGCATCTACCGTAAGGAAAATAGCCTTGTAGCCTGCCTCTTCGACTGCGCGCACACGTTGTTCGGCTAGAGAATCGTCGCTGTGTTTGTACAACTGAAAAAAGAGTGTTTGGCCGGGGCACGCTGCCTTGGCTATTTCGTGGAAGGAAAAAGAGGAATTAGAAGACACCATTTGTATGAGATGGCTTGACGGAGATGCATATATTCCTCGAGTAATATTGGTCTCCCCAAGCGGATGAGCAAGCTTTGCCAGAGCAGCTCCAGAAACAAATATCGGAAGAGAAGAAGGATAACCAAGGATGGTTGTTGTTGGATCGCAGTTGCCAATGGGACGCATGACGCGTGGGAGGAAGAAGAAACGCGTGAAAGCACGAGCATTTTCTGCGTAAGCTGGTAGGAATTCTAAGGTTCAGAACCAAGACAGATCTATAGTCACATACATATCTCATCGTCCGAACCTGACGAATAATACGCCCTCGCTTTATGCGACAAGACCTTAAGAGCGACGGCCTAAGAAAATCAGTATGAGGAGGCGCAATCCTCTATAAAACCCTTTTATACCTCCATTTCTGCCAAACTAAGAATCCTGTGAATGGGTGGCTTGTGTTTGTGGGCTTCTTCGACGCGAAGCTGGTCCTTTGTCTTTGTCTTTGCACTTGGCGTGCGATTCCCAACAAGCAAACCCAGATGCTTTTCAGCGGGGAGGTTTCCGAGGACATGGGAGGCATGGAATTGATCAAAAGGTTCAGTGGCATCTGTACCCGCGTATTGGAGAATAACACGAGGGCCGCCTGGATGTTCCTAAGAATAATGTTCGATTGAGTGGTTTATAGGTTAGAAACTACAACCTACGGGTAGAAAGTCCGTAAGGTCATAAACTTGGCTGCGTACTATCACCCAGCAAGAGCTAGATAGACGGTGAGTTTGTAAAGAGGAACAGGGCCTTTCAGGACGTACCTGGGTGAATTATGCTGTGCGACTTGTTCAATGGTCCAAGAGGGCATGAGGACAGCAGCCTGCTTAGCAGGTCACGTCGAAAGGGCGGCCACGTGACGGCGCGTTGTTTGTTCTTGTTGAAGATCAACCACAGCCGCTGACACGCTTTTGTCTATCGACAACTCGTACTCATGCCGCCATTGCCGACGAGGAAGACTCTTGAATCCATGAAGCGCATTGATTTGCAGAAACTATGCAAGGTACGCTCTTGCTTATACGCACGGCATCCCAATGAACAAGCCCAGGATTATGGGGTAAAAGCAAATCTCAAATCTGAAGCCCTTATTGATCTTCTCCTCGACACTCAGTATGCTTTGCGGAATAACCCGTGCCTTTTTACTCACATTTGCTGTGGGTCAGAACCTCTGTACCGCCACGGCATCAACGTTTTACATCCAAGCCGCCGTCTAACCGAAGGCCCGTATCCACTCGTCAAGCCACTCGTACTGGGGATTCCGTGGTAATTCATGACAGTGGAGAGCCAGATAATCCCATACCTAGAAGAGCAGACGAACCTGGCCACTCTGATCTTGCCATCCCTGGACCATCTCAGTTGCAGTCTACTACTGCAGCCGTACCTTCGATCATTCGCACTCGCAAAGCGAAAGAGTTACAACGGAGATTAGGCGTCGGCAAGCCGGTAGCGGATGGAAGCTCCGGCCCGCGGGCTGCTTCCCGACAGACTACATTGTCAAAAGGAAAGCAAGTAAAACCTAGTAGATCGTCCAAACCGGAGGCCACAATACCCGAAGGTGTGCAAATCGGGATGAATTTAACTTGGTTCACCTTTTCAGGAATTGCATCAGATCCACCGTTAGAATCTGTACAAGGTTATCGCTTTCGCATTCAAAGGACAAGACTGTAAACTGACTCAGAATTAGCAAGGGGTATTGATACTCAGATAGCGCCAAAAGCCAAGATGTCTGGCTCTTTGGCAACACTTGCCGATATCGATGAACTTGTAGCCAGTGCAGTGAGCATGACAGTATTAGACAGAACATGAACTGAAATAGTTTCAGCTGCGACCCCTGCACGATCAGTTGCAAGTTTTACGTGTTGAGTTGGAGCAGATGCACTTGGTCAAAGCCGAATTGGCTCAGTTGAAATACGAAGTCGAAGGGCTTAAATCCGACACACCACCAAATAACAATCCCTCGAACCCTGTCACCCCGAGATCTCAGTTTTCGCCGAGAAGGCGGCCAGGCCCCGGGTAACGATCTTTACGCTTATTCTTGAATACGTCCGCTAAGCTCTTTCGAAGTGGCCTTGTGGTACCATCTCCTGCTAGAGCTCCAGAAGAACATAGCCCTCAACCCTCACCACTCGCTTCGGATGCTGCCCTTAATCGATATATACTAGGAAAACGAGCACGAGACTCGTTGGAACCATGTTTGGAAGAAAACGAATTCGGTGACCAAGGAAGGTCTACTGGAGAGTTGGGTGATTTGCGTATACCTAAAAAACCGAAGATCTCGCGATATGATGACGACATGACCGTCGACGTGGTCGACGATTCCGAATTTACGGGAACAACGATGCAGTTACTACCGTCACTTGCAGCGACATTTAACATCTTTCAAGAACCAAGCGATCTACCAGACGTATTGAACGGAGCCGTCGATACTTCACATTTATCCGATTTTCTGATTAGTGACCTCTCGGGCACCGTTCATGCGAATGAAAGAAGAATGGGACATGGAACCACAAGCCAGAATGCATTTGCTCCTCCCTCTGTTCTAGTAGCGTCGACACCTGCGCACCAAATATATCCTCGTCAAACACTATATAATATGCCTGCGTTTGCATATCCCGAACCGCCGCAGTCGCCCACTCCGAGTGGATCAGGGGCAGGACGGACTGCAGAAAATGAACAAGGATTGAAGCATGAGAAGCGGCGAGATATGTTTCAATTGCTTGGATTGCCTCCTTTTGCACGCCCAGAAGCTCGGATACCAAGCACGGTTGATCCCACTGCTTTGATAGCAGATAAAGAAACAGATCATCCTGCGACTAGCAATGAAGTCGCTATGAGCCTTGGCCTACATACAATTTCATTGTCGTCATCAATTACACCGATGCAAATGGAGGTGGAAGACGCGCCTTCAAAGCGAGTGACGATGTACGGGACAGAATTAGATGGGGATACGAGATTTGGTGATTTTGGCGTTGAGGGAGTCGCAACCGGATTCTGGACTGGTGGTAGATTTTAGCATTACCGGAGAGCATTGAATGTACATCAAAAAATCAAAAATGCTATCAGCCTCATCCCTTGCATCAGACCAATCACTGCCTTGTTGCTGTGTACTTGTGATGGGATGTCGGGAGGACGCCTAACGACACGGATCAGAACCGTCCAGGGCCATCAACTATTATATTCGTCGCGTATATGAACCCCCGCCGTTTCCCCTTCTCCAATCCCCCTCTTTGCTTTCCTCCTGCAGGTCCTCGAGTCCGGTCGCTATCCTGGTCGATCAGCGCTTTTATTCAGCACAACAAATGTTCAATTTTATTCATATCCTGGCTCTGGGCCTGAGTGCTCTGCCGTTCATTGCGGCTGCCGTCTACGACATCCAGGTTGGACCCAATAGCGAGCTGGTCTTCTCCCCAGAGGCAATTGTAATATCATCTTCAACCCGATCTGATCAACTGCTAACTTGCGATTCATTCAATAGGCAGCACAGCCCGGGGATCAAGTGGTTTTCCATTTCAACCCCAAGAACCACACAGTGACCCAGTCTTCCTTTGCGAGTCCCTGTTCCCAGCAACCCAATGGATTTGATTCTGGTTTGTACGTACATGCTGTGTTTCCATGCACCTCCCCTAATAATGTACTTATCTTATAGCGAACCCGTCATGGCCAATCAGCCACAACCCACTTTTGCAATTACCGTACAAGACGTACGTTTACATTTGCCCAATACAGACGGCCCTAAAACATACTTGCATAGACACAACCGATCTGGGTATATTGCCAACAGACCGGCCACTGTGGCAAAGGGATGGTTTTTGCTGTGAACTGTGGCCCGGATGGCTCTGCGAACTCGTTTACAAATTTCAAGAACGCTGCGTTGGCATTTGGGGCAGCGGCAGCGGCAAGTTCTACAGCTGGTTATACCGGCACCCCAACTACCGCCAGCTCCACACCCAGTGCTGCGGTAAGCCCTCAAGTATACAAGGTGATAGTTGGAGGGGAAAACGGTAATGTTTATACTCCCTCATCTATCGCTGCCCAACCAAACGACGTTGTCACGTTTGAGTTGTGAGTATCTAAAGCAATCCACAACGCACCTACATCTGACCCTTGTGATAAGTCACCAGAAAAATCATACCCTTACTCAGTCCTCGTTTGCTTCGCCCTGCACCTCACTGAATGCCAATGGAGAAACAGGATTTGATTCCGGGTTGTATGTGCAGTTTTCTTCTTCACTCCATCCTTTGCTTATTACGGATCATTAAAGCTTCCCTGTCTCCGCCAGCGCAACACAGTTCCCCACCTGGAATTACACTGTTCAAGATGATCAGCCAGTTTGGGCTTACGTGAGTCTTGTACCATGTTGGCTTAGTTCCTCGCTCATCTTATTTTTCAGTGCCGTCAAACAGGTCACTGCCAGTCTGGTATGGTCTTGTAAGCCCTTTTTATATGCCTTGATTGGCTTATTGACATGGTACATCAGTGCACTCAACGCAAATGAGGACTCGGCTCAGAATTTCTCGGCTTTTTTGAATAATGCCAAGTCAAGCACATCTGGCACTGCGTCCGCACCTGCCACATCTTCGACGCTTTCGAGTGCTGCTACCGTGTCAATCCGTTTGGGTGGAACAGGCGCAACGTTGATAGCGCTGTTATCCTTAATACTATAACTGCTATGTATCTGCACGTATGATATTTTGCAAATGCCATTAATATGACGATGCAGCATTAGAACAGAGAACTACAAGGCCAGACGAGTGATACAAAAACAAGGTAGACGCGTACAACAGTTCATGTGTTGGCTCCCATTGATTCTCTTTTCTTCTTCTCCTTTTTCAGTCGCTTGCGTTCTCGTTTAGCCTCATCTACTGGTTCATCATCTGCTTCAGCTTTCTCTTTCTCTTTCTCCTTCTCTTTCTTCTCCTTCTTTCGTCTTCTCTTCTCTGCCTTTTCTACATCTTCAAGACCAGGTTCATCGCCTTCAGCACCCTCGGCGCCCCCTTCGGATTTGCGCTTTCGCTTCTTTCCTTGTTCTTCTTCACCCTCCGTTGTTTCGGGTCGAGTATTAGGCTGCGGAGGGATCGCGGATGGAGACCCAGATGCTAGTGGCTCGCGAGCATAATCCACATAATCCCGACTCCAGTCAGCAGGCGTGACACCCCCAATTTTCTCTCCATGTTTACCGAGCTTGCCTTCTTTAACCATCTGTTTCTTTCGCATAGCCACTGGACCTAAACCCCATCTCCGAGGATAGCTGTCGCGCTCCATGATACATCGTTTTACTTTAGCCACCACTCCGTGATCGCAAGTTGCCAACTCGACTGTAGACATTTGAGATATGGCCAAAGCGATTGCTTCACCTTTCCAGACTCGCTTAAACACAAAACATCGTGTAGGATCGGTCAACGGTACCTTTTGTTGTCATAAGGACAACCTCTTCGTTTACAGAGATGTCTGCTTCGTAACGCAAAAGACCGGGAATCATGAGCTTTGCGCCATAGCAAACTGCATTGACTGCACTGTCTTTGACGACAATACGTTTGTATCCCACTAACAGAGATTCCAGTGGCCTAATTACGCGTCGGAGGTATGATTCTGACCTTGCTTAGTATGCACAATCATACATAAAACGAAGATACACACCATCACGCGTGTTATCATATAGCCATTGAGCGTCCAAAACATCGTGCATTGATACAATGTCGTCGTTTTCAGACATCGCTCCGCTCCGTACCCTGCGAAGTTCTTGCATATGTCCGCCGACGCCCAATAACAAGCCAAGATGGACGCAGAGAGTGCGAATATAAGTCCCAGCTTCGCACGAAACCCAAAACACGGCGAGATTGCGTTTATCATCAAATTCTATCAACTTGGATTCATGAATCGTGCGGATTCGCAGTTGGCGTTTTACAGCAGAAATAAGGGGAGGTCGTTGGAAAAGGGCACCTGTCAGAGTCTGGAGGGCACGGGGAAGAGCAGTTGGATTTGGTAGCGCGTTGTGCAAGCGCAGAACGCAAACATATTCTTTGCCTGTGGATGATCCTAATCAAGAGTTTAGCACCAGAGCCGGATAGCACTTACCTGCACCTTGCTGAGATTTGACTAGTCGAGTGGCCTTGTCAATACAAACAATAAGGCATCCTGTTACCTTGGGATCAAGTGTTCCGCTATGTCCCGTCTTTTCGACTCGAAGGATCCGTCTTAACCATGCGACAACTTCGTGCGACGACGGATTGGATGGTTTATCAAGGTTGATGACGCCAGACCTCATCCAAGGCTCAGCACGTGTCCGAACTCGTAAAAAAAAAGAATGCCCACTTGATGTAGCTCGATATGTCACGCTTCAAAGGACTGCATCCCGATGGGATTGGCGTGAAATGACTGGACCGAATGATCAACTTATCATAATTTTTCAAGAGTAAAGGCCATTGCGAAGTATCGAGCGTTGGAGAAACTTTTTCTGGCTTTATTGCATAGTCGCCTTCGAGCTGAGCAGAAGCGACTTGCTGTCTTGTCAGTGAGTGTGCCATTGAGGGTCTGCCAAAAAACTGTCCCCAGAGAGATCGCCATAACAGGCAGTTCTCCGGAGCAGGCCTGCCGAAACCTTATTGAAACAGCTATACAGCACAACAGAACCAGAGCACCTCTGGACAAGCTCATCAACATGGTCAGTCCTTGGTATCGCTTTGCTGAGTCCCCATCTCAGTAGGCTCACACCGGGTTTCTCTTCTTCCCAGCCCAAGACAACTTCCAAAAGCCCGGCTACGAAGCACAAGTTCATCATCGACTATTCCAAGCCTGCTGCTGATGGCGTATTCGACGGTGCAGACTTTGAGAAATTTTTCCACGACCGTATCAAGGTCGATGGAAAGGCGGGTCAACTAGGCGAGAACGTTAAAATTACTCGTGATGGTATGTCTTGTAACGAAGTTGGGCTCGGTACGCGCATTCATGATGTTTGTAGGTCATAGCAAAGTCACCGTTACTGCCAACGTCCAGTTCTCAAAAAGATATCTCAAGTATCTCACAAAGAAGTTCTTGAAGAAGAACAGTCTTCGCGACTGGATACGGTGCGCGTCTCTCTCTCTACATCTGGACTTCTTCAAATCCATGTAACAGCGTTGTGGCCACATCAAAGGATAATTATCAACTCAAATTCTACAACATTGCGTAAGGTTTCGACAAACCCCACCTACTATAGCGCTCATATTTGTTACAGTGCCACTGGAGACGATGATGAGGAATAATATGACTTGTGTTAAAATCATGTATGCTTAGATACATGTCAAGATATAAATCACGGTATCACAGCCTGGTGTTTATCTAATAACGACAGGAGTGTCTCTCACTTCTTTTGTCTTTCCTAGCACCAACATCGCCAAGTCGTTCCAACGCGTTTGCGACTCTGTAAGGATTCTACTCCGCATCTGGTGAGATACCAAGGACGACAATTGAGTTCGTAGCAACTTTAGGGCGATGTTAGTCCTGGGTGCAACTTGGAAGCGAATCTTCCTGTCGATCATTAAAGTGTCGGAAATCAGCTAGAGGAACACGTCAAAAAATGTTTTTCGTAACTCATGATCCCAACCTTGAAATCAGGCTCTCCACACAGAAGAACTATAGATATGTCATCCATAGGGCCTGTTTCCCATGCATATAACTTCTTGGAATGCCTGACGAAGAGTTCGTCAGATGTAAGGAAAAACAGGTGAGCGACATACATAAGTGTAAAGTATATGAGGTAATTTGTACCGATGTCCGTCAACTTCTTACCAAAATTCACCGAGGATGGATGGAAGGCGACTGATTGATTATTCGTCACCGTCCGGAGCAGACCAGCGGATGGATCAACCGATAATAATTTGGGATAAAGGCCAGCGACCAAGGCTGCATGAAGCAACGTGGTATTGGTCGAATTGATATCATATTCCGAAGGCACATTCACGAAGCGCGTTCGATGTCGTCCGTACCGGGAGCTGCAGAAGGTGTAATAATGGCTATGTTTTTAAGGTTACGAAACGGCATACTAGCTCAGGTCGCGAATGAAGCTTCTGTCTACTAGAATGAACGAAGAATCGACCAAATACCTAGCATGACACTGTCAGTGAGAAGGAAAACTGAATTGCATCTCAACAAACCCAAGAAACTGCTGTCGCATCTCTTCAATCTGTTGAAGATTCTGATCGATACCTGTTGTGTTACATATGCTCCTGTCAACGACTAAGATTACATTACTTGATGGCTCAGATAATTTGCATGGCAAAATTTCTTCACATGACTGGAAGATATGGACGATGCACGGCGCCAACTTGTAAATGCATTGTGTATGGTAAGGAAATCGCAGTTTTCTGAAATACCTTCAGTAATGAAGTACAAAAAAGCGCAAAGAGATGCAAACCAATTTTGAATGTATTTTTCGCTCGATCAGCTTCCTGCTCCAACCCGAGAGGTGAGACGAAAGGAGATTTAGAACTGAGGGTTGCCGCAATCGTAAGTGCAGGGTCCAGGCAACGGAAAAGGGTGGCAATCAATAAGAATTTGCCAAGGTGAACGTCGGTAGGTAGCTTGCTAAGCAACCTTCCCATTGGTGTAATATCTTCTGTCGCCGTCAGTGCACGGACCTATTAACATGATGATGGGACGTCTTTGATGCTGAAAAGATCACACTTGCCTCAACAAGCATGGACACGGCGCGGTGCACATTAATCGGAGCAGGAGGGTCTAATGCTTTTGACAGAACATCTTCGATTGACGTGCCAAGCTTAACTTTCATTATCTTGATGCGCAAGGCGAGGTCAGACAAGCTGAGACGCAGCATTTCAGGAAGAGGGTTATCAGCCAGCTAGAACGAGTTGGTCAAGAAAAACTCTGAAGATGCATGGGATATTACCTGTGTGTCGTGTCTGAACTTTGTGAATAGATGGAAGCATAAGCCACGCTGGACACGGCCCGCTCGACCGCGTCTCTGCGTTGCGTTGCTCTTCGCGATAAATGTTTCTACCAAGCGGCTAATTTGACGCTTCTCGTCGAATCTCATTTCTCGATGTTTTCCGGTGTCAATGACGCATGTGATATCCGGAATAGTTATACCAGTTTCAGCAACATTGGTCGCTTTTGAAATCAGTGGCAACAAGGAATTGGCAAACTGAACACGTACATATCACTATTTTCCTCACACCGGGAGGAGGAACCTCAAAAACGGCGCTCTGACTCTCACTTGAAAGAGTCGAATGGAGCGGATATATACGAAACTCGTCTTCTTTCCCAAGCGATGGATGCTCACTCAGAATATCAATCAAGCGACGGATTTCGGCTAAGCCGGGCATGAAAACCAGGATAGCGGATGAATAAGACATATATGCAGCATCCTCAAAACATATCTTCTCAATAAGGCGGAGAATGAGATCGTGGGGAATGAGTCGTTCGTCCAGTAGATTGATGGTCGTGGTAGTTTGTGGAGAGTACCGTTTACCTAGATTAAGGCTAACTTCAGAAGAGTTTTGGTCTTCGTAGTCATCAGGCGCAGTCAAATCCTCAGACCATTCTGGACGGTTTTTTCCTTTGAAAAACTTATCATGAACTATAATTTGTCACGTTGAGCAAAATGTAGAATCCATAATTTGCCACGTACGTCGTCGTGCATAGGGTGAATTCTCAGCGATGTTCCAGTTCGCGAACTGTACGGCATCTTCCAAATATCGCACTTCAACGGGAAAGGTACGACCAGGTACATAGAGTGTGGGACAATTGCCAAAATAAGCAGATATTTTCTCTGCATCAACAGTCGCAGACATCAATATCACTCTGGAAGCGATTATTAGTCAAGCGGATCATATATGTCTTGAACACACACTTTAAATCAGATCGCTGGCTTAAAAGCGATTTTAAAACGATGAGAAGAAAATCAGATTCGATCGTACGTTCATGCACCTAAGAAATGGTTATAGAAACTGACGGATTTATAAGTGAAAGATCGTGACCTCGTCGATGACGATGTGCTGGCGAAATTTTAACAACACGTTTGTAAAGCAACCGTTGGGGCGCTCACAGTAATCTCGTCGAATGCGGTTCCTTGACCACCGGGTCCCGTTCCACTTTCCAACATCCTAAGGGCAATACCGTTGGTTACAAATGTTAATCGAGTTGTTCTTGAGGTATTGCTTTCAAGTCTTATTGAATACCCAACAAGAGAGCCTAACGTTCCTACAGAATTGGGCCCTTCTCCGAGTTCCTCCGATACGCCTGCAGTAGTTGAGAACCATACAACTGTCAATGAGTAGAAGGACCCTACGCTGCGCCAGAGAAATCGCAGAGATGCGACGAGGTTCGGTACAATATATCTTGCAGTGTTTTCCACGAGCCAGTTGATCTTCCAGGATGAATGCTGGAACTTGGGTCGACTTTCCACTACACAAAAATGAGATTAAAGTCATCAGTACTAAATGTTCCTACCATCCCGTTTCGCCACTGAGGACCAGTATCTGGGACAAGTCCAACGCATCGAGTATTTGACTCCTGTATCGAGCAATAGGCAAGTGATTGCGCTGAGCCTGTAATAACTTAGCTTCAGCTTGCCATGAAAATTTACATGACTTACTAGCATACGCTGATAATTAGGGGAGGCTTGGCGCTCCCTTATAATGTCTATCAATTTCTCGGGCGAATCGGGCTTGGGCGCAGGTGGCCGCATAGAATGTCGGTCTTCGACAGCCACCGCTTGTTTAGTCACTCGCCCTACTACCTGCTGACCTAGCTGTAACAACCGCTACTATATTATCAGTTCGCGACTTGCCTTGCTGTCAGGATCTAATTTCAGTTCTATAATGGACCGCAGTTTCGCCCACAATGTACGGTTCTTGGAATTTTCTGCTTCTTTTCTGCATGCCTCGAGTTCATCCCAGAGATCTCGGTAGACTCCAGGTAGCAAACGGAAGAAGGTAGGACCAGGCTGTGAACTCCCAGAAAATCCATTTGAAGCAGGGAAAGATAATGCATGAAGGGCTATTGTCGCAATATATTGTTCTGCCTGACTTTCTTCCTGGCATGCAATATCTGACATTGTAAACGTTTCGGTTCTTTGTCCATCCCATCTCAAGCTAACTGATGCTCTCTTGGCACGACTGTCCCCCGAGATAATATTATAAGACACGGCGGCATAACGGTCTTTCTTGAGGACCATTTCTAATAGCAAGGTTTTAGGCATACGACCAGACCAATGTCTAGGCAATGCCATATCTTTGATGGTGATGACGATACCTTCAGGCGTCATTTCAGTACTGGGCACATGAAGGATATTCAGAAGGCCCTCGGAAGATTCGTCATCACCGTCAAAAATATCAACGCTTTTAAATTTCAATTCTTCCGATGTTGTGACCTGACTTGGGGTGCGCTTCTCTGTACGTGGAACCTCTGCCTCAAGTGACGTGGCTCCCTTTAGCCTTTGCCTGAGTGCTATAACTTCAACTTTCTTGGATTCTTCGATATACCTGGCATTGGCTTCACTTTCGTCAAATAGGTAATCAGTTTTGACTACTGCTATGCGTCTTCGTAATTCCGCTATCTTTGCAGTGTCAATTGAGGCATCTGCACGGCGATGTCCATTAAAGCGATCCAGAAGAAGCTTGAGTCGAACATAGGCTTGGATAGGTTCATCCGTGTCAATGTCATCTATGCCGTCCTGAATGGCATCCGAGGCGAGGAGTCTTAAACTTCTTTCGTCATCTAAAGCATGTGATGTGGGTGAGGCTGTTCTGTGCGGTGTGGAACTTGTGCTTCTATGCACTGCATCCATCGGAGTCGTTGGAGTTGAAACGCCGGAACCGGGCAAATCGGATAAGTGAGAATGGTTTGCATGGCTTGATGGTATTGTCGGTTTGACAACAAGGCCATTTTGTATCTCTAACAAGCCATTATGAGCAGGGAAAATGGAAAGGGATTCTTCGGCACCTTCAAATTCGACCGCTGTGCAATTGATATAAAGCTATGGGCCATTCATTTCAAGTATTGCGCTTGGATAGAGTGTCACTCACCCAGTCATAAGCATCTTCAAGATCAATGCCATTGATAGATTTCAAGCATTCGTCAATTCTGGCCTCCAAAAATCCAAGTCGGCGCAGGACTCCATAGGTGATAGCTAGCTTCCCTATCGCCTTATCTTCTGGCTCTTCTAGCGGTGTTTTCCCTAGAAAATGCATCATATTAATTTAGAAGCTTAGTAAATTATATTACTGAACCTTCGAAAAGGGTCTCTTGGGCTAAAGCTATGATCTGATCCGTAAAAAACGGGTCCATCTCTATACGCGGAAGAGTCTTTGAGAATCGCCTATCTTGTTCTATTGCCTAGATGCATTGTTATAGTTTTCGCTCTCTAATACACAGTATCCAATACCTTGATATTTCTGTTGCTGCCATCAGCATGAGGACATTTGATCAAAGCAGAGCATACCTTAAAATCTCTTTTTCAGTTTTTTCCTGGAAAGCATCAACTAGATTTTGCAATGCCTGTTCTTCGAGCTTCTCATGATCCACCTCTGCATTGGACGAAGTTCCAGGAGTAAGCGAAATCGCCTCCTCTGTCTGTGATCCCCGTGAGATGGTCGAGGCTTCATCTGGATCCTCGTCCACTTGAATAATCTTCTTTGGCACAGATGTGACAGCGAAGCCACGAGCGACTGGCTTCAACTGTGTTTTCTTCTTCTTGGCCATGCCTGAAGGCCTAATGTATGAAGGACGTGGAAGGTTTGGTGAACAACCGATATGAACTCGGCACTTGACAACGTTTGGTAAACGGACAGGGATAAATGGACAGAGTAAGGGTGTTCGTTATATTAAATCAACGTTCAGATGTCTTATTATTTGTGAATGGAGATGTGAGGTATTGGGAGTCTATGAGCATGAGTTCAAGGAGTGCAAGACCGCGACGTCACAGAAGCACATCTACAATTGAAATTACCCATAAACTAATGGTAATCTACACTACAGACTTACACTAATGATACCCAAGATCCTTGACCAAAATCTATCTGTGCTACACTACGTCAATGCTGGCAGCCATACTTGCACCCGCCGATGCAAGCGACTTTTTCTTTCCACCCTTCCTTCCGCCGTAAGCACCGGTCCGCCGTTTCCTAGATCGGGTAGAAGGGACTGGAGCTCCAGTCTCTTCTTCGTTGGGGGTAATGTTTGTACCATTGCCTAGCGATGTCTGGGCACCAATATTCGGCTTGAAAAAGTCATCGCCTTCTTCGTTCCACAGATCTCGCACGGGAGCAACGGGTCCTATCCCCTCTGCGGGCACGTCTCGGGCTGACAATCCCTGTGTAGCGGTTGCTGAATCCAAATTCGCGAGTTGCTCGTCGTTCAGCAACAACTGAACAATTTCGCTCGGCTTGGTAACGTCCGTGAAATTCTTGCTGCCGACGACGATGTCTTGTACCTGTATCAAGCGTCAGACGAGTTTGGTGGCAAAGTCTTGTCACCTACGTCTTTCTTTACGCGAGCCAACTGGACAATCCGCTCATCGATAGTACCTTTGGTTATCAGACGATATACCGTTACTTGACGTGTCTGGCCCAAGCGGTGAGCGCGGTCCATGGCTTGCGCATCGTTCGAGGGATTCCAGTCATGGTCATAGAAAACAACAGTGTCTGCCGCTGTCAAATTGATACCCAGTCCTCCCGCACGCGTGCTCAACAAGAAGACGAAGATATCCGAGCTGTTCCATCTTCAGATGGCGGTTCTGCTACTATATTTCATACTCACCGAGTTTGCCAGTCGATTACCATATCACGTCTATCCTCCAACTTGGATGATCCATCCAGCCGTAGGTATTTGTATTGTCGATATATCAGGTACTCTTCCATAAGATCCATCATACGGGTCATTTGAAAGTAGATGAGGACGCGATGATCACCTGCTTTCAGTTCTTGAAGCAATGAATCAAGTCGAGCGAGTTTTGCGGAATCGTAAATGAGTCTTTTCGCATCCGGCACTTGCATCGGTGATATTGGTATCTGGTCAGAAGGAGATTCTCCCAGAAGCCCAGAGGGGGAAACACCAGGCGCGAGATTTTCATATATTGCACACGCTTCTGGCGAATTTCTCCAATAATATGGTAGACCATAGAATATAAGCGATTCCAGCGGCGCTTCGATCAAATGATCTTGACGTTCCAAGAAGGATCGATCCGTACAGTACAACGTAATCGGAGGTGCAACTGCTGGTGGAACGAACCATTTGAGTTCAGGCCTTGAAAGGCACGATTCAGCCCAAGTGACTTTGGTTATTGCGTCTAGACGAGGAAAACACGGCGCGACATCAAGACATTGGATGCGAGATGATATTCTGAGCTTCATAGGGCTCTGCCGGTAGTTCGCGATGAAAGTGGGATCTCTGGATAGAGAATTAGTAACCTTTTCTCATTGACAAAATAATGGAGGGACTTACGAAACATAAGGATCTTCTTCACATGACTCTGCTTCCAATCCAGTAAAAAATAAACGTCGACGCATGAGAGGGGCAATATGAAGGGAGTGGACTTCAGAAGTTGATAGACCAAGTATTCGGAGGAAGGAGAATGACATGGGCGCTTTTGGGCAATGAGTGTCAGGCCATTCGCCAAACGTAAGCTTACCATCCCCTAGCAGGGATTTATATATCCAATCTGCTGACCATATATTGAACAGCCTCCTCACGCTACCACTATGCCAAGGGCTTGCCACGGATTCTCCAGGCAAGTCTAACAAACCGCCGTCTCGGTAGAATAATTCAGGAATCGTGTATCCGATCGGATTTTTTGTGGAATACGGAAGCAAAACATAGTCGCCTTCTCGTGCTAGCGGACCAGGGCGGCCGAACCGTGAGAAGGAGAATGGAGCCACGACGTCCGCCCGTTCAAATAGTTCCGGGTGATTGCAAACCTTGCGAAATTGCATCACAAGATTCATAAGTGACCGAGCAGAATCGGCATCGCCAATGTTAGCCGCCTTCTCTAGTAGATCAGCAACGGAAACATTAGCAAGTAGAGCCTTGTATAGAGCCCTCTGTCTTGCACTTAAATCGACGTATATGTCTTTTTCGATCTATGTTACTGTGAGACAGGTACGAAATCGCGAGGAAAATTTCTGACCTTTTCGCTTAGCTCGTTTTGCACATGGCGCTTGACTCGTCGCAACATAAAGGGCTTGAGAATCATGTGCAACCGTCGCAGTTGATGTTCGTTCAGCCTACTGCCTTTATTCTCCGCTGCATTCTCGATGTCCTTTGAAAACCATTCGTTGAACTCATCATGAGAGTCGAATAAACTGGGCATGATGAAGTGCAAAAGTGCCCATAGTTCTGATGTAACAATTGTATTTCGGGTTAAATAAGCAGAAAGTGAACCTACCTTGCATAGAGTTTTGGATCGGAGTACCGGTCAATAACAGGCGATTCCGGCAGTGAAAGCCAAGGAGCGTTTTCCATCGCACGCTGGATGAGTTCTTGATATTTTGGGCTTCGTCCAGTATCATATATTGCCACTTTACTCGTTGAAGGTATTGCTGGTCCACGCTGACCAATTGATAACTAGTGATCAAAACGTGGAATGGTGCATCCTGGTTGTAACTAATGTCCTTTCTACTCCAGAATTTGCGCAGCGTTGCACGTTCTTTAACATTTCCCCAGTACGGCAAAGCCTTCAGACGGGGTACAAATCTGGTTATTTCTTGTTGCCAATTATGCAGCGTGGAAGCAGGAGCTACGACGAGAAATGGACCCCAAATATCGTGTGTCTCAGCCAAGTATGCTAGCAGAGAGATGGATTGCACAGTCTGCGCAAAGATACATCAATTACGATACGTTGTGTAACAAGAATGTTTCACCTTTCCAAGCCCCATTTCGTCCGCGAGAATTCCATTGATACCCTGCTCATACAATGTCGCGAGCCAGTTCAGCCCCTTGAGTTGATACTCCTTGAGTTGAGCCATCAACATTTGAGGTTGGGCAATAGTCAATGGTCCGCTCAGAGATGTTGGATTCTGGAAGTTGAGTTCGTCCGAATCAACTAAAGACAACATCAGCGTGGATCAACATTATATATGAGGCGCGGAATGCATACGATCGACGAGGGGACCTGCAGCTTCAGTACCCTCTTGTAATACATGAGTCTTGGCCAGTGTTTGATGCGTTCGCCTCTCAAGAGCGATTTGAGCATCAAACTGCTGAGCACGTTCCTTTGCCAGGGCAATGGCCTCCTGAGCGTTTAATCTGGCATGTCGATGGAGATTCGTAGGATCATCTAACAGACGAAATTGAGCAGAACAGAATGTCACAGTTACTTGCTCGAATTACCGTCATCAAAGTTGATATCCTGCAATGACGCCAGGTCGACATCCTCCAACTCTGCCCCTGGTGGAAGTGGGGGATGTTCGCCATCTCCTTCAATTTCTCGTGCTATGATTGAAATTCATTCACAACCAGCAATACATCGGACTCGGTTGCTTACTTTTCAGCTTGCTGCCTACAAAGTGGCTGTAAAGCTCTGTCTGACTGATCAGAAACTCGAGTTTCCTAGCCTGTCGAGCAGCTTCTCGCCGTTCTTCCTCAATCTTTAACCTGTCCATAGCTTCCTTTTGCTCCCGCTTGCGCACGTCTCTCTCTTCTTTCTCATTCTTTTTCCAGAAGACCTGCATCTCACGCATGAGCCGCTTCGCCTTTGCCTGCATATCTTTTGTAGCTTTCGCAGTCTTTGTAAAGGGTCTCCGAGCATGGGCTGAAGCGGTTTTTGCAATCCGTTCCAATTGCTGCTCCTTGGATTGGTAACCCTGAAGGCGGAAACGGTGCGCCTAGATGTATCACAATTATCACCAGATTAGACATGGCACAGAAAGAAATGCTTACCTTGCTGACGTCCCTCTTGGCGATATTTGTCCATACCTTCCGTTGATTCTCTTCCAGAGTCTTCACTCTCTTGAGCATCGCGGCATCATCCAATTTCTTGGCCTTCTTGAGAGGAGGTATGACATCGTCAAATTCGTAGACAATACTCGAAGTTGTTGGTGCTGGAGAAGCAGGTCGCGATATTATGGGTGTCATATCACCCTCAAGGGACGGAGCATATGAAGCCAACTCGAGATCATCTGGAGCTAGGTCAAGCTTTCTCTTTGGCATAGGCTTTTTACGGCCAGTCTTGGGAGTGAGAGTAACACTCTCTTGGCTACCCTCGCGGTAGCCCATCTTTCCCTTGTTCCGCCTAGAAGCTGAGGATTTGAGGACAGCTGAAAGGGAGACAGGATCATTCCCCAATGATCGTTCCAAGTCATCTGCAATACACGCAGCACTCTGGTCTATTCTACGACGCTTATAGGCTTGTCCTGCGCGGTCACCCCTGAATGGAACTTCCAAGTCGCTGCTGGCATCCGATGCAACGCCGGACGCCTGCCGGCGCTTCATTGCTTCTTTGTCCTTGCCCTTGAAACGCGTAAGGTGATCCAGATTTGACGACTCATCCAGTATCTGGCGTTCCAACTCTGCTGCGGCGTCTTCTGAATTAGTAGGATGTCTTGAGTCATCTAGGTGACGGCGATGATGACGACGCTCGTAGTCGTTTTCATAATACAACGGAGAGGCATCCCGGGAATCGTTTTCGTAGTATCCAGCAGCAGATATATGCATGGGAGGTGAAGGGGGCAGTGGTATGCGAGCGATCATGGCATTATAATGGTGGTGTAGTTGCCTAGCAGTGGCCGAGTTGCGGTCCTATCCAATGTGAGCGAACAAGAGAGAAGGGGGGACCTACACAACTCACGAGGAAGTTAGTCTCAAACCACTTTTCGACCTGCTTTTTGCGCTTCTGAGTGTCGAGCATATAGTCACGGAGATCCTCTATCCAAAGATCCTCAGCATCTTCGAGGTCGGAGGATATTAGACGCAGTTCTTCCTCCGTTTTTGGTGGACGGTCAGGAAGGTTATCGAGTGAGGGAAGTGGAGGCTGCTTGGAACGCTGGGCACCTTTGCGTGAAGGCTTTGTTGAAGTGTGAAAAAAAGGGACCTGGGAGAGAGAGAGAGAGAGAACGTACACGACGTTGGCTGGGGGGTTTGTAGTCGACATCGTCGTCATGAGCCCTGCGCCTCTTCTTTGAGCCAGGGAGGTCGTCGTCGTCGTCGGGCGACGTGGGGTCTTGGGCGGGGGCTGGAGCTGGAGCGCGGTAGGGAGGTGGATCATCGTTGAGGATTCTACTGAGCGACATGGCGGATGGGAGCCGGTTTCAAAAGTCTGTGATCGTTTACTCATTCTAAGCATCCGAGCCTACGCTACTCTGGCGCCAGCATCAACTCCGGCCGAACTTTCTCATCAAACTCTTCCGCACTCAAATACCCAAGCCCCACCGTCGCCTCCTTCAGCGTCGTCCCCTCCCGATGAGCCTTCTTCGCGCATTTCGCCACATCTATTCTCGGGTTAGCTTCCTCCAACGCGCCTTTGTCCGTCACCCACTGTCGTATCCAAGATGGCTGTTCAGGATCGTCGCCAGCATCAGTGACTCGTTCACAAGCGTATTGATACGCTTCTCGTTAGCTTGGATCCCAACCACACAATTCCTCGTGAATGAACGTGCTCCTGTCTCTTCACGTTAAAACCATATTCCACATATGGCTTCATGTTCTCACCATCAGACAACAATCGGATGCTTTGCAGCACATTCTTGATCATGACAGGTTTGAACACATTCAGCTGCGCCGAGTCAACCCATGCAACTCGCTATCATAATTTACTCACTTCAAACTGTCCGCTAGCCCCCGCAATGCTCACAGCAGTTTGATTTCCCATCACTTGCGCCGCCACCATTGTCAGCGCCTCACACTGGGTAGGGTTCACCTTTCCGGGCATAATGCTACTCCCAGGTTCGTTTTCAGGTAAAAGCAGCTCTCCAAGTCCGCAGCGGGGACCAGAGCCAAGATACCGGATATCATTCGCAATCTTCATGAATGAGCATGCAATCACGTTGAGAGCACCGTGCGCTTCAACAAGTGCGTCATGGGCAGCAAGCGACTCAAACTACTCAGGAACATGAAGCGCAGTCATCCAGCATATGATTGGAGTACTTGCCTTGTTTGGAGCTGTCCTGAATTCAAGTCCTGTTAGATTGGTTACTTCAGCGGCAATCTTGACATCAAAGCCCTTCTTCGTGTTCAGACCCTAAAACGTGGACGAGTCAATACAATCCTGGATACCAGCGCGCATGGTCCTACAGTTCCGACGGCCGTGCCACCCTGTGCAAGCAGAGACAGCCGTGGGATCACACTTTTGACCCGTTCAATACCAAGCGTGACTTGCTGGACATAACCGCTAAATTCTTGCCCAAGTGTCAGCGGCGTCGCATCCTGCGATAAATGAGCGCAAGTAAACAATCAGGATATAATCTATACCTGTAAATGCGTTCGGCCGATCTTGATGATATGTTCAAAGGCTTTAGATTTAGCGTCCAGCGCATCACGCAGCTCAGTGAGGGCAGGAATGAGAGAATGGTATATTTCAATCACAGCAGCTATATGCATGACCGTTGGGAACCTAACATACTTGATCGTTCTTCATACCTTTATTGTGAAAGGCACTACTTACGTGTCATTGCTGCTCTGGCTCATATTGACATGATCATTGGGGTGAACTGGCTTCTTGGAGCCAAGCTCTCCTCCAAGGATTTCAATCGCGCGGTTTGAAATGACCTAGGGAAAAGTTCAGCCTAGATGGAGGAAGAGAAACGATTTTTGACACCTCGTTAGCATTCATATTACTCTGCGTGCCACTGCCAGTCTGGAATACAACGAGTGGGAAATGGTCCAAAAGTGCACCCGATATGACCTATTGGATTTTCAATCAACAAACCTTAGACTACGACCAGTACAGTGTACAATATACGAACCTCATCAGCAGCCTCTCGTATGGCCTGGCAGACCTTGGGATCGAGGCCATAGGTCTCGTTGACGGTGGCGGCAGCCTTCTTGAGAACGCCAAATGCTTTAATCAGCGGGGGTGGAAGACGCTCAGTTGGTCCGCCGATATCAAAGTTCTGGAGGGACCTGCGTGGCGACGTCACACTAAGCACTGAAACTAGAGGCACGGAAAGTACCGTTGTGTCTGCGCACCCCAGTAACGATCGGCAGGGACCTGGATTTCACCAAAGGTGTCGCGTTCTACACGATACTTACGGTCCTACGCAACCAGTCAGAGAGGTATATAAGGATAAGGGAGCGACGGACCATGAGAGTAGACGAGGAGAAGAACCTGAAGGAGCGATGGAAGAAAGCCTGTCGCGGTAGCATCACGTGGAAGTCCAGTAGTAGTTGGGCTGGTACGCACTGAATGGGACAATCTTGAAACAGAAGCCATTGTTGGGAGAGAAACGAGCGACTGATGTGCCTGATTGCTCGTCCGACCCGACTCCACCCGATTCCTTGACCCAGACTGGGGTGCCCTGGCAGCCAATGCGCGGCTAGGCTTGCCCAAGGACTTTGGATAAAGAATCACGTGTGCTACCGCCATGTCAGACGTTGCCTCCCAGCTCATCCTCCACCCCTCCGTCTCGCAGGCCTTGCAATATGGCACTTCAACCATTGGCCGCGACAAGGCAAGTCTTCTTATCTTGCCACCTACAATTCTCATCCACACACACAGGCTTACCGTGCCGCGCAATACTTTGCCCGCTTTTATGCCTGGTATTTGCTCAAGAAAGGCACCAAAGACGAGGCTCAACGATGGCTAGCACTCATGACACATCTTGGAACCGCAAGAAAGTGTGCGTGCCTGTGTAATTGCTTTACCACCCCCATGACCGTCGTTAGTGCTTCGTCTCGGCAAACCAATCGAACACCTGCAAGCCGCCTTGCGGTCCGCCCTCGCCCCTAGCCCATTGGCCGAGCAGCTTTCAACTATAGCCAAACAAGTTAGCTACTTTGTGTTCCTTACGTTCGACGCTGTCGTTTGGGTGTGTATGACTATCACAGGGGCTCCCCAGCCACTAAAGTCGACTGAAAGGCAAATGCAATTAAATTCATCAGATTGAAACAGGAGACTGTCCAGAGAGTCCGAAAGGCGTCGTTTCAGTTCTGGTTCGCCGGCATCTTATTCAGCATCATGAATGGCATTTTCAAGGTTACGTTGTGGATAACGAACCTGGTTCAATACTGAGTTGCCAATAGACTACCCGATTAGTGAGGGAGGCAAAGCGCCTGGAGGCCCCGGGAACATGGGGCAACAAAGACTTGGCCGAAGAGGCCGCAAGAGAAACCAAGCTGAATAATCTCAAAGCGTTCGCTTTATGCCTTTATTCACGAGAGATGTGATCTGACATATCTTACAGGTCTCGCGCGACAACTCGCCGGCAACTACTAGTCGATTGGCTCGATATTTGGATCCCTGCAACTGGTGCAGGACTCGTCAATGTCAACGAAGGCACGCTTGGAATCTTCGGGTATATTCTAATGATGTCTTCATGGCTGATATGCTGAGTCTCGACATAGTCTCGTGACTTCTCTCGTAGGTGTCAAGGCACATTGGGATGCCATTGCTAGGAAGTAATCGGAATAGTTGGAATGAGTTTTTTCTCAACGAGATATGGTATCAGCCATAAGAAATATGAGATGTTAGAATACGTAGGTGGATGGTAGGTTACTTGGCTGCTCACAATATAGTAACATAACTCACTGTAATACTAATTATCATCGAGATGATTTTTGCCACCCATAGTGGTTGACCAACATTGGAACAACAGAAGGAAAACAAACCAACTGGTTTCCCACGAACACACACCTTTGGCAAATTTCAGGGTTACCCACCAAAGGTAGGTAATGCCTCCCTTTTTTGGGATGGTAAGCAACCAACTCAATGTTCTTGAGATGCAAAGCAGCAGTTAATAAACCCTCATAGCCAGGTCCTCTGCATGGAATGGCAATGAGTTGAGGGATGCAGCAACACCTCTCACTCAGCCAGACATGAGTGCTCTGGTTGCAGGGCTAAATCCCATGGGGCTCAGAGCTGCCTGTTGAATAGGGCTCCTGAAGTTCAGTTCTGAACCTCAGTTCAAACCCGAACTGGCCAAACTGAACCAATGGTTTGGGTTCGGTTTGGGTTCGGTTTGGAAAGCTTCGAAAAAAATTGGTTCAGGTTCAGGCAGTGCCAGCATCGGTTTGAACCGAACTGAACTGAGGTAGGTATGTCCCTGCTATGTCTGAGGGGTCTACAGCTATGTGTGGACCACCACTACCCAGTTTCACCACCAAATAATACCAATAAAGTCTCAAACAAACCTTGGTTGTGGTTCAAGCATGCCAGCATTGGTTCGAACTGGACTGGACTGATGTCAGAAGGTCCCCACTATGCCTGACAGGCCAATGGCTATGTCTGTACCCATTACACAATTTTACACCACCAAATAACACCAATAAAATCTTGAAAAACTTAGGTCCTAGCTTGGGCAGTGCCAGTATTGGTTCAAACTGGACTGAACTGATGTCAGAAGGTCCCCACTATGCCTGATAGGCCAATGGCCATGTCTGTACCTATTACACAATTTTACACCACCAAATAACACCAATAAAATCTTGAAAAACTTAGGTCCTAGCTTGGACAGTGCCAGCATTGGTTTGAACTGGACTAAACTAATGCCAGAAGGTCCCCACTGTGCCTGACAGGTCAATGGCTATGTCTGTACCCATTTCACAATTTCACACCAAATAACACCAATAAAGTCTTGAAAAACTTAGGCTCTGGCTTTGGCAGTGCCAGCATTGGTTCAAACTGGACTGAACTGATGTCAGAAGGACTGTGCCTGACAGGTCAATGGCCATGTCTGTACCCATTACACAATTTTACACCACCAATTAACACCAATAAAGTCTTGAAAAACTTAGGTTCTGGCTTGGGCAGTGCCAGTATTGGTTCAAACTGAACTGAACTGATGTAAGAAAATCTCCACTATGCCAGAGGGGTCAATGGTCATGCATGTACCACCATTACACAATTTCACACCAACAAATAACAACAATAAAGTCTCAGAAAACTTTGATTCTGGCTTGGGCAGTGCCAGCATTGGTTCTAACTGGACTGGACTGATGTAAGAAGGTCCCCACTATGCCCAAGGGGCCAATGGCCATCATTGTGATGATGGGGACACATGTTGAAAAGCTTGATCTTGCTGCCAATTTAGTGTCACATTAGCCAATCACACCCCACACCACACCACACCACTGTCACACCACTGCCACACCAAGGTAACCTTTTACAGCTGTTTACTAGCCACAACATTGCTGTATTTCCTAAGCACTTTTCATCATACAGCACTATATGCTGTTATATCAAATCCTAGAGGTGTGGGACCATAGTGCAAGCATGCAGGGATGTTCTAACCTGCAATTACACTTGATATTTCTTAAAAAGGTATTTTTCCCACGGTTCAGCCGGTTCGAACTGGCACTGAACCTGAACTGAACCCGAACCGACAGGTTCGGGTTCAGTTTGGGTTCGGTTCAGGCAAGCTCCAGGTGTTCCAGGTTCGGGTTTGGCCAAAAATAGCCCCAAACCAAACCGAACTGAACTTTGGGAGCCCTACTGTTGAAGCAGAGCATGACAGGGGCATGGTGAAATAGTAGAGCTTGGTGAGTAAATACTCACTTGTAGCTGTAGAGTAACTTAGGTCCACTTGTGGCAATCACCTAGTAGAGCTGAGAAGGATGTTGATTGACATCTACCTACACAGGTATATATACTGTCTACCTATTGGTATCATGTCAGTGATATTAGTAGCACTGACTGATGATTTGTATTGTGCTTGGTAATGTGCAGTCATTGCTGTGTCAATAGCTATGTAAAGCACAGCTATGCACAGTCATGCACATGGTGCACTATTGTCTGAGTATGACTCCTGTCAAACTCTATAATATCTGTCAAACTTTATAATATCTGTCAAAGATATTAATAGCATTGAACTCTATAATTATGTGTTGAAAACTAATGACAGCAGTGCAGACCGAGGCTTAGTAAGTGGGAAACTTACTTAGTACTGTTTGTATATGTTGAAGGCTGTTTAGGAGCAAAGGGCTCAACTAACAGATGACAGAGGTGATGCTGTGTTATTGAAATGAGGGCATAAGGCCCTCCTTATATACATGTGGGCCAGAGTACATTAGGACTACCTAGGGTAATGCCAGCAGAGTGCTACAGAGGGTAGCACCAGGTAGCAACTGGGTGTAGTGCCAGGTGGTGCTTTGCTGGCATCTCTACTCTGAGTATGAACTCTATAATTTCTGTCAAGCTCTATAATTTCTGTCAATGATTATATTAAGGGATTTATTTAGCATCTCATTAATAATGATATTATAATATATGAAGCTGTGGGTTCAATCCCCTTAGCTCCAGATCATTATTAATTTGACACTCCCCCTTGCTAATAAATCACTAATCCAATTTTAGATCTTAACTGTGCAAACTTATCAAAAGACAAGTTTTTAGTTAAGATATCAGCAAGTTGCTCATCTGTGGGAATATATATTAATTCCACTTTTCCTTCCTCTACGCAATTTCTCACATAGTGGTAGTGGATATCAATATGTTTAGACCTATGCTCTTGAGCAGGATTGGATGCTAAGAATATAGCTCCTTGATTATCAACACCTAATTGGATGTTTCTTAAATACATCCCTATTTCATAAAATAAGGATTCTATCCAGACTAACTGTCTAGATGTATCTGGCAAACTCATATACTCTGCTTCTGTTGAAGACAAAGCAACAGTTTTCTGTTTTCTTATTATTTTGCCATTAGGATTAGTGGCAACATATTTGACAATATACATATAATGCTTTCTGAATATGTTCTTCAGAAGGATTAACCATGAATTGTGACATCATGATTACTGCATAAGCAATATCTGGACAAGTTCCAAGTGTCAGATATAATAAAGATCCAATTATGGATTGATAATGGCTTCTCTGCTGAGAAGTTGCTGTTCCATCATTTGGTTTAGGAACATAGCCTGCTGGTAAAGGTGTTCTAGCAGGTTTGGCATTTTCTTGACCAAAATGTTTAACAACTTTCATAGCATAGTCTATTTGATCGATAGTTAATCGATTTTGTCTATCTTGGACAATTTTCATTCCAAGATATTCAGAGACTTTTCCTAAATCTCTGCATTCCCATATTTTCATGAACTTGCTTTTGAGAGTTTGTAGCAGTTCAGAGTTATTGCCCATCCATAAAATGTCATCTACATATAAGATATAAACTCCTGTATCTGAAAGACATCGGTGGAATCCTAAGGATTTCAAGCTTTTATCAGCTTGTTTGTTCCAAGCATAAGATGCTTGCTTAAGACCATACAAGGCCTTTTTAAGGCAATAGACTTTCCCTTCTTGTCCTTTAGTGACAAAACCTTCTGGCTGTTCCATGTAAATCTCTTCATCGAGATTTCCATATAAGAATGCTGTTTTAACATCCAGCACCTTGATATCCCAATCTTTGAGTGCTGCAGAAGCCAAAAGTAATCTCACTGTCTCAAAGCATGTGACAGGAGAAAATGTGTCATCATAACAATACCAGGTATTTGTGAAAAACCTTTAGCAACTAATTGAGCACATTTTCAACCATCACTTTTAATATTGTAAACCCATCTACACTTAACAGGTTTACAATTTTTGGGACATTCCACTAACTCCCAGACATCTCGATCACATAGAGCTTGTATCTCTTCTTCCATAGCTGTAACCCATTCTTGGAAAGCTTTTGGATTGAGATTTCTAATTTTCAACACATCTTTGAAGTGCACAGGTATCTCTGATTTTACTTCAACTGCTTTTGATAATAAGAAGTTCACAAATTTTGTGCCTCCTTCTTTTTGTAATTTCTTGAGCAGTCGTAAACTATCAAGAGTATCCTGAATATCCTGACTAGAACCAGGATTTGGCCCTTCTGGTGCATCTTCATAAATGGTTTTATCAGGATTATTGTTGTTATCATCCTGATCTGAGCCAAAAGGATCAGAGTCATCACCCAAGTCTTTTTCAATTTCAAGAGGAGTCTTTTGACCATATATATTTCCCTCTCTATAGACTGTTTTTCTATCTCTTATTCCCCTGCAAAGAGGAAATTGAATAGGCTCTTTACATGGTATTCTTTGTTCAGCACATTTGGAATCCTTTTTCTCTTTACGTGTTTTCTTAATACTAGGAGGTTCGATCTGATGTTGTATCCTAGGCTGTTCACTAGGGTTCTCAACAGACCTGTTTTCACTTGGTCCTTGAACATCAGGATCAACAGGAGGTTCCAGTGGTGGTTCCTGTTCTTCAACCTCTTTATCCTTATCATCTTTATCATGAGACGATGTCTGCTGATTGTCATGTGTAGAATCATGATTTCTAGATGATTTCCTTTTAGGTGTGGGATCATCATTATCACTATCATTGAGATAATCACTTTGGGAATTGGAGTCAGATTCTTGTCCATATTGATCCCATTGATCAATACCTGGTGGATGTTCAAATATTCTATCTTTGTTGTAATTTTCGCTTTTTCATGGAAACACTGATTCATCAAACAGTGATTGAACACCTATCAATATTGTGTTGTCTTTTTTTCTCATAAATTTATAAGCTTTAGATCCTTGTTCATAACCTATGAAGGTCATTGGTTCAGATCTTGGCACTAGCTTATCTTTTCTCATTTCTTTAGGTATAAGAACCCATGCAAGACAACCAAATATTTTAAAGTAGCTTACATCTGGCTTTTTATCAGTCAGATTTTCATAAGGTGTTTTCCAGTTTGTTCTTCTTAATGGAGTGCGATTGTATACATGAATAGCAGTTTCAAAAGCAAATTCCCACCATGATTTTGGGCAGGAAGACTCAAGTCTCATACTTTCTGCTTTCTCAAGTATAGTGTCATTGAGACATTCTGCACAACCATTTTGCTGATGTATGTGAGGTGCACTCTGTTCCCTGAATATCCCTTTAGATGTGAGATATTTGTCAAATTCATGTGACTTAAATTCCCCCCCTCGATCCGATCTGAAACATTTTACTTTAATATTGTGCTGATTCTCCATAAGTTCTATATAACTTTGGACAGCAGTAAAGGTTTCTGATTTTGATCAAAGAAGTGCCATATGAGCAAATGAAGAATAATCATCTAGTAGCATTAAACACCACTTTTTACGATGATATGATTCCATTGGTAATTCAAGTGGTTTAGAAGCATGCTTATTAAAAATAGGGAAAGATTTATTGTGCATTTTTCCTTGAGCACAACCAGGACATATAGGATTCATTGATGAAAATGTGATTTTCTCATCAAATCCTTTAGTGTGTTCAAAAGTATGTTTAAGAACATTCTTTGAAGGATGTCCCAATTGTCTATGCCAAGTGTCATAATTGACAACATATGCAGCATGGTCCATTATTTGTCTATCTGGCTTGACTATCTGAGTCAAGACCCGATGAATAGGTTCATTTTCATGTCTAGGATATGCTTGTAGAACATGTTGACCAGATTTTAGCGAAAAAATTGTCCCATGTCTATCTGATTGTTCCTGCCAGCCTTGAAGCTTTAACTGTCCAGATGATATAAGTCTATGACTAGCTTCAGGCATGTAGCAAACTTTCTCAAGTTTAATGAAATGTCTAAGCACTTTGGAATTTTCTATTTGAAGAAACACAGTTCCTTCACCTAATAAAGAAACTTTTGATTTTTTATCAGCAGTATAAATAGGTTTTGGATTATCAAATGGTTGATAATCTGCAAAGTCTTCTAAGTCATGAGTTACATGGACAGACGCTCCAGAGTCTATCATCCATGACTTTCCTTTAAGTGCCATTTTAAGGCAATTATTACAGGAGCATGCCTTAATCTCACTATTATAGCAGGTAATTTCAGCAATTACATTATCACTATCTACAGCAGTACATTGGTTACTACTATTATTACCTTTAAATTTAAGAAGCTTTGAATTCTCCAAAGTCTTCTGTAACATAGTCCTCACTGATTTATTATCAGTATCAGACTTTAAATTAGTGAAATATACACACTGATACCAAGATTCTGCATCTTCAAATTCTCCTAAAGAGACTGTATCCAATGCATCATCTTTATCCACATCCATATCATTGCTTTTTGGTATAAAGCAATTTTCAGCATTCCCTCCAGTTCTAACCAGCCATTCAATCTCATCTGCAACACAGAAGCCTTGCTCCTGCAACATTTTGAGATTATCAGGTAAAGAGGCTGGTTCAACCCTGTCGATCAGGGGTTGAGATCCGAGCCTATCAATCAACGCTGCACTAGCAAAGGTAGGTGCCTTTGCTTTTCCTTTAGATCTACTGGACCCAGCAGATTGTTCCTCTTGCAACAAGAAACCACACTTCTTCTTTTTGTTTGCATGGTTGAAGCAGTTGCATTCCTGGTTAGAACTAAACTGCCTGGATGGTCCTGCAGGTGGTTGATTCTGATCTCTGGATTTTCCCTTGCTGTTTTGGAAATTTCCAGATTGTCGTTGAAAATTGGTCCTATTGCTAGGACTGGCCAAACCAGAGTTTTGCCATTGAGGTCTCATCAGACCTCTAGTAATGCAAGCTGTATTAACAGCCCCCCCTGATGAAGAAGACGTTCTACGTCTTTGCTGTTCTTCCTCTATCTTAGGAAGAACATCAGCAAGTTTTAAATCACTTGCTTTCTGTGAGGGCTCTGTGTGGGGAGCCCTTGTCTTGTTATATTGGGACTGTTCATTGAGTGCATTTATACAATGCACTTTATCTTTTATTTATGCATAGTGATGCGTGTGACCTTATGTTGTGTGCCCAAATAATTACATAAGTTTAGTTTACTTTTTTCTTGTCTACCGTGTTGCACACCCAATAAAAATTGGTTCAGTGTACAACGCACTGTGAGAATTAAGTAAGAAACCAACAACCATTACACTTTTTTACACTTCCAAAGTGGTGTAAACACACTTTAAGCTGGAAAGACATCTAAACAATGTCTTTCAGCCCACCGAGGAAACCCATGCATAAGTGATGGGAAGACCTCTTGAGCTCCCTGTCAAAGACATGGGAGAGTTCCCCAGTCATAGTACCACACTCTGTAAGTATGAGTGTGGCGGGAGACCTAAAGCCTCCCGATGACCAAAATGTAACCAGGAGAAGTGCTAGCACTTCTCAACCAAGGGCACAACTGTCACCCTCACCTAACAGTCGAAAAATGACAGAGGTATCCAGTGGAACCTCACCAGAAAAACCGTCACCCAAAATGACAAGATCACCACCAAGACTACCATACTCAGTTGCGGTAAAATCTAATAAACCAGAGATCGATTTGAATTGATCTCCTATGGAAGGGGTGGTGCCTTGAGCTCATCATCATGTAGACCACCAGAAACTTCCTATGGACAGGACTGGGCAACCTCACAAATTAGAGGTGCCAAACCAGCTCCTGTCCCTACAGAGGTAGTAACTACCTCTATTACTGATAAAATCTTTAATGATTCCTTGAGCAAACACCTTGGAATCACAGTTAAACTTGACCAAAGGGCAGTCAAGTTTCAGAACATCAGGGAGGAATCTGCCAACAAAAGAGAGGTTGAATACTCAATCTCTCCATTAGATTTTGAGTCCAAATGAATAGATGAGGACTCAATCAGAGAGGATCTGGCAAATTTGACCAGAAACTCTCAATCGACTAAATTGGTTGGACAGGGCCCACTCAACATAATGATGACACCACCCGAAACTGCCAATGTCCTAGGACAATTAATCCAAGGACAACAAAACCTAGAGATGCTCATGATAGGAAATCATGCAAGCATCAGCAATAGCTTCCATTGTTTGGAAGAGAAGACTGAGAGGACTAATAGTCATCTTGAATGCATCACTTTACTCCTAGAAGGGCAAAGGGACGCTTCTCATTCACATTGAGGGCGCCCAGACTCATGCAAGCGAGTAGTATCTAGACGTAACCAAGGGCTTGGTTACAGATCCGCCAGTCAAGATTCAGCTCTTGATTATATCAGTGAGGATGAACCTGCTGAGGAAACTGTTCCAGAAATGAGACAGTCTCATGGCGATGGACAGACTGAAAGTCTGTCAATAACCGATGATCAACTTGAGGCCTTAATCAGACTCAAGAAATTGGAAATGATGAATACCTCATCTGATATAGCTAGCAGACGAGGTAATGGCAAAACTTCATTTAGTTATGAAGTTAGAATGGCTGCTAGTGCGCGAAATGTGGTCATAGCAGAAATTAAGAATGGAGTATTGCCGGAAATTCTATTCCACAGAATGAACCCATTTCAAAGACCAGTCTGGGTTCATGGAACATCTGAAAGGTTATTCAGACCTTCTGAGGCTCATGAAAGACCTTGATTTTTGACAGGATCAAATTCAATTCCTGTCAATAGGACTAGTAACGAGGAACGTTCTAGTCCCTGAAATAACCACACCCCCTTGAAGAACCAGGTTCAGAGAGGAGGTCAATGATATTAGAGAAGGGAGAGTGAACCCTCCTCAAAGACAAAACAATCACTGGAGAGGCCTGAGACTGAGTTTCTCCATTAGCAATTTAGGAAGAGGATCGCTGACCACAAACCCTCTAATGCACTCAGACTGGACATCTGAGAAAACGGACAAAATGGTCCATAAAGAAATTAAAGAAGCAGAATCTGCATATGATCCCACCACAGAACCCATTAACCTTGGGAAATTGGGGGTTAAACTATCTCCTCCTGAATACAAAGGAGGAGAAACAATTGATGAGTTCCTAAAATTTACTAGGGAACTCCTAAACTTCCACAGCATCTATTTGCTGTTTAAACCTGAAGCTGATTTATTCAGAGTCAGGTTTTTAGGGCAGATCCTCAAAGGAAAAGCTCTGAAATGGTATCAGCATACGATAAATTTGAACACTGATAGAAATTGGAACTTTGAGGACACTATGGTGGCCCTCAAAAGATATTTCGTAAGGGACGCTGATGCGCAACTAGGTGGGAACTCTATCACCAAACCCTAAAACCAACGCCAGGGCAACACCTTCAGTGGACTGTTGAGCAGCAATCGGACATCCTTAAGATGCCAATTGTCCCAGTGGTTGTCACTGTCTTGAACGATGAACTCATATGTCTGTCAGACATAGAGTCATTCGTTCATGATGACAAAAGTATTGTATCACTGTCATAGACAGTGACCAGACACCTCTTCAGGTGTTTTGAGTATTGTATCATTGTCAACGACAATGACCAGAGACCTCTCCAGGTCTTTAACTCTCATAGAGAGGAGATACTCACATGCTGGGGAGCAATAAAGAGCAACTACCGTTTATTGAGATACGAGCCTTCTTATATACACTTCTAGTGTTGTGCTATAGTATCATAAATAAACATGTATAAACAAAATAGTAAAAAGTTTGTTTAACATGGACGATCGAATCGAAGTTCGAAAGGAGGAGTAGAGGGGATCAAGAGGGCCTAGAGCGACTGCTGCAAGTGGAGAGACCTGTAGAACTGCACTATGAAGCTGGGAGTGCCAGGAGGCACTGAAACAACAAAGGGACAAAGGCAAACAAAGGTGAGGACGACTAGACAAGGTTTCGAATGTGGTTCGAAGGTGCAAGGCAAGGTTCGACTAGGTGGCTGAGATGCTGGAATGACTCTAGGGGTGCAAGGGCAAGACAAGGGAACAAAGGGCAACACTTAGATCATGACTCTGAGGGGGAACACAACTGGGTGCTGACTCTCTTTTTTTGTATCTATACAGGGAATGTCCTATATAAGTGAAAAGGGGTGGAAACGACAAAAGGGGGGTGCCTGATGCTAAAAATAGTCTAAAATCGAACTGGCAATGAAACAAAAGATGTGGAGCAAGTGAAACATGTGCTGTGCAAACCATGACAACGCAATCCTGATGACAACTGGGCTTCGTGCAATGTTCTAGAAGATGCCTGGGGTTGCTAGGGGGCCAAACAAACAGTGGGCGATGACTGGGAGCTGCTGACAAGGGAACAAGGCTTGATTGAAGGTCTTGAACATCTTGGATGGCTTCAAATGGCTAAAGTGCTGCACACTCTGGAACACTCTGGGTCTGTGGACTGTTACTGGATCTCAGGATGTCTCCTGGGCTGCTAATCAAATATGGTACTGGGGCTGCTGGGCTTGGACAAGTGGATCAAAGTTACGAATCATTTCGAATGTGTCTCTGAGCTTTGTGGCTGCTTCAAATGTCTCCTGCAATTATTGCAAACACTGCCTAGACTTGCTGGATGCTCATCAACACATCATCAAGAGATGCTGCTATGAAATTTGACCACCTTTCTCAGAAAGGACGGTCTGTGACTGAATTAAAGAAGGACCTGGAGCGTCTAAGTCAACAGATGATCCAGAGCCCTCCTGAATATGACATGGCGAGGAGATTCCTCACCACGCTTAAGCCAGAAATCTTGACCAAGGTCATTAGACATGGCTACAACCCTGAAAATAGCAACCTCAGTGCTATTTTTGAAGCCACCAAGTTCATAGAAGAAGCTCAATTCTATGAGACTTGGGAAGAGCATGACTGACAAAGGCGCTCTAATGTGAAGATGTCAGGGAACAAGTTCCTCACATCTAAAGGTTTGTCTAAGAAACTGACAAACTTCAAGGCTCTGGAAAAAGGCGCCTTTCACAAACAAAATAATAACAATTTGAAGCAAATTGAGTGTTTGTTTGCAACCAGAAGGGACATATTAGTTCAAATTGTCCGAAGAATAGTAGATCTAAGAAATCTGCTAATGTTGAGGATCTCAAAAATGGAGAGCACAAAGAAGGCACCGCAAATGCTGCGGACGCCGAGGAAAACTCGGAAGCGGAAGAACAATATGTCTCTGCTGAAGATGCATATGAGATGCAGCAAGAAGGCATCTCTGGAGATGACAGAGACAATGATGAGTTGTCTCTAGAAGACTGGTGTGCTTGCATCAGAATGGATGAATTGACAGACTTGGAAGATGAGTCTAAAGACGATGGATTAGAAGCAGCAGTAATGCGACTTCTAGAAGAAGATTCAGAGGAACAATTGACATCCTCCAAGATAACTGAGACCAGCGATCAAGTCACTTATCAACTCAGATCGATGAAGGACATGGTCCAGAACCATGTCAAGGACGGTCCAAAGTGTGATTTCAAACGCTTAGGAGTAATTGAGGGATACATGTGTATCAATGGACAGAAAATGCACGTACTCCTTGACAGTGGAAGCACGCTGGACATGATCTCAGCAAATTTTGCCACTGTCAACAAGTTGGATATGTTCCGACTTAAGAAACCAATTAAGTTGCAAATGGCAACCTCAGGCTCATGATCCACTATTAACTACGGAGTGAGAGCTGAATTAAAAGTAGGCGATTTAAAACAAAATTGCTACTTTGACATAGTAAACCTGGATAGGTACCAGGTTATATTAGGAACTCCATTCCTAAAGGAACATAACATGCTGCTTAACTACGCAGGCAGTGGCTCCTTTAAACTGGGAGATAAATGGTTCCCAGTACACAAAGGAGAATTTTCAACTCCTCTTAACAAAACAGGGGAAGGATCAGGCAGTGCAATACTGCCTTCAAAAGGGTTCTCCAGAGAACCCACTAAAACCAAAGAGAACGTAAAGGGCAAATTCAAGCCTGATAAACGTTCTCATTGACTAGAGGATGACAACCCTCTATCTCTAGCCAGCACACAAGTGGAGGTCACCACCTCCATAAATATGGAGGAGCATTTAAAGCTGCGCCAAGAATGGATTGATGAGATCCAAGATTTATTTATTCCCAAAAGACCTGAGTTACCTCCTCTAAGGAAAATAAATCATGAGATTCTGTTAATAAATCCAAATCTCAAAATAAATCATAGGGCACCCAAATGTCCTGAACCGCCCCGAGATGAGCTTAAAGCAAAGGTTGATCGCTACCTAGAGGCTGGATGGTGGGAAAGGACCAGCCTTCCTTCATCAGCACCTCTATTAATTGTAATTAAACGGGATGGCAAAATAAGAACTGTCATAGATGTGAGATAGCAAAATGACAACACCCTAGCAGATGTTACACCGATGCCCAACCAAGAAACAATCAGGAACAACCTAGCTAGAGCTCGATTTAGGACGAAAATTGATCTCTCAGATGTGTATGAACAAATACGCATTCTACCTGAGCATGAACAGTGCTTGGTATTTGCAACAATATACAGCAATATGATCAGCCATGTTATGCAACAAGGAGACTGTTAGGAACTGATCCTAGCATCTATTTTTTGGTTTTATTCATAGGGTGATCAGGCATCACTCTGCATCATTGGCACAAGGTCTGGGACCTTAGGAGGACTATAGGAACACTTTGCATGGGTTAGTGCATGGGAGCGCTCACTGGAGGACAGGACGGCAGTTGGCTGGGCCAGCCAAGGATATAATAGGAAGGGAGGATCAACCCTGCATGATGGCGCCTCGGGATCACATCAATGCATCAGTGCATCAGCGCATCATCAGGTCAAGTCATCAGGAGGATACCAATGCTCGATATGGCAGGAGACACACCTATGGGGATTGCGGGAAGCCTGGGAGGTAGCGCGTCCTATAATGGAAGCCTAGGACAGTCTGTGGGAAGTCCGGACATCATGGGAATGGGCCAGGCCTGGTCTATTAAACGGTTGACAGGCGGCAGCGCCCAAGTAGCATGAATACAATAGGATGCACAGCAAGGCAGGGAGTTAAGGTGGTCGCAGCTGTGGGAGTGCCGATGGGACATGGTGGCTAGGGGTCTACTAGGAGGAGTATATAAGGACCTTGGTAGATAGTTGGAGTCTCTTTAGACTCTAGATGGTTTATCTTATGCTCTGTCTATGAGCCTAGATTACTATTTGTAGTGGTCTTAATACATTCTCTTCCCCCTCTTCTTCTATCCCTCCTCTGCGAGGCTTGTGGGTTTGTGTTAGGAGCGTGAGCTTGTAACATAATCTAGAGTCTCTATACCCACACCCTTTGTCGTTGGCTGTAGTGCCGAGCATGCCTTGCTCGTTGTCACACACAGCGTCGAAGCGAGTTTCCACCCATCCCCAATTATCAACATTGACTGGCAACAACGGGGTCACGACTGACTCTGGGACCATGCTAGGCAACAAAACTGTACTAGACGAGAGCTAGGGCGCGCTGTAGTCAACCAGGCAGGGTCTTGCAGGCACTAGCACTAGTTACAGCGGAAAAGGCGGTGGAACTGTCAAAGACAATCTATTGGCATGTCATGTATCAAGGCATACAGTCTGGGGATACCAATCATGTATCAGATCTTGTTATCTGAGCATGAGGACACCCTAGTGAAGCGCCGGGCACCATCCCTTTAGGTCTATTGGTGGAATTAAATCGAACATACATGCGCAGGTGCGTTATTGACCGCGGTGTACTGTGACTATGCCAGGAAGGGTAGTTACTGAAGAAGAGTTGACATCCCTCCTGTCCCTTAGGAGGCGTCATTGGATTCATGGAAGCTGAATGAAGAGATTGGCCACTGGTGGAGCACCCAGGGTCAATTGAAGATGATGAAAGTGTTACAAGCTCACACTCCTAACACAAACCCACAAGCCTTGCGGAGGAGGGATAGAAGAAGAGGGGGAAGAGAATGTATTAAGACCACTACAATGATAACCTAAGGCTCATAAACAGAGCGTAAGATAAACCATCTAGAGTCTAAAGAGACTCCAACTATCTACCAAGGTCCTTATATACTCCTCCTAGTAGACCCCTAGCCACCATGTCCCATCAGCACTCCCACAGCCGCGACCACCTTAACTCCCTGCCTTGCTGTGCATCCTATTGTATCCATGCTGCTTGGGCGCTGCCGCCTGTCAACTGTTTAATAGACCAGGCCTGGCCCATTCCCATGATGTCTGGACTTCCCACAGACTGTCCTAGGCTTCCATTATAGGACGTGCTACCTCCCAGGCTTCCTGCAATCCCCATAGGTGTGTCTCCTGCCATATCGAGCATTGGTATCCTCCTGATGACTTGACCTGATGATGCGCTGATGCACTGATGCGTTGATGTGATCCCGAGGCGCCATCATGCAGGGTTGATCCTCCCTTCCTATTATATCCTTGGCTGGCCCAGCCAACCGCTGTCCTGTCCTCCAGTGAGCGCTCCCATGCGCTAACCCACGTGAAGTATTCCCTTGGCCTTCCTAAGGTCCCAGACCATGTGCCAATGGTGCTGAGTGATGCCTGATCACCCGATGAATAAAACTGAAAATTAGATGCTAGGATCGGTTCCTAACAGGAAGCGGATGCTAACCGCTGTAACAAAAGAGCAATACATTCGTTTATGGAAGGATGGACGCCAAGCAAAGAACATCACACAGTTGATTAACAATCACTGGTGCAGAAGCTGACTGCAGATCAAATAAGGCATACAACATCAATCTGGGAGATGGCCCTGAGTAAAGAACCATCAGCAGGGTCATGTGGGATCACATGCGACAATCTTCGATCAGGGGAATGGCAGTGCCCTTAGTAAAAGGCTCCAGGAGGCAGGGCCGGTTCAGTAACAATAGACGGCATGCTTGGGAATGCGAGTGCCCACAGAAAGACTGCACTAGTGAGGGTACTAGAGCCAAGAAAACCCTAGGCGGCAGCCTGAGGAGGAGGTTGCCGTTGTCAGCGTCGTCCAAGAGCGCGACGGTAAAGAAGGTCTTGGGATTGGCTGCTAAGGTGGCAAGCGTTATGGGATCGCCTCAACGAAAGACGAATGAGGGATCAATTTTTATGGGCGCCATACCAGCGTGTGGGCCAAACTTCAACAGAACCCCAGTAGGCACTGGGTCATCAAATGCTTTTCACTCTCTTACAATCGGCAACCAACAGCACCAGGCATGTAATGGTTGGCAAGCTCAGGCATTGATCAACTTTTCTCATATCAACTGGGTTGGTTGCAGAACCATCAGATTGCGGACAAGGAATTACTCTGCACTGGTCATACCAACATCAATTCTGGAGGATCCACGAGCTGGGCACCTCGATAAAAGGTCTACTTATGGAATAGCGGATGCCATGGGAAAGATCACTGAGGCAGAAGTCAACTGCTATTGGAAATGAAATGATGTCATCAGAAACTGAGGATAGGAGCGGAACAATGCACTCATTAGACAATGCATACCCAGATGATCAGTTACATCAGAAGGATTACACGTTACATGGGATGACATTCACTGTATCCAAACAAGTCCAAAGGAGTACGGTTAGCAGAAACAAACTGCTGAAACAAATAAAGCAGACGGCATTGTCAGGGACTGTTACAAGCTCATGCTCACAACCTAACCACAAGCCTCGCAGAGAGGAGAGGGTAGAGAAGAGGGGGGAAGGAATGTATTAGAACTACTACAATGATAACCTAAGGCTCAGATACAGAGCGTAAGGAAAACCATCTAGAGTCTAAAGAGACTCCAACTATCTACCAAGGTCCTTATATACTCCTCCTGGTAGACCCCTAGCCACCATGTCCCATCGGCACTCCCACAGCCGCGACCACCTTAACTCCCTGCCTTGCTGTGCATCCTATTGTATCCATGCTTCTTGGGCGCTGCCGCCTGTCAACTGTTTAATAGACCAGGCCTGGCCCATTCCCATGATGTCCGGACTTCCCACAGACGCGACCACCTTAACTCCCTGCCTTGCTGTGCATCCTATTGTATCCATGCTTCTTGGGCGCTGCCGCCTGTCAACTGTTTAATAGACCAGGCCTGGCCCATTCCCATGATGTCCGGACTTCCCACAGACTGTCCTAGGCTTCCATTATAGGACGCGCTACCTCCCAGGCTTCCCGCAATCCCCATAGGTGTGTCTCCTGCCATATCGAGCATTGGTATCCTCCTGATGACTTGACCTGATGATGCGCTGATGCACTGATGCATTGATGTGATCCCGAGGCGCCATCATGCAGGGTCTGATCCCCTGTGCTATTTATATCCGTGGCTGGCCCAGCCAACCGCCGTCTTGTCCTCCAGTGAGCGCTGCCATGCGCTAACCCACGCGATGTTACAGTTTCCTTTTCCTCTTCTATGATGGACACTTCATTATTACAACATCATTACTATACGGTTTAGTGGACGTTTATCTCCTTTTGCTAACGCTTTCATATTTCCTTTCATAGGTAGTTAGCTGCGCTTACTGCGCATTCCCTTTATAGTTTCCCTTATTCTCAAAACGTATATAAACCCTAGAATATCCTGTACATTCTCTAGTTCCAACTTAATCGAATCATACTCCCAATTTGACTCGAACTCCTCGCTCTCTTTTCCTTGAGCTCGTCGTCAACCTAAAGACCTTTGTCATCGTTTGACTTAGCGTCCAGAATCTGTCCAGTAGGCTGGGAGCGGACCGAGACTCTGCTTGCCACTGTTGACTTAGAACGAACCACGTTGGGAGCATCGATCTTAACACAAGTTGGAACTCTCAGACCGCTCAGTGTTTCTACACTAGCCAGACACCATTGATACCAGAACCTCAACCCTCAGACCTCCAAACGGCTCTGTCCGTTTCAGACGAAAGTATTATCTAGATCGAAGGGAAGTCTTTCCATCGACTACAGGAACAGGGTGGTTTTTCCGCTCAGGAACCAAGAAAAAGAACGAACCAGTACCAGAATCCCTCTTTGAAGGTGATTACACTGAAGGACAAGGGGACGCTTTCCCAGACGACGTTTGGATTGATTGGGTAAACGAAGAACACGAAGAAGGATTTCGTTCGTTATTCAAACCGCCTACAGACGAACCAGAACTCTCTTGGTGGAACGAATATCTCAGTCTCACTGGAACAGCAGGACGAGAACGATACGCACTTAGGGACGGAGAAGTACAGCCTTGGATAGATTTCCAAGAACAGAAACAGATCGAAGTAAATCTATTCGGAGATCCAGAATCAGGAAAGAAGAAAGACGAAACAGGAGAACCTACAGACCCAAAAGAAGAAACAGAAAAGATGGCATCTGACGCAGCAACACCTGCCTCTAAAGGAGATATTAAGCCGCAGCCCATGCGCATTTTTACAGGAAAACGAACCGAAGCAAAAGCTTTTATTGGAAACTTGGAAGACTACTTCGTTTTGAACGATGACAACTATAAGAACAAAGGCCAGAAACAGATTCGATTTGCTCTTGCCTGCCTAGGACAGGAACTCGACGATTGGAAAGTTCTAATCAAAGAGGAACTAGACAACGATGAAGAAACGACCCTTATCTGGACGAGTTGGGCCGAATTCAAGAAGCGCTTTTTAGCCGATTGGGGCGAAGTCAACAGCGCACTCAGGGCCCTAAACAATTTGGCCAATCTCAGAGTAGGAGGCGACGTTTCAGTCCCTGAATATATCAGAAAATTCCGCATGGAGATTGGAACTTCAGGATTGAAAGGGACAACCGCACAACTTCAGGCATTTGTTAAAGGACTCCCTGAAAGTATCGCCACCAAAATTCTTGAAGCGAACGTTCTATCAATGAAGGAAGCATATGAAAAGGCAGAACAGCTTCATGGCGCTTGGGAAATGATGCGAGCACTTGGACGCAAACCAGGACAAGGGAACCGCTCTAATTTTAACCGAAACACCAACACTAGGGGCGGATCAACTCGATCAGTTAATGCTATGCCCACTGGACGTTTGACAGACGAACAAAAGGAGGAATACATGAAAACTGGGAAGTGTTTCAGATGTGGAAACCAGGGACATGTTTCAAAAAATTGTCCGAAACGAAACACCACCCCAAACGCCTCCTTCAGGTCCTCCTCATCGTTTCAGAATAAAGGGATCAGATCCATCCCTGAGGATGCGCCCAAGGAAAAGCAAGATGACCCAGTTGCGAGTATCAGAGCGATCCTAGCTGGAATGAAGGCCGATGAACGAGAAGGTCTTCTTAACGAACTCGAAAACGAGGGTTTTTGATCAGGAAGCGTCACACAGCGGTTGGCACTTCCACAACAAATGGATTTTCACAGTTAGCGCTTGATTCTGTAATAGTACGATCGAATAATGACAAGCGCCTTTCTATCACTGTTGAAACGATCGATTTACCCGCTGAAACCTCTGCCCTCATCGATTGTGGAGCAGAAGGGAACTTTATTGACGAAGAAATAACAACAAAACTACCAAAAGAAAAACTAAGAAAACCAATTCGAGTCAGAAACGCAGATGGAACAATCAACACAAATGGAATGATCACTCATCGAGTATTAATTCAATATTCAATTGGAGGAAAGCGTCACAATAACTGGTTCTTAATCACCAAGTTAGGAGACCAACGATTAATCTTGGGAATTCCTTGGTTAGAAGAAAATAACCTGACTATTGATTGGAGAAACAAAACGATTCACCTCATTGATAATCAACGACAAGATGGGACGATCTGGCAACTGGCATTGGACAATCAGTGGGGAGAAGACGACTATTGGATAAGGGTCAAAACATCAGCATCGCAGGCATTAGAACATCAACTGAAAAAAGACGAACCAAAGACAGAATTACCTACAGAATACGAGAAATGGCGATCAGTCTTTGAGAAGAAAGCTTCAGAATGATTTCCTACCTCTAGAACTTGGGATCATGCGATCGAACTGAAAAACGGTTTCACTCCTAAAGTTAGCAAGATCTATCCGTTATCAATTAAAGAGCAATCATCTCTAGACGAATGGATTGAAGAACAACTTACTAAAGGATACATCAGACCGTCGAAATCACCTCAGGCTTCGCCATTCTTCTTTGTTTCAAAAAAAGAAAGCGGAGCGTTAAGGCCATGTCAAGACTACAGGTACCTGAACGATTGGACAATTAAGAACGCATATCCATTACCCCTAGTATCCGACCTCCTTACCAAACTTGCTGGAGCACAATACTTCACCAAATTAGATCTCCGCTGGGGATACAATAACGTTCGAATCAAGAAAGGCGATGAATGGAAAGCAGCTTTTATCACAAATCGAGGATTATACGAACCAACTGTTATGTTCTTTGGACTATGCAATTCGCCATCTACATTCCAAACCATGATGAACGAATATTTCAGAGATATGATTAACGAAGGATGGCTCATCATTTACATGGATGACATCTTGATCTGTTCTCAAAACAAGATAGAATTAGAAGAACGAACAAAACGAGTTTTAAACCGATTGGAGGAGAACGACTTATTCTTGAAACTGGAAAAATGTAAATTCGCTGTACAAGAAGTGGAGTTTCTAGGAATGATCATATCACCTGGAAGAATACAGATGGATCCTATTAAACTAGCAGGAATAGCCGACTGGCCAGTACCAACAACAGTCAAACAAGTTCGATCATTCTTAGGCTTTGGGAATTTCTACAGACGATTTATTGGTAATTTTGCGGCTATAGCAAAACCGCTCACCGATTTAACAAAAAAAACGGAGATATTCGACTGGAACACAGAGCGTCAGGCTGCTTTTGATACCCTGAAACAACGATTTGCATCCATGCCAGTCCTCTTAATGCCACTGTTGACTTAGAACGAACCACGTTGGGAGCATTGATCTTAACACGCGAAGTGTTCCTATAGTCTTCCTAAGGTCCCAGACCTTGTGCCAATGATGCAGAGTGATGCCTGATCACCCTATGAATAAAACTGAAAAATAGATGCTAGGATCAATTCCTAACAGGGACATGCCTGAAATGGATTAGTCAATGCAGATGATCACTGCTTGATCAAATGATCGAGGATTTATTAATGGCAGGGTTGCCGCTGCCTAGAAACAAGGGGCAACAAAGTTTGCGCCAAATATAGCACTAAGGGTGAATGGAATTTGCAATCAGGAACCATATTGGCAAAGGTTAAAGCCAATCAGATCAAAAGCTAGGGTCTGGCCTGAGGAGGAGGTTGTGCGCTAGTGGAAACCAACCACTTTAAAATAATGTGTATGGTCAATTCCAGTAAGGTGCTGGATAAACAAAAGCATTAGTCAAAGTCCAAATTGGCAGAGCCATGAGTGATGGCCCTTCTCCAGTGGGGAGGATGGGACAAATCTTGGAAGAGCAGTAGAAATCTGCTAGAACAAAACAACGCTCTCATAACAACAAGAGTCCACTTAGGTTCGGACATTCTGGGATGAATACATGGACATTAAAAGGAGCATTGGAGCTATACAAGGAATTTAGCAGGACAAGTAGTCGGCAGGGCTAGTCGATGATATATGGATAAGGATGGCAACCTTCCCCAAATAGCCAGTAGGACGCCACAGAAATGGGAATTTTTTTTTTCCTATGTTACAACCTCACGCTCTGGGTAGGTAACTTGCTCATCGCTCTGGAAGAGCTGGTCTCGCAAGTTACCTGAGGATTTGTTGGGATGCCAAATCTTGAGGAGGAGGTGAAGGAGGGAAAAGAGATCCGACAGGCATGGAGGTTATAATGAGGGAATCCGAGGAGTCACAAGTGCATTACGAGGTGCAAACGAGGGATGACCGAAGCAATACCGGAATGCAGGAGGATCGACTATACCTCACCAATAACGGCCTGAAGGATAAATTCAATTTTTTATTTTTGGGCATGCGTTGAAAAATCCCAGTAAGGCACTGGGTTATCAAAAGCATGAATAAACCAGAAGGGCAGAATTGTCAGAAGATATAGACCATCTTGGACAGCCGGAGAAAAATGTATATGGAAGTCAATAGCAAGGGAGTCTTAAGCATAGGCACTTAGGAGAAAACTTTCAGAGAAAGGTCAGGAGGACGATGAACCAAAAGGTTGGGAAACCGGATCAGTGCCGGGAAAGGGAGTTGGAACTTTGTCAAGTCATAGAAACCAGTGGGATCTGGTGAATGGAAATATACAGTGGATTAGGCGGACGACCAGGGATTTGCATATCACAAATATGGAATCCTTTTAGGAAACTAAAATCAGCATGAGACAGCATAGGAGGTCTTAGGAAAAGCGATGGAAGCTTGGGCATAGCGATGCTCTTGCTTCTTGAGGACAAGAAGCCTTGAGGAGGAGGTGATGTTAGGAACCGATCCTAGCATCTATTTTTTGGTTTTATTCATAGGGTGATCAGGCATCACTCTGCATCATTGGCACAAGGTCTGGGACCTTAGTGTTAGGAACCGATCCTAGCATCTAATTTTCGGTTTTATTCATAGGGTGATCAGGCATCACTCTGCATCATTGGCACAAGGTCTGGGACCTTAGGAAGACTCTAGGAACACTTCGCGTGGGTCAGCGCATGGCAGCGCTCACTAGAAGACAGGACGGCGGTTGGTTGAGCCAACCAAGGATATAAATAGCACAGGGGATCAGACCCTGAGTGATGGCGCCTCGGGATCACATCAATGCATCAGTGCATCAGCGCATCATCAGGTCAAGTCATCAGGAGGATACCAATGCTCGATATGGCAGGAGACACACCTATGGGGATCGCGGGAAGCCTGGGAGGTGACACGTCCTATAATGGAAGCCTAGGACAGTCTGTGGGAAGTCCGGACATCATGGGAATGGGCCAGGCCTGGTCTATTAAACAGTTGACAGGTGGCAGCACCCAAGAAGCATGGATACAATAGGACGCACAGCAAGGCAGGGAGTTAAGGTGGTCGCGGCTGTGGGAGTGCCGGTGGGACATGGTGGCTAGGGGTCTACTAGGAGGAGTATATAAGGACCTTGGTAGATAGTTGGAGTCTCTTTAGACTCTAGATGGTTTTCCTTACGCTCTGTATCTGAGCCTTAGGTTATCATTGTAGTAGTTCTAATACATTCCTTCCCCCCTCTTCTCTACCCTCTCCTCTCTGCGAGGCTTGTGGTTAGGTTGTGAGCATGAGCTTGTAACACTTAGGAGGACTATAGGAACACTTTGCGTGGGTTAGTGCATGGGAGCGCTCACTGGAGGACAGGACGGCAGTTGGCTGGGCCAGCCAAGGATATAATAGGAAGGGAGGATCAACCCTGCATGATGGCACCTCGGGATCACATCAACGCATCAGTGCATCAGCACATCATCAGGTCAAGTCATCAGGAGGATACCAATGCTTGATATGGCAGGAGACACACCTATGGGGATCGCAGGAAGCCTGGGAGGTAGCGCGTCCTATAATGGAAGCCTAGGACAGTCTGTGGGAAGTCCGGACATCATGGGAATGGGCCAGGCCTGGTCTATTAAGCGGTTGACAGGTGGCAGCGCCCAAGTAGCATGAATACAATAGGATGCACAGCAAGGCAGGGAGTTAAGGTGGTCGCAGCTGTGGGAGTGCCGATGGGACATGGTGGCTAGGGGTCTACTAGGAGGAGTATATAAGGACCTTGGTAGATAGTTGGAGTCTCTTTAGACTCTAGATGGTTTATCTTACGCTCTGTCTATGAGCCTAGATTACTATTTGTAGTGGTCTTAATACATTCTCTTCCCCCTCTTCTTCTATCCCTCCTCTGCAAGGCTTGTGGGTTTGTGTTAGGAGCATGAGCTTTTAACAGAGACAAGAACAGGCCTCCAACATTTCAGAGACTCATGAACATCTCTTTTGCAGACATGATAGCAGTCTTTTTGCACTGCTATCAAGATGACATCTTTGTGTACTCAAATACTTTGGAGGAACACATGAGTCATCTAAAGTTGACTTTTGATAGATTATGCAAACTAAGGCTCTATCTGAGCTGTAATCTCAAGAAAATAGACATACTGTCTACCAAGATGGATTGCCTAGGATTCATCATCGATGATGAAGGAATTCACATTGACCCCTCAAAAATCGACAAGATTTTAAACTGGAGAACACCCAGGGACTATACAGACGTTCTCAGGTTCAACAGAGTAATTCAATATTTGTCTCAATTCCTACCCAATGTCACAGAATTCACCACTCCATTGACTGGAATGTGCAGCAACAATCGGGAGTTCGTTTGGACGGACCACCACGAAAATTGTTTCCAAAAATTAAAAAGACTGGTAGCCAAAGCTCCGGTCTGTAAACCAATTAATAAGGAACTTGACATTCCCATCTGGGTCATAACAGATGCCTCTGCTAGTGGAATTGGTGCCTGGTATGGACAAGGTTCTACTTGGGATACTTGCAAACCTGCAGGATTTATATCCCATAAATTCACCCCAGCACAGATGAATTATGGTACTTGGGAACAAGAACTTCTATGTATCCTAGAAGCTCTACTACGATGGAAGGACAAATTACTGGGCCTCCAATTCACTGTAGTTACAGATCACCAGGTGTTAACTTTCTTTTGTTACGACCTTACGATTTTCTATGAATTTTTCTATATTTTTATCTATTTTCCTTGGGGCTCTACGACGACTTCTCTGAATATGGACAATGACTCCCACCCCTAACGGGATACTCCGAGGGCTTAGATCAGCAAGTGGCTGTACCGTGGCATATGGGGTTATAGGGGCTAAGACTCTGGGCGAGTCCAGGCAGTTCTAGATGGTAGGCCTGGGTCTTGTAGCTGCGCGTGCACAGCCTAGCGGCTGCGCAGTCTGTGTGCACAGACCAGGCGTTGGGGTATATAAGGAGGGTGTCTTGTAGGTACGAGTCTCTAAGACTCTAGATAGTTTCCTCCTACCAGGATTCTGTTCTATTGTGTTTTCAATCTATTCTTTTACCTCTCATCTTACGAGGCTTGTGGTTGTGGTGGGATCCGTCCTAACATAATCTAGAGTCTTTCAACCACACTCTTCGTCGTTGCACACAGCGCCGGGCACGTCTTGCTCGCTGCCGCTCACAGCGTCGAACGAATCTTTTCATTTTTCCTTATCACTCTCAACATCAACTAGGCGACACTGCGTCACGACTGACGTAGGGACCACACTAGGCGACACAACAGACGCTAGACGAGAGTTGGGGCACGCAGCAGTCGACCGGGCAGGGTCTTGCTGGTACCAACACTAGTGTTTGTGGAATAGGCGGTGGAACCGTTGAAGACAATCAGGAGGCGTGACGTGTATCAAGGCCTACAGTCTAGAGATACCAATTATGTATCAGGTCTAGTTACCTGAGCACGAGGACACTCTAGTGAACAGCCGGGCACCACCCCTTTTGGTCTGTTGACGGAATTAAAATCGAACATACAAGTGGGGGTGCATTATTGACCCCATTGTACTCTGACTACGCCAGGAAGGGTAGTCCACGACGAATAGACAACAGTCCTTGTCATCTGACAGGGATCTTAGGCGACAAAGGCCGCAGGAACAGACCAAAGTGCAAACCAGGAGCGTTTGAAGATTATTTTTAGGAACAATGGTGCAATTGTTCAGTTACATTTTACCCTACGCCCACGCGACACTGGAGGAGATCGGATGGATCTTCGACGCGGAGTGGGCAGCAGCGCTCGAGCTGGTTCAATTACGACCGGCAGCATTCATCGGTGACTCGGTCATCAGGCGTCACAACAACCACATCAGACTATGGCGCAAACATTTAAAGACAGTGGTGGCTCGCCAACGACAAAGGATCATAAACGAGCTCAAGATCAAGGAGGCGGAGCAGATCCGCGAGCAAGAAGAGGCTTGGCAAGCCCTTCTGGAACAACGGCGCCTGGACAGGGCTTTGATCCGAGCGCGCAGAGATAAGGGGACCCTGGTGGGTCTCATCGAAAAAGCATACGGCGGACGGCCCGACAACGCGATCGTCAAGGCGATACTGGCAGTCCCTTATAACAGATACCTCCTTGTGGTGGAGGATGCGGCCCGAGCACTCGAAAAATACCATATCGACGTGGCCGCAATAGATTACGAAGCAGGGGCATGAACGCTGTATTTCAATGAGGGAATGCAGATGTCCCATCAGGACTGGAACGTGCTAATGCATGCGCTTAACGGAAATATCAAAGGCACCTTTTTAGGGAAGGCGCAAAGACAAGAGGAGGCTGAACAACGTCGCCAGGGGCTTCATTATGATCCATACATGCGTACGTGCACGTCTAGAAAGGCAGGAGCGGGAACGCCCACTCCATCTTTGGCAAATGGAATGACCTACGTAAATGATGTATTCCGTGAGCTAGGAGAGGTGGAGCTGGAAAAACTATTAGAGGAATGCGGCGGCGATGAAACTCTCAGGGACCATGCTAAAAGATTAAACGCATGGAGGGAGAATGTGCCATGTGGACGGGCGGTGATGCCGGGACCAGCCGCAAAAGGAAAAGGCAAAAAGTATCCTTGGCGCAAAGACAGGCTGTGCTACATGGTATTGTTCAAACAAGAATATCATGACAAGTACTGTTGGCCGCGGTGGCCGCGCGTTATGGACATCCTTAGCTGGGACCCTGAGCTCAGGGATTTATCGGTCCGGTTCGCATTGCAGGATAATAGAGACCCACGAAAGTTCCATGTAATTGAGGAATTGGCTATCAGGGAATTTGACGATGAGATCTACACGTGGGAAGAACTGATACGGTTAGAACGTCTCCCAGACCACCGGCTCCAGGTGGAGTTCGGAGGACATGGGAAGTCCAAACTTAAACGCTCCCTGGCTCCTACAATCTCCTCGTTTATCCAAGGGCAGTCTAGAAACCCTTCCCTGGTCACGGTTACAAAATTAACCTATGCGCAGACATTGGAGCAGGCAGTTGGTCCTAGCAGGGCAAAAACAAGGACGCAAGGGGCTGATTTGATGTGGTGGGGAGGACCGGTCCAACGTGTGGAGGATTGGGTGGCAACGGATCTCACAGAACCTAACAAAGGGGAACGGGATCACAAACGCATGGAGATAGACCAATGGAGAAGGACGGTCGGAAGGGAGGTAGACGTTCCTTACCCGTACCCTAGACCAGCCAGTGTTGTAGGAACGGTTAATCCATCCATGCCCGGTTACTGCTACTTGCATTTGATCCGACAGCAATACTGGTCCGAGTATGACTGGCCGCAGTACCCACAGGTTCAGGAAATGATGCAATGGGATTCAGAACTTCAGAACACCGAGGTTCGAATCATCATTAGATCTACGTATGGGCGCCGAAACTGCCTTCACGTCATCGCTACTCCATGGGGGGAAACTGGATGGGATCGGATGGCGATCTTAGTCACCCAATGAAGGGGATATATGTGTGTGGGAGCATTCCAGTACATGGCTAACACAATTACTCGGCTGTTACACGGTATATGGGGATGGCGTAACCTGCAAACTAGTCAAGATATCCCGCCACCGGCTGCAAACGCAGATCAAGCCGCTTTAAATGCACATGAAAACGCGGTAATCCTGCAAAATGAACAATGGCTGGATGCTGCGGCAGCAATTGGCGGCGCGATCGCAGACTTGATTAATGAATATCATCGTGCAAACCCCAGACCGGAACCACAACCTCTCACAAAGGCCGAGATGCCAGATCACTATGAAGGAGATCCCCGCATGGTAGATGGATGGCTGAGACAGATGGAAATCTATTTCCGATTGGCCAGAGAAACACGTGCCGATAGGAAGATTCTATTGTGTCTATATCAAATCCGGAAGGGCAAGGACAACCAAGCAGGAGATTGGGCAGGAGTACAGTTGAAACAGGCGTTGGAAGTGGATCAGGAATACCAGGACAAGATGGACAATGTGTCACCGTTTTGGGTACCCGGTCTTACTTGGGAAGAACTGAATATCAGGCAGTACAACCACCTAACGCAGCCGCCCACCTTATTGCGACGACCACTCAGAAATCAGTACCCCTTTACAACATGGACAGGGTTCAAAGAAGAAATGCATCATTTCTTCATGTCAACGGAAACCAGGGAGAAGGCGACGGACACAATCTTAGTACTGAAACAAGGGACGCAGCCAGTTGAGGATTACATCATTAAGTTCAACGCCCTAAAGCCGTTGGTCAACTGGGATGATCAGGCGCTGTTGGCGCACTTTTTGGGGCATATTCATCCTGCACTGGGGCGGGACTTAATCCATTACGGAAATCTGGCAGAGGACGCTATGTTGGATCAAACGCAGAAGAGGGCAATTGAGTTGGCACGCGCCTATCGTAAGGCAAATGAAGCTTATGGGACTAGCCGGAGTAATGATGGCTATAAGGAGAAACCGATCACCAAAGACTCTAAGCCTAACCAGTTCCAATACAGCGCCCCCTCGGGATCCAAATCGACGCGAGACCCAAACGCCATGGACGTTGATAAAACAAAGCGGGCGAAAGGCGCTTGTTTTAATTGCGGTAACACGGGTCATTGGGCGAAGGACTGCCCTGAACCAAAAAGGGCTAAAGCGCAGGACAAAGGCAAGGGAAGGATTAGGGAGCTGAAGGTGGAGGATCTTATGGAGGAAATGTGGAAGGAGTACAGCAAAGAGAAGGGTTTTGGCGAGGGTCAATAGGCGAGCGCTCAGCGCTATTGACAAAAAAGGACTCAGTTGTACACACGGACTCGTGTATTAGTATTCCGGATTTATTATATGAATGTTCATCTTTTGTTCATCGTATTCGGAATCTGAGTGTGAGCGCAAAACCCCGGATAAAGACTTGGACTCCAGCATGGGTCCTGAGACGGATATGGCAACAGGAAAAAACAACTGCAGTGCGGTGTTTGAAGGAGTGGGTTCACAACAAAAGGATTCATCAAGCTGATGAGGACCTTGTAAGAGACTTAAACGCTCTACCGGAAGAGGAAGCGTTATGGAATTTAGTACAACTGCGGGGGCAGTTAGTAAAAGCTTCAGGGAAGCAGGAAATGAACTTAAAAGGCACAATTACCACCATGGACACGGGTCGAACAGTTAATGTAATGGCGTTAGTAGATTCTGGCTGTACAGGGTCTTGCATCAATGACGAATTTGTGGAACAACACAAACTGAATAAGCGGAAGATGCTGAGACCAATGGCGGTTTACAATGCCGATGGTACGCGCAACGTAATGGGTAGTTTGGAGTATATGGTGCAGTTCAAACTACGTATTGGCAACCATGAAGAAATTGTGGAATGTGGAGTGGCCCGACTAGGAAAGACAGATCTATTTTTGGGACACGATTGGCTCCAGCATCACAATCCGGTGATGGACTGGAAAAGGCAGGAAGTACGTTTCAGCAGATGTCCAGGAACATGCTGGGATAGATCCAAAGTAATGGAACCGGAAGGGGAAGTAGACCCAATGCAACCTTTGGAATCGGGAGAACGGTTGTTAACTGTTCATATTGGGGACCCTGAACTTCAAATCCGATCAGTGGCAACAGACATTGCGGCGAGGGAAGCCAGTATGGCAGCAAAGCGCACTCTGGAGGAGGTAGTTCCCAAGCACTACCTGGGACATCGGAAAGTCTTCGAAAAAGAGACTTTTGATGAACTACCACCAAGGCGTCCTTGGGATCACGCCATCGAACTGATTCCGGGATCTAAGGCTGTAGATTGTAAAATTTACCCTCTCAACTGCGAAGAACAGGCGCAATTGGATGAGTTTCTTAAGGAGAATCTGGAGTCAGGACGAATCCAGCCTAGTAAATCTCCTATGGCATCCCCTTTCTTCTTTGTCAAGAAGAAGGATGGGAAATTACGCCCTGTGCAGGATTATCGTCGATTAAATGAGATGACCATAAAGAACCGATACCCGCTTCCTCTTATTGGTGAACTAGTGGACAAGTTGTCCAAGGCGCGGATATTCTCCAAGATGGATATTCGATGGGGGTATAATAATGTCCGCATCAGGGAAGGCGATGAGTGGAAGGTGGCGTTCCGAACAAATAGGGGATTATTCGAACCCTTGGTCATGTTCTTTGGTCTCACTAATTCACCCACTACCTTTCAGACGATGATGAACGACATATTCTGGTTTGAAATTGCTGAAGGATGGGTGGTCATTTATATGGACGATATTTTGGTCTTTTCCGACAATCAACAAGATCACATTCGTCATGTCAACCGTATTCTGGCAAAATTAGAGGACCACAAATTGTCATTAAAGCCGGAAAAATGTTGGTTTGACCAACCACAAATTGATTTCCTGGGACTGGTCATTAGTCAGGATTCAATAAAAATGGAACAGGGTAAAATCAAAGTGTTAGCCGAATGGCCCATCCCGACGTCCAAAAGGGAGTTGCAACAGTTTTTGGGTTTTATAAACTTCTATCGTCGATTTGTGGAGGGTTTTGCGTGCGTGGCAAAACCTTTGACCCGATTAACTGGCAAGGTGGACTGGTTGTGGACGGAACTTGAAACTGCGGCCTTTCAGGGACTGAAAGACCTTGTGGCGAGGGAGGTGACTTTGAAAATTCCCGATGATGAGGGTCAATTTCGGGTCGAAGTAGATGCGTCAGACTTTGCAATCGGCGGAATTCTGTCACAAGTAGGAAAGGACAATTTGTGGAGACCCGTAGCTTTCATTTCAAAGTCGCTCAATGATGCGGAAAGGAACTACGAGATCTATGACAAGGAAATGCTGGCAGTTATGCACGCATTCTATGAATGGTCTCACTACCTTAAGGGTGCTAAGGAGACAGTGGAGGTTTTAACCGATCATCAAAACCTCACGTATTTCCGAAAACCACAGAATCTTAACCGACGGCAAGTGTGTTGGGTAACGGATCTACAGGAATACAACTTCGTCATTAAACATCGGTCGGGAAAGTCCAACTCAAAGGCAGATCTATTATCACGACGAGCGGGTCATGAGCGAGGACAAAACGACAATGAGGGTGTTATCTTGTTAAAAGAACACTTGTTTGTCCGAATTTTCGATGATGATAGAGCACTGGAGGAAATTGTGGATCGCATCAGGAAGATCCCAAAGCGTCAATGGGAGAAGCAGGTCGTGAAAGGGCTAGAAGAAGGCGACGGGGATTTCAAAGTAGAAAAGGGATTAGTGGAATGGAAGGGTCGCGTGTATGTACCCGCCATCAAACGCATTCGGGGGGAGATCATCCAAATTCACCATTTGTGGGGGCACTCGGGAATCGCCAAGACAGTGGAACAGCTTACACGCAATTATTGGTGGCCAAATATGCGCCGAGACGTTGAAGAGTATATTACTGGCTGTGAAACCTGTCAACGCGCAAAGCCTGATCGTCAACCAAGGGCTGCGCCACTTGTACCCAATGAGATACCGCAAGAACCATGGGAGGTCATATCTGTGGATTTAATGGGACCACTGCCAGAGTCAAAAGGGAACGACATGATCATGGTCGTTGTAGACCGCTTCACTAAAAAAGCTTATTTCTTGCCAACGACATCATCCGTTACGTCACAAGGGGTAGCAGTCTTAATGAGTGTTACGATTTCTTTCCCTTTCGTTAATGGACTCATTTTATTATATAATCATCGTTATGCGTTTCATGGACGCTCGTCTCTTTTAGCTACTTTACCTTCACATTTCCTTTCTTAGGTATTTAGCTGTACGTTTCCTTTTATATTTCTCTTGTTCTTTTACATATATAAACCGTCTTGTAAAGTAGCTAGACTTCAGTTCCAACTTAATCGAATTCTTCTCTCAACCTCTGAACAAAACTCCTCGCTCTCATCTTCGAGCTCGTCGTTAATTTGACCTTTGTCATCGTTTGACTTAGCGTCCAGAACTTGTCCAGTAGGCTGGGAGCAGACCGAGACTCTGCTTGCCACTGTTGACTTAGAACAAACTGCGTTGAGAGCATCGATCTTAACACAAGTTGGAACTCACAGAACCGCTCAGTGTTTCTACACTAGCCAGACACCATTGATACCAGAACCTCAAACCTCAGACCACCGAACGGCTCTGTCCGTTTCAGACGAAAATATTATCTAGATCGACGAGAGGTTTTTCCGTCGACTACAGGAACAGGGTGGTTTTTCCGCTCAGGAACTAAGAAGAAAAACGAACCAGTACCAGCATCCCTCTTTGAAGGTGATTATATTGAAGGAGACGGAAAGGAAGTCCTCCCAGATAACGTTTGGATTGAGTGGATCAACGAAGATCTAGAAGAGGACTTTTACTCTCTATTTTATCCACCCACTGAAGAACCAGAATCCTCCTGGTGGAACGAATTCCTCAGTCTCTCTGGAGCACCACCACAGGACAGATACGCACTCCAAGACAAAGGGAAACAGCCTTGGAGAGACTTTCTAGAACAGAAACAGATCGAACAAAGTCTATTTGGAGATCCAGAATCAGGGAAGAAGAAAGACGAAACAGGAGAACCTACAGATCCGAAAGAAGAAACAGAAAAGATGGCATCCGACGTAGCAGCACCTGCCTCTAAAGGAGATATCAAACCGCAGCCTATGCGCGTTTTTACAGGAAAACGAACCGAAGCGAAGGCTTTCATTGGAAGTCTTGAAGATTACTTTGTTTTGAATGATGATAACTATAAAAACAAAGCACAGAAGCAGATTCGATTTACTCTTGCCTGTCTTGGGCAGGAACTCGATGATTGGAAAGTCCTGATCAAGGATGAATTGGACGATGAAGAAGAAACAACCCTTACTTGGACGAATTGGGCAGAATTCAAGAAACGTTTCTTAGCCGATTGGGGTGAAGTTAATAGCGCTCTCAGAGCGCTGAACAATCTAGCCAATCTCAGAGTAGGGGGCGACGTTTCAGTCCCTGAATATATCAGAAAATTTCGCATGGAAATCGGTACTTCAGGATTGAAAGGAACTACTGCACAGCTCCAGGCCTTTGTCAAAGGACTCCCCGAAAGTATTGCTACAAAGATACTTGAAGCAAACGTTCTATCCATGAAAGAAGCGTATGAAAAGGCAGAACAGCTTCATGGCGCTTGGGAAATGATGCGAGCGCTTGGAAGAAAACCAGGACAAGGGAACCGCTCCAATTTTAATCGAAACACCAATAATAGGGGCGGATTAACCCAATCAGTAAATGCTATGCCCACTGGACGTTTGACAGATGAGCAAAAGGAGGAATACATGAAATCTGGAAAATGTTTCAGATGTGGAAACCAGGGGCACGTTTCAAGGAATTGTCCCAAACGAAACACCACGTCAAACGCCTCCTTCAGGGCCTCCTCATCATTTCAGAATAAGGGGATCAGATCTATCCCTGAAGATGCACCCAAGGAAAAGAAAGATGACCCAGTTGCAAGCATCAGAGCGATCCTTGCTGGGATGAAGGCCGATGAACGAGAAGGTCTTCTCAATGAACTCGAGAACGAGGGTTTTTAACCCGGAAGCGTCATACAGCGGTTGGCACTTCCATAACAAATGGACATTCACAGTTAGCGCTCGATTCTGTAATAGTAAGATCGAATAATGACAAGCGCCTTTCAATTTCTGTGGAAACATCCAATTTACCCGCTGAAACTTCGGCTCTAATCGATTGTGGAGCAGAAGGGAACTTTATTGACAAAGAAGTAACCACCAAGTTATCAAAAGAAAAATTGCGAAAACCAATCAAAGTCAGAAACGCAGATGGAACAGTTAACACTAATGGAATAATCACACATCGAGTCCATATTCAATATTCGATTGGAGGAAAACGATACAGCAACTGGTTTCTAATCACTAAATTAGGAGATCAACGATTAATTTTGGGGATCCCTTGGTTAGAAGAAAACAATCCTACTATTGATTGGAGAAATAAAACGATACACCTCATCGATGAACAACGGAATGGAGGAACTATCTGGCAAATGGCATTGGGCATGATCATCTCACCTGGAAAAATACAAATGGATCCCATCAAACTCGCAGGAATAGCTGACTGGCCAGTACCATCAACAGTTAAACAAGTCCGATCATTCCTAGGTTTTGGAAACTTTTACAGACGTTTTATTGGAAACTTTGCAGCAATCGCAAAACCACTCACAGATCTAACCAAGAAAACGGAACCATTTGACTGGAATAATGAGCGACAACTTGCCTTTGACACCCTAAAGCAACGGTTCGCCTCTATGCCAGTATTGTTAATGCCAAATCCTGCAAAACCGTTCATCCTTCAAACCGACGCCTCCAATAAAGCAATTGGAGCGGTACTGAAACAGGCTGATGAATCTGGAGCACTCCATCCATGTGGATTTATATCCCATGCATTAACACCAACGGAACAGAATTATCAAATTTATGACAGAGAACTGCTTGCAATCATCAAGGGACTTGCAGTATGGCGCCATCTATTACATGGTTCTCCTCACACGATCATCGTCCATTGTGATCACAAGAACTTGTCTTACTACCGAACTGCTCAACGCTTAACACCTCGACAAGCTCGGTGGTCATCATTGCTATCTGAATATGATCTTCGTATTGAACATATACCCGGCACAAAAATGTTCGAAGCAGATGCATTATCCAGACGACCAGATCATATGGGAAATGATGAGGAACAAACTACTGTCACAGTTTTGCCGGATGACCGATTTATTTGACTAATCAATGATGATCTTGCCAGCGAATTAAAGAAATACATGGCAAACGACGATTTTGGACGCATCCTTATTGAAGTTATCACTAAGCAAAGGGCACCACCAATTAAATCCAAACTACAAGACTGGACATACACTCATGGTATCGTTTATTACTTGGGCAGGATTTATGTGCCTGATCGAATTGAGTTGCGCACTCGATTAATTAAGGAGATACATGAAGCATTATCTTCAGGACACCCTGGACGATTGAAAACACTAGCACTTTTGAAGCGTGATTATTGGTGGCCTGGAATGTATAGACATGTCAAAGAATGGGTTGAAGGTTGCGCACTTTGCCAGCAAATGAAAGTCAATACTCACCCAAATTCACCGGCATTAATCCCTATCCCATCAAAAGCTACACACCCATTTCAGCAGGTCACACTTGATTTCATCACTGATCTTCCTGTTTCCGAAGGCTTTGACTCCATATTGGTCACGGTGGACCATGGCCTTACGAAGGGGGTAATTTTCACCCCTTGCAACAAGACGATCGATGCTTTAGGAACTGCAGATCTTTATATCTCTGAAATATTTAAACGCTTTGGACTCCCCGACATCCTAATCTCTGATAGAGGACCACAATTCTCTGCTAAAGTATTTCAAGAAATACGAAAAGCTTTAGGAATCGACCACAGGATGAGCACAGCCTATCATCCTCAGACAGATGGAGAAACTGAACGTGTAAATCAAGAACTCGAGATCTATCTTCGAATGTTCTGCACAAATGAACCCCATAAATGGAAGCCACTATTACCCATTGCTGAATTTGCACACAATAACCGATATCACGACACAATAAAAACATCCCCATTTCAACTCATGTACGGATCAGATCCGATCGCTATCCCTACAGCAGCAATCAAAATGACTGCACCAGCAGCAGAAGAACGCCTTCAAATGCTTCGAAAAGCCAGAGAAGAAGCTCTAGCTGCTCATGAACTTGCTAGACAAATGGTCGCTCATAGATACAGAGACAAGTCAATCAGATTCGAAAAAGGCGACAAAGTCTGGCTCGAAAACAAGAATCTCCACATTCCGTATCAATCAAGAAAGCTAGCACCAAAACGAGAAGGACCCTTCCAGGTTGAACAAGTTATGGGACCAGTTACTTATAAATTGAAATTACCAAAACAATGGCGCATTCATCCTGTGTTTCATGCATCGCTCCTCACCCCATATAAGGAAACCTCAATGCACGGTCCGAATTTCACTATGCCACCTCCTGATATGGTTAATGGACAAGAAGAGTTTGAGATTGAGGCTATCCTTGGACATCGGAAACGCGGAGCCGGCTATCAATACCTAGTCAAATGGAAAGGCTATGGAGCAAATGATAATACCTGGGAACCAGAACGACATCTAGACAATGCTGCGGATATTCTGGTAGAATATAAAAACAGAAGAAACCTCTGAAACAGTCAACACAATGACTTATTATCGCACCAACCTCCAGTTAAAACATAATATCCGTTATGTCAAAAGATTCTGCAGAACTGTTGGACGATACACTCCCACTGTCAAAACCAGATACTCTGTCACGCAGATGTTTGTTCCCGCTTTCAAACACCCCTCCAAACGAACACTTTCTATATATCAGAAACTGAAATACGTTCCAATGATGTCAAAACCGCCTAAAGTATCACGATTACCTCCTCACAAACGAACGCATCCACAAGGCCATACAGAGATCCCATATAATGCTTTATCAAAGTATCTTCCCCAGTATCATTGCCTCTCTTTTGATCTAGGAGAACTACCCACATTTCAGGAAGCCAAATCACATTATCTTCCAGCATCAGTTCACCCTTGTTTTCAATATGACAACGTTTATCACAGGGTTTGGTTACGACGAACCTTCCCTGAATTATCAGAAGCTTTACAATGGATTATCCAGCTCGGCAGAGACATTTCCGCGGAACAATGGCAATATGAATGACGAATGAACATAAGGGGAAGTGAAAATTTTAACTGCACACGAGCGCAAATGGAAATAACACTTGCAACCGAACGATATTACGATCTTCTGAACCAAGCAATACAGGCTAGCATGAACAATCCAGAAATACGTGTTACACGACATGCACACCCTGAACAAATCCGTATTCCACACCCTGACGATGCAAGAACCCGATCAGAACAAGAAGAAGCAGCTAGGAACTCTCGTGAGAACTTTCTCAGAACCAGGGAACCTGAGATCGAAGAGATCTTAGCTTTGGACTCCGACGATGAGATTTGGGATATTTAAACCACACTCAACGGTCTAGTCCCATCATATCGATACAGCATGTCCACAATCGTCGTCATCGCCTACCTTGTCGCTTTCGCCTTTGCGCTCTTGGTCACAGCTTGTGGCCATTGTTATGACCCTTCTCTCGCCGCCTCCCCGTTCCTCGCCACCGCCCATGACCTCCCTATTGAGGTCTTCGTTACCACCACCACCACCGTCGACGACTACCTTTTCCCGAATTGGCCCGCCTCTCCCTCATCCACCGTCGCCGACCTTCATCAACATCCAGATGAGCTCGCGGATTTCGTTATTGAAGAAGAGGCACCCCTACCCGCTCTACCCGCACCACCTCTCGCTAGGGTCCCTAACGCCACTCTTCTTCGGGCTCAGGAAGCCCTCGCCACCTTCATCGTTGACTATCAACTTTTCGCCGGACCCCTCGACGCCATGCTCAATACCGCCCTCACCACCGACCCTCACACCATCACGGATGAAGAACGCGATGCAATCCTTGAACAAACGGTCCAGCTCGACTATATCACAAGGACATTGCAATGGCGGTTTGAGACCGCTAACCACGACATCAATACCATTGCCGAATGGTTGAAATCGCGAAGGGATCATGGGTGGACAAATGGTGGAAACCATGGTTGGGGAACAGGTTAAGAAGTCGGTGACTTCTTGCATACGAAGGGGGTAATGTTACGATTTCTTTCCCTTTCGTTAATGGACTCATTTTATTATATAATCATCGTTATGCGTTTCATGGACGCTCGTCTCTTTTAGCTACTTTACCTTCACATTTCCTTTCTTAGGTATTTAGCTGTACGTTTCCTTTTATATTTCTCTTGTTCTTTTACATATATAAACCGTCTTGTAAAGTAGCTAGACTTCAGTTCCAACTTAATCGAATTCTTCTCTCAACCTCTGAACAAAACTCCTCGCTCTCATCTTCGAGCTCGTCGTTAATTTGACCTTTGTCATCGTTTGACTTAGCGTCCAGAACTTGTCCAGTAGGCTGGGAGCAGACCGAGACTCTGCTTGCCACTGTTGACTTAGAACAAACTGCGTTGAGAGCATCGATCTTAACAATGAGGGATAACGTGTTCAGGGACCATGGATTACCGCGCAAGGTCATCAGTGATCAAGGACCTCAGTTCGCATCAAAGTTTATGGACGATCTTTATGGCATGTTGGGGATCAAACCCAACCGATCAACCGCCTATCACCCGCAAACTGATGGACAAACAGAGCGCGTCAATCAGGAGGTTAAGGAATTCCTGACAATGTTTGTTAACCATAGGCAAGACAATTGGAGTGATTGGCTATCGATAGCGCAGTTTTGTCACAACGACCGAGTACATGCATCTACGGGGTTCTCACCATTCTTCATGAACTATGGACGTCATCCACATAAAGGCCTTAGTCCCACATACAAGCCGAAAGTAGTGGCAGTAGAAATGTTGGTGGATGAATTAAAGGACGTCCACTCGCAAGCACGAGCGGCGCTAGAAAAGACGGCAACTATGATGAAAACACGGTATGATGCAGGCAAATCCCAGGCTCGGCAATACAAACCCGGTGACAAGGTTTACCTCAGCACGGAGAATTTACTGGTTATTCGCGCAACAAAGAAATTGGATGGCAAGTTCGTAGGGCCACTGGAAGTTGTTGAAAAGATTGGTGAGTCGGCATACCAGTTAAAGGTTCCAGCCTCCTGGAAGGTCTACAATGTATTCAACGAGGTTCTCCTTAAACCGTACAAAGAACCGGGGTTCCCAAACCAAAAGGAAAAAATCGCACAACGACAAGAGGCTGTTACAATTTCTTTTCCTTTCATTGACAGACTTACTTTATTATATAATCATCGTTATGCGTTTCATGGACGCTCATCTCCTTTAGCTACTTTACCTTCACATTTCCTTTCTTAGGTATTTAGCTGTACGTTTCCTTTTATATTTCTTTTGTTCTTTTACGTATATAAACCTTCTTGTAAAGTAGCTAGACTCCAGTTCCAACTTAATTGAATTCTTCTCTCGACCTCTGAACAAAACTCCTCGCTCTCATTCTTTGAGCTTGTCGTTTATTTGACCTTTGTCATCGTTTGACTTAGTGTCCAGAACTTGTCCAGTAGGCTGGGAGCAGACCGAGATTCTGCTTGCCACTGTTGACTTAGAACGAACTGCGTTGAGAGCATCGATCTTAACAGAGGCGCAGATGGTCGAGGAATCCTCAGACAACAAATACAAAGTTGAGGAAGTTATGGACAGCCGAGTAAGTGGACGTGGTGGCGGACGACTGGAGTACTTAGTCAAATGGAAGAACTATCCTGTAGAGGACTCCACTTGGGAACCTGCAGAAAACCTCGAAAATGCCCAAAAGGAGGTTCAGAAGTTCCATAAAGCTAACCCCGCTGCACCACAATGCCTTGTCAACACATGAGACTTGCATTACCGCAAGTGGCAGAATCATACGGACACACGCGCACCCAAGCGGTTATTTGGATGGGAAGATGGAAAATTCGAGCGGGAGTACCTCGAAAAGCTGAAACGGAACTGGCAGAGATGGAAAGGGGATCGGTGGGACATATACGCGGAAAAGGACACGGAAGGGGTGTTCTCAAGAGACCTTGAGCGTGGCAGGCCGGTTAAACCTGCGCTTCATTCCCCCACGGCACAACCCATAGCGTCGACTTCCCGGGATGTGAAGTCTTGAGGAGAGGGCTATGTTACAACCTTACAATTTTCTATGGATTTTTCTATATTTTTATCTATTTTCCTTGGGGCTCTACGACGACTTCTCTGAATATGGACAACAACTCCCACCCCTAACGGGATACTCCGAGGGCTTAGATCAGCAAGTGGCTGTACCGCGGCATATGGGGTTATAGGGGCTAAGACTCTGGGCGAGTCCAGGCGGTTCTAGATGGTAGGCCTGGGTCTTGTAGCTGCACGTGCACAGCCTAGCGGCTGCGCAGTCTGTGCGCACAGACCAGGCGTTGGGGTATATAAGGAGGGTGTCTTGTAGGTACGAGTCTCTAAGACTCTAGATAGTTTCCTCCTACCAGGATTCTGTTCTATTGTGTTTTCAATCTATTCTTTTACCTCTCATCTTACGAGGCTTGTGGTTGTGGTGGGATCTGTCCTAACATCTTTAAGGAGACACAAATTGGATCTCAAAGACACATGAGATGGTGGGAATACCTATCTTGGTTCAACTTTGAGATGAAATATCTCAAAGGAGAAAAAAACAAAGTAGCGGACAGTTTATCACACTACTATGCTAATGATGGACCTAATGAGGTCCATGATGTCACAGCATATGTTAATGCCAATTTGAGGTTGGATCCAGAAGGAGAAGATCTCTCTCTAAATAGATGAAATGAGTTAAACCAATCTCATTCTCGTCTAGCAATCATAGAATCAGAGGATAGTCTGGTTCAGGATAGAGTAGAGGATTGAGAAATCAAGTCCAGAGAGCTGAATTATAACAAGGAAGCCAAACAACTCAAGGTTCCTAGACTCAACCTTGAAAACAATTCTCTAAAACTTGTCTTGAATTGTATTCCCAAGGAATATGTCAATGACAAGTTTTTTGTGGAAATTTGGAAGAATGTAGATCAATTCAAAAGGTTTGATCTAAAGAAAGGGATCCTATGGACTACCAACAGGATCGGACAGAGAGTAGTCTGTGTTCCTAATGGACTATTCAAAGGTAAAAGCATTAAAGGCGTCATAATCAATGCCTGTCACATCACTTTGGGCCGCTTGGGAATGCACAAGACGCTAGGCTATATCCAGCATTGGTTTTGGTGGCCCAACATTGCTGCGGATGTAGAGGATTTCTGCAAATCCTGTGGAAAATGTCAAACGACAAAGGTCTCACAACAAAGGACACCAAGATGGCTCCATACAATGCCTATCCCCATGAGACCTTGGGAAAGTATTGGTATGGATTTTGTCGGTCCATTTACTGAAGTAGAAGGATCAAACTATGTCCTTCTAGTTATCTGTAGGATGACCACTATGGTCCACCTACTCCCTACACAGACGAACATATCAGCTAAGGGAATAGCAGAACTGTTCGTCAAAGAAATTGTTAGACTCCATGGTGTACCAGAGTCTATTGTATCTGACAGGGATACAAAGTTCACATCCATATTTTGGAGTGAACTCAGTAAAATTTTGGGACAACAACTTGTTAAGATCGATGCTCTCAACGTAGTTCGTTCTTCAGTCAACAGTGGCAAGCAGAGTCTCGGTCTGCTCCCAGCCTACTGGACAAGTTCTGGACACTAAGTCAAGCAATGACAAAGGTCAAAGTAGACGACGAGCTCGAGAAGATGAGAGCGTGGCGTTTCGTTCAGATGTTGAGAGAAGAATTCGATTAAGTTGGAACTAAAGAACATAGACGTACATGAGAGGCTTTATATACTAAAAGAACAAGGGAAATATGAAAGGAGTTATACAGCTAATTGCCTGAGAAAGGAAATGTGAAGGTCAATAGCTAAAAGGAATTGAGCATCCATGGAACGCATAGCAATGGTTATGTAATTATAATGATCCGTTAACGAAAGGGAAAGAAATTGTAACATTACCCCCTTCGTATGCAAGAAGTCACCAACTTTAACCTGTTCCCCAACCATGATTCCTGCCATTTGTCCAGCTGTGATCTCGCCGCAATTTCAACCACTCGGCGATGGTGTTGATATTGTGATTAGCGGTTTTGAACCGCCATTGCAAAGTTCTTGTAATATGATCCAGCTGGATCGTTTGCTCAAGGATGGCATCACGCTCTTCATCTGTGATAGTATGAGGGTCGGTGGTGAGGGTAGTGTTGAGCATGGCATTGAGAGGTCCAGCAAAGAGCTGATAATTGACAATGAAAGTGGAGAGGGCTTCCTGAGCCCGAAGGAGAGTGGCGTTAGGGGTCCGGGTGAGAGGTAGTGTTGGCGGAGCAGGTAGGGGTGCTTCTTCCTCAATAAGGAAGTCAGCAAGCTCATCGGGATGCTGATGGAGGTCGGTGATGGTAGAGGGAGGGGAAGCGGGCCAATCCGGAAAAAGATATTTGTCTATAGTGGTGGCGGTGGTAATGAAGACCTCAATAGGGAGGTCATGGGCGGTGGTGAGGAATGGGGAGGCGGCGGCAAAAGAGGGGTCATAATAGTGGCCACAGGCTGTGACCGAGAGCACAAAAGCAAAGGCGACAAGGTAAGCGATGATGACGACGGCAGACATGTTGTATCGATAGGATGAGGAAAATGAGACCACTAAGTGCAGTTTAAATATCCCAAATTTCATCATCGGAGTCCAAAGCTAAGATCTCTTCGATCTCAGGTTCTCTGGTTCTGAGAAAGTTCTCACGAGAATTCCTTGCCGCTTCTTCTTGTTCTGATCGGGTTCCTGCATCGTCAGGGTGTTGAATACGAATTTGATCAGGGCGTTCATGCTGAGTGACGCGTATTTCTGGATTGTCCATGCTATCCTGTATTGCTCGGTTCAGGAGAGTGTAATATTGTTCAGTTGCAAGTGTTATTTCCATTTGCGCTCGTGTGTGGTTAAAATTTTCACTTCCCCTTATATTCATTTGCTGTTCATATTGCCATTGTTCCGCGGAGATGTCTCAACCTAACTGAATAATTTGTTGTAAAGCCTCTGATAGTTCAGGGAAGGTTCGTCGTAACCAAACCCTGTGATAAACGTTGTCATATTGAAAACAAGGGTGAACTGATGCTGGAAGGTAATGTGATTCGGCTTCCTGAAATGTGGGTAACTCCCCTAGATCAAAAGAGAAATGGTGGTACTGAGGAAGATATTTTGGCAAGGCGTTATATGGAATCTCTGTGTGTCCTTGCAGATGTGTTCACTTGTGAGGAGGTAGTCGTGATACTTTGGGTGGTTTTGACATCATCGGAACGTATTTCAGTTTTTGATATATGGAGAGTGTTTGTTTGGAAGGGTGTTTAAAGGCAGGAACAAACATCTGCGTGACAGAGTATCTGGTTTTGACAGTAGGAGTGTATCGTCCAACAGTTCTGCAGAATCTTTTGACATAACGGATATTATGCTTTAATTGGAGGTTGGTGCGATGATAAGTCATTGTGTTTGACTGTTTCAGAGGTTTCTTCTGCTTTTATACTCTACCAGAATATCCACAGCATTGCCTAGATGTTGTTCTGGTTCCCAGGTATTATCATTTGCTCCGTAGCCTTTCCATTTGACTAGGTATTGATAACCGGCTCTGCGTTTCCGATGTCCAAGGATGGCCTCAATCTCAAACTCTTCTTGTCCACTAACCACATCAGGAGGTGGCATGGTGAAATTCGGACCATGCATTGAGGTTTCCTTATATGGGGTAAGGAGCAATGCATGAAACACAGGATGAATGCACCATTGATTTGGTAATTTTAATTTATAAGTAACTGGTCCCATGACTTGTTCAACCTGGAAGGGTCCTTCTCGTTTTGGTGCTAGCTTTCTTGATTGATACGGAATATGGAGATTCTTGTTTTCGAGCCAGACTTTGTCACCTTTTTCGAATCTGATTGACTTGTCTCTGTATCTATGAGCGACCATTTGTCTAGCAAGTTCATGAGCAGCTAGAGCTTCTTCTCTGGCTTTTCAAAGCATTTGAAGGCGTTCTTCTGCTGCTGGTGCAGTCATCTTGATTGCTGCTGTAGGGATAGCGATCTGATCTGATCCATACATGAGTTGAAATGGGGATGTTTTTATTGTATCGTGATATCGGTTATTGTGTGCAAATTCAGCAATGGGTAATAGTGGCTTCCATTTATGGGGTTCATTTGTGCAGAACATTCGAAGATAGATCTCGAGTTCTTGATTTACACGTTCAGTTTCTCCATCTGTCTGAGGATGATAGGCTGTGCTCATCCTGTGATCTATTCCTAAAGCTTTTCGTATTTCTTGAAATACTTTAGCAGAGAATTGTGGTCCTCTATCAGAGATTAGGATGTCAGGGAGTCCAAAGCGTTTAAATATTTCAGAGATATAAAGATCTGCAGTTCCTAAAGCATCGATCGTCTTGTTGCAAGGGGTGAAAATTACCCCCTTCGTAAGGCCATGGTCCACCATGACCAATATGGAATCAAAGCCTTCGGAAATAGGAAGATCAGTGATGAAATTGAGTGTGACCTGCTGAAATGGGCGTGTAGCTTTTGATGGAATAGGGATTAATGCCGGTGAATTTGGGTGAGTATTGACTTTCATTTGTTGGCAGAGTGCGCAACCTTCAACCCATTCTTTGACATGTCTATACATTCCAGGCCACCAGTAATCACGCTTCAAAAGCGCTAGTGTCTTCAGTCGTCCAGGATGTCCAGAAGATAATGCTTCATGTATTTCCTTGATTAACTGAGTGCGCAACTCAATTCGGTCAGGAACATAGATCTTGCCTAGGTAATAAACGATGCCATGAGTATATGTCCAGTCTTGCAGTTTTGATTTAATCGGGGGCGCCCTTTGTTTAGTGATAACTTCAATAAGGATGCGTCCAAAATCATCATTTGCCATATATTTCTTTAATTCACTGGCAAGATCATCATTGATCAGTCGAATAAATCAATCATTTGGCAGAACAGTGACAGTAGTTTGTTCTTCATCATTTCCCATGTGATCTGGTCGTCTGGATAATGCATCTGCTTCGAACATTTTTGTTCCAGGTACATGTTCAATATGAAGATCAAATTCAGATAACAATGATGACCACCGAGCTTGTCGAGGTGTTAAGCGTTGAGCAGTTCGGTAGTAGGACAAGTTCTTGTGATCACAATGGACGATGATCGTGTGAGGAGAACCATGTAATAGATGGCGCCATACTGCAAGTCCCTTGATGATTGCAAGCAGTTCTCTGTCATAAATTTGGTAATTCTGTTCCATTGGTGTTAACGCATGGGATATAAATCCACATGGATGGAGTACTCCAGATTCATCAGCCTGTTTCAGTACCGCTCCAATTGCTTTGTTAGAGGCGTCGGTTTGAAGGATGAACAGTTTTGCAGGATTTGGCATTAACAACACTGGCATAGAGGCAAACCATTGCTTTAGGGTGTCAAAGGCAAGTCGGCGCTCATTTTTCCAGTCAAATGGTTCCACTTTCTTGGTTAGATCTGTGAGCGGTTTTGTGATTGCTGCAAAATTTCCAATAAAACGTCTGTAAAAGTTCCCAAAACCTAGGAATGATCGGACTTGTTTAACTGTTGATGGTATTGGCCAATCGGCTATTCCTGCAAGTTTGATAGGATCCATTCGTATTTTTCCAGGTGAGATGATCATGCCTAGAAATTCGACTTCTTGAACAGCGAATTTGCATTTTTCTAATTTCAGGAATAGATTGTTCTCTTCCAACTGATCGAGGACTCTCTTTGTTTGTTCTTCTAGTTCGTTTAAGTTCTGAGAACATATCAGGATGTCGTCCATGTAGATAACGAGCCATCCTTCATTAATCATATCTCTGAAGTATTCGTTCATCATGGTTTGGAATGTGGATGGCAAATTGCATAGGCCAAAGAACATAACAGTTGGTTCATATAGTCCTCTGTTGGTAATGAAAGCAGCTTTCCATTCGTCACCTTTCTTGATCCTGACGTTGTTATATCCCCATCGGAGGTCTAATTTGGTGAAATATTGTGCGCCAGCAAGTTTTGTAAGGAGATCGGATACTAGGGGCAATGGATATGCATTCTTGATTGTCCAATCATTTAGATATCTATAATCCTGGCATGGCCGAAGCACACCACTTTCCTTTTCTGAGACAAAGAAAAACGGCGATGCTTGAGGAGATTTCGACGGTTTGATGTATCCTTTAGCTAGCTGTTCTTTAATCCATTCATCTAACGATGACTGTTCTTTGATTGATAACGGATAAATCTTGCTAACTTTAGGACTAAAACCGGTTTTCAAATCAATAGCATGATCCCAAGTTCTGGAGGTTGGGAATTGTTCTGATGCCTTTTTCTCAAAGACTGAGCGCCATTTCCCATATTCTGATGGTAATTCTGTTTTTGGTTCATCCTTTTTCAACTGATGTTCTAATGCTTGAGATGCTGATGTCTTGACTCTGATCCAGTAATTGTCTTCTCCCCATTGTTGATTGTCTAATGCCATTTGCCAGATAGTTCCTTCATTTCGTTGTTCATCGATGAGGTGTATCGTTTTATCTCTCCAATCAATAGTAGGATTGTTTTCTTCTAACCAAGGGATTCCCAAAATTAATCGCTGATCTCCCAATCTAGTGATTAGAAACCAGTTGTTGTATCGTTTTCCTCCAATTGAATATTGAATGTGGACTCGGTGTGTGATCATTCCATTAGTGTTAACCGTTCCATCTGCGTTTCTAACTCTAATTGGTTTTCGCAATTTTTCTTTTGGTAACTTGGTGGTTACTTCTTCGTCAATAAAATTCCCTTCTGCTCCACAATCGATTAGAGCTGAAGTTTCAGTGGGTAAATTGGATGTCTCCACAGAAATTGAAAGGCGCTTGTCATTATTTGATCTTACTATTACAGAATCAAGCACTAACTGTGAATGTCCATTTGTTATGGAAGTGTCAACCGCTGTGTGACGCTTCCGGGTTAAAAACCCTCGTTCTTGAGTTCATTAAGAAGACCTTCTTGTTCATCGGCCTTCATTCCAGCAAGGATTGCTCTGATACTTGCAACTGGATCGTCTTGTTTGTCCTTGGGCACATCTTCAGGGATAGATCTGATCCCCTTATTCTGAAACGATGAGGAGGCTCTGAAGGAGGCGTTTGACGTGGTGTTTCGTTTGGGACAATTCCTTGAAACATGCCCCTGATTTCCACATCTGAAACATTTCCCAGATTTCATGTATTCCTCCTTTTGTTCATCTGTCAAATGTCCGGTGGACATTGCATTTACTGATTGGGTTGATCCGCCCCTATTATTGGTGTTTTGATTAAAAATGGAGCGATTCCCTTGTCCTGGTTTTCGCCCAAGCACTCGCATCATTTCCCAAGCACCATGAAGCTGTTCTGCCTTCTCATATGCTTCTTTCATGGATAGAACGTTCGCTTCTAAGATCTTTGTAGCGATACTTTCAGGGAGCCCTTTGACAAAAGCCTGGAGCTGCGCAGTTGTTCCTTTCAAACCTGAGGTACCAATTCCCATGTGGAATTTTCTGATATATTCAGGGACTGAAACGTCACCCCCTACTTTGAGATTGGCTAAATTGTTCAGCGCTCTGAGAGCGCTATTAACTTCGCCCCAATCGGCTAAGAACCACTTCTTGAATTCTGCCCAGTTTGTCCAAGTAAGGGTTGTTTCTTCTTCATCATCTAATTCATCCTTGATCAGGACTTTCCAGTCGTCGAGTTCCTGCCCAAGACAGGCAAGAGTGAATCGAATCTGCTTCTGTGCTTTGCCTTTATAATTATCGTCATTTAAAACAAAGTAATCTTCAAGACTTCCAATGAAAGCCTTTGCTTCGGTTTGTTTTCCTGTAAAAACACGCATAGGCTGCGGTTTGATATCTCCGAATAGATTTGTTTCGATCTGTTTCTGTTCTTGGAATTCTATCCAAGGCTGTAGTTCTCCTTCCCTATGTGCGTATCGCTCTCGTCCTGCAATATCAGCAAAATTAAGATATTCGTTCCACCAGGAGAGTTCTGGTTCGTTTGTAGGTGGTTTGAATAACGAAAGAAATCCTTCTTTGTGTTCTTTGTTTATCCAATCAATCCAAATGTCGTCTGGGAAGGCGTCCTCTGGTCCTTCAGTGTAATCACCTTCAAAGAGGGATACTGGTACTGGTTCGTTCTTCTTCTTAGTTCCTGAGCAGAAAAACCACCCTTTTCCTGTAGTTGATGCAAAGACTTCCTTTTGATCTAGATAATACTTTCGTCTGAAACGGACAGAGCCATTCGGGGGTCTGAGGTTCAAGGTTCTGGTATCAATGGTGTCTGGCTAGTGTAGAAACACTGAGTGGTTCTGGGAGTTCCAACTTGTGTTAAGATCGATGCTCTCAACGTAGTTCGTTCTTCAGTCAACAGTGGCAAGCAGAGTCTCGGTCTGCTCCCAGCCTACTGGACAAGTTCTGGACACTAAGTCAAGCAATGACAAAGGTCAAAGTAGATGACGAGCTCGAGAAGATGAGAGCGTGGCATTTCGTTCAGATGTTGAGAGAAGAATTCGATTAAGTTGGAACTAAAGAACATAGACGTACATGAGAGGCTTTATATACTAAAAGAACAAGGGAAATATGAAAGGAGTTATACAGCTAATTGCCTGAGAAAGGAAATGTGAAGGTCAATAGCTAAAAGGAATTGAGCATCCATGGAACGCATAGCAATGGTTATGTAATTATAATGCTCCGTTAATGAAAGGGAAAGAAATTGTAACACAACTATTGATGTTGTCATCATACCACCCTCAAACTGATGGCTCTTCGGAGAGAGCCATCCAGACAATGTCTCAAATACTGAGATCATTAGTAAACAACTACCAAGACAACTGGAAGTCTCAACTACCCATGGTTGAGTTTGCAATGAACTCAGCAATCAGCGATTCCACTGGCTACTCTCCATTTGAATTGAATTATGGATGGATACCCAGAATGATTCAAGGAATCGATTACAAGGCATCACATGCAGGAGTAAAACAATTCATTGAGAACATCGGGGATGTTCTCGATAAAATGTTTGATAAATTAACCGCTCAACGCATGCATCAAGCAGTAATGGCAAATAAACATTGTCAGGAAGGGCAAACCTTCCAGGAAGGGGATCTAGTATTCCTATCAATGGAAAACATTAGCCTCCCAAAGGGACAAGCCCGAAAACTTTGCCCAAAGTATTTAGGACCTTACAAGGTCCTGGAAACCTTTCCAGATTGATCCACATACAAGATCGATCCACTGCTGGACTTGAAAGCAAGACACATCCATGACATCTTCCATGAAAAGGTCCTTAAACCAGTCATTGAAAACGACTCAAAGAAGTTTCCCAAGAGGGAAACTCAAGTTCACTACAATATTGGGAATGACCCGGAACAAGAATGGGTTGTTCAATTGATAGAAGACCATCAATGGTCTCCTAAATTATTATTCAAGGTACATTGGGAATTAGGAGACTCCACTTGGGAACCTCTGGAAATTGTAAATGAACTTGAAGCCCTAGATCAATATCTAGAGCTTGAGGGTGTAAAAACACCCTTGGATTTATGTTGTGTGTAAAACATGCTTTGTGGCAGTGAAACAGCTCATTGGCCAGTGGAGCTTCCCAGGGAAATTTCCAACCCCAACAACAAAAATGCAAATTATTTTCTCACAAAACTTAACCACAAACATGTCAGCTGAACAACACGACCGTCATGACTCGAGGAGAGAGGAGCATAGTGCCTCTCCTCACAAGAGGAAATTGAACTGACAAGGTTCTAAACACTCAAGGAGATCCCCATCTCCTCTCAACAAATATGATGTGGCATCAATTCTAAATCAACTGGTCCCAGACTGGGAAATACATCAAGAGACACACCTGCCTCTCCATCCAAAACGATGCGCAGACTGCACAAAATTCTTGAAACATGTTGTTGAAACGACACAAGGTGGCTCATTTGCCATCTTTCTAGAAAAACAAAAGAAACACTGGCAGAAAGTCCTGCACAATGAGATGTGGGAAGAACTAGACAATGTACAACGCTGGTCTCAGGAGGAGTGAGAGACGAATCTTGGAGCTTGAGGAAGAGCTCAATAAATATCAACAGAGAGTCTCTCAACTCTCACAAGAAAACAAGAACTTCGAAAAGAAAATTGACGAGATGTCTCAAATGTCAAGGAGCAAAAAATCCTCAGGGCTGGCTCATGCCAGCAGGGAAGAGGCTCACCCAGATGAGCATCGGAATAAACAAAAACGAGAAAGCTCTCCCATCAGAGCTTGCTGCTCCGCTGCACCTCATCACCAAATCTCTCCCGCACCTCTGGCGCCCATTGAGGAAGGTCCTGCACCCACCCTCCTCTTGCCCACTTCCGTTCCTCCCCTTTCTACAAAAGGGAAAGCAAGGAGGACGATGTATGAGATGGACTCGGACTTTGACAGTGAATGCAAAGTCAATTCAATGGCCCCTTCCCTGTCGGGCAATGAGGAGGGGCTTAGAACCGCACTCAACGAGTCAAGATGTGAGCACACCCAAGGAATGCACCGTGTAGAAGGGGAAAACCTGTCTTCCTCCTCTAGAATGATAATAGACAACACTCCCCTCTCCGCAAGGATTGAGGGTGCCTTGTCTCAACCAGGGAAATATGAGTGTTACAAGCTCACACTCACAACCTAACCACAAGCCTCGCAGAGGAGAGGGCAGAGAAGAGGGGGGAAGGAATGTATTAGAACTACTACAATGATAACATAAGGCTCATAAACAGAGCATAAGGGAAACCATCTAGAGTTTAAAGAGACTCCAGCTATCTACCAAGGCCCTTATATACTTCTCCTGGAGACCCCTAGCCACCATAAGTCCCATCGGCACCTCCACAGCCATACGCGCCCAGACCATATGTCTTGCTGTGCATCCTATTGTCCATGCGTCTTGGGCGCTGCCACCTGTCAATCATTTAATAGACCAGGCCTGGCCCTTTCCCATGATGTCCGGCCTTCCCGCGGACTGCTCTAGACTCCCATAATGGGCCGCGCTACCTCCCAGGCTTCCCGCAATCCCCACTGGTGATCCTCCTGCCTTAACGAGCCTCCAAGCCCCTGTGCTGTCCCTGTGGCTGATCCTAGTGATGCACTGATGTGATCCCAAGGTGCCATCACTCAGGGTCTGATCCCCTGTGCTTATTATATCCTTGGTTGGCTCAACCAACTGCTGTCCTGTCTTCTAGTGAGCGCTGCCATGCACTAACCCACATGAAGTGTTCCCATGGTCCTCCTAAGGTCCCAGACCTTGTGCCAATGATGCAGAGTGATGCCTGATCACCCTATGAATAAATCCAAAAATTAGATGCTAGGATTGGTTCCTAACAATGAGCCGCCCACAGGTACCAGGAGGACTAAGAACAGGCAATTCCCTCCAGGACACCAAGACTCCCTCATTGGGGAACCTGCTTCCTTCAGAATGGGAACCATTAGCCAGTTCTACAGGCTGGGAATATTCAGGCACGTCTGCGTCAAAGCAAGCTCATATTTGGAAGGAGATGCTATGCATCTCTGGGCAAAACATTCATCCACCAAAAAATGGTACTGGATGAATGGCAAGCCCATGCAAATGGCAAGAAAGGCATCAAAAGTGCCTCTCGACCAGAGATCCATTGCTCAGCAATGGGCAGTCAGAGAAGCCACTGCTTCAGGGTTTCTCCCATTGGATGATCTGTCAAGGGAACCCGACGTTGAGGGAATGGCCAGAAGAAAGGAATTTCCTCCTTCCATCTGACGAGAGATCAACGGTTGTTCCAACATCCACGACATTATGGTGTGGATGTTCCTTAAAATGATGGAACCTCACCCAAGTGAGGGAACCGTCAACTGGTTCTGGTGGCTGACATGCCACATGCTTAAGGAACTGGGCCTCTTCAAGAGGACAGTTTCCAGACTTGGACTTCAGGAGGAAGGACTGATCGAGTATGCCCCATGCTGACTCATGCACGAGGGGGAGTTTACTCTCGATGATATAGTCACACACTTTCACAGGTGCAGACTAACCAGCAGCAACTGTGACTCCCTGTTCAGGGACTTCACTAGAAACCATATTGTTGGCATGGAACGGCCAAGCGAACCTGACTGGAGCAGAGTCCACCCAGTCCCAAGGGTCTCGAGACCCTCAATGTCCCAGCAAAAGAAAGGGAAAGGGAAAAGAGGGAAACTTCTTGCAGAACACCTCAAAAGAGGCTTAAAACTCGATCAGAGGACTGAAACACCAGTCCTCCCTTATTGCGAGGAAGCTCCAGTTGGGTATATTCCCCCAACCTCAACTAGGGTTGGTGCTGACCCTCCTTCAGGATCTGGAAATCCCTCGTCCTCAGCGATGGATGTTGAAGGTTCCCCCATGGGACCTATATGAGCCTGGATGACCTTGTCGTCACAAAAGGAGATTTCTCCTTCCAACTGTCAATTCATAAGATTGTACCTTCAGGACAATCTGGTTGGGAGGGTGTGAGGGCTCTGTGTCGTTCCTCTGGGGAGCCCTCATCTTGTTATATTGGGACTGTTCATTGAGTGCATTTATAGAATGCACTTTATCTTTTTATTTATGCATAGTGATGCACATGACCTTATGTCGTGCGCCCAAATAATTACATAATGTTAGTTTACTTTTTTCTTGTCTACCACGTTGCACACCCAATAAAAATTGGTTCAGTGTACAATGCACTGCAAGAATTAAGTAAGAAACCAATAACCATTACACACCCATTCTCCCCATTCCACTCAATATACAATGTTTGCTTTCATCATCACCCTCGCCTACCTCATCACTTTCGCCCTCACCCTCCTGATCACTGCATGTGGTCACTGTTACATTGAACCCATCGCCGCTGCCTCCCCCTTCCTCTCCACCACCCATGACCTCCCTCTTGAGGTCTTTGTCACCACCACCACCACCATCAATGATTTTGTCTGGGCAGACCTCCCAGAACTCCACCAGCACCTGGAAGAACTCGCCATGCCCATCATCCTGGACCCTGCTACCCATATCCCCTACATCCATTGCCCTCACCACTCTGTCCTTTCCCCTGTCTCCAAAGCCCTCAGCACCCTCGTTGTCAACTTCAACCACCTCTCTGCCCCCCTCAATTCTGTCACCAACCTCATGCTTTCCGCCAACCCTCAATGCCTCACCTATGAAGAATGTGACAATCTATGGGAGCACGCTAAACAACTGGAGCACGTCACAAAAAGCCTCCAATGGCACATCAAGGCCGCCAACAAGGACCTGGATGGCATCATCAAATGGATCAAGTCCAGACGAGACCATGGCTGGACCACAGACGCACAATGGTAGAAGTCAGTGACTTCTCACATATGAAGGGGGTAATGTTACAATCTTCCTTCTCCTTCTGTGATGGACACTTTTATATTACATCATCATTGCTATGTGGTTTAGTGGACGCTTATCTCCTTTAGCTATTTCCTTCACATTTCCTTTCATAGGTAGGTAGCTGCGCATGTTGTGCACTCCTTTTTATAGTTTCCCTTGTTCTCAAAACATATATAAATCCTCGAGTACCATGTACATTCTTTAGTTCCAACTTAATCAAATCCAACTCCCAATTTTGACTCGAACTCCTTGCTCTCCTTCTCTTGAGCTCATCGTCGACTTAAAGACCTTTGTCATCATTTGACTTAGTGTCCAGAACCTGTCCAGTAGGCTGGGAGTGTTACAAGCTCACACTCACAACCTAAACCACAAGCCTCGCAGAGGAGAGGATAGAGAAGAGAGGGGAAGGGAATGTATTAAGACTACTACAAACAGTAACCTAGGCCCATAGACAGAGCGTAAGGAAAACCATCTAGAGTCTAAAGAGACTCCAGCTATCTACCAAGGCCCTTATATACTCCTCCTAGAGACCCCTAGCCACCATAAGTCCCATCGGCACCTCCACAGCTGTTACAATCTCTTTCCCTTTCGTTAATGGACTTTTACAATTACATAACCATTGCTATGCGTTTCATGGACGCTCAACTCCTTTTAGCTATTGACCTTCACCTTTCCTTTCTCAGGTAATTAGCTGTACAATTCCTTTTATATTTCCCTTGTTCTTTTAGTATATAAAGCCTCTCATGTACGTCTATACTCTTTAGTTCCAACTTAATCGAATTATTCTCTCAACCTCTAAACAAAACTCCTCGCTCTCATCTTCTTGAGCTCGTTGTTTACTTTAGCCTTTGTCATCGTTTGACTTAGTGCCCAGAACTTGTCCAGTAGGCTGGGAGCAGACCAAGACTCTGCTTGCCACTGTTGACTTAGAACAAACTGTGTTGAGAGCATCGATCTTAACACAAGTTGGAACTCCCAGAACTGCTCAGTGTTTCTACACTAGCCAGACACCATTGATACCAGAACCTCGAACCTCAGACCCCCGAATGGCTCTGTCTGTTTCAGACGAAAGTATTATCTAGATCGAAAGGAAGTCTTTCCATCAACTACAGGAACAGGGTGGTTTTTCCGCTCAGGAACTAAGAGAAAGAACGAACCAGTACCAGAATCCCTCTTTAAAGGTGATTACATTGAAGGACCAGAGGACGCCTTTCCAGACAACGTTTGGATTGATTGGGTAAACAAAGAACACGAAGAAGGATTTCTTTCGTTATTTAAACCACCTACAGACGAACCAGAACTCTCTTGGTGGAACGAATATCTCAAGCTTGCTGATATAGCAGAACGAGATCAATACGCACTTAAGGAAGGAGAACTACAGCCTTGGATAGAATTCCAAGAACAGAAACAGATTGAAACAAATATATTCAGAGATCCAGAATCAGGGAAGAAGAAAGACGAAACAGGAGAACCTACAGATCCGAAAGAAGAAACAGAAAAGATGGCATCTGACGCAGCAGCACCTGCCTCTAAAGGAGATATCAAACTGCAGCCTATGTGTGTTTTTACAGGAAAACAAACCGAAGCAAAGGCTTTCATTGGAAGTCTTGAAGATTACTTTGTTTTAAATGACGATAACTATAAAGGCAAAGCACAGAAACAGATTCAATTTACTCTTGCCTGTCTGGGGCAGGAACTCGATGATTGGAAAGTCCTGATCAAGGATGAATTAGATGATGAAGAAGAAACAACCCTTACTTGGACAAATTGGGCAGAATTCAAGAAGTGTTTCTTAGCCGATTGGGGTGAAGTTAATAGCGCTCTCAGAGCGCTAAACAATCTAGCCAATCTCAGAGTAGGGGGTGATGTTTCAGTCCCTGAATATATCAGAAAATTCCGCATGGAGATTGGTACCTCAGGTTTGAAAGGAACAACTGCGCAGCTCCAGGCTTTTGTCAAAGGGCTCCCTGAAAGTATCGCTACAAAGATCTTAGAAGCGAACATTCTATCCATGAAAGAAGCATATGAGAAGGCAGAACAGCTTCATGGCGCTTGGGAAATGATGCAAGCGCTTGGGCGAAAACCAGGACAAGGGAATCGCTCCAATTTTAATCGAAACACCAATAATAGGGGCAGATCAATCCGATCAGTAAATGCGATGCCCACCGGACATTTGACAGATGAACAAAAGGAGGAATACATGAAATCTGGAAAGTGTTTCAGATGTGGAAACCAGGGGCATGTTTCAAGGAATTGTCCCAAGCGAAACACCACGTCAAATGCCTCCTTCAGAGCCTCCTCATCGTTTCAGAATAAGGGGATTAGATCTATCCCTGAAGATGCACCCAAAGAGAAGAAAGACAATCCAGTTGCAAATATTAGAGCGATCCTTACTGGAATGAAGGCTGATGAACGAGAAAGTCTTCTTAATGAACTCGAGAACGAGGGTTTTTAACCCGGAAGCGTCACACAGCGGTTGGCACTTCCATAACGAATGGACATTCACAGTTAGCGCTTGATTCTGTAATAGTAAGATCGAATAATGACAAGTGCCTTTCAATTTCTGTGGAGACATCCAATTTACCCGCTGAAACTTCAGCTCTAATTGATTGTGGAGCAGAAGGGAATTTTATTGACAAAGAAGTAACCACCAAGTTACCAAAAGAAAAATTACGAAAACCAATTAGAGTCAGAAACGCAGATGAAACGGTTAACACTAATGGAATGATCACACATCGAGTCCACATTCAATATTCAATTGGAGGAAAACGATACAGCAACTGGTTTCTAATCACTAGATTGGGAGATCAACGATTAATTTTGGGAATCCCTTGGTTAGAAGAAAACAATCCTACTATTGATTGGAGAAATAAAACGATACACCTCATCAATGAACAACGGAATGAAGGAACTATCTGGCAAATGGCATTGGACAATCAACAATGGGGAGAAGACGATTACTGGATTTGTTACAATTTCTTTTCTCCTCTTTGTGAGCAGACCAATTATTACTTAATCATAGCTATGCGTTTCCTGGACGCTTATTTCCTTTTAGCTTTACCTTTCACTTTTCCTTTCTAAGGTAGTTAGCTATACATTTCCTTTTACGTTTTCCTTGTTCTTTTAGTATATAAAGGCTCTCATGTATGCTTCTACTCCTTAGTTCCAACTTAATCGAATTCTTCTCTCAACCTCTGAACTAAACTCCTCGCTCTCATCTCTTTGAGCTTGTCGTTTATTTGACCTTTGTCATTGTTTGACTTAGTGTCCAGAACTTGTCCAGTAGGCTGGGAGTAGACCGAGATTCTGCTTGCCACTGTTGACTTAGAACGAATTGCGTTGAGAGCATCGATCTTAACACAAGTTGGAACTCACAGAACCGCTCAGTGTTTCTACACTAGCCAGACACCATTGATACCAGAACCTCGAACCTCAGACCCCCGAACGGCTCTGCCCGTTTTAGACGAAAGTATTATCTAGATCGACGAGAAGTTTTTCCATCGACTACAGGAACAGGGTGGTTTTTCCGCTCAGGAACTAAAAAGAAGAACGAACCAGTACCAGCATCCCTCTTTGAAGGTGATTATATTGAAGGAAACGGAAGAGACGTCTTCCCAGACAACGTTTGGATCGATTGGATCAACGAAGATCTAAAAGAGGATTTTTACTCTCTATTTTACCCACCTACTGAAGAACCAGAATCCTCCTGGTGGAACGAATTCCTCAGTCTTTCCGGAGCACCGTCACAGGACCGATACGCACTCCAAGACAAGGGATTACAACCTTGGAGAGACTTCCTAGAACAGAAACAGATCGAACAAAGTTTATTTGGAGATACAGAATCAGGAAAGAAGAAAGACGAAACAAGAGAACCAGAAGAACCAAAAGGAGGAACAGAAAAGATGGCAACCGATGCAGCAGCACCCGCCTCTAAAGGAGATATCAAACCGCAGCCTATGCGTGTTTTTACAGGAAAAAGAACCGAGGCAAAGGCTTTCATTGGAAGTCTTGAAGATTACTTTGTCTTAAATGACGATAATTATAAAGGCAAAGCACAGAAACAGATTCGATTTACTCTTGCCTGTCTTGGGCAGGAACTCGACGATTGGAAAGTCCTGATCAAGGATGAGTTAGATGATGAGGAAGAAAGAACCCTTACTTGGACGAACTGGGCAGAATTCAAGAAGCGTTTCCTAGCTGATTGGGGAGAAGTCAATAGTGCTCTCAGAGCGCTGAACAATCTAGCCAATCTCAGAGTAGGGGGTGATGTTTCAGTCCCTGAATATATCAGAAAATTCCGCATGGAGATCGGTACTTCAGGATTGAAAGGAACAACTGCGCAGCTCCAGGCCTTTGTTAAAGGACTCCCTGAAAGTATCGCTACAAAGATCCTTGAAGCGAATGTTTTATCCATGAAGGAAGCATATGAGAAGGCAGAACAGCTTCATGGCGCTTGGGAAATGATGCGAGCGCTTGGGCGAAAACCAGGACAAGGGAACCGCTCCAATTTTAATCGAAACACCAATAATAGGGGCGGATTAACCCAATCAGTAAATGCTATGCCCACTGGACGTTTGACAGATGAGCAAAAGGAGGAATACATGAAATCTGGAAAATGTTTCAGATGTGGAAACCAGGGGCACGTTTCAAGGAATTGTCCCAAACGAAACACCACGTCAAACGCCTCCTTCAGGGCCTCCTCATCGTTTCAGAATAAGGGGATCAGATCCATCCCTGAAGATGCACTCAAGGAAAAGAAAGATGACCCAGTTGCAAGCATCAGAGCGATCCTTGCTGGGATGAAGGCCGATGAACGAGAAGGTCTTCTCAACAAACTCGAAAACGAGGGTTTTTAACCCGGAAGCGTCATACAGCGGTTGACACTTCCATAACAAATGGACATTCACAGTTAGCGCTTGATTCTGTAATAGTAAGATTGAATAATGACAAGCGCCTTTCAATTTCTGTGGAGACGTCCGATTTACCCGCTGACACTTCAGCTCTAATCGATTGTGGAGCAGAAGGAAATTTTATTGACGAAGAAGTAACCACCAAGTTATCAAAAGAAAAATTGCGAAAACCAATCAAAGTCAGAAACGCAGATGGAACGGTTAACACTAATGGAATAATCACACATCGAGTCCATATTCAATATTCGATTGGAGGAAAACGATACAGCAACTGGTTTCTAATCACTAAATTAGGAGATCAACGATTAATTTTGGGGATCCCTTGGTTAGAAGAAAACAATCCTACTATTGATTGGAGAGATAAAATGATACACCTCATCGATGAACAACGGAATGAAGGAATTATCTGGCAAATGGCATTGGACAATCAACAATGGGGAGAAGACGATTACTGGATCAGAGTTAAAACATCAGCATCTCAAGCGTTAGAACATCAGTTGAAAAAGGATGAACCAAAAACGGAACTACCATCAGAATATGGGAAATGGCGCTCAGTCTTTGAGAAAAAGGCATCAGAACGATTCCCAACTTCCAGAACTTGGGATCACGCTATCGATTTGAAAACCGGTTTTAGTCCTAAAGTTAGCAAGATCTATCTGTTATCAATCAAAGAACAGTCGTCGCTGGACGAATGGATTGAAGAACAGCTAGCTAAAGGCTACATCAAACCGTCGAAATCTCCTCAAGCATCGCCATTCTTCTTTGTCTCAAAAAAGGAAAGTGGTGCGCTTCGGCCGTGCCAAGATTATAGATATTTGAACAATTGGACAATCAAGAATGCATACCCATTACCCCTAGTATCCGACCTCCTTACAAAACTCGCTGGTGCACAATATTTCACCAAATTAGACCTCCGATGGGGATATAATAACGTCAGGATCAAGAAAGGGGACGAATGGAAAGCTGCTTTCATTACCAACAGAGGATTATACGAACCAACTGTTATGTTCTTTGGCTTATGCAATTCGCCATCTACATTCCAAACTATGATGAACGAATACTTCAGAGACATGATTAATGAAGGATGGCTCATTATCTACATGGACGACATCTTAATATGTTCTCAGAATTTGAACGAACTAGAAGAACGAACAAAAAGGGTTCTCGATCGATTAGAAGAGAACGATCTGTTCCTGAAATTAGAAAAATGTAAATTCGCTGTTCAAGAAGTTGAATTTCTGGGCATGATCATCTCACCTGGAAAAATACAAATGGATCCCATCAAACTCGCAGGAATAGCTGATTGGCCAGTACCATCAACGGTTAAACAAGTCCGATCATTCCTAGGTTTTGGAAACTTTTACAGATGTTTTATTGGAAACTTTGCAGCAATCGCAAAACCACTCACAGATCTAACCAAGAAAACGGAACCATTTGACTGGAATAATGAGCGACAACTTGCCTTTGACACCCTAAAGCAACGGTTCGCCTCTATGCCAGTATTGTTAATGCCAAATCCTGCAAAACCGTTCATCCTTCAAACCGACGCCTCCAATAAAGCAATTGGAGCGGTACTGAAACAGGCTGATGAATCTGGAGCACTCCATCCATGTGGATTTATATCCCATGCATTAACACCAACGGAACAGAATTATCAAATTTATGACAGAGAACTGCTTGCAATCATCAAGGAACTTGCAGTATGGCGCCATCTATTACATGGTTCTCCTCACACAATCATCGTCCATTGTGATCACAAGAACTTGTCTTACTACCGAACTGCTCAACGCTTAACACCTCGACAAGCTCGGTGGTCATCATTGCTATCTGAATATGATCTTCGTATTGAACATATACCCGGCACAAAAATGTTCGAAGCAGATGCATTATCCAGACGACCAGATCATATGGGAAATGATGAGGAACAAACTACTGTCACAGTTTTGCCGGATGACCGATTTATTCGACTAATCAATGATGATCTTGCCAGCGAATTAAAGAAATACATGGCAAACGACGATTTTGGACGCATCCTTATTGAAGTTATCACTAAGCAAAGGGCACCACCAATTAAATCCAAACTACAAGACTGGACATACACTCATGGTATCGTTTATTACTTGGGCAGGATTTATGTGCCTGATCGAATTGAGTTGCGCACTCGATTAATTAAGGAGATACATGAAGCATTATCTTCAGGACACCCTGGACGATTGAAAACACTAGCACTTTTGAAGCGTGATTATTGGTGGCCTGGAATGTATAGACATGTCAAAGAATGGGTTGAAGGTTGTGCACTTTGCCAACAGATGAAAGTCAATACCCACCCAAATTCACCGGCATTAATCCCTATTTCATCAAAAGCTACTCGGCCATTTCAACAAGTCACACTGGATTTTATTACCGATCTTCCTATATCTGACGGTTATGACTCCATTCTGGTCACGGTGGACCATGGCCTTACGAAGGGGGTAATTTTTACTCCTTGCAATAAGACGATCGACGCCTTAGGAACTGCAGACCTCTATATCTCTGAAATATTCAAACGCTTTGGACTCCCTGACATCTTAATCTCGGATAGAGGATCGCAATTCTCCGCCAAAGTATTTCAAGAGATACGAAAAGCTCTAGGAATCGACCATAGAATGAGCACAGCCTACCATCCTCAGACAGATGGAGAAACTGAACATGTAAATCAAGAACTCGAAATTTATCTTCGAATGTTCTGCGCAAATGAACCTCATAAATGGAAACCACTACTACCCATCGCTGAATTTGCACATAATAATCGATATCACGACACAATAAAGACATCACCATTTCAACTTATGTACGGATCAGATCCAATCGCTATCCCTACAGCAGCAATCAAGATGACCGCACCAGCAGCAGAAGAACGCCTTCTGATGCTCCGAAAAGCTAGAGAAGAAGCCCTAGCTGCTCACGAACTAGCTAGACAAATGGTCACTCATAGATACAGAGACAAGTCAATCAGATTCGAAAAAGGTGACAAAGTCTGGCTCGAAAACAAGAATCTCCACATTCCATATCAATCAAGAAAGCTAGCACCAAAACGGGAAGGACCCTTCCAGGTTGAACAAGTCATGGGACCAGTTACTTACAAATTGAAATTACCGAAACAATGGCGCATTCATCCTGTGTTTCATGCTTCGCTCCTCACTCCATATAAAGAAACCTCAATGCACGGCCCAAATTTCACTATGCCACCTCCCGATATGGTTAACGGACAAGAAGAGTTTGAGATTGAAGCTATCCTTGGACACCGGAAACGCGGAGCCGGTTATCAATACCTAGTCAAATGGAAAGGCTATGGAGCAAATGATAACACTTGGGAACCGGAACGACATCTAGGCAATGCTGCGGATATCCTGGTTGAGTATAAGAGCAGACGAAACCTCTGAAACGATTAAAGTAATGACTTACTATCGCTCCAACCTACAACTGAAACATAACATTCGCTATGTCAAAAAAATTCTGCAGAACTGTTGGACGATACACTCCTACTGTCAAAACCAGATACTCCGTCACACCGATGTTCGTTCCAGCCTTTAAACATCCTTCCAAACGAACGCTCTCTACATATCAAAAACTGAAATACGTCCCAATGATGTCAAAACCACCTAAAGTATCACGATTACCTCCTCACAAACGAACACATCCGCAAGGACACACAGAAATCCCATATAATGCTTTACCAAAATATCTTCCCCAGTATCATCGCCTCTCTTTTGATCTAGGAGAACTACCCACATTTCAGGAGGCTGAATCGCATTATCTCCCAACGTCGGTTCACCCTTGTTTTCTATATGATAACGTTTATCACAGGGTTTGGTTACGACGAACCTTCCCTGAACTATCAGAAGCTTTACAACGAATTATTCAGTTAGGTCGAGACATCTCCACGGAACAATGGCAATATGAACGGCGAATGAATATAAGAGGAAGTGAAAATTTTAACCGCACACAAGCGCAGATGGAAATAGCACTGGCAACCGAGCAATATTACGTTCTTTTGAACCAAGCAATACAGGATAGCATGAACAATCCAGAGATACATGTCACACGGCATGAACGCCCTGATCAAATTCGTATTCCACATCCTGACAATGCAAGAACCCGATCAGAACAAGAAGAAGCGACTAGGAACTCCCATGAGAACTTTCTCAGAACTAGAGAACCTGAGATCGAAGAGATCTTAGCTTTGGACTCCGATGATGAGATTTGGGATATTTAAACCACGCCTGTTGGATTCATCCTCCTCATTCTATTGATACAACATGTCCGCCATCGTCATCGTCGCCTACCTCGTCGCTTTCGCATTCGCGCTTTTGGTCACAGCCTGTGGCCACTGCTACAACCCATCCTTTGCCCGCGCCTCCCCGTTTCTTGCCACCGCCCACGATCTCCCTATCGAGATCTTTGTTACCACCACCACCACCATCGACGAATACCTCTTCCCGGACTGGCCAGCCTCTCCCACTTCCACCATCGCCGACTTACACCAACATCCGGCCGAACTCGACGAAGTCCTCGAACCGATCTTTGAGGAAGAAATCCCTCTTCCCATCCCTCCGGCACCACCCCTCGCTCGAATCCCCAACGCCACTCTTCTTAGAGCCCAAGAAGCCCTCGCAACGATGATTGTCGACTATCAACAATTCGCCAGTCCTATCGATGCCATGCTCAACGTCGTCATCACCACCGATCCCCATACTATCACGGACGAAGAACGTGACGCTATCCTAGAGCAGACGATCCAACTGGATTACATCACAAGGACGTTACAATGGCGGTTCGAAACCGCTAACCACGACATCAACACCATTGCCAAATGGTTGAAATCGAGGCGTGATCATGGCTGGACGAACGGTGGGAATCACGGTTGGGGAATGGGTTAAGAAGTCGGTGACTTCTTGCATACAAAGGGGGTAATGTTACAATTTCTTTTCTCCTCTTTGTGAGCAGACCAATTATTACTTAATCATAGCTATGCATTTCCTGGATGCTTATTTCCTTTTAGCTTTACCTTTCACTTTTCCTTTCTAAGGTAGTTAGCTATACATTTCCTTTTACGTTTTCCTTGTTCTTTTAGTATATAAAGGCTCTCATGTATGCTTCTACTCCTTAGTTCCAACTTAATCGAATTCTTCTCTCAACCTCTGAACTAAACTCCTCGCTCTCATCTCTTTGAGCTTGTCGTTTATTTGACCTTTGTCATTGTTAGTGTCCAGAACTTGTCCAGTAGGCTGGGAGTAGACCGAGATTCTGCTTGCCACTGTTGACTTAGAACGAATTGCGTTGAGAGCATCGATCTTAACAGGATCAGAGTCAAGACATCAGCATCTCAAGCGTTAGAACATCAGTTGAAAAAGGATGAACCAAAAACAGAATTACCATCAGAATATGGGAAATGGCGCTCAGTCTTTGAGAAAAAGGCATCAGAACGATTCCCAACCTCCAGAACTTGGGATCATGCTATCGATTTGAAAACCGGTTTTAGTCCTAAAGTTAGCAAGATCTATCTGTTATCAATCAAAGAACAGTCATCGCTGGACAAATGGATTGAAGAACAGCTAGCTAAAGGATACATCAAACTGTCGAAATCCCCTCAAGCATCGCCGTTTTTCTTTGTCTCAAAGAAGGAAAGTGGTGCGCTTCGGCCGTGCCAAGATTATAGATATTTAAACGATTGGACAATCAAGAATGCATACCCATTACCCCTAGTATCCGATCTCCTTACAAAACTCACTGGTGCACAATATTTTACCAAATTAGACCTCCAATGGGGGTATAATAACGTCAGGATCAAGAAGGGGGACGAATGGAAAGCTGCTTTCATTACCAACAGAGGATTATATGAACCAACGGTTATGTTCTTCGGCCTATGCAATTCGCCATCTACATTCCAAACTATGATGAACGAATACTTCAGAGACATGATTAATGAAGGATGGCTCATTATCTACATGGATGATATCTTGATATGTTCTCAGAATTTGAATGAACTAGAAGAACGGACAAAAAGGGTTCTTGATCGATTGGAGGAGAATGATCTGTTCCTGAAATTAGAAAAATGTAAATTCGCTGTTCAAGAAGTTGAATTTCTGGGCATGATCATCTCACCTGGAAAAATACGAATGGATCCTATCAAACTTGCAGGAATAGCCGATTGGCCAGTACCATCAACGGTTAAACAAGTCCGATCATTCCTAGGTTTTGGGAACTTTTACCAACGTTTTATTGGAAATTTTGCAGCAATTGCAAAAACACTCACAGATCTGACCAAGAAAGCGGAACCATTCAACTGGAATAATGAACGTCAACTTGCCTTTGACACCTTAAAGCAACGGTTTGCCTCTATGCCAGTTTTGTTAATGCCAAATCCTGCAAAACCATTCATCCTTCAAACTGATGCCTCTAACAAAGCAATTGGAGCAGTACTAAAACAGGCTGATGAATCTGGAGCACTTCATCCATGTGGATTTATATCCCATGCGCTAACACCAACGGAACAGAATTACCAAATCTATGACAGAGAATTGCTTGCAATCATCAAGGGACTTGCAGTTTGGCGCCATCTATTACATGGTTCTCCTCATACGATCATCGTCCATTGTGATCATAAGAATTTGTCCTATTATCGAACTGCTCAACACTTAACACCTCAACAAGCTTGATGGTCATCATTATTATCTGAATTTGATCTTCATATTGAACATGTACCTGGAACAAAAATGTTCGAAGCAGATGCATTATCTAGATGACCAGATCACATGGGAAATGATGAAGAACAAACTACTGTCACTGTTCTACCAAATGACCGATTTATTCGACTAATCAACGATGATCTTGCCAGCGAATTAAAGAAATATATGGCAAATGATGACTTTGGACGCATCCTCATTGAAGTTATCACTAAACAAAGAGCACCACCAATTAAATTGAAACTGCAGGACTGGACATATATTCATGGCATCGTCTATTACCTGGGCAAAATTTATGTTCCTGATCGCATTGAACTACGAACTCGGTTAATCAAGGAGACACATGAAGCACTATCTTCAGGACATCCCAGACGATTGAAGACACTAGCGCTTTTGAAACATGATTACTGGTGGCCTGGGATGTATAGACATGTTAAAGAATGGGTTGAAGGATGTGCACTTTGTCAGCAGATGAAAGTCAATACTCACCCAAATTCACTGGCATTAATCCCTATTCCATCAAAAGCTACACGCCCATTTCAGCAGGTCACACTCAATTTCATCACGGATCTTCCTATTTCTGATGGCTTTGATTCCATATTGGTCATGGTGGACCATGGCCTTACGAAGGGGGTAATTTTCACTCCCTGCAACAAGACGATTGATGCTCTAGGAACTGCAGACATTTATATCTCTGAAATATTCAAACGCTTTGGACTCCCTGACATCCTAATCTCTGATAGAGGACCACAATTCTCCGCTAAAGTATTTCAAGAAATACGAAAAGCTTTAGGAATTGACCACAGGATGAGCACAGCCTATCATCCTCAGACAGATGGAGAAACTGAACATGTAAATCAAGAACTCGAAATTTATCTTCGAATGTTCTGCGCAAATGAACCCAATAAATGGAAACCACTATTACCCATCGCTGAATTTGCACACAATAACCGATATCATGACACAATAAAGACATCACCATTTCAACTTATGTATGGATCAGATCCAATCGCTATCCCTACAGCTGCAATCAAAATGACCACACCAGCAGCAGAAGAACGCCTTCAGATGCTTCGAAAAGCTAGAGAAGAAGCTCTAGCTGCTCACGAACTTGCTAGACAAATGGTCGCTCATAGATACAGAGACAAGTCAATCAGATTCGAAAAAGGTGACAAAGTCTGGCTCAAAAACAAGAATCTCCACATTCCGTATCAATCAAGAAAGCTAGCACCAAAACGAGAAGGACCCTTCCAGGTTGAACAAGTCATGGGACCAGTTACTTATAAATTGAAATTACCAAAACAATGGTGCATTCACCCTGTGTTTCATGCATCGCTTCTCACCCCATATAAGGAAACCTCAATGCATGGTCCAAATTTCACGATGCCACCTCCCGATATGGTTAATGGACAAAAAGAGTTTGAGATTGAGGCCATCCTTGGACATCGGAAACGCGGAGCCGGTTATCAATACTTAGTCAAATGGAAAGGCTATGGAGCAAATGATAACACTTGGGAACCGGAACGACATCTGGGCAATGCTGCGGATATTCTGGTAGAATATAAAAACAGAAGAAACCTCTGAAACAGTCAACATAATGACTTATTATCGCACCAACCTCCAATTAAAACATAATATCCGCTATGTCAAAAGATTCTGCAGAACTGTTGGACGATACACTCCTACTGTCAAAACCAGATACTCTGTCATGCAGATGTTCATCCCTGCCTTTAAACACCCCTCCAAACGAATGCTCTCTATATACAGTGACCTGCAAAACTGTTGCAATGATTGGCAAATTTGGAAGGATTGGTAAATATCAGAACAAATAAAATAGATAAAATTAATCAAAAATAAAGTGTGATAGAGTAGCATCTGAGCATAAGAATGAGCTCCTAATAATGTTGTTTGGTTATGTGGTTCATGAGATATAAAATGTTTTCTTAACCAATGCCATTGCAACAGTTTTGCAGGTGCCATGATGATTTCCAAAATCAGTGTCTAGGAGTCATGTGACTTGGTTACATGTCACATGACTATGTTGAACATGTTGAACATATGCCAAATATGCCACAACAACACTTGCTACTCACCATGCACCCCATCTCTGCTGCTCAAAAGGCTGATATCATCTCTCTCCTCACTGCTGGCCACTCTGCACATGAAGTGTCTTCCATCATGGGAGTACACACCAGCACTATATCCAGACTTCGAAGGAAGCACTGCCCCTACCTCCCCATGTCAGCTGGAGGCCGCCCAACCAAGCTTTCTGGCAGAAATGTCCAACATGCCATTCGCCTCCTCACCTCTGGGAAAGTGAGCACAGCTGTGGAGGCTACCAAAGCACTGCAGGATGTCACCAATGAGTCTATTTCACCTGATACTATGAGGAGACATCTGAAAAAGGCTGGGATGAAGGCAGTAGTGAAGAAGAAGAAGCCATTTCTTACTGCAAGGCATAAGAGGCAGAGGCTGGACTTTGCAGAGGTGCACAGGGATTGGACAGTGGAGGACTGGAAGAGGGTTGTTTGGTCAGATGAGACTAAAATCTATTGTCTGGGGTCAGATGGGAGGAAATGGGCATGGAAGAAGGGTGGAGAGGGCCTCAGTGACAGGCTTGTGCAGGGTACCATGAAGTTTGGTGGAGGATCAGTGATGGTCTGGGGTTGTATGATGTGGGAGGGGCCTGGACTGGCTTGCAAAATTGATGGAAGGATGGATGGGGACCTTTACATCACCATTTTGGATGATGAACTTCAAGGCAGCCTGGATTATTATGGCAAAGGTGTGGCTGACATCATCTTCCAGCAGGACAATGACCCCCAAGCACACATGCAAAAAGGCCAAGGAATGGTTTCAAGAACATCAAATGGAGTGCATGGTGTGGCCAGCACAGTCACCAGATCTCAACCCCATAGAACAACTATGGACACATGTCAAAAGGAGGCTTGGTGAATATGAAAAGCCACCATCTGGTGTCTTGGAGCTGTGGGACAGGATTCAGGATGTGTGGGACAGGATAGAGCCAAAGGTGTGTCAGGATTTGATTGAGAGTATGCCTAGGAGGGTTCAGGCTGTGATTAAGGCAAAGGGGGGCTATACAAAGTATTAGAATATATCAGAAACTGTTTGCATTATGGCACCTGCAAAACCGTTGCAATGGTATTGGCTTGGAAAACATTTTATATCTCATGAACCACATACCCAAACAACATCAGTAGGGGCTCAATGCCATGCTCAGATGCTACTCTATCACATAATAATTTGTATTAATTTTGCCTATTTTACTTGTTCTCATATTTACCAATCTTTCAAATATTCCCAAACATTGCAACAGTTTTGCAGGTCACTGTATCAGAAACTGAAATATGTTCCAATGATGTCAAAACCGCCTAAAGTATCACGATTACCACCTCACAAACGAACGCATCCACATCCACAAGGCTACACAGAAATCCCATATAATGCTTTATCAAAGTATCTTCCCCAGTATCATCGCCTCTCTTTTGATCTAGGAGAACTACCTACATTCCAAGAGGCCAAATCACATTATCTTCCAGCATCAGTCCATCCCTGTTTTCAATATGATAACGTTTATCACAGGGTTTGGTTACGACGAACCTTCCCCGAATTATCAGAAGCTTTACAATGGATTATTCAGTTAGGTCGAGACATCTCCACAGAACAATGGCAATATGAACGGCAAATGAATATAAGGGGAAGTGAAAATTTTAACTGCACACGAGCGCAAATGGAAATAACACTTGCAACTGAACGATATTACACCCTCCTGAACTGAGCAATACAGGACAGCATGGACAATCCAGAAATACGCGTCACTCGGCATGAACGCCCTGATCAAATTTGTATTCAACACCCTGACGATGCAGGAACCCGATCAGAACAAGAAGAAGCGGCAAGGAATTCTCGTGAGAACTTTCTCAGAACTAGAGAACCTGAGATCGAAGAGATCTTAGCTTTGGACTTCGACGACAAAATTTGGGATATTTAAACCACACTCAGTGGTCTTATCCTCCCATCTTACCGATACAACATGTCTGCCATCGTCGTCATCGCCTACCTTGTTGCCTTCGCCTTTGCGCTTCTGGTCACAGCCTGTGGCCATTATTATGATTCATCTTTCACTGCCGCCTCCCCGTTCCTCGCCACCACTCACGACCTCCCCATTGAGGTCTTCATCACCACCACCACTACCATCGACGAATATCTCTTCCCGGATTGGCCCACCTCCCCTCCCTCTACCATTGCCGACCTTCATCAGCATCCAAACAAGCTCGTTGACTTCCTCATTGAGGAAGAGGCACCCTTACCCACTCCACCTGCACCACCTCTCACTCGGACCCCTAACGCCACTTTTCTTCGGGCTCAGGAAGCCCTCGCCACTTTCATTGTCGATTACCAACTCTTCACCAGACCGCTTGACGCCATGCTCAACACCGCCCTCACCACCAACCCTCATACCATCACAGATGAGGAACGCAACGCAATCCTCGAGCAAACAGTCCAACTCAACTATATCACAAGGACCTTACAATGGCGGTTTGAAACCGCTAACCATGACATCAACACCATTGCCGAATGGTTGAAATCGTGGCGAGATCATGGTTGGACTAATGGTGGGAATCATGGTTGGGGAACAGGTTAAGAAGTCAGCGACTTCTTGCATATGAAGGGGGTAATGTTACAATCTCTTTCCCTTTCGTTAACGGACTTTTACAATTACATAACCATTGCTATGCGTTTCATGGACGCTCAACTCCTTTTAGCTATTGACCTTCACCTTTCCTTTCTCAGGTAATGAGCTGTACAATTCCTTTTATATTTCCCTTGTTCTTTTAGTATATAAAGCCTCTCATGTACGTCTATACTCTTTAGTTCCAACTTAATCGAATTATTCTCTCAACCTCTAAACAAAACTCCTCGCTCTCATCTTCTTGAGCTCGTTGTTTACTTTAGCCTTTGTCATCGTTTGACTTAGTGCCCAGAACTTGTCCAGTAGGCTGGGAGCAGACCGAGACTCTGCTTGCCACTGTTGACTTAGAACGAACTGTGTTGAGAGCATCGATCTTAACAACAGCCATATGTGCCCAGACCACATGCCCTGCTGCACATCCTATTGTCCATGTGTCTTGGGCACTGCCACCTGTCAATCATTTAATAGACCAGGCCTGGCCCTTTCCCATGATGTCCAGCCTTCCCATGGACTGCTCTAGACTCCCATGATGGGCCGCGCTACCTCCCAGGCTTCCTGCGATCCCCACTGGTGATCCTCCTGCCTTAACGAGCCTTCAAGCCCCTGTGCCATCCCTGTGGCTGATCCTAGTGATGTGCTGATGTGATCCTGAGGTGCCATCACTCAGGGTCTGATCCCCTGTTCTTATTATATCCATGGTTGGCTCAACCAACTGCTGTCCTGTCTTCTAGTGAGCACTGCCATGCGCTAACCCACACAAAGTGTTCCCAGAGTCTTCCTAAGGTCCCAGACCTTATGCCAGTGATGCAGAGTGATGCCTGATCACCCAATGAATAAAACCAAAAATTAGATGCTAGGATCAGATCCTAACAGGGAGCAGACCAAGACTCTGCTTGCCAATGTTGACTTAGAATGAACTGCATTGGGAGCATTGATCTTAACATCTGCAGACTGTACACCCTTGATACATCATGTGCCTTGGATTTTCTTTGCAGTTTCCTCCCACTTTTCCACTGCACAACTTGCTGTTGGAATACCAAGCACACAGGATCTGAGTCATGCGCGGCTGTTCCTTGTCAATTTGTCATGCCACCAGGGACTCCGTGTCATGCGCAACGCATTGCGCCCTGTTTCTTTTGTATTCATATGTATTTTAGCTATGCCATTTATGTTTTTCAAACTTACTTACTTTGTACTGCCTTGACAATGAGCCATTGTATGCTACAAGGCCTATGGCCACCAAATGCGCCTATATTATATCATATTTTGTATATCAGTATGTGCCATCTGAACGAGAACCTCAGTCATTGCCCTCTGCATGTCTGAGGTGAGATACTTACCTTTTTTCCTATTACACCTTACTGATGTACCAGACATTTGTTGTTACAAGCTCATGCTCCTAACACAAACCCACAAGCCTCGCAGAGGAGGGATAGAAGAAGAGGGGGAAGAGAATGTATTAAGACCACTACAATGATAACCTAAGGCTCATAAACAGAGTGTAAGATAAACCATCTAGAGTCTAAAGAGACTCCAACTATCTACCAAGGTCCTTATATACTCCTCCTAGTAGACCCCTAGCCACCATGTCCCATCGGCACTCCCACAGCCGCGACCACCTTAACTCCCTGCCTTGCTGTGCATCCTATTGTATCCATGCTGCTTGGGCGCTGCCACCTGTCAACTGTTTAATAGACCAGGCCTGGCCCATTCCCATGATGTCCGGACTTCCCACAGACTGTCCTAGGCTTCCATTATAGGACGCGCTACCTCCCAGGCTTCCCGTGATCCCCATAGGTGTGTCTCCTGCCATATCAAGCATTGGTATCCTCCTGATGACTTGACCTGATGATGCACTGATGCACTGATGCATTGATGTGATCCCGAGGCACCATCATGCAGGGTTGATCCTCCCTTCCTATTATATCCTTGGCTGGCCCAGCCAACCGCTGTCCTGTCCTCCAGTGAGCGCTCCCATGCACTAACCCACACGAAGTATTCCCTTGGCCTTCCTAAGGTCCCAGACCATGTGCCAATGGTGCTGAGTGATGCCTGATCACCCAATGAATAAAACTGAAAATTAGATGCTAGGATCGGTTCCTAACATTTGTCAGGTAAATATACATACAGTCATTGCCCTCTGCACATCTGAGACATTTGTCAGTGCTCACACTTGCCACAGCCCCCAACCCCCTATCCCAGGGAGGAGTGATGCTCTCAGTCTATGCAGTTTTGTTGTCTCAGATATCTTCAATGGCTTACTGCCATTGCTGGATGCTGTTGTTACCAGGACAGCTCCCAGTTGAACCAATGTCACTGTCACGGCAGCATTGGTTGTCATGTCAATTGATGAAAAGAGGTGTATTGATGGTTGCACAAAGTTGTCAGTGAACGTCATGCAAGTAGGTCTGTAAGGCTCTTGATTATGCCACAAGGTTGGTAGACCCAGGTGCACAACCAGAGGAAACAGAGGAGAAAAGAAAAAGAGAGAAACTCTGTTGTATAGTCTATGACTATGACAATCAAGAGCCTGGGGCTCTTGACACTACAACCAAGACTATATACCCAAAGCCTCACCCCCCTTACTAATCTATCACCTGACTGCCTCACCTCTGCCTCATGCTGACTTGTGGTCCACTAATGTAATCTGGAAGATAAGATCTCCAATAACCCGATAAGAGATTCGAGCTGTTGAGATAAGATAAGATAAGATAAGATCTCAAGATAAGATCTCAAGATAAGATCAAATCGTAACAGATAGTAAGGCAAGCACTACTAACAAATGTAAGTTATTGAAACCTTACTTAGCTAGTGCCTGCACTGCTGTATATTGTTTCAATATGCAATTCTGCCCACAGCAGGGATTTCTGGCAAGGCCAGTCCTTGGGAATCCTTGGGAATCACCAGGAATGGACTGTGATACACTGAATGTGAGTGCTTGAGCAACTGAAAACAATTCAGTTCTATTGAGGAATATCTAAATCAATTTAGCACATAGTTTAATTTTAGTAGATTGCCAACAATGCCCATTGCAGTAACAGCTCTGTATGTTAAGAGGTCTGGGGTTCAAATGTCTTTCCATATGGAACATGATGATATTATCTGAACCACTGAGAGAGGTTGTGAATGGGTGATTGACAGGGTGTCTGATTCCAAATATTGAACATGTACCCAGAAAGAATTATTCAAGATCATACTTTCCTAGGATTTGGAAGGTGCACTTATGTCCAAATTTGGACATAAGGGTGGTCCAGACACGACGCACCTTACCTTCAGCGCTGGCATTCGCTCTAAGCCGCGAGAAATCCGCGTCAAATTCAGAAAGATGCACAATGAATTCGCCGCCCGTAGGTATACCTTCCAGAGCCGGAGGAATGAGAGAAGCGGTTTGTACAGCGGAGAATGATTGCAATTCAGGCAGCGACACTGGGTCGATATGTATAATATCGTCAGTTTCCTAGCTACATCGAAGCCATTAAGAGGAGGTTTCTTGCGGATAGTCGTCCTGTATTATCTCTGTAAACATCACTCGAGGCCATCATGGAGAAGCCATCTTTTCTTCCTGCTGTAGCCTTCGCAAACGAACATATTCTGCCCGAATAGCCTCCATTGGCTCTGGTCCAGTACTAAGACGCGATGAAACATTGCTTAAAAGAGCAAAGTGCGACCTTACAATTGAAGCATACAATCTTGGACAGCCTTGAGCTTGTCTTTACAAGCCCACGCTACTGAAATAGTCCGACCAGAGGCACATGCGGCAAATTCTGCTCAGTCAGTCAATGAAGAGTTCTCGTAAGAGAATATTGCTTTGATACCCTTGACAACAGTATCACATTCCTTTAAAGCACGCGCCTTTGTGGCCTTGAGGAGAGTTTCTTCCTCACGGCGGGACAGAGCATTCATCGCAGACAAAGTCCTCAATAAATAAGGACATACACCATCTGGTAGGAACAAGCTACGTCTCAAATTTCAATATATCAATTTGTATGGGGGTCTTTCGCAATGATGGTCTGATCACGGAATCCCGACCATAAGAGATGGTGCCGTAGGCCAGGACAAGGGCTTTCCGAATATACAGTAATGATCTCACGTAATCACATTCATACTCACCACTTGAATGCGCGTATTTTCACGCGTCGACCATTGATCCATCCTCCATGGACCAAGAATCTTGCTTATTCTTGTTCAAGCGATGGTCTGAGGACTATGAAAGCTTTCAGAAATTGCGGCACCAGTTTGCGTCTCTCCAACAACAAGTAGGTGCCCAACAAAGTTGGTTCTATACTGTTTGACACTGTCGCCGTTTGCCGTGAAGTATGATAATCTTTTTAGCCAATTTCAAGCACTTCAACAGGAAAAAGAAGTCCATACAGGATCAATCGCAGCCGAAGACGCGTCTCTGAACGAACAGAATGCGGCGCAACCAGAGTACGAAACTCTGAGGCAACTGGTACGCAACAATATCTCCTCTCTCTCTCGGAGCAGCTATGACGGGTGTACAGCTTGATTCATCTACCGCAGAAGTGCAGTATCTCAAGGATCAAAACCACAACCTTCATCAAGCTCTGCGCAGACATGAAGAACAGGCTGCCAGCAGCGCTCAGTCAATTTCAAAGCTAGGCACGGAATTACAGAAGTTGGGCTTGGAAAACGAGAATATAAGTAAACAGCGGGATCAATTATCACAGAAATGCGAGGAAATGGTCCATAAGTATGAGGACTTGCAGCGCAATGTTAACATGGCGCATGATGCTAATAAGAATATTGAAGGCCAGGTAGGATTCTTCCACCTTTTAAAAAAAAAAACATAATCCGCTTTTTTTTTCAACTCCCAGGCAGCAGAGGCAGCTCGAAAGATGGAGTTCATTTATGTCGAATTAGCTCGTGTTACCGCGGTATGTCGCTAAATGCATTATCTTTTTATGACTACAACTGTACCAGATGGCCAATCAGTTTGAGGAAGTCGAAGCAAGTCACAAGCAGATGGTAGCTTCCTATGAAAAACGGGTATATTTTGAAACTTTGCTCAATGTCCGGTCCTTAAATGATAGTTATTAGATACAAGACATGATCCAATTACTCAAGGCAAAGGACATGGAAAAAAAGGCACTAAGCGACGATCTAGCAAATTGCCGCGATCACTTGCAAAAACTACGTGATTCGAAAAAGTCTTTAACGTCCACGGTAGCTAATGTCCAGGGCATGGTTAATCAGTCAAGTTTCACATACTTTTTCGATACTGACTTTATGCTCTAGATCGTAAACAAGTTGAATGGCTCCCATACCAGTTCTGCTGATACAACTCAAGCGCGACCAACAATCCACCAACAAAGCTTGCAAAAGAACATCTCAACAGCTGTGCAGAACAAGCCGAGGGACGGCACAGGATCCAACAATCCATGCCAAAAACCGAGCAGTACAACTATCTGGGATTCGAATGCAGCCAGTAACACGACTCAGGCAGTCCCTCGGACAGCGCAAGATCCCGCAGCTGAAAGTTTGCGTGTGCAAACCACCAAAGTATCCATGCCCTTAGCACGCTGTCAAGTGTTCGACGGTTTTGCTCCTATTGTCCCAGACATCATGAACGGAGAAAAAGAGCCCTTCGAACGAAACTTTCTGAAAGCCACGATTGGAGGGGCCATACAATCACTTATAGTCCGGTTTGTCCTCGTATCCTTCCCCCTTTGCCCATTCACCGATTACTTCCGATAGCGTTACGGACAGTCAAACGCCTTTAGCAAAGGCCCGTTGCATCACCACATACTTGTGTCCAAGTCTAGACCACAACCCATGGTGTCCGATTACCCCAGGTGAACACGGATATATGTTTGTTGGCCTGGGCCGAGATAAAGACACGTTTTTGGAACCACAAGACTACAACGTATTTGTGGGTTTGCTCAAAGGCAAGGACAATGAACGTCGAAAATATCGATACATGGGAGTATATCGCGCGGTCCGTGTTTCTCCATTGATCGTGGACGAATGGAATACGCTTTCAGAGTCTGTGCGTAACTTTCTACCTGTTATCATAATAATGACCACGTTTTTCAGGTCAAGGAAATGTATGTGTCGCGGACAAAGGAAAAATCGGGCGATTCCCGTACTTTGGCGCAAATTAGGACCGCTTACGACGAAGGGCAATTGGTAGTTCCATGCGTCAAACTTCAGTGCGTTGATTTTGACAGTATCCTTTTTTCGAAATTAGTAGAGGCAAATTCAATGCCTCTGTCTGTTTCTGGGAATAAGGGGGCGTCCTCGTCTGCCAAGAGGCGACGTATGAGTAATGAGGAATCTGCGCATGGCACCCACAAGAGGAAAATTACCTTCGTTTGATAATTTATCATGACTTATTGGATTAACTTACCATTGGCTTCACTCATTCAATAATACTGCGATGTATATCCCAATGTAATTCTATCGTACTTGATGCTCTTTCGAGTGTGACATTGTGACATCACACCTCAATTATGCCTGGCAACTTGGCGCGCAACCCGCTTGGCGTCCCAGGTTATGGCAAACCATGATGACCATCAATATACGTGACGTACTAATAGTGATGTAGAGCGACCTTACTTGGCCATTGGACTCGAAGGCTCTGCGAACAAACTTGGGGTAGGGGTCATCAAGCATGATCAGGATGGCTTGGTTGCTGTCCTATCCAACGTCCGACACACATACATCACGCCGCCTGGAGAAGGATTTCAACCTCGTGACACTGCCGTTCACCATCGACAATGGATTTTCAGCGTCATCAACGATGCCATCAACAGAGCTGGCATATCCATTCATGACTTGGATTGTATCTGTTATACCAAAGGCACGCTCTCCATAGTCAACGCAGTTAGACTACGATCTGATTTGATCATAACAGGTCCAGGTATGGGTGCACCGTTGCAATCTGTTGCATTGGTCGCTCGGACGCTCTCCATATTGTTCAGCAAGCCTCTCGTCGGTGTCAATCACTGTGTAGGGCGTGAGCTAGATTTCCGATTACCGTAGTCAGTAGATTGACCATTTATGCAGATATTGAGATGGGTAGGGAGATCACAGGAGCACAAAATCCCGTCGTTCTTTACGTATCTGGGGGAAACACGCAAGTGATAGCGTATTCACGTCAATGCTACAGAATTTTTGGCGAGACTCTCGACATTGCTGTTGGGAACTGTCTCGACCGCTTTGCACGGGTGATTAACCTCAGTAATGATCCAAGCCCTGGGTATAATATAGAGCAAGAAGCCAAAAAGTGACCTTCGATCACTATTGCAATCGTGCTTACTTATATATCCTCAGGGGGACACGTTTGATGTCCTTACCCTATACGACCAAAGGAATGGACGTTAGTCTGTCAGGGATCCTGACATCAACCGAAGCATATACAACGGACAGGCGTTTCCGCCCTGATGGCAAAGCTGGGGACGATGGCGACACCGATATCATAACACCTGCAGACCTTTGTTTCTCGTTGCAAGAGACTGTATTCGCAATGTTGGTTGAGATCACAGAACGGGCAATGGCACATATTGGAAGTCGAGAAGTGTTGATTGTTGGTGGCGTCGGATGTGAGTGATAGCATTAAATTGATATTACGTGCGCTCAGAATAAGCGGTCAAAGGTAATGAACGATTACAGAAGATGATGGGTATTATGGCTCGTGAGCGTGGTGGTCAAGTATTTGCAACGGACGAAAGGTACGCGGGTGGCTGACGATCAGGTCCAATCGTCCATTCTGCCGTTACCAGGTTCTGTATCGACAATGGCATCATGATTGCCCAAGCTGGGTTGCTGAGCTATCGCATGGGTTACATGACACCTTTAGCAAAGAGCACCTGTACGCAGAGGTTCGTTTTAAAGACCAGCGTACAGTGTCCTTGGTAACCCATTTTATAGGTTTCGTACTGATCAGGTGCATGTCGCGTGGCGAGCTTAGCTGGGAAAGCTTAAACGTCAATGCGATAGTGGTAAAAAACGGTCAACCTAATGTATTAACTGTTGACAGCACAATATGCCATCCCTCCGGGTCTACAATCTTCATTTCATTTCCCAGCTCATCAAATTGCTCCCACCACCATTTGTGCAGGTCTCCATACAATTCCTCCGTTTCGGCAGAAGCGACTCTTCTCTGCCACGGTTTGTCTGGAAAGATATAATGAACACAACGTACTTCGTCATCATTCCATTCCCGGGGATGTGAATAGCGCAGTGTTTTCAAGGCGTTGTAGTACCACCTGATAGGTCTCCATTTCCCTTTAAAAAAAGCGGCAAGGAGATCTTGATCAGGGAACGAAAAAGTAGAGACATCCTTGGATGTTGCCAAGTAATTGTAAATTTCCTGGGCAATCTGTTTTGAAGGATTTATAACAACAGTGCCGCTATTTAGTTGGCTGTAAGGTCGCCGGTTTCCCTTGGTCGAAGGTGGTAAATCTGTCGGGCGCATGACTGCGCTGTGTGCACAGTTCTCCGGGGTCCTGACAGAAAGACATCCAAACAGGGTACGAACAAGGATAGAAAAAGAAATACCAGTCGGCAGGGTAGTGGGGCAATCCCCGTGGATTGCATGCGCAGACGTGAGCGGCAGCAATTTCATCTTGAGGTAATTCCATGTCGAATAACTCATCCATATTTCTTTTAATGATCATATCACAATCGAGCAGAACAATGCGCTACGGCCATGTATGAGTTTATGAGACGAGGTCTCCTGATATTCTTACGTCATATTCATCTAACTCGAATCCTCTACGACAATGACTTAGCGACATTTGTGTCCCCGACGGCAGTCTTACCTGAGCTTGGTCCAAGTATCCTCAAATCTCGTGTCATAAGGATCAAGGTTGTGTTTGCTCGCGCCCGGCTTGAGCGGTTCAATTTCGCGCAATCGAATACCATGTTTTGGGAGGATAGTCCTTGCGTTGGTTGGTAGGGATGGAGTGACCATTGCGACGAGAGTATATTTGGATTTGACCGCGCGTAATCCATGGTTAAGGACAAGGGCGCCGGCTAGGTATGTCTCTTTGGTCAATAGTGTGACATAGGCTGCCTTCCTTGAACTCATGTGGAAGGGGGAAAAGATCTTATCCTTGGTCTAATAATTCTCTCATCGGATAAGCACGTAGTCGCATATGTCTTCCCCTTATCCCTTCCTTTTCAAAATGCTATCGGGTCATGACTGACCATTGGACAATACAGGCGAAAGGAAGAAATGAATGTAGCTATCAGTATAGTACATTTTAACGCAGGCGGCTGTTGAACGGTCCTCGTGAGCTTGAATATGGAGCAAGTACATATGCCTACCGCGCTTCACGTTCACTCTCCAGGAGCGCCAAGATGTCTTGCTCTCGCACAGGTCCCTTTACATTACGGATGATCGACCGTGCAGTGTCGTCCATGAACTCTACGCGAACTTGCGTGACGCCTCCACGAGAGCCAGTCCGTCCGAGGACCTACTGGGCCTGTCAGGACAAGGAAATAGCGAGTGATTATAACAGGCACAAGCCTTGATGACTTTCGCAAGTTTAACCGCTGCTTTTGATGAATCCTACAGAAACGTTAATACGGTGGTGCTGAAGACTTTAGATGGATGACTGACCATGGTCTTTTGGTCGAAATACGAAGTTTTGATGATACGACACACAACAAGGTTTGGGGCTGATAAATCTCCGTTTCAAATGATCGGACAACGCCGGCTTATCTATCTATCGGTCATGAACTACTGACTCCTTCTCTGTTACCACTTCTTAACACGTTCTCGATGTAATACTCGCCAGCCTGCGGTGGTGTAAGTCAAAGAAAGACCTCCAATACGAACTTACTTTATAGCTGCTACGAACAAGGGGTCCGCTAGCCACGTACAGAAATCCCATATCGTCAGCTATCTTCTTCCACTGGTCGAATTCAGCCGGTTCAACATAGCGATCCACCTTCATGTGCCGTTTTGTGGGTCGCATGTATTGACCAAAGGTGACCACATCAACACTCGATCTTCGCAATTCTGAAAAGCGGTGAGCTCTAGTCTGTAAGCTTGGATGAGACGGAACACACCTTTAAGCGCATCCAGCACTTGATCGTGGGTCTCCCCAACGCCGAGCATTATACTAGATTTAGTTACTCGGACACCCTCGCTTTTGGCGTGTTCAAGCACTTTCAGACTTTGACGGAACGTCGCCCGGCGGTCGCGAACAAAAGGTGTTAAATCTTCTACTGTTTCGGTGTTATGGGCATAAACATCCAAGCCAGAATTAGCAACGAGTGAAACGTGCTCTAAAACTCCTGCAAAATCGCCTGTCAGCGCCTCGACGAGGATGTGAGGAGCCCTGGTACAATCAATATGAGAGATATGAAGGAGATCTTCTACTCACTTTTGCTTTATTCTCTTAATCGTCTCCGCAAAATGTCGTGCCCCTCCGTCTGGAAGGTCTGCATGACAATCAAGGTTTGCCGCAGACATATGCACATAGACTCACCGTCTCTGTCGACACTTGTAAGGACTATGTAACCGACTCCCCAGCGGCTTATAGCTTCTGCCGTATTCTCAGGCTCGTGGGGATCCAAGGGTAGAGGCGTTCGTGATGTTTTGACTGAGCAAAATCTGCAGCCGCGAGTGCAGGTGTCACCCATCAGCTGAATGACATAACTAGGCGCAATTTCAGCGAATTTTATCTGGCACGCACCATAATTGTTGCAGTTGCTGCATTACGACCCTCGACTCCGGTCGTATCGCCCTTTCCACCGCCCCAGCAGTCGCCAATGTTGGGACATCTAGCTTCTTCACAGACCGTATGTAGATTGAGACCCCTAAGGTCGTTCTTAATTTTCTTAAATGATGCGCCAGATGGTATCGACGTCTTTAGATACGAGGGCAAACGGGGGCTACTTTTCATATTTGAACGAAATACATAACAAGCATTGCGTGACATACCCCTTGGAACCCCCCAATACAACTCGGCCCGGTATTTTCTCAGTAATAAAATCCTTTAATGTAGGGCCAGAAGAAAGAGAGTCTGAGAACTTTGGTATCGTACTTGAAGCGGTGGTAAGAAAGCGGGTAAATCGAGGGCTAACAGCCATTGTCACGCATGTGACGTTGTGCTCCAAGCAAAGCAATTGAGATAGATTTTAAACTCCTTTCGGACAGTCTACTATAATCACGTCCAGTAGTATTAAAGCATGAATGTGAGAGGGTTTTCCAGATATCCCTTGAATGCTGACAACCACCTGGCCGCTACAGCACCATCAACTGTCCTGTGGTCGGAGCTCAACGTGACCTTCATTAGCTGCGCAATCTTGAATCCCCGCTCCTCCTCGGGTGCAGGTACAAGTGTCGCCTGCGTTGATCCAACAGCGAGGATACAGGATTGCGGGGTATTGATGATTGCGGTGAAATGCGATATACCATACATGCCCAAGTTAGAAACGGTAAACGTCCCACCCTGCAAAAACATTGAGTCAATAAATCTGCAGTCAATTAGTTGTGCCTGCCTGATATTCAGAAGGTGCAAGTTTTCCTTCACGGGCTTTTTTGGCCAAAGCCTTTGTCTCTGCAGAAATAGTGGCCAGGCCTTTCGACCCAACATCTTTAACAATTGGCGTTATAAGGCCAGTAGGCGTAGCCACGGCAACAGAAATGTCAGCTTTATTGTATCTGTATACTGCAATTGATTGGAATGCCTTTTTACTATCTGTGTACTCACGTTCGAATGACTTCTCCCAGCCAAGCAGAGTTTGCTTCCGGCACATCGGAAAGCGCACAACCAACAGCTTTGACGATGAAATCATTGACACTGAGTTTAGCTGACTTGTCTTTCTCAGAAAGAGACTTATTGAAAACTTCCCGCAGTTTGATAACCCTGTCCATATTGATATCAACTGTTATATAATAATGGGGTATCTCTTGTTTCGATTGCGATAGCCGGGTACCAATAGTACGGCGCATGTTGGAGATTGGGGTGTCAACATAATCTGGTAATTGGGCTGTAGATGGTTGAGTGGTGGCCTGGGCTGGCTTGTAATTTTCAACGTCCTCTCGGAGGATACGACCATCAGGACCAGAGCCCTTGACTTGCGCCAGAGGGATCCCTCGTTCCAATGCGATTTTCTTGGCAACCGGAGATGCAAAAATCCGATCACCTTTGGGAGGCTCCGGTTTAGGTGGTGCTTGGGTCAGCGTATGGGCAGGCATGGATGCGGGCTCTTCTGCAGGCTGAGAAGGTTCAAGAGTTTCTTGAGGCTTCTGTTCCCTTGATGATTCCTGCTCGGATACCTGCTTCGCGAGCTCCTCTGCGCCGGACAGATCTTCGCCTTCTTCGCCAATAATGGCGATTACGGAGCCCACCTTGACATTTTTGGAACCGTCTGTAACCTGGGTGGAATGAGCGAAATAAGCTAGAAGGCAAAGTACTGCATACAAGAATTTTCGCAATTACGCCGTCATCCTGGGCTTCGACGTCGATCGTGGCCTTGTCCGTTTCCTTGTGACATATGTTGAAAAGACGAGCAGAGAATAGAAAGGTGACATACGATCTCAAGCAAGACATCCCCTGCAGAAAAGCTTTCGCCCTGTTTCTTTTTCCATGAAGCAATACCGCCTTCTGTCATGGTAGGACTCATGGCAGGCATATTGAAGCGCGAGAGGGCATATCTGCGTGCCGACACGTGAAAACCTGAAGAAAAAAACGAGTTAGAGTAAGCTGAGGATAAAGGATAGAGCGCATACAACGGGCGAAGACGCGCGAGACAGAGGCAGACATGGTGAAGACGGTAAAGGGAGAATTCGCGTTGGGGTTCACCAGTTCTCGTAAACACGCGCAAGCATCGGACGTAACCGCTACGGTAATATTTTTTTTTTTCTTTTCTTTCCATTACGTAATTAATGACCATGGACAGTCCCCTTCTTCCAGGACAGCCCGTGCCACTCCCAAAGGGCCCTGTTCCCCGCCTGGGCGTTGGTATTTATGCAAGGGATGCATTGCCAAGGTCTGCTCTCGTCGGCATTCCTCGCTACGATGGTCCTGTTGGTAGCGTGAATAAATTGCAATGGCCTGACCCTGAACTCTGTCCTAGACACTTGCGATAACGCGCGTCCGCCCCCACCCACCATCACCAAACTCTGTTGTTCTCGGAACAATTATCCGCTTGTCACCGCTGCAGGCTACACTCTCTATCAACGTAGTCGATGGGGTTCCTTTACCTCCTGGAGAAGAGTTCACGGGTGTGATACGAAAGCAAGACGTGCGTGCGACCGAAAAAGATCGGGTGAAAATCGCAGAATGCTTCAGAGGCGGCGATGTTGTGCGAGGACTCGTTGTAAGTAAGGCAAGCAGGAAGCAACGAACGCTGATGATGTGCAGACATCGCTAGGCGACGCACGCAGCTACATTGTATCGACTGCACGGAATGACCTTGGTGTGATATTTGCGACGAGCGAGGCGGGGGCGACGATGGAGCCTGTGTCGTGGCAGGAGATGCGCTGTCCAAAGACGGGGCGGATTGAGAAGCGCAAATGCGCAAAGCCAGATGAATATTAATTGAAAATAAATAAATAAATGGAAATCGACCCAACGCCGCCAGAAAAGGCAAGCGCGTGCTTGAACGCAACCGTCAGGGCGGCGGGTCTGGCAGCTGTACATAGTCATGACCGCAGTTCTAGCAGCCTCGGATAATCTCGCAAGAGACAGGCATCGCTTGCTGGACGATGCTCAATACGAGTGAGCTGCCCTGCCATCTGTTCCCTTCTCCACTTAATGACTTGCTCCAAGTTGCTCTTCTAGCACAAACTGGCGTTCAAAGTACAACGAAGTTCGTGTTCTGTCATCATCTCTTTGCTTGGCTCAACTTCTGTTGTATAGGTGGCCGAGATGCTCGCTGAAACTCGCGCCGAACTTGACGACTTTCATCACGCGAGCAAAGAGCTAGAAGCTGAACTGGAGAATGAATTGCAACGGACAGAGAAGGCACAACAAGAATTAAAAATCAAAGTTGCACGAACCGAATCGGAGAGAGACGACTGGAAGGTGAGTTACTCCATCGGCGCACATGCATCGTTGTCAAGGCGCCGCCATCCGTCGCTAGTCCAAGTTTCTTAACCTTCAAACTACCCACAATACCACAACTGCTTCGTTACAGCGCGAACTGGATAAGCTGAGACAGGAACACCAACAACTTAAAGTTCAACTGCGTGAACTTGAATTGGGTAACGATGATCTTGAACGTAACGAGCGTGCCGTATCCTCAAGCCTGGCTGACATGGAAGCCAAATATTCCCGCGCATTAGAAGAGAAAATTCTGCTTGAGCATGAGCTGTTGGAAAAAGCTAAGTTGGAAGAAGAGAATCAACGTTTGAAGGATGAGCTTAGAGGTAATTGGCGCCGTCTCCGGCGCTGCCCCCTCTCACTTGTCATGGATAGACGCAAATGACGAGATATACATTCTTAAAGATCAAGTAGTCAGCCCCAGCAGCGCGACAAGCAAAAAGACTCTACACGAGCCTTCGGAGTCCTCAGCCGAAAATCTGTTACTCACTCCACCTCCACCTGACCTTCAATCATCCATTGTTAATGATGGTAATCCATCCTTGGAAAGTATCACAAAGGTTTCTCCGCCTAGACAAGATGGGCCTGCTCCGTCCCAGAGCAAGATTTTGTCACCTATCAGTAGATCCCGTTCCTCGACGACTTATTCTTCCTTGTATGATTCCATCGCAATCCCAAAGGCATCTACGTCTCGGATTATGACGCGTAACGTATCCACGACGAGCATGACATCTACTGCTAGCGTAGCGTCAAGGAACAAAGGTGTTCAAATGGTGTCCGAAATGCGCGCAAGGGTCAAGAATTTGGAACAAAAATTACAAACTCGTGTCCCTCGCCTGCGCATGGGTAGCATCACCAATCGCACCAATACCAATAACAGTACGAGCACACCGGCAGAAAGCACTACACTCAGGTCACCTTCCTCTTCGTCATATACATCAAGCAAAGTGTCAACCGCGAAGACAAGCTGGGAGAGTCTCGTTCAGAGGCAAAGCATCGACTCGAAAGGCAGTTGTGATGATGAAGCCGATATGAACAAGAAGCATCTGGGTGACACGTCTGGTTGGGTGCTTATCATGGAGGATTCGCCTGTGCGTACTACGGATGAAGAAAAGCAAAGGCGATGGACATCAAGTCCAAGCGCCCCCTCTGCATACCGCGCCCCAAGCCGCAATTCAAATGAAAGTTCCCATCCACGAGCCATAGTTAACACTGGAATACGACGACCTTCTTCGCGGTTGTCTGGATCAAACTTGAGTACGTCAACAGCCTCCAGCATATTGCCAACGCCAACTTCGCGTCCAGCCACGCCTACATTTCCAAGCATTAGTTCGAGCATCGGCTTAGGCCTAGGACGATCGAGCGGTTTCAATACGTCAAATGTCTACGCATCGAAGAGTATCATGCCTTCTGCGATCCCTTCTCCTTCTCGAACTGGTTCGAGGACGCCATCCTCAGCTAGCTCTGCAAAGTACAGCAGCGAAGACGAGAAGGCACTACCAACATTGGCCTCACCTTATTTTACAACGCGAACTTCTAAATCGCCCAATCCACTGTCACAAAGCCGGATTGGGCGCCCTAGTGGAAGGAGGAGCACCGGAGATCCGGACCTTATTCTCAAGCTGCAGATGGAGAAGCGAAAGAGGGCGGCGAACACGAACACGAACACGACCAGGATTGGCCTTGGTACATGATTTATCAGTGGTGAATGTTTTCTTTTTTAACCGCACGCTATTCTTTTTCTCGAACAACACATTCTGTTCCTTTGCAGTAATATATACTGACATACGGATCGCACACCAACTGTGCTCTTTTTTTTTAACGACGCACGGCCACTTTACGACTGTTTTTTGCCGCTTTGCGATAGAGTGCAGCTTCGTTAGTTTGTAAATTGGATATTGACGAGTAATGTTTAATGATTTGGATGGGATGAGTAACATTGTGGCTCTCAGTCATGTCAGCTCCATCCACACCAGTGCCCGAACGCTCACTCAACCGTCAGCTCGTTCTCGAAGAAGACGAATATACGGCTGCGCTTTCCCAGATCATAGCCCGTGACTTTTTCCCCTCCCTTGTCCACTTGGATGCGACGAACAATTACCTCAATGCGCTAGACTCTCGCGATTCACACCTCATACATGCCTCCATCCGCCACCTCGAAGAAGTGTCCAGCACCCCTCTTGCTTCCACCAGTCGATATCCATACGAAACACCGTCTCAAACGCCATTTGGCTATGGCCCATCTGACACACCACTACGGACCCCACGTGGCGAAGCACCTACGAAGCGAACAAAATTCGATACAAGTCTCAGCCTGGACAAATTTCAAGCCAAGTTTACTTCTGAGGATAACTCGAGCTTTACACAAATACTAGATGATGAAAATAGGAAGCGGAAAGAGAAGTATGATTGGGCATGGCAAGCACAGCATAGGGTAGAGACGCAGAGAAATAGGATGATTGAAGCTAGGGAAAAGATGCTTATCGAACCACCGCCAGCAATGGGTGTAAGGGAACGGTTCACAATCGAGGCACCCAGACCAGCTGCTTTATTGACGGACGGAAGTGAAGGTTCTGAGGAGCGTGGAATCGCGAAAGACGTGGAACCAACAGAAAACGATGAAAGCCACGAGAAAGGAAAGGAAATGGTGTTGCACGGAGATGTCGAAGAGGTGACTGATGTCTTGGCACCCAGAAAAGATACACGGCCAGCAGGCGTAGATGGATGGAAATTCAAAGTAAAGGAATATCTTCTGCTATCCTGAAAATCCAAAGTTAATGTATTGCACAGGCCCGAAACTCCCTAATGTTCGCACCTGATGCCGACCAATCGCCATACCATCCACCTTCAAATGAAGTCAAACCTGATTCTAAAATCATTAAATATGATAATACGCGCCTGCCAGGACAAGAGCATTCCAGCTCTTCATCGCGAGGTGCATCTGCACCTCCCAGTCCAACCAGAAGTAGGATTGGTGCGGCAATTGCAGGGACGCTTTGTGAGTGACTTTCGTCATACTCATGTTGCCCAACTCAGTGCGGCGTAGATCGTCCAAAGTCTCCATCCAATGATAATTTCAAGCTCGTCCCAAATGTGCCGTCCCCCACTCTCGCAGAGCTCGGCCCCGAAGCTGTTAAGCAGCTGATGACTTGGGGCACATTAGGAGCAACACCACGGGTTATATCAAAAGCTGACGATGTCAGTATACCTCCACCCAGCACGCCATTCCGTTTGCAAGATGTTTCCAGTCGAGAGGCTATTTCTCATAAATTGTCGAGCAAGGCCTCCAAGAGTCTACGAGCCAAAGCTGGACTTTTAGGCCTTAATCAGCTGGGTCGTACGCCCGGCATTACCGCACCGTCATTGCATAAGGGAGACATGGGACCTCCTTCGTGGACGCCGCGGAAATCTCAGGCAGATCTTACACCGGCTGCACGACGGTTATTGGAAAGAACCACAATGGGTGTAACAGCAGCAAGAAGAGCGAATGTTGAGCAGAGATCACAGGAGACAGATCTGAACAAAGTCAGATGGACGCCGACGCCTAGTTCAATATCTAGGAGATGAGAGCCCGTTGTCTACATATATACAGTGACCTCAGATAACATCAGCGTCCTGAAGTTTCCTTCGTTTCGCAGAGGGTTCATTTTTCTCAGCTGCCTGCAGTGGTTCGACTGTAGACGGATTCGAAATTGAAGGCCTTGGCTTCTTTTTCACGACCACACCCTTCAACGACTTCTTTATATCTTTCCTTGTCACCGACTGTGTTTTTAAAGGTGCAGCAGAAGCAGAAGCAGGCTTATTTAGAATGGGAGGCGGGTTATTGGCTGCGCTGGCACGCGCTGCCACTGCCCTGGGATGAATCAGTGCCCATACAATAAAATTAAGAAGTTGATGACTGACTCCCTGAAAGTTTTGAGTTCTTCGCCATCTCGCTGTTTGCGTTGCCTTTCTTCCTCTTCTTGTCGTTCCCTGACAGAATCCAGAAACATGATCTCATCCTCTTCCAGAGCCCTAAATTGGTTTGCTGTCGATGACAGGTGAGCGACCAATCAAGTCCAAAAACACGATTGTATAAGACCTAGTCTGTTTTTCTCTTCCCATTCTTCTTGTTTAGCAATCTATTCGGACTTGTGGGTAGAGATTCCTGACGGAAGAACCGATTTTGAAATGATACCTTGTTTGCAGCGAGTTTCTAGAATTAAGGGAATCAACAGTAGGAACTAGGAAGTCAATGCAAGGTTAGACGCGATAGAACGAAGCTACTCACCTCAGCCAAGCTTCTACCATCGTAATGATCGTCTTGCTGTTGTGGGGGAGGTTCCTGGCCAAGTCTAAGGATGATGTGAGATGGGTGAAGACGAGGTCCGGGGCGGCCACGCACCTGGCATATGCGGCCTTCCACTGCTCCTCTCGACGCTGCCTGGCAGCATCAATCTCGTCCTGTGTGACGAAGCGTGAGCCGACGATGCCTGCAGAAAGGGAGGGAATTGGTTGTTGGTCCATAAGGTCAAGCTGAGAGTTTGTGCATGTCTTCCTCGCTCGGTCGTAAGCCCCCCGTCGTCGTCGTCACTCCCCGTATGTTTCTGCCCGCCGCCTTTCTTTGCCATGCTGACCGCCTTGTAGCCTGGGCAAAGAATGAGCCACCAGTGCCAGACTTGACCTGTTCTCGTAATGCAGACAGCCTATCTTGCGACCAACGTAGTACCGACAATGCATCATTCAACACAGACTCGGTCCCTACCTCTCGCTGGTGGATATTCAATCATACACGCGGCGGTCCTCGCATAGTCGGTAACAGCCAACCAGCAACTTCTGGCAACCGCTCAATGTCTTGGTTTACCTCTCCCACAATCCTGAGAGACGCCGCTGCCTTTGCAAGGAAAGAAAAGCAAGGAATGGTCGACGACAAGAATGGTCCAGTCTCGCAGACCGTCGCCAATGCTCATGAGACAGACCCGTTCACCCCAGGCCCGAATCAAGACTTTGAAAGTGATAATCGGAACCAAGACGTTGAACGCAGCTCTTGCCTAGTTGAAAAGAAGGGGTTCAGGAACTTCATACTGGTCGATACATACGTTTTTCTAGTGGGTAGTTCATGTGGTGTCTAGCCACGCACATCTAATCTGCTCAGCTATTTCGCTTTCTCAACATCACCTCAACGAGTGCAGCCCTTGGTATCGCCACACATATACGCCAAATAGAACTGCAAAACCATGCATTAGGTGCCATTGGCAGTTCTCCGTATGTCCAGCAGCATCTATATTCGAAATAGTAATCGACATGTTTCAAGGATGGTGGTGATCATCTTCGCTCCCTTGACCTTGATTCACGTATTGGCTGCAATCTATGTATGTATTATGGTGCAGTGCTAATTTCGGCTCTTATGACATTACAGCTTGAGTATTTTGGCCGTCCAGTTGGTCTGTGGAAGACATCCGCGAAGCTCGCTCACACTCTTTCTGAAACGCTTTTCATTTGCGCGTGGTCGGCAGCTCTTTCTCTTTGCTTTGACAACTTCTTTACGTCGCTCATACCCTGCGCACGGCCCTCAAGCATATCATGGTACAGTCAATTACCCCGCCCTCAACTTGAGTCGTTGCATTCATTCAAGTGGTCGACGGGTCATCAAATATGTGATGACCAAGTTGTGCTCATCTGCCTCGTAGCCTTCGGCCTTCTGACATACTGCATCAATCTCATCATCAGCCTATTTCGAATTTTCGAAAAAGTCAAGTCGCGTTTAGACGCAGGATCCTAGTTTCCGAATTACCTACCGTGTACAAGTACATTTATTCTACCAGTGGATTTGTTACATAATCATCTACCTTCATTGAACCGAGCATGAATGTCGATTCGCAGTTACCGCGAATACGATCCATTATCTGCAGGATGTTAGCTCCCAATGTGAACAACCGAAATTTTTTGTCCGGAGTAGCCATTCTACTATTTGTCGTCTTATTATGGACCGCCTCCAATTTCGTTACGCAGGTATGGTGTAATATATCTCCGTCTCTCAACCTACCACAATTTTATGACAGGATCTCTATGATGATGGTTATACAAAACCGTTTCTGTGAGTCGCTCACGCCTCCCGCAACGATATTGTTTTCGAGGGGTTTGCAGCGTGACATATCTGAACACGAGTTCATTTGTTCTCTATCTATTGCCATTTTATATCTTTCAGCATGAGAAACTATCAAATTCAAATTCAAATGGACTGAGGTGAGATATGTTGCCTCTCTGGCTTTTCGCAAGGGAACATGTTTCCTCAGGGATGGGCACGTGTATCAACCACTCTCAGAAGCTGGCGAGGGGGTACCTCCCGAGGTATTCTATAATATTATACAATTTATAACAACTGAAAGTGGGGAGAAAAGCCCACCATCCCACTTACAACGGACCAGGAAGGGGGGAACACAAATACGTCACCTCCCTTGACGACGCGACAGACAGCTAACCTTGCTCTGACCTTCTGTTTCTTCTGGTTCATTGCCAATTGGAGTCTTAATGCATCACTTGAATATACAACTGCGGCAAGTGCTATGATACTGACAACTACTAGTGGTATGACGTTTTTACTTGCTTCGGCTGATGGTTCACTGTACTAGGATTTTTCACTCTCGGTATGGGTCGCCTTTTTCGTGTAGAGGTCTTGACGCACGTCAAAATATTTGCTGTCATCATCAGGTATTCGAATCCCTCCACAAGGCAACGATGATTTAATCTTCCCAAGCTTTCTGGGTGTTGTTCTTGTGTACCTTTCAGACTCACGACGGAATCAATCTATATCCGGCATTGGGGGAAATCATATATACTGGCCAGTTATGGGAGACTTTCTTGCGTTAGTCTCGGCCATCTTTTACGCTTTCTATGTCGTCCTCCTCAAAGTGCGCATCGGTTCCGAGTCACGAATAGACATGAAACTCTTTTTCGGCTTCGTCGGTCTTTACGACATCTTGCTCCTCTGGCCAATTGGCCTTTTTCTTCATTTAATTGGTGTAGAGGTATTTGAGTGGCCGACAAGCAAGAACGCGATTATAGCTATTCTTATTAATGTGCGTATTTTGGATTTTCTTTACGAGGGAAACGACCTTTACATGAATATGTTCAGATGGGAATCACGCTGTTGAGCGACTATCTATACGTGGTAGCTATGCTGAAGACCACACCACTGGTGGTCACAGTGGGCCTCAGCCTCACCATACCTTTTTCGGTTATTGGAGATGTCATACTTGGACACCCAATTCATGGACAAGTCATTCTTGGTGCTGGGCTTGTTATGGCAGGATTCGTGGCTGTAGGATTAGATGGCCAGGTAGAAAATTAGATCATATTTGTATTGATTTTATAGTGTATACCCATTATTTACATCCATCATCACCTCATGGTACCTGTTTCTATGTTCCTCTCGTCCGTTTCGTTCTCATGGAGGCATAGCCAAAGGAACAGAAGCAGCGAAGCGAGCTACATGCTTCCTCGGTTAAGCTACTAAAACGCCAACCTGCCGTTCAAGAAAATGCTGTTGAAGTCTCCGACGTTTCCGTTAGTTATCGAGTTATCAACTACTCAAGTTCCAGATCTATATCTCATGCACGGATAAGGCCCATGGACTGCCAATCTTACATGCTGTCTCTGCGCCACAAGGCGGTGCACCCTCTCAACCCATCTCCAGGAAGGACAAACAACAGATAAAACGCGAGGCTCTTTTGCAAAGTATTTGCGCTCATTCTATTATGAAGGCTTACTAAAGGACCTAAAGGGCTGGCCTCCGGATTATCGCCGTACTCTAAGTCCCATACGCGACGACTGAAAAAAAAAGCTAAAGAACAGATAGCAAGTGGATTAAGCGACGTGCAAGCAGCGATAGTGGAAATTGTGAAAGACGAGCCAGCGATGACGGATCATGGGCTACCCGATACGACGTATACGACTGAGAGCGCCAAAACAAAAACGAATGCTAGTTCTGGGAAAATAGGCAAAGGAAAGAGCATACCTTTGACGGCAAAGCAGCGCAAGCGTACCCTGTATAAGTTTCGTCAATTCCACACCTCCTTGCTGATACGTGTATCATCAGGCAGCTAGAGCAGACACGACATCCTGCTATTCTGTCCGATCCGGATTTTTCTTCTAGTCCTTTCCAAACAATTCGCACACACGCAGAAAATACTTTAATAAAACGCTGATCTCCTATCAAGTGATGCCTGTCATGCAGCACTGCTTGTATGATCTCCACTCCCCATATATTTCAAACAGCTAGAGGTGGTATATGACATGCTGGGTAATGAGGGTATTAAGTTCCAGGGTTGTTGAGAATTGAGAAAAGGATTCATTGAAATTTGTATCTTGTATTATTCATCGTTTGCGCTCATCCCAGCGCTCCAGACTGTGCTGCCGCTGCCGCTGCCGCCTCCGCCTGTCCTACTTCTTCTGTTTGCGCTTCTGGGAGCAATTTCTGTAAACCCACTTCCTGCTCCGCGAGCTAGCTCTGCACTTAACCCCCGCTCCTGAGCATCTAGCGCGGCGATGGTATTTTGCGCTTCCGCTTGCACCAATGCCTCTTTCGTCAGATCAGAAGAGACACTTATTCCTAATCCAAGATGAGAGTTGTCTTCAACCGTCGTTGTAGGGAATGTGGTTGAGCTGGCTACTGTACCCTTTCCAAACAAGGAGAAGCGGCGATTGCTTGAGGCATCAGAGGCAGACTGTGTACGTTGGATAGGAAGGGATGAAGGCGCCAAAGGTTCAATACCCATTAACTTCATGGTAGCATTTAACCGTTCCCTTTCTTTTCGGTCATCTTCGTCTTCAAATGTCTCAAGTTTACGTGCACCTGTCACCGTCGCTGCTCCTGGTGTGAGAGTTAGGGGTCGCAAATTGGAATCCGGTCTCTTCTCTGAACTTCCGGAAAAGAATGAAAAGCCTTTCCAGTCAAAAGACAATGAGCGGCGCTGCGCTTTGGATGATAGCTGAGTTGAGATGGGAGTTGGAGGGGTCAACCCGGCAGCCGGATTGGGGGAAGATCGGCCGACTTGAACAGACTGCGGGCGTGCCTTGGGAGGTGTGTTAGATACGATGATAGCTGGTTTGGATGGTGAAGATTGAGTTATTGGTGTCTTTTGATCTGCTTCGTAGTCAACAGCTAGAACGTGTTCAAAACCTTCTTGTGCGATGATGCGGTCAATGATCTTTGAAGCATATAATGATAATGCCTTATTAGCATCTTTGAGAGATTTGACTTCAGTCCGTAGAGCGTCCAAGTCGTTTATCATATCAACTTCAGAGGATGCGGACACTTTACGCCCATCGGAGCCCTTTTTCAATCTCTTCCTACCAGGTGGTCCCAGACGGTCACGGTCATCGAGATTGTCATTAGACAGAATATCTTTGTTCTCTGCTCGACCGAGTTCCGCGGCGAGATCAAGGCCAGGGCCAGTAATCGGCAGGTCCGCGAGAGACTCACCACGAATGGACGTAGATCTATTGCGAGCATGACGGCCGGTTGGTCGGGAGCTAATTGGATCATGTGAATCTAGGGAATGCTCAAGCTCAAGCTCCAAACTTTCTGGTAATTCATCGACTTTATCCAAGGTGCTACGCCCAGCACTGCGCAGACTTCCGACGTCGGCTGAGTCGCGTTCGTCGTACTCGTCATCGTCGGATTCGCTCGTAATGATGCTACCGACCTGCCTCATGACATCAAATTGCCCGCTGAGGGTCTTTTCACGCAGCAAGATCATATAACTTTCATTTTCCTCCTGCAATTCACGATTTACCCTCTTGAGATCCACGAGTTGCGTCTGAAGTAGAACTAACGTGCTTTGCAGAGAAGCGTACGATGTGGATAATGTCGAGAGTTCGAGCTTCAAGGCGGTCATCTCAGCAGGTTCGGAATCTGGATCACTGAAATCCTGCGGCGCGTTCTTTTCCACCGTCTTATATTTCAGTTGCGGTTTCTCCTCGTCTTCAGGGAGGAAATGCACATCGGCATCGGGTTCGGGATCGTTCTCGGCCACATGGGCTATAGGCTCAGGCTCAGGCTGCCTGCGTACCTGACTAAGAGACTGTATACGAGATTTGAGATGCTGTTCGTTATCGTAAAATGCCTGACGTTCTGCTTCAAATGATGCTGTCTGGCGCGGTGCGAGTGTCAGTACGAACTGGAAAACGACATGTAGAACATGCCTGTTCATTGTAACGCCGCTGGAGGTCCCTCTTCTCCCTCTCAAGCTCGCGTACCTGGACACGAAGCTTGTCGACAATGTCTATTCTTTGGGCCAGCTCGACTTCTGATCGCGACTGTTCCGCATAGAGCTCAGTTAACCGAGCTTCTGCTGCATGTAGCGCAGAAGTGAGGCTGTCATTCTCGGTCGCCAAGGTAGCGATGGACTGTTCCTTGTCTTGCAACTGGACGAGCAGCTGCGGAAGGTCAGTGAATGCGGTGGCATGGAGAGCACGACAGAAGCTTGCCTGTTCCTTGTGGTCGGCATCAAACTTGGGCGGGACGGGTGGCGACGAGGGTTTGGGGGGGCGTCGTGTGATAGGGGAGGAGACGCGGGGGAAGACGGCGGAGCGGGCGGTCGCGCCGCGGGCGATGGGAGGCGGGGAGGAGGTGAGAGTGCGGCGGGGAGGCATGGCGACCACGTGCATGCTCGACATCCCGAACGACTCGCTCGCCACCCTCAAAGCCGCTCTCCGCCCCGCCATCCCCGCCGCCCCTCCCGACGTCCTCCTCGTCCGCGGCCCATCCGCCTCTGCAAAATCCCACCTCCTCCTTCACTTCCTTATCGACGCCATACTCCCCTCCACCTCCGCCGCCGCCCTTTTTGATACAGACCTCTCCTTTGACATCATTCGCTTCCGTGCCCTACTCTGCGCCCGTCTGCGTCGCCTGCATCCCCATGCAGACGATCACACTTTGCATGCCCGGGCTCAGAGCATCCTTACGCGCCTGCATATATTTTCACCCACCTCATCCACCCAGCTCGCGGCCACCATCTATCATCTCCCTAAATACCTCGCAGTTCGTTCGCCCAACTTCCGCATCGCTTTCGTTGGTGTCGACTCGATTAGCGCGTTTTATTGGCCGGACCGCTATACCACTCAAGAAGTTCATGACCGCCATTACACGCACCCTCTACTCCATGTCTTTTCTGCCCTCCACTCTCTCCACCTACATTATGGCTCTGCCATAATGCTAACCAGCTGGGGACCAGTTCCGGAGCCTAAACAACACTCGCTCAAAATCACGCGTCACATAATGCTTGCACCAAAGGCCGACCATAAGCGTGAATTCATTGCTACCGTTCAACATCCAAACGACTCTATTAGTGATGATGGCTTTAGATTCGAGATACGAGGAGCTGATATGGTCATTTCCTGACGTATAAATTAAATAAATTAAATAACTTGTACTGCTACATCGAAAACGTCTATTTAGATTAGTGTATTAGAGTAATGGATATCTTTAGAAGCTACTACCGATACAGTTGTACTGACACAAATAATGCATGAGAATCAACGAGTGTATATCTGGTCCAAGAGAGTTTTGTATTTTGCTTCCACTTCTTTACGCCGAATATTGCCTTTCGCCGTCCTTGGAAGCGTACCTTGACTAACGACAGTGATAAAACACGGCGATGTTATCTGTTCGTGATAATAACGCATTGAATTGAATTTTCGTGTCCTACGGATGATTTCTTGCTTTAGTACATCCGGACTGATATTTTGGTCCATAGGTTCAACGAACAGTGCTGGGAATGGACGGCCAGTACCAACGGCAACGCAATTCTTGACAAGATGCCCGCATGTGACCTTGACATTGTCTTCAATTGATCTGGTATACGATTAGTCATCATTCGATATGACTAGGAGCAAGCCTTACTTTGTATCACATCGCAAGCTGTTCTCTGTCTTGATCCAATCGTCATCGCGCCCACGAAACACATACAACCCCGGCGCCACCTCTACGAAAAGGTCCCCCGTGTGAAAGTGACCATCTTGGTGCCTCAATGATATGTCAGGACAATCAGGCGAGTCTGCCAGGACGACAAGCTCTAGCATTCTAGCAGAAGATTGGTGGCCCTGGGCACGCCCTGCGCCACGAGACTCTATTGGTTGAAAAGAATAAGACACGCCATCCATGGGCCGCAAAAATGGTGCATCTTGTGCTTTGCCACCTATCGAGAGAAGCATTGCGTTGCACTCTGTATTCCCAAAAAGATTCTAATGGTGGGTTTATTACGCCTGCAAGCCACTACAGCCACATGATACTTACCCTAATCTTGATACCATTTTTCATGGCCCATTCTTCATCATCTCGAGGCAGCGAGAGGCCACAATACAATGCTTCATCCAAGCCTTGCAGTTTCGCAAGTAGCTTATTATCTTTGCGAGAGTTCCGAAAATGAATTGAAAGGAACGTGGAAAATTGATTTAAACGATTGAGACCACAACGCTCAATCATGTCTATTAGTTCTTCTGATGAGAAGTCAATCTTGCTTGGCTGGATGACGCAGGAACCGTGCTGGATGCTGCCAAGGAGCACTGCCTGGATTTAGTATAATTATTTCCATTTATGGTTATCAACGTACTGAAAGTTTGTGCAATGTGGCATAAGCTGCCCCTGATTGGCGTCAGCAGAGAAGTAAACCGTAAGGGAAAAACGCGCACATCCAAACTGTCACGTCCTGTCGATGTATATTGGAGGGCTTGCATATCTGATTTGATTTATGAATTGCGGAACTTAACCATCGATAGGTGCAGGGGACAAGTTTGGGGCTACCCGAAGTTGACCCACTCGTGTGGAATACGAACGCAATGTCGTCTTCTGATGGCGAAGGAAGCGCGGGCAGAAACACTCCAGTAACATCTACAGTATCTTGAGGAACGGCTAAGAATGTTGGTACTGGCGCATCGGCGATGTTTGCTGCGAAACAGGGCTCGTATACAAGGGCTTTGGCTCCGGCTTTCTGCATCAACGCATAAATGGCAAGAGGATTCGGTAACCGCAGAGTGAACAGCTGAGGGATATAATTTGCTCGTGTGATCCCGTAAATAAGCACGACGTCGTTGTACGTGAATCCTCCGATCCTACAACACCACGATTAAATACGATGTCACGACCCATAGAATTGATGCTCACCATAATCCTACGGTAGATCTTGGAGGTATGCCTCGGGTCGCAAAGAGATGTGTCCAGTGCTTAGCAGCTGTCTCGACGTCATGGAGGAATTGTTGATATGTTATGGTCCGCCATTCTATGACGTGATTCGTCGCTGGCTCGAATCTTGGTAGCCGAAAGAGCCCAGAAAGGGGTGTGCGAGAGGCGCTGTCGACAAGGACAGTAAGATGGGACGAGATCATTTGGGGGCGAACTGTGGTTTATAGACATTCGACGATACACCTCACATATATATGCATGAGAAAGGCAAAATGTTTTGATTAGTGGCAGAGGGGAACATTCAGGGAAAAGAAAAAAAAAAGCAGCTGTTTCTTGTTTCAGAGCAGTCTATATTGGTCAGTTGAAGTACTGTACATACGTAATAGCCGGACGGGATATTCGAGGCAACGGGGAAGTAGAGTACAGACTCGGCCAGGAGAAGGGTAAAGCTGTACATAACAACAAAGGACATTTGCGGGAGGAGGGGCAAGAAGAGCCGCTGTTGACGGACGTGGATGCCAGCGTCTAGTATGCCAAGCAGAGGCCTGAAGCGGATAGCCACGCATGTTTCTGTCAGGATCTGAGGCATGTTTGATCTCCACGCTGCCACGGTGTGACACAACGTGTGACAGGTCAACCAGAGCGCTCAAACAGCGCTGGACTACTCGCAGGCATCTGATGCTGCGGCGTCGGATTCTCTAGACAAAGACTGGCCTCACAGCACGGGGATACGTTTCAACACTTCCTGGCTGTCCATGCTCAGGAGGCTCTTGAGGCACCATTTAGAGCTTTACAATCAAAAAAGATGCTCTGCAAACATAGCTGTGGCTTCACACCTTATCCGTTCCCGTCCCAACCCGGCAACGCAAAATATCCCTACTCCTGTTCCCCATCCGTCCATAATCCATGCCATCGTCTCCGGAGGCGAACAAGATTACCACAAACTCCACCATTTTCTCGCCTCAGTCGGCAACATGCGCAAAGCAGCAGGCGCTTTTGCTTCTACAAATCCACGTCATGTGCCTCAATTCCTTGCTTTATTTCACAAGCTCGGGTATCAACACAAGCAAAACGTCTACGAATCCGTCTGCTTTCGACTTGCAAATCTGAACCATTGGCCGCATATATTGGACGTTGTCTCCTTAGGACTGGAACAAAGTGGGCGTACCTCCTCCCGACTGCTGAATTGGAAGGCCCGCTCTTTGCTCGAGCTGAAGCATTACGGATTGCTGAGCCACGTGTTAGAAGAGTTCAAGCTACATGGCCTCAAAGCCACCCGCAGAACTTATCATCTCATTCTTTCTGGTCATCTACGCAATTGCGATATGATGCACGCGAGGCATTGTCTTCGACAAATGGAGGAAGCAGGATTTCCACCAGATCCTTCCACCCAAGCATTGCTTGCAACAAATTATCGTCTTTTCGGCTCAGACTTGGATGTTCAGTCCCATGCTCTTCGGGCCCTAGAACACATGGACGATGCAAGCAGCATTTCTGTCCTCAACAGTTTGATTCAATCAAGCCTAGACGTTCACGATATTTCTACTGCGGGTCTTCTTCTATCATATTTCGCACCTTCGTCTGTCCAAGGATTTACCCACGCACTTTCTGCGATCTCCCAATCCGCGGCAACGGTCAAAAATTCTTTCTTTCAGAAGCCATCTCATTCCCCTAGCCCCCTACTAATGCCCAACGCATCTACCTATGCTATCATTATCAATCACCTGGCCGGCCGTATAAGCATCGACGGTATATTCACCATTTTGCGTGCCATGAAAAAAAACGGCATCAAACCCACTCCTGCGCTAATCATCTCCTTGATACATTCTTTTACGCCTGCAGGTCATGTTGACGTGGCTGTCAAGCTGATTGCTGACATCTGTGACAAACGAAGTGCACCTTGGACTATTTTTGCACCCTTGGTATCAGAAGTTCGTGATATACGCTTGCCCATAGATTGCACAGGCATACAACCTTCTGCAGCACTATTCAATGCACTCCTTGCTGCTGTTTTGAGAACACGTGGTTTGAAGGCAATGTCTGTGATTTTAAAGGCCATGCGAGTTAATAGGATCTCACCCAATTCCGGCACTTTGGATATTTTGATATCCTATCTTTCCAAGAAGAATGTTCGCCCACGTTTAATGCTCCGTATCCTGCGACAACTTGTGTCATCCTCTACTCCGCCCACTACTCGTCATTTTCACAGCATAATCAGTTCCGTGTTGCGCTATGAAAAATACCTTCTCTATGGTAGTGGTTGGAATGTTGGGGCTGCCCGCTTTTCTCGCTCACGACATGTGTGGAGGCAGTCTTATCCATGGAGGCGTATATCTAGTGTATCGGACATTTTTGACCCCACCGCAGGCCTGTGTGTACCTGAGCACTCGGGATATCGATCTCTTTCTCGTTCAATTACCGAGTCACTCTCTGCGCAGCAAATCAAGAGTGACGCACCTACGTTTGCTCTACGGATCAGGCACGATGCCGTCATCAAGTCCGATATCGATTCCGCAGAGAATATATTTCGCGCACTTTTAAATCGGGGCATTCACGCGACTGAGTATCACTACAGTGCATTGATGGAGGGATATGCATTGTCAGGTGACATGGATAAAGCAGAAGCCCTTTTAAGAAAAATGGAATGCATTGGATTGAAGCCGAATGTCGTGACGTACACCATTCTCATCACTGGTTACGGTCGTGGAGGCAAACCCGAAAGGTCCTTGAAAGTGTTCCGACGGATGATCGACGATGGTTGTCTACCCGACGTGCCTGCTATAGATGCGTTGTGTGGCGCCTTTTTCGCTTCTGGTGCCTATGGGATGGCGAAAATGGTGCTCATAAACTGTTGGGATTACATTCAACCCTTTCCGGTTGATTTCCGCTCTCTATCTCTACGAGAGCTTGCCACGCGATTTAGATCCTTGCACAAGGGTAATCACAGTGTTCCTAGAAAGATGTCAAAGCAACGGCGGCGTCTATTGTATTTCATAACCCAGCGTTTGGTGCAGTCGATGAGTAGGACTCTAGTCAAGCATCCTGGCATTCGGTGACAACGTAGGAGATCTGACAAATACAATAGCATCTAATTTAAATTTTAGTGTACGGCTGGAACCATCTAATTCATTCATTAAGCTTATCGAGAAGGTGTAGTGCATCTTGAACTCCCGCAGAGTTGACTTCATGTGGTCCCTTGTACCCACATCCAATGGAAATACTATGTTGGGGGGATGTCAACTTAACCGGAACTGGCATTACGCGGCCATCTGCATTCGAGGAGACCAGCAAGTCTTGGATGGAGTATACTTGAGAGCCATCAGGTGAGGCGACCCGTTCAGGAGTTGCTTCACCTGGCGCCGGTGAAATCACCACTGTCGGGCCAGTGCATTTCGACCGGCGCGCAACAACTTCGGCTAGTAAGCTCAGATCAGCAAACGATGCGTTGGGATGTTCTTTGATCCTTTTCCAGGCCTCGTTTGTGGGCATAGTTCCCAGACCAGTTGATGGGGAACTGGTCTGGCTGGCTGAAGGACATGATCTACAGTCTTTTGGACTTCCACAACAAACATAGCCAGAACCCAAGACGTTCGACCTGTTTTGATTGCATGGGCAACCGACACAAGGACTCGATGAAATCGATCGTCCTATCTCTGTGCAGAAGGCTTTGCCGAAGGCATCATCCGCGCATGCCAAGCAATTAGATGGGTCGCCCGTGCACTTTGCTTCTTGTGAGGGAAAGCGTGTAACTGGGAAAATAGAGTTCGTCGATGAACCTGAAGCTCCCTGCTTTCGCGGTAAAGGTACGGCAGGTTGATACGGGGGGAGATTATCAAGGATTGAAGGTTGAAATGTTTCTTCTACAGGGATACGAACCAGACGCTCAGATTGAGAGAAGGTCTCCGTTAAACTGTGCTTCTTGAAACCCACCCCCCTGCCTGATGATTCCTGCGCGGCAATTTCACGACATAGGCAAGGAACGACCTCATCGCACAATCCACAGCTACCAAAGGATAGGGTGCTGTTATTGGATTCTAGGTCTACCTGATTATCGGTGTATTCCAAGGTATTCTTGGGAGTCCGGTCTTGCTCTTTGTTGATCTGGTGACTGACTGAAATGTATAATCGACTTGATAGATTCTCAAAGTCCTGCGACGGTTGTGCTAGATGGATGGCAGAAGGATGCGTCAAATTGGTGTGTTTGCCCGTGCTGGAGGTGTCTGTACTACGCTTGATACGCTTGTTGGGGACCGCGGTTGCAGAAAACATTTTATCAAGAGACTGTTCTCTCCGATTTTTGCTTTGTGCCAATTCTTGCCGCTCCATCCGCGCTATTTTTTCCTTCAGAAGTCGGTTCTCGCGGCGTAGTACCTCATTTTCTTCTTTCAGACGTTTTGAAACGTTTTGAAGAGCTACGCTACGCTCAATTTCTCCCTGCTCATATGACTGAACCCGTGCTTGGAGATCTGCCAATTGTGATTGCTTTCTCTCGCGAAAAGCTCGTTGCGCAGCCCTGCACAACGTTAGTGCACATAAATAATATTTTCTGACACTGACCGGTTCTGGACACGGCGGGAATTATTGTTGGGGTCATTACCATCGTCCCGAAGAGAGGGCTCGTTGGTTGGTTTCCTACCAGGTTTTGCTTTTGGGGCAATAATCCAATCCCGAGAAGCTGTATTTACGGGTAAGAGCAAGAAGAAGACTGGTGTGTATACATACGCGCAGCCCAGAGGGTGGAAGACGAATAGACAGGCGGGGTAAGGGAAGAGGACATGTGGCGATAAGATAACGGCAAACGCCGAACTACTCAATCACAATCTCCTCAGTCTGCTCAATAACCTCATCCACCCATACTTCGATCTCCTCCTTGTCCTCGTCGCGCAGTTGCTTATCGCTCCTCTGACCGCGTTCCTCCGCATTCTCATTCTTCCGAAGTGTTCGCCACGCGTTCCACTCATCTATCAACCGCTTCCGCTGTGCAATCAGCTCGGCACTGACATTGCTCTCATCTGCTGCATCTTCTTCGTCGAATTTACGGCTATATTCTCTTAGATTCTTCCTTATTTGCCGTTGCTGCTCTTTCATAAGTAATGAACGGGGACGTGGTCGCCAAATGAACTGCTTAAAGCGGTCCTGTATTTGTTTCGTCAATTCCTGTCCTCGAAAATCCCATATGGCGTAACCATTCTCCAACTGTCCAGCATCCTCGTTCAGCAGCGATATTAATAGTAATTGATTCTCGTACCGTGTGCGTCCAAGCGCTGGCGCTTGTAGCCAGATAACGACCGCTGGGATCCCACTCTACGTCTGTCACCCCATAATGATCAGCACTTCCAAGAAGCTGAATGCCAGAACCCCAATCATCCTTGGAACCCTGGCCATCTCGTTTGCCTGCTTCTTCTGCATGGAAATCAAGGTCCCAGAATTCCAGCTCTGACTTGCTCGATGAGCCTACAGTAGCCAATACGACATGACGGCCACGAGGTGACCAGCGAATTGCATTAGTAGTCCGTGAGGGTAAGGTACCTTAAAGTGCATGTTAGATATCGGATAATTCTATGTCAAATTTAATCAATCTTACGGAGCACTCTGAAGTCATTCTTGCTACGGTCCAGTTGATAGAAGCTGACATCGGTTTTGATGGTAATGCCAGGCCCTGGATTGCCCAGGTTGGGATCGCTACTTGATACGATAGCAAACCGTTCCCCTTTCGGTTCCCATGAGAAGTCCAGCACTGTGTCTTTGGAAACGTCGATGTCAGGGTACTTCAGAAAATGGTCAAACCCATGTACCTTTAAGTTCGATGACCTCCACAGGGAAATCCTTTTCTCGCATCCTGAATATTTCCAGGTTGCAAAATATCGATTTCTTGGTCTTGGTGTGCCGATCGACTTTGACGCAAAGGAAATCGCCGAGATTCTGCCAATTAAGTTTACACTATTCAGGGCAAAAAAATCAAATTGTGAACCACCAGATCGGAATAAACCCTACCTCCGTGACGTTAAACAGATTTTTTTGCCGCAAAATTGTGCGACTGGGAAAACTTAATAGTGTAACTCGAGCCGGTTGATTTGCAACTTCAGGCGTCCAGTACACGAGCATATTCTCCTTCACTTTCTTGGTTGGTTTAGCCTTATTTGTGGCATCTTCAGTAGTAGACTGAATCTCCTTTTCCGCATCTTCTCTCTCCTTGTCACCGAATGGGCACCATTCAAAATCGACAACACCTTCAATCTTCAAGCTCTTTTTTCCATGCAAGTACATGCTAGGTAGTTCGTGCACGCTAATCATTTGACCTGGTGTGATGCGAGCAACAAACTTGTCATCCGGACTCCATTTCAACATTGGCCACGGCATATGCTTTTTGGTCGCAGGAGGCTCGCCTTCATTGTTGGTGGAGAACGTACGAAGAAGATGGCCCGACTTGATATCCCATACAGCAATATTATTGCCTTCATCATCGGGAGAAAAATACTGAGGACCTTGAGTGGCACCGTCCGGGACGACAATCGGTTCATTTGACCATGTGACAAGATAATTCTCGCAGGGTGAAAAGTCAATGAGTTTGACAAAAGGATGTGCAAATCGTTGCTGGGGTTTCCAAGATGGTCCACCCCACAGTCGAACCCCTTGGCGATGGAGAGTGGCAATGTAAGTACCAAGAGGTGACCACGCAACATACAGGAAATCTTTCCAATCCTAATAGGCATATTGATATTGTATATGTGTGACGAGGTCAGGCTTACGGGTTTGTATGCAATCTCACACTGAGAAGGTTTACCATGCCAATGTATTTTAACCTCGTCACCGCGGTATGTGACATATTGATCGCGACCCTGGGGATCTGCTAACCATGCTCTGAGATGCTCCTGTATAGCCAAATCAGGAACAATAAACTGTACTGCAAGACACTACAAACTCTGGGCACGTATTCTCCTATATCTGGTTCGACATATGCCTCATCCATACTGGCGAATTTTTCAACATCGGTGAATTTATTAAGTTTGAAAGTGTGCTTGGCATCAAACGGATGGTCGTGAAGAGCGGCGAGTGCGAGATTCGCATCGTCTGCCGACCGGAAATCAATGAAGATGAATCTGCGCAGAGTCCGTTGTCGGCGTTAAGTGCGTGTGGCAACCAAAAGCATACCCCTTGCTCTTTCCGCTGTTGGTATCCCAAGGCAGATAGATATCATCCGGCTTGGTTGGAACGCCTTTCTTGGTGAACTCCCTTGCGATTTTTGTCAAGAGCCTCTCCTCCTTGCTTTTCTCAATGATAGGAATACCATCTACTATCACTGTCTTATCAAAGCCTTCATCATAGTGAACCTGATATCTGATGTGCTGATAAGCTGAGAAGACAAGTTTTTGACGGCGACGCACTTTTCCTCGATGTCCGAATAATCGATGTCGTCTGTGTCAAGCGAGGTTACGGCCATTTGTGGATGGCGATGTGGACAAGTTTCTGACCTTTGATTGGCATTGTTTGCTCTGTCGGTATTATGCTTGGTAGAAAATGCGGGTTTGAGCAGTCGAGGTTCTGCACGCAATTTGAAGCGGATTTTCTGTGCGAGAGGCCAGAGCCGCCAGACGCGTTTCTTCAAACGCATGCCATCATTGCTTCAGCTTACGCTTGGACGATCGCTTCGTCTTTGCCGTACAAACAGCATCCCATCCTTCCTAGTCATTGCTGCCTTCAGTACCTCGCGGCAGAGACGAAATACGCTCGTGCTTGAACGAAACAAGCTACAGGAATACCTTCAACTCGTCGCGTCATCAAACCAGCTCACCGCTAAGGACATTGAACGTCATAAGCCGGCTAAGCACGCTCCACCAGGCACTGGCCAATACGAAAATGATTTCGAAAGACTGATCAAAGTCCTTTCTCGTTCATTTACCGTAGAGCAGTTACGGAACGCGCATCAACTTTTTGGCTTGACACTCCCCAAAAAACGTACGCAACGGGCATTAGCAATCTCAATCATAGAAAGACAATGGAAATGGCCATCTTTGTCGGATTCTCTGGAGCAACGGAGGGATCGTACAGAAGTGGTCACTCGATGTATGGTTTTATCACAAAACAGCCAAGCTTCAAAATAACGCTTCTTAGCATTTCCTTTAAATACGCAGGAGGCATTCCTGTTACTTGGGAAGGGTATGAATTCTCTTCTATCTGTTTTTCTCATGAATTGATGACGTGGCTAGATGGTTCTAACCTACATATGCTCTCGAGGAAGTATAACGTTCGAACATCATTCATGGCGAACCCGTTGTCTTTGTCCGTTAAAGGTGTACGAGAATCGGTCGAGAAAACTGCGCGTTACATAGATGCATTCAAGACTGTACGTGTGCACGCACTGCACTACGTGGCCCAACATAACGTTTGCAGGATATCACCAAGGACATTATTCGCTTTCCAACCGAAAGGGACGTCTCGTTGAAGCTATATCAGCGGGTATCCCGATTATCCGGCGCTCTAGTTGAAACCCAAGACAAAGATACGGTGAATGCCATAAATATCAATCCAACGACATATCTTGAATACTGTTTAAAAGTTCCATGTGACTTACCATGCTAATGAGCCGCGTGCAAGGCATATTGCGAAGGCGCTAACAATGCGTGCTGCTTACGAGGTAAGCGCCAAGTAATTAACTGGTCCTGCGTGGTAAATGGCAGCATAGTCATCCGGCCAATCAACGCCCCTCGTGTGTGTCAGCAAGGACGATGGCCTCCAGACATCAATGGACAATGCAGAGGCAACTTGGGGCTTTTCTCTGTATCCGTTCATCCCACCGCGTCCTCTGCCTTGGACTGTGTTTAGTAGTAGTGTTTTCAGGATGAGGGATGTCGGGTGGTTTGATTATAATGAGATGAAACACACTGCAGTTTTAAGTAGTGCCCATCTGACACTGGACATCGGCGGGTAAGTGCCTCCTTTCCATGTCTGTACATTATCATCTGACGAAGAGTAGACAACTCGAGGACTTGCGGAAACGATTGTTGATTGACCTCACGAACACCGCTGAAAATGAAAAGGCATCGAGCACTTTACAAGCATCGTAGGTTATGCCATTCATTTTTATTCTATCTGCTGATAGGTGTTTTAGACTTGGTCATTTGTTATTATATTCGCCATTTACTTCGTCCCACGCTTTAACTCCTCCCGTGTTTGGAAATTCACCTTTGCCAGAACTACTCCAAAGGATGAAGAGTTTGAATCAGCGAAGGATGTTCATGCCGTCGTAAGGCAAATCTTCCTTGCATTAGCCCCGAATGAATCAATGCTTGTTACAGCATACCCAAGCATATCATGGAATTGAGACCTAATCGGCAACGATTAGTCCATCGCTTAATGTATCATGCCGCCTCTAAGAATCCGATGAATGTCCGTGCGGATCCGTCCTCAATAGAATTTGTTAAGCTGGAATTCGGACGTGAGTTTTCATCCGCTTTGGAAGGATACATGAGCATGGATGGCAACTTGCCTGAAAATTTACTTGGTGAAGACGGAAACCAGCTGGATGTCCGCGACTCTGGGTGTTGGAGAGGCACACTGTCATCGGTAGACTTGATGCTGCCTGAACGGTAAGCGCCTCATTGCATTTGCTATCGAAACAATAACTGAAATCCGGCAGGGCAATGGATTTGCAGTACTCTGTCACGAATACTAACGGGATGCCCGAGTTACAATGGCCAAAGGTTTTGCGTGATTATAAGGAGACGCTGAACGAGTTAGTTCAATTCGCATCGTCGCGCATACTCATAATTTCTAACACGGTGACATCAGATTGTCGACAACAAGTCTGGATGCTTCTCGAGCAAATCTGCCACTGGTTTTCTCGGACCATGACACAACATTTGTACTTGTATCAAGTGCTATGGTCCGTCAGAGCTCCAATATACCGCTCCAAGTCAATGGCAATACTCTCCAAATAGAGAACGAAAGTGTATTGGATTTGACTAGCAATCAGAGATATGCAACATGCAAGGTAATAGCATTTGATCCTTATTCTAGCCGAAAAGATTGACGAAATTTCCAGGTAACATGCCAAAATCCCTTTTCAGAACAATCATGGGAACAGTTTATGGAGGCTTGTGATTGGCTAACCAGACACACTAAATCAAATCCACACACTAAATCAAAAAATCCTTTCATCGATTAAGTGCAGTATTATACTTAATGATTTCGGTATAATACAACATAGCGCTCAGCTGCGCCCGCGCCTTTTGGACTGCTGCTTTCGAGCCCGAATCTGGAATGTGTGAATTTCCCCTGTGGAATGGAATTACTAGCACTGACCTCTTTCTTCATACGGGCGTCAACCATAGTATATCGACCTTTAACGCCTCTTGGTCTTCCCTTAATCCCCTTGTGCGGGCCCTTCGCTACGACCATCTTGACTTCCTTCTTTTTCTTCGAAGATAGACCTTTCCGTATGAGCTTCTCAATCTGTTGTGCCTTTTCTCTTTCTGTAATATCAGTCATTTCATTAACTCCATCGGCCTTCTTCATTGCGGTCTCCAAGCGTTGTACAGCTCTCATTTTTTTCCTGGCTTTTGCCTCTGCTATCTTTTTGATAGGCCGAGCATCAAAGGCACGCTGTTTTGCTCGTAGAACTGCCACCGCTTCCTTTGTGATAGGAATGTTAGATTTATAGTGTTTCGCCTCATCATCGAGGAACCACGGCGGAAGGCCCTCTTTTGAATTTAGAGAGTATCGATTGAAGCCATCATTAATGAGCTGCGCCTTTGTTTTCTCTCGATTGACAAGTTGCTGTGCAAGAGTGATCGCTTCCGGTGTGAGAAGACCAAATTCTAGAACGAATCTAGTAGGCTGCACTCTCAATTTGAGACATACTGACCTGCAACCTCTTTGGGATTGGTCACCTCCTGGTCCTCGTCATTGATGTCCCACATGCCATCGTCCGAGGGTTCTTGAGGCACTGGTTCAAAATCATTTCCACTATTGTCTGACTAGAAGCCGTAATCAGTATATCGAGGTCAACGTTGGACAAAACAGGGCTTGCACTGATTGGGTCGTCCACATGCCTTCTTGAACCTCGGTGAGTTTCTTCGTACCCATCACTTTCCACTTCAAGATCTTCTTCGCCCACGAAAACATCGCGGCCGAACCAGAGTTTGGTCGTATGATTAGTTTTTAGCTCGGCCGCTTCTGGTTCCACGAATAATCGAGGACGCTTTGAAACGCCGGACAGTGTCTCTGGGAGCAGTTCGCGTTTTTTGCCTACAATTTTACTTCTTTCGTCGTCTGAATCATCAGAAGCGTCATCAGATAATGTTACTTTCGCTTCTTCCATCGCATTCCATCCACCAATCTCTTCGTCTGTGGAGTCGTCATCTTCATCACTGCTCTTGCGAGCTATGCCATGCCACTCTTCGGCTCCTTCGTTTCGCAGCTTCAGCTTCCGCGCCTTGGATTTCATGTCCCTTTCTTCCAGTCTACTCTGGTATTCATGATACAACTCATCTAGTTCCCCTTCGAGACCCTCGATCTTCGTCTCTCGTTCATCTTCGGAGTGCAAAAAACTCGCATCTGATTCATCTTCGCTGCCTCCAAAGTCATCGCCATTACTTCCTAGTAACTCAACCACACCTTTCTTGTGCAGGATCTTCTCCGTTTTAGACAGGTCAAAGATATCATGACCAAAATTCAACGAAGCATCATGCTGTTCTAGGCCAATGTCGAGAGGCGCAATCATCTGTAATTGCATCCGTTGTATAGTACGGGTTTTCAACTCATTGGCACGTCGTCGTTCGCGCTTTGTGCGAGCTTCCGCTTCTCTGTTGAGACGCTCAAGCTATAAGAGAGGTCATGTTAGTTTGGAACAAATACGCGACGAACAACAAACTTCATCCTGTATCTGTTGCTCCTCATCCACATCCACGACGACGTCGATCGCCTCAGCTATTTCCTCCGTCTTTTCAGTTTTGGTATCCAAACCCAGCTATGGAAAATGTCAACTAAACTCGTAATTGACCGATGGGACGCACTTCTTGTCGAAGAGATAGCCGCCATTTGATGAGAGCTTTGAAATCGCCTTTACCTAAAACTTTAAGGTCGTTGCAATTCAGTTTAACGTCTTCAGTGGAAATCGGCATAGAGAGCCATCTAGCAGGTCGTGAAATAACCACATCGCGAAAGCCAGAGATCTCAAGCTCACTGCTTCTCCTCTTCAGTCGTAAAGGTGATCTTGTTAAAAGAACCAAGGATGGCGACAGGGTCAGTCCCCTTGATAAAATTGGTGGCAGGAACGGTCCTAAACAAGGTATAATCTCCATCAGCATATCCATCCCTTCGACGCCGTTTTTTCTCTGGGTGGAATACATTGGCCTGTACATTGTCGGAAGATATGCCATTCTGTGATAATATTGATGAGGTCGGGTCCTTGAACACGTGCCTCGGGTCAAGGAACTTTGGGTCAATGTGTCCAGGTGCAAGAAAATTTCGGCAAACTACGAAAATCTCGGCAGAGACATTTCTGAGAAGACTTAGCGACACGTTTGCTAGGTAGTGATATGACGTACCTCGATGAGGGTGGCTTGGTTGCTTCCACCTTTCCAAACAATTGGTTAAAAACCCAAATGAGATTATTGTAGTCAGCGCTGCGAAAGACTTTGGTGACAAACGTTCCCCCTTTGAGCAGGAAGTCAACAGCAAGTTTGAGGCTCATAAGGACTAGCTCCGATTGCGTATATGCATCTTGAACCCATGCCGTACCGACATTCGGTGCGCCATCGTGCAACACGACGTCGGCCTTCCAGTCCTTCAATTCGTTTCTCAAGAGATTGCGACATTGAGGGGTGGTGATGTCAGCGGGAAAGGTGACGACGCGAGGGATTGGTTTTATAGGGACGAGATCCACGCCTAGAAAACGTCACTATGTCGATTCACCGGCAATTCAGCTAAGGACGTCGTTACTGACCAATGATAACACTATTTACAGGCATATATTTACTTGCAACCTGTAGCCAACCACCGGGAGCAGCACAAAGATCTATGCAGCATCTTGCAGGCTCCAGAAATCCGTATTTCTTGTTAAGCTGGATGAGTTTGAACGCTGAGCGGGCTCGATATCCTTGCTCCCTGGCAGACAATGTCAATGAATGAGAGACGATTCTCGCAGCTGTTCGATATGCGTACTTTGCAAGTCTGTAGTATTTATCTAGTCGACCTTTGCCAGTCTTCTTTTGGTTTTTGCCCATAACGGAAGATGTCCGTATTTGGCAGTCACATTGTACCAAACATACAGCACCCAGATTTCTGTCGCGCGCAGGTGCAATATTTGGTGAGCTGATCACCTTGTGCTTAATGACTTATTGCAGAGGGATTGTCCTAGTCGTGTTCGGGATGTTAGCAGGAGCATTTGGAGATGGTGTGCAGCCCATCATGGACTCAAAAAGCCTGGCATGACAGTAGAGTCTGTGCAAGCGTGGCTGACTGCCTGCCATTATGGTGTATGGCACAGATGTTTGGTGACCCCAACTACATTGCCTGACGATCTACAATGGAGTCTGCTAGTATCCTCATTTCGCGGGCCAGCCAACGATTGCAGCCGGCTCCAGATGCTTGGGCCGGTGATGACGGTGCCCACCGGACGGCGGACGGCGCTGACTAATAGGGCAGATACTGGTAAGACACGATGCACGTGACATCCACGGTCAGCGTGTCAACTCCGATAGTACACGAGGCAGTCAACATAAATCTCTTCTTTTCCCGCGTCACCGTCCCTCCACGCGTCCAATGTCTGAAGCGCGCCCGCCGTTGGCTTCTTCGCTTTCATTCTCCGCTATCCCTTCCTCTTCCTCTCCTACCGTGAGATCCCAAAAGCGTCGTGTCTCCTCTTCTTCAGATCTTTACTTCTTCACCCCTTCCGCTTCCTCATTCAACCCGCGTCCATATGCTCCTAATGCCGATTCACAGCTAAAGAGTGTGAATAAAAGTCTTACTCGCACGCAGGACGCCTATAGCATCCCCCCTCTTGGAATGGACCCTCAACCTTCTGACCCTAGTGTTGTCTTTATACATCCCCCCTTCAACGTTTTCCCCGATTCCCTTCATCATCCCGACGGTCTTACTTACTCGTTGATGGCTGAAAATCCGGAATGGTTTCTTCACCCGGGTGATTTTGTCTCTCCGAATAATGACAATTCTAACGCGATACCATACCCGCCTCATCTTGAACCTCCCCGCGGTTGGTGTCCCGCCAAAAAGAAAGACCTTAAAGAACGAGGAGTAGAGGGCTGGCCAGAGGGCGAAGAGCCCCGGCTTCGGTGCACTTTTTGCAGAAGGACGTATGCTGGTGTCAATGCCAAAAGCATGTGGCGGCGACATGTCTTTGAAAAACACAAGATAGCTATGTCCAACAGGCGCGATGGGGTTGACCGGCCAAGGGGTCGTGGTTCAAATAGTATGAGATGGATTCCAAGTAGTTGCTACCTCGCTAATGGCCTGTTACAGAGGAGAACCGTCAGTTGCCCTGTGCCAAAGGTCCAGCAAATTCTATTGAAAGGGTTGTTAACCTGAACGTAACACCTCAAAGCGATAGCCATAATACCTCTCACAAATCGCGGTTCCGGTCGCAGCCTGCTCCAGAAGACTCGAGACGAAAACGTGACCGGTCAAAAAACAAGAACAGTGCAGCGGCGCTATCAACTTTAGCAAGTTCAATTATGGACAATAACTGTGAGGCTCAAGTCTCACTCACCGAAACCCTTGGCATGGCGGAGTGTCCTCCGCTTGCACCCCATTCACCTACGCAAATCACTGCCAATGTTTCTCCACCTCTTGACATTTCCGAGCTAAATCGGTCGGCTTCTCCCCCCGTCTCTCTCCCGGTGATACCTCCTTCACCTTATGATCCTCTTCTCACACCGTCTTTCCGTCACTCATCTCCTCGCCGTCCTTCTGAGCAACCGTGGAGGTTTCCAAGCCCCAGTCATCCCTTGCATTCTCGCTCGCGAGACTTGTCTCTAAGTTTCCTTATACGTGGCATGCACAGCCCGTTGGCCAAAAGTTCACCAACGGTCAATAGCACGCCGCGAACGCACGGTACATCACCTTTTGCCAGCCCATCCATACTTGGTGCGGAACCGCGTTCGGGTATCTTGGATTTCGATAGTCCTGCTAAATATCCGAAATTCTCTCCAATGTCGATTGCATACAGAAGTCGACTGGCACTTGGTAGCGACCGAACGCATAAAGTGCGCGAATCTCCCTTGAGCCGCTGTTACCACGACGAAAAGGGGACTAAAAGATCAATAGCGGACCTGACGGAGGATTGGCTCTCAGAAGTACCCATTGATCCACCAACCATTTTGTCTGGAAACGATCCTTTTGCGTCAATATGGACCACTGTCAATGGCAAGGAGGACATTGGTAGTGCTGATGCGGTTAGTCCGGTCCTCAGAAGTGTCAATGTGGGCCTCGGTATCGGGCTCCTTGATCCGTTTACGTTGTCCGAGGATGGTGTGCCACCTTCACGCAATGACAGCGATTTTGATGGATTGTCCTTGTATCCACCTGCAAATGACGATGCCATCGAACAGTCCGATGCTCCAGCTTCATCTGACAAGGATAGCCGGTTCGCTGTTTCACGTGAATCAACGCCGCCAATGAAGAAACGGAGAACGACAATGGACTAGGATGCTACTCACTATCTCTGCATGAGCTATCTCGTCGCTGTTTTGCTTTGCTCTAACATGTATCTAATCCGCACACTCTCATAAGCGCTATCTTAATCTCCACCGTAACTACTGCCATAGTAGATCATCAATACCTAGCGTGTACAATAGATTAACCATATCCCCGTATCCCCGATAATCAGCAAATTGTCGCCCGTATTTAGCAAGCGTGGGAAAGGGCGTGGCACAGTCCAACTGATCAATTGTCCTGCTAGGAACAACATCCTGCACCTTTTCTCTCGTGCTCCTCTTAGATATCAAGCCAAGAGGTACGCTTTCTATAATCGGCATCCTTCATTCTGATGCTGACCTAGACCCGCCCTTTACTTCCGTAGCGAGCACTCTGTATCGCTTCGCTACCGAGCTCGAAACGACCCAATCACACTTCACGACACACGCCTCACATCTTACTAGAATTCGTCGTGGACGAGATGCAGGCTATTAAATGTGTGACAAATCTACCATCTTCCAAACGTGCTGTTACTCACTTGGCACCAGGTGTTGTTGTAGGAGACGGTGCGGTAGGAAAGGTCAGCGACGACGAGTTGCTGCACGTCACAATCTTGATTGCCCTGCTAGACATGTCTCCTCATTTCATACACAACAAATGCATTTCCGGTATGTCTTTGCGTTACTGTTCATCTCCCGCCCCATCTAACGTTGGGTTACCTCAGGGCGAGTACATACCGACTGGTTTGTCTAATATTACTCCATATTATAGAAGTTGTTCATCTTGTTCGCAGTGTTTGACAACTATTCGGCAAATGTGATGGTCGACGGAAAGACGATATCGCTTGGCCTCTGGGATACCGCAGGACAGGAGGATTATGACCGCCTTCGCCCCCTTTCATACCCTCAAACGGATGTTTTCCTGATCTGCTTCTCTCTCGTCAGTCCACCAAGCTACGAAAACGTGAGGACCAAGGTGGGTGGACAAGTAATCTCAATTAAGCTAAAACCTGAAAGATGATGTGCAGTGGTACCCTGAAATTTCCCATCATGCACCGTCAACTGCAATATTACTCGTCGGAACCAAGCTGGATTTACGAGAGGACCCTGCTACAATAGAGAAACTACGGGATAGGTTCGCTTCACATTAACAATTTTAGATGCTGTCACAGTGACACGTGTAATCAGGCGCTTGGCTCCTATTCAATACACGCAGGGACTTGCAATGTCCAAAGACATTGGTGCCGTGAAGTATCTAGAATGCTCCGCCCTCACACAGAAAGGCCTGAAGACCGTGTTTGACGAGGCTATTCGTGCAGTTCGTGAGTAATGTGCTGTAGTGTGATGGGTGGTAGCAAGACTAAACGTTACCGTAGTGAATCCACCGCCACAAGCCAAGAAGTCCAGTAAGAAGGGAGTCTGTGTCATAGCATGAGAGCTTCTTGTATGGGTCATTGGCCCATATTGTGACGTTGATTTATGCATTTGCTGTTACGACTGTATGCCTTTCAGATCCGTACATTGAATTTGGCTTTCCATAAGTTTTACTCGATTGTCCATCTTTGCACTGCCTACTACTGCGAATTGATTGCCGTCGGACAAACGTTGTCTTTGTTTTGGTTTACTTATAATAACGTAATATCTTACCGTTGCTTTAGTTTAGTAACTTATTGGCATGGTTTTGTCCTTCTAACAATCCACCACGCGTACGCGTAAGTACTCAAGTACTCAAGTATTAACATTTGATTTTACAAAATGCATCTAGCCATGACCCAACGCGATCATGTGAAAAATAACACCACGCTTGAGCAAGGCGCCTTCGGCAATGGGGAGCCTTTCCATCTATCCCAATTCCCCTTGCCCCCAGTTCAAGCTCACCCTGGTCGAAATGTTACCAGACCTTTGCCTCCCGTGCCCGAATCAATTCCAGTGATTCATGCTCCATCGAAACTAGCATCCAATATGACTGCTTCCCCGTATGATTGGCACGAGGGCGCATCCAGTGTCGGTGTTGATGCTACGGAAGACGAGTTACTTCCCACCTCTTTCATTACCTCACTACTGCAAGAAAATAATGGCCCTCGGATCAGTCAACGCACGTCAGTCAGCAGTAACGCTGTAAGTGGGATATCGGAAATGACCTACCCCCCGATTAATCCCCGCAGTGCTTCCTGTAAAACCGTGCGTTACTCGGGCCCGGAACGAAGGACTCGAGGCGCCCGTCCACCTCCACCTTCGTACCACCATATTAAGGACGGAGCCTTCTCTGGGACGTATACAGAAGATGCTGACTCGTTCACATCTGACGCACAAATATTCTTCGTCCAGGATGCAGATTATGCAGGAAATTTCATTGTCGATTCGACTCCTGGAGTTCCTCGTAGAACGTCACCGCAAAGGAAAACCCCGACTAAAGCGGAAGAGATCCAAGCGAACGATTCTCTAACCCTGCAACGACAATCTATCTGCTCGACGAGAAGTGCTGCTCCATCTTTCTTATCAAAGATATCGTCGCGCAAGTCGATAAAACAGATGTTTGCGAGGAAGAAGGTTAAGCCGTTGCCTCCTGTTCCCCTTATACCCGACATACCCATCGCAATGGAGAGAGAACACAGGAAAGCAGATGAGGTTACGCCACTCCCTGATCTACTGCAACGCGCTAGAACACTTTCAGATCTTCTAGAAAGAGGATATCACCCGCATCACAGCATCAACTCTTACCATATAATTGGAAATGTCTGTCCAAATACGGAAGAAGTGGCTACATCGACGCTCTCGGCCAGTGATCAACAACAACCAAATATGATCATTCATCGAACAAAGACATGGCTTAATCAACGTTTGACGCCTGCGTCTCGCTCTGGGAAAGCAAATAAGTGGTTCAGCATCCTATTAGTTTCTTTGCTGGTAGTTATCATCACCGTTACTACTGCTACCATCAGCAAGAAGGCTCACACTGGTATCAAGTGTCACGGTAACTTCACCGGAGCTGCTTGCGACCTTGGTAATGTTGTATTCTATATGATAACTACTAAAGATTCTGACTCGGTCATTCAGATGCAACATGTATCTGCACATCCATGGCATCTAGTCAATGTAATGGATTAGCCAAGAGCATCGTTGACCTTGTTCCTTATCTTAACGATCATTTCACGGTGAATTTTACTGTCGCAGATATTTATATTAGTGTTTGGCAGGCACAGGGTTCACCATCAGGTTCCAACTGTGCAATGCAAGCGCTGCAGATCGATGTTGCTCCTGCTCTAAACAGTCTCACTGAGCCGAACCGGACCCAGTGGACGAGATCGGCTATTCTATGGAATTTGGTTGAATCTCAGGATCTGGTTGCCTCGCAGAAGTTGAGAACGTTCGTTGTTCATGCACCTTGGAATGAAGTCGCTGCGAACAAAAGCATTGAGGAGGCCGCTTTCTCGATCAGTGTCTCCGGTTATATATTCGATTTCGTTTCTCAAACAATCATTGCTCCGACCCAATCTTTCAATGCCATCGCCCAGCCATCGGCGGAACAAAATAGTAGAATCAACACGTTGACGAGAACTGCTCTTGATCGTATGTATGGATATGCCGTAGGTAAGCTTTCACAGCTGCAGATATATACCATTTTTGACCATGCGAAGCTTCTTCGACACAGCGCAGCAAAGCTCTTGCAGATTATTGGAAATCAACGCTTCGTCGACCATTAAGTGAACTGCAAACCTTCAGAACAGTGCTCAGTAATTCTCCTATCCTACTGCCATTCGATTCCACCTCCGGATTCATGTCAAATCTATTGTCGACACCAGCTAAATCGCAGCTGTTCCCCCCTCCTTTGGCATGTTATCCCGCTCTGAACAAGCCTAGTCTCAACCGTCTTAACACCGTTGAGCATGGTATCTTTAATCTGTCAGTCGTTACTCCTCAACCGCAAATTTCCACGGACTGTTTTCCGAACCACCCTGTGTATGGTGTTCTCGACATATTGCAGCTGCACTTGCCGTTCTCCGGTTCAGGAGAAGGATTCCCAGGGCAAGCAGTTGTGCTTCAACCAGCAGTATCACACAGAGCTATATTGTACAAAGGGGAGATTCTCAGTTCACTGGCGGTATCCTCGGAAAGTGGTTCACTCACGCCGCAACAACAGGACCCCAAACGATTCGGCGCTGTCAATAATTTTGATCATGTTATTTATGATTACCTGTCGGCCATACCGAACAGCACTCTGGCCAATTCGCTCATTGATTTCGTTTTAGGGCATGTCAATGCACCTCATATACCCCCTTCAAATGGTTCCATATTAGCCTCGTCTCTTAATGAAGTTCCCGTGATAGAAGTCGCCATTTTTGGCTCTATCCAATCCTCTGACATTCAATATGTGATTAGTTCGTTCACAACCATGTCAAACTCCCTGTTCTTTGGGTCCAACTATGGATCCACTTTGCGACAATGGACTATAGCTGATATCAACAGCACGGTTGTCTGGGCTCAGTCTGCGACGTCATCCCAGGTTGTTCGGGAAAGCAATCTGACGGACAAGGTGTTTGAAGAAATATGGAGTGCTGCGTCACAGGTCGAACACTCGCCAGGTGCAATCAACAACCTAACAGCATCCCTCGCAGCTTTTGGGTATTTTGCTCCGTGACGGGCATATAACTGGTAAACATAACTTATTCTTCATTTACATTAGTGGCCCCATAATGTCGAGGCTTTCGTATTAGATCGATACGTTATGGGGGGTGTGCTTCTGAAGAGACACGTGCCGAACCTGTAATTTATTGCGTACAAAGATGAAGGCAACCTTCCATAAGATTTGTTTCCGTCATCTTTGTCACTTGCCGTTCCAGTTTCTAAAGAATTTGAATGCCGAAAGTTGCAGCCGACAGTGGCCGCAAGGCTGCAGCCACAGATACTCGTACTCCACATCCAAATGTTCTGAAACGAAATCAAGTGCGTAGTCCGAATCATTCAAACTGCGGATCTGAAGCTGTGACCATGCGGAGTCAGGCTTGCCACCAAGTGCGTCCACAGGATTCAAGTCAGTGTTCTGCCTACTCACCATGCAAAATAATGCCAGTGCCGGCGTAGAAAATTGGTGAGTATGTCTGCTACTGTGAAATGGGCCAACTTTATGCTCTGCTCAGAAATGGTAGCCTACATATGGTCGCTGTGTCAATCTCCTCACTCAACCGTACTTCAGTGATGCACAGAGGCCATGTTCGACTTGCGTCCGTTCGCATAATCATTCTATTGCCCACGCTTCTCCTGGAGTGCCTCTGCCCCCCAAACCAGTTTGTACTTATGACGAGGGTAGGTCCGGCATAACTCAATAACAGTTTGCTAACGTGCCAAAATAGTTGCAGAAGCCAACACTTTGTCCGAAGGCCCAAAGAATAAATACGAAAGGCTCGAAAATCGTATCAGTGCGTGCCATGCCCATCTTGTGCTTTCGTGCGGTTCAAGGTTACCCAGACGAGTTGGAGGCCTTGTTAAGGCAGAAACAAGAAGAGTCATTGGCCTCGTCCAGACAGTCTCCTATGCTATCGATGGATAATATATTGGAGGATACCGGATTGAGCCAAACCTTAATATCTGACGCTGAAATTATGGCGTCTACTCCTGGCTTTCATTTGGGAGATGCTCAAAGCGAGAGTCACATACAGTCCGTCATGACTGACACGACAAGTATTGGTGCATATGCCCTCTCTTTGGCGTCGGATAGGCTATCCGATGACTTTGCACACTCCACTATTCCAAATCCTGGGGCAGATCTGATCTGGTCTAGTTGGCATCCACTGCTTCCGGAACAGCCACTTTTGCTGCATCTGTACGTGCATTTATTCGTATTTAATTCTGTTCAAACGTTGCCTTTAGCGTAGATGTCTTTTTCAAGTTCCATCCTCACGCACACCGACTGTTTCATCGCCCGACCTTTTTGACTTCTCTTTCACTACCTCGCAGTCATGCAAAATTTCCATCCCCTGCTGTGTTACATGCCATCAGTGCTATTGGTAGCCTGTATACAGCCGCAGTTACGTCGCCTCCGCCTCCGACCTTTGAGGATTTTCCGCCAGGTAATTTTTTTGTTATTTTTTTCAACAAGTATATCCTAACAAAACACTGAAGACGAAATTTTCTTGGAAAGGCAGAGACAGCGAGAGCAGAGGCCAGACTCCTTTGCAGAACAACAAGCGAGATATGCCAAAGATACAATAGAACATCTCAACTCCATGGGGAAGGACCTCTTCCAGGTGCTCCAAGGTGATCTCTGGTTAACACGGCGTAGATTGCTTTATAAATACTCTATTAGCCACCATCGTCCTTACTTGGTTCTACTGGTCACATTCAAGGTGAGCCCGATCGTCTGAGTAGTGTACCCTTTAACTAATGTTACTGGTAGATGGGTAGATGTGAGGTTTTCGAAGTTTCTGGGAGGGAAAGCGTTCACCTCCGATATCAGGTTTTTTTTTGGTCTGCTTTTTGTACTCGGTTATCGGTCCCTTTGGGCCTGAACATATGCCCGCCATTTCATTCAATTACAAAATCGCACAGACCAGCCTCCATACTGAACCCAGCTCAAACTGTGATCGAAGATGAAACAAGAAGAAACGCATTCTGGCTGGCATATGCGACAGAGCGGTTGCATGGTTGTGGTAATGGATGGGCACTTAACCTAGATGATCAAGATATTTCACAACTTTTACCAGTGCGAGGAGAGGAATTTGACAGAGGCGTAAGTCACCACTTGTTCTGTCAGTAGGTGCTGTGAAACTCCGTTGTTAGCATCTCGTGTTGCCGCAAGACAGGCAATGGGCCCACAGCAAAAATGTCCTTTTGGAAAATTCGGAAGAAACCGCCGATCCTTTCACATTATACATAAAGGGCTCCGTTTTGATTTGTAAGTCGGCTGCTAAGACAAAGCTTATTAGCTGACAGTTTTTTAAGCGCGCGCGAAGACATTCAATTTGAGATATCGCGCACGATATTACGCTGGGGACGTGGCAGTGTCCAGTGATCCCTCGGATCAACGTCCTTCGGCTCGCGCTGATCCCAGGGGTTCACAGGCATTCCTTGAGCTTGACTACATAATCGATAGTTTTATAACGACATTTCCCAGTCGCTACCGAAATCCCATAGTTGACAACATCGTTGACAGTCACTTGTATACGGCGTGTCTGATGCCACATGTGTAAGTGACAAGTGCATTCTAATGCCCATTTGCTTATCCGTTCCGGTTGTAGTGCCTCTATTATTCTACATGACCCACATGCGGACGTAGAGCGATCAGGTTGCATGTCTGCTCTGAAAATCTTGACAGCAGCCAGAGCTATTCTTGACTTAATCTACAGTGTATGTTCAACGAGTTTTGATATAACACTCCTCGACACCTTTTGCTCAGTAAGAGTTATTTCTATTCATGTACGGTTCACTTGATATGGATCTCCAGTTTTGTTGGTTTTATGCTGGTCGGGTCCTATTGCGATTCTTGCAAGCTGCTCAACATGCGAAGATTCTCGAACAAATTGCTACTTTGCAGAGTGAACTGGGGTTCATACAGTAAGTGTTCTTGATACATGCACAGAAAATGTATTCTTAACGATCTTAGCTCCGCTCTGGCAAAGTTGGGCGAGCGAGTCCCATTAGCATTCAGGTTTGCAAAGATGCTTGATGATTTGATAAATAGGAAAATATTTTTTGTGGCCTCCCCTTCTTCCTTCAATGTAACATGAAAAAAAGATGAACTCACAGTTTCAACAAAGAGGGATCGAGGGCCAGTTGCTTGTTGTCATATGCGCACATAATTTTATACATATGTACCGTTATTATCGGCCGAAACCCCGGGGTTTATGACTATGTAGTCCGATCGCGTATATATTATATCACCGGAATAACGATGGAAAAAACCAACTTGCAACAAGATAACCCATTGAATGTCGCTGTTCTTGGGCCATTGGGCACGTACTCACACGAGGTAAAGACAAACTCGTCAAAAATAAGGACTGTTCAAGATCGAGTGCTTAGGCAGCGCATAAGAGGTTCGGGACTGATGCAGTTTACCACGAACGATCGACAATCACGGGCAAGTAATGTCATGATGCAGCCGACGCGCCTAATTTCGTATTCAGACGTGTTTGCCTCGTTGTCTGATGCTATCCCCGTCGCTGTTGTGCCACAAGAAAATTGCATTTTTGGCAGTGTCATTGAAACCTATGATAATTTTCGTAAATCAGAATTTGGATTCATTCAAGGCGAAGCACTGCTCAAGGTAGAGCATTGCCTCGTCGTAAGGAAGGGAATGTCACTGGCAGACATCCAGCGGGTGATGAGTCACGAACAGGTGTGTTATCGAGCAGTTTCTCTCTCTGTAACCGACATGGTAGTCAGGCACTGGGGCAGTGTCATCTCTTCCTCAAAACTTATCTTCCTGAAGCTGAACAAGTGAAAATGCCCTCGACAGCATCGGCTGCGCGTGCGCTGTTGGACAACCCACCAAACTGTGCGGCCATTTGTTCCAAACTATGCGCTAGCAGTTTCGGTGGCCTAGACGTCCTGAAAGAATGTATCCAAACTGGTCCAGGTTGGTTGGAGATTCCTTTTATCGAAAACTTGGGACTCACAGAGAATAGTTAATTATACTCGCTTTCTAATCATAACGAGAAATAGAAGAACCGCGATCCCGGCACGTTTCTTAGTGGCGCCATGCTACAGGGCGTTATACAGTATACGCGGAGGCTCATCGAGTTCCAGCGATCTTATGCATATTTTGAAGCTGCTCAGCGTCAGAGTCGCGCGGGTGGATCGTAGACCCGATGTCGAAGCCACTATCCCTTTCCAGAATGTGTATTTCGTTGAGGTCGAGCGAATTGTGTCTGAGCCTTCCAAAGACATTGTTGCATGGACCACCGAAGTCGATAGGTTGGTTTTATCCGTTCGACAGGCTGGCGGTGATATAACTGCAATTGGCATTTGGTAAAGGAGTCATTGTATATGTATATTATGTAATTGATTAACTTGCATCTTGCACCCATGTCTGCTAATCCTCTTGCTGGACCATCTCCCTTGAGGGATGTGATTAACCCCCAATTTCATCAGAATAATTTTTCGGTTGAACTATATATCAAGAATGACCTGGGAATAAAGCTTGATAAAGGTAGAATTATGTGTTCGTTGAAATTTGTGAGGCTAATATAGGCCTCAGACGATCAAATTTGTAGGCTGGCCCTCACAGCCGCTGGCTGTCCTCTTGGTCCCCTGCATTGCCCTTTACGACACACATCACCCTCTGTTCACAATTTTCAACCCCCCAAGCAGTTGCCTACGCATCCGAGAGAAAGAGAACGGCTTGCCACCGTATGCAAACATTGGTTACGAGGTCTATGTAAGAAGGGAGACGCATGTGAATTCCTTCATGAATACAACCTTAGACGTATGCCAGAATGTTGGTGGTTTGCCAAGTATGGTTATTGTTCTGCTGGAGACGAATGCTTGTATGCGCATCCAAAAGAGCGGCGAGTTGAGTGTCCGGACTATAACCGTGGTTTCTGCAAACTTGGTATGGCTTTCTTATCATGCCTTTTGCTTTCGGCTGACCTTTAGAAGGACCTGGTTGCCCAAGGAAACATGTGCGGAAAGTTGCCTGTCAAATGTATCTGACAGGATTTTGCCCGTTGGGTCCAGATTGTGCTCGAGGACAGTGAGCATCGTCCCCTACGTAGCTGTTTTCTTGACCCAAGTTACTTTCTGTTAGTCCAAAGTCAGACTTACCGCCGCCGAAGGCTTATGAACCTCCACCACTTCCATCAACGCGAGACCTTGGTCCTCCTCCGCCGGGCTATGGAAGATATGCCGACTTTGACCGAGGTTTTCCTGGTGGATTACTCACAAATGCAAGTGCGAATGCGTCAGCAGCTGCCAGACGGAATTTAGATGACGTTATGTGTTTCAAGGTAGAGTTTGTGATTTTTTTGCTTGCGCTCCTGCTGACGCTGATTAGTGTGGAGAGAAAGGGCATTATGCCAATCATTGTCGGAACAGGAATGTACCCGGAAACCGCGGTGGAACTGATAGATCACGTAGATACGAAGATTAGGAGTTTGCATCATCCTTGCGAGCATTGCCAATACTGATCAATCACATTGACTTGAAGTTGGGCAAAATAGGGCGACTTAGCTGGACTATTATAAACTGATGGCAGGATGTTGGAACAGCTGCAGGCTTGTGAGATCGTGAGATCGCGACCCTGGAGTTTCAAGTCTTAGGCACCGTACTTGCGTTTGGACCGGGTACCTAGAAGCCGACGCCTGTGCTTATTGTCTGATGCCTCGATGATGGTTCACTAAATATGTAATTCCAAATGATAAATTTATACTTACCAACTGCTTCAACATTCGGCCATCAGCAGCGCATCAGCCGTAGCTTCTTCCCTTCGTGCGACAGATCAAAAACTCTGATGCGGGTCTAAGAACACTTTTTGCCAAGGATGCTGTCCTTGGGCCTACATGCACTTTTATCGCAATCGTATGGCAAGCATTGCTCGCGGAACCTTGCTAAATTGAAATTTTTTTGGCCTTAACAACCTTTGTTGAGAATTGACCTGGATGAGGTTGCACAAGATATCATTTGGTCATCTGAGTGTGTCATATATAAGCGTATCACACGCTTTCTACCTCTATCTATCCACCAACATCCTCGCAATAACGCTTCAGGCTTGGTTATCAATCTCTATTATCACTTATAGTTGAGTTTCGGGACGCTTCTGGTTCACACGAAATGTCTGATTTTAACCCAGGCACTTGAATAACAGAATAAGCCGTAATCCCTGATTAGAGAGCATAGCATTTCTTTCAACTGTAATGCCCAAGGCACCTAGTAATAATTCCAATAGGCCTGCTCTGAGACGCAACCAGGTACATCTTCACAACTTGGTAGGGTGATTATACTCATGTCTATCCATAGGCATGCCGCTCGTGTCGCAAAAGAAAGCTTGTAAGTTGCTCTTAAATGCTCTCGCATCACAATTTGAACCGGGAAGAGAAATGCGACGCTGCGCGGCCGCACTGCGGCACGTGTGTAAAGTATGTCCACTTGTTCATTTTCTGCAAGCCATATGTATCTACTATTTGCAGACAGTGGCAATCGCTGATCAGTGTGCCTGCACCAGTGGGCTATGCGTTAGGTCGATTCAACCCGTTACTGGTCATAGCTAACGATCCACAGGCATCCGCCAGAGCCACAATGCTCGTATGATCCCGTAGAAGGTTTAACACTTGCACCGGATACCGATCCCATCGAGAGAATGCGAGAGTTGGAAGACGAAATATGTAATAATGCTTCCTGTTTGTAATCGTTTACTGATTTTCTTCAGCTCGTTTGAAGCAGAAACTTTACGAACAACAAACGTGCCGTTCATCATCATCCCCAGGGCATTGGTCTGTTCCGCCCAATTCTGATGTCCAGCCACGCGACCCAGGGCCTACAACCACGGCTTCGTCAGAATTCTCTTCCGCTCCCTTATCACTCACCACAGTCGACATGACTGCTCAGGAAGCAAATTTCGATGGTGGCAAACGGAGTCCAGATATTCAATCATCTAATGGCGACCCCTTATCGGAACTTCTTTATTCTGGCTGGAATCCAGACCTACCAGATCCTGCTACGCTTGATCACTAGTACGTTTCATTATCTCCTTTTTGTTCTATGATGACAACGGGAATAAATAGCGTGGATATATTTTTTCGATGCGATCCATGTAGTTCAAGGATATTACACCGGGCTTCGTTCATTGCGTCTATGAAAATGCATCCGAAAGAACCGGGGTTCCCTCATTCGGCAATTCTACATGCTATGGTTAAGTCGCATACATTCCTAAAGCGATAAAGTATTAATATTACTCATGGTCGATCCAGTGTGCATCAGCGTCCCGTTGGTCGCCTCAGCACATTATAGAAATGCCAGATGGTACGCGGCGCGACCGATTCGCTGAATTTCATGCTGGCAAAACCAGACAATATATTGATAAAACAATGGCGAGTGGAGAGGATATTCTTTCAGTGATGCAAGCATGCATTATTTTGTCTTGGTACTTCTACCAAGAGGGCCGATGGGTAGAAGTATGGATTTTTGCTGGGTTTCAAACAAGGGTGGCAATACCGTTGCGTCTTAATTATCCGGGCACCTTCTCCAACGTCGGTAGCAATTCTCCTGGAGCGTACCTGGCGCCACCTGGGGATCTTCGGGACTTGGAGAATAGAAGGCGCACGTGGTGGATGACCATTCTGTTTGATAGAATAGCATCCGTCGGTGGATGGATGCACGCCGTGGACGAACAAGATATTGGTACGGAACTTCCTCTACGCACGGAGGACTTTGAGGCAGAAGTATGTTACTATAAATCAGACCGTCTTCATTTGTTAACCATGCCTTAGAGGCCAGTGTCCGGCAATCCACAGAACCTGGCATGTGACGGTCTATTCACTCACCACCCCCCTCAGTATACCGACACATTTCTTCTGCTGATTAAGGCCATAATGCTTTTTGGACGAGTCACAGACTTCAATGTACGTGGCAACCTTCGTGCGGCGACTCCACCTAGCAAGAATCAGAACCCCTTCTACCTGGATGGCTTCAAATCACTGGATAAATTGGTCTTTCATGATTTTCTCGAGAGTCTACCGCACATGTACAAGAACAGCGCAGGCATATCCGATTCAACTGGAAATTGTGTATTTGATACTGACTTGTATATGGTTCATATTATTCCACATGCGTAAGTTTAAATACGAATGCGGCGAATCCATCCTAACGAAAACTGTTGCAAGTGCCACCATCACACTTCATAATAGTTATGTTGACTTCACAGACCCCCACTGTGTTTCTACTGGTCGTTGCGTGCATGCGGCCCGTTCAATACTGAGAGCCTACTATACCCTATCTGCAAGCTCCATGGACATCACAAGGCTTCACCCTTTTGTGACGGTACATCCTTACTTCCCATTGGCAACATCTACTGACATCATAGTCAAAGATATGCTGGTATTTAGCTGCAGTTGCACTCATTCAATTGTGCAAATATTTCATTGAAATCAATGATACTGAACGGGAGTCAACAGTGTGGGGAGAAATAAATGTTTTAAGGCATGTTGAGCATTTCCGGGGGTGTATGAGAGTTGATCTTGCCTGTTTGCAGATTTGCAATGATCAGTTACGGCCATCGGTCATCAATCGGGAGTAAGTGTTCATCCTTCACGACGAGGGTTGTTAAGCGATGAAATCAGCACGTCAGGAACGACTGCTACAGGGGCTCATGAGTGAGATAATCCGAATGACAGCGCAGAAACAACCTTTGGAAGTTGGAGTACCCTTATATCGCCTTTCTAATAGAACGTTCCGAAAAGGCGAAGGGTCCGATTCTGCACTGGAAGATCGCGCTTCGGGTGCCCTTCCCCGAAATGTACGATACCAGGGAAGGCCTGATGTATCGCCAAATCAATCAAGCACCGTCTTACCCCACGCCGAGTCGTCGCGTAACATTGGATGGGCTAGGCCTCATAGTACAATTGCCTCATTTGTGGCATGACAGATATTTGATGGTCTTATTGTTTCAAATATCATATGTGATACCGTACTTCATTGTAATCGTCACTACTCCTTTGTCTTTCCCGTTCCAGCATTGCGTCAAACTCAGCCTGCTGTGCTGCTCTGTCAGCCACACGAGAATCGAACTGGATTTCCTTGTCATGATTGACAGAAACTCCAGATTTGGCGAGCTGGGCCTTCTCCTCTTTTTGCCGTATAGCATCCCAACAAGACATTGGAGCAGAAGGTGTATTCATCGCGCGAATTTGTTCCCATTTCGACAGGCGCTTTGGCGGTTTTGGTTCTGACTTGACATCGTGTTGCGCTACATCTGCGGCCCCTGGCTCTGTGAGAGCGTTATAAACCTCACAATTTGTAGGTAGAAAACATTTACTGTACCACTTAGATCTTCCATGTCGTTGACACGAGGTTGTCGGACAATTACGGGGCCCGAAGGCACAACGCCGCCAATGCGGTGTTGTATGTTTTCCAATGCTCTAGAGAAACCGATAGGATTCTCCAAGGAGCGTACGAAGTTGTAATGTTTCGTAACCGAAACTGCTTGGGCGATGAAGGACCCCGTGATAGAGCCAATAAATAGAATGGCATAGGTCTTGAGGGACCAACTTGGCCTGCGAAAAACATAAAGAACAGGAAGCGCAGCGCCTCCAAAGGTCTAATTGAGCGGGTGAGAAGGAATTAGCAGCGGGGGTAAACGTGGGAGTACACGATAATAACGGTGGGGACCAGGCAGGAAGCGCGTAGCTCTGTCGTAGTCGTTGGTTGTGATGTTACCTGACTCGTGCTCTGGTCCAAGAAGCGTCTCTGTGGCCGAGCGTGAGCGGAAGGTCTGCTCAATCCATGTGATGTTGTAGTTCAATGTAGCGCTCATGAGAGTACCGCTTACACGTGCTGCCACTCCTCCAAGCGACGTCCATCATGTCTGAATATCTCCCTCGAGACTCGGGTCAGTCAGAGGCCATTAGATCCTCAACAGCCACTCTCATCCGCTGCTGCTCTAGCTGGCCATGAGCCCACTTCTCCAACCAGCTCTACCTCGCCAGTATCTAGGCCAAAGAAATTCAATCCTTTAAACGACCTCATAGATACAGAGAGACTGTATGTAGAACAACTGACCGGTGTTATTCGGGTAGGCTCTTTTCCCAGTCCTATTCTGCACGTAATTGACCAAAACCACCAGCGAATTGCGGCGGCTTGGTCTCGCACAAATCTCCCACCCCCGGAATTGGATACTATGTTCAGGAGCATTGAGGCCGTATACAAAGCTAATAAGAGCTTATACTCGGTACGATTTAACCTGACATTTGCCTCGTCATGCTTTCACTGTTATCAGCGATTGAAAGACATTGGAAGTAGTCCATCATCACCAAAAGTTCTGGGAGACCTTTTGATGAAGTGGGCACGTACTGATTCTTGGTTGTTTCTCCGCATAGGTTTAATGGAACAATATAGGTTACTGACCTGGACACGCCATATACCAATTATTGCACCAATTATTGTTCTGGTTTCGATGACTGGGAACCTGTAAAATCCAATCATAAGCTACCCGAAGTTTTAAAGGCTTTTACGACGTCATTTCCACTATCTTCGTCCATGCAATCGCTCTGGACTTTGGATGCAGTATTCCTTCTTCCTAGGGGCAGGCTAAAGTACTACAGGAAACTGTATAACCGACTGCTTAAGGGCACCGTGACTGGGAGGAGCGACCATCGTCTTCTCATCATTGCACTGGAGAAATTCGATACCTTGTTGAATATGCTCGAATCTCGACAGTCTATCCGAGTTGGACAATCTAATTCATTGGCGGAGACCGAAGATGAAGTCGTTGTCGATTTGCGGACTCGGAGTGTCTTGCATAACATCGAGAATTCAGCCGCTAAAAATTTTGACCAGCCAATGCCCAGTTCAGTTGGAGATCAAAATATCCCCCCTCGAGATACCACGAATGTCCCAGAAGGGTTGGTTGTCTACATTCAATCAGCGTTCCGTTCCGAATTAACGAGCAGCAGAAAGATAGCTGCAGTTCACGACACTCTGCCTTCCGAACCAGAGATAAATTCTTTCTCAGTTAGGAATCTCGAAACACGTTTATCTACGGCGAGAACGCTCGATATATTCACCATGAATCCGAAGGTTTCTCAATATACTGTCTTTTGAGAATAATATGCGATTAATAATATTACAGATTGTCCGTTTACAGTTTTCTCCCAATAATCTCACTTTTTCTCGAGAAATAAGGCTTTCCTTAAGCGTTTTAATACACTTTACCCCCAGGGTTACCAACACAGAAGTCATACATCGCAGAGGACACGTTTTTATCCTTTCAGACTTATTCCTCATCTGTGAGAGGATGACACCGCAGGAGAAGGCTCAACGTGAGTCTGGCGAAGAAGACATGTGGCTTTGTTATCCACCATTAGCGGGGAAAGTTTTACGCGTCGCCGAAGTGGATGGACAGAGTGAGCGTCGACAACCTTTCATCATTGCCATTAATTAATACCTGTCAGGTCATACTTTGCAAGTTACAGTTATGAAGAAGGAGTCTCTCTTTCTGGAGACGGGTTCAATAGATATGCGCAATGCTCTGAAAAGCCATTTGAGAGAATGCATTGAGTTTTCTGACTCTTGTGAGTAGGTTGGCATTGACCAGGGACGTATGCGCCAGTGATGTTTATTCTGATTCCAGTACCTCCGCCCGCAAAAGAACTTCCACCTCCCGTTCCACCTCTGAACGTCCCTCCCAACAAGAATACCATTCGCCAGGATCCCGACCAACAACGCAACACGCCGTTGACTCATAATAGCACATTGACTAGCGCCCGAGGTATATCACGTTATTCTCACCAGCAGGAAATGCTTCCACGCTCGTCGTGTGATGAAGTTGCAAGAGATAATGAACTAACGAATAGGATGCCAAATTTAGCACGACCTGACGTACAGTTGCAACGAGGGGCTCAACAGATTCCACCTGTCCACAATCCTGCTCCGGGACCTACATATCAGGGTTCTGCTCTCCGACCGCAAGATTATCATACAAGGTCTGCTCTCGGTCGCAGTGTCTCCCCACCCGTGCAGAACTTCGCAAACTCCCAATCCGTACCTGTGCTTGGAGGACTCCCGACCAACTTCAACCAAAGCGATCGACCGAGAGAACAGGCGGCATTTTTGCGACACGGCCAACCGTTATCCCAGCAGCAGGCGTTTTCGGCCTTGGCGCAGCCAGCAATGGACCATACTGATGGTTCTCCGCATAGGCGACCATCTGAGCCGAGCATTTCCCAGGGCACCATGCGGAAGTCTACCTCGATGCATTCTTTGGCGTCACGTTATTCTCATCAAGAGCATTTTCAGCCTCATCCGCCGATACCGAGTCATCCCCAAAATAGTGGTCAACCCATACCTAGAACAGGGTCTATGGGAAATTTACGGACGGTTGGAAACCGTCCCCTTTTGCCGTCGGCGCAAATCAGTTCTCGCGACTCTTCATTGGCCGAGCCTTCGTTTGATGATCCCAGTCCTCCAGGATCTCCAGCAGCAGAGCCCACGCAAGATCTCGGCCCAGTGACCTCTACTGTTTCTGCCGAGATGAAATGCAAGGTTTTCCTTCAGCAGCAGCACGCTCAATGGAAGTCGTTTGGTTCCGCTAAACTCAAATTATACTGTCAAAGTCCCACCAACATCAAACAACTTGTAGTGGCATCAAACAAGTCGGTACTAATTTCAACAATCGTCCTAACAGATGGTGTCGAACGCGTAGGAAAAACGGGCGTTGCGATTGAATTGAGTGACAAAGGGGCCCGTACGGGTGTAATTTATATGTTGCAACTTCAGAACGAGACGTTAGCGGCAGCTTTATTTGATAGCTTACTTGCTGGTTCGGATAGGTCAAGATAGGACGGATGTCGTTTTCATGTCCATGACATTATTTTTTTGCACATGACTGTATCTCGCACACCGAATTTACAGCGTTATTTCTGATCCCCACTGGTGCTAATAGACGGCCAGAACAACTCAGCCACTAGTGATATATGATCACTGCCACATACACCCTGCCGTGGCAACCCAGGTTCCAAATTTTGTTCGAGATGGGGAGCTAGAAGTCCGAGTATTTGACATTGAGACTCTTCGGCATCTAAGAAAAATATATAATCTAGATTGAAACCAGTTATGCAAGGGAGGGTGAAAAAAAAAGGCCTGGGTATTACCGAGCACTGTTTTCCAATAATGTGTATAGCTAGTATATTGAGGTTCGCAACCACCTCGCCTACCACAAAACAAAGGGAAGCGGTCACCGAATGTCTTTAATCCGGTTTGTGAAAAGTTCTTGCTTCGACGAAGGCCAATGTCATAGGCACTGTTCAATCGAGTATCATCATAAAGCGAGTAGAACTCTGTAAGGGTGAGAAGACCATCAGCTTCTGTCGCCATTCGTGCATTTGTAATCTCTCGGTCAGGGTCAACATCATCATCATCTCCTTCGCCGTTGTCCGACACAATATATTTTGCACTCTTCAACGCCGCAGAATCGACTGAAACATGCACTACCCGAGAATCATCGATGCGTGCGACTTGCTCTGGCCACAATGGATCACCAACAAGTAGAGCATAGGCCGGGTCATTTGGGTCGAAGTTGAAATCTACAGAGATAATTGAAATTCAGCAGAGGTCGATGCCAAGTATAAACAGCTACCTCCAGCAATTATGCACGGCCAGTGTCTGGTCCTCGTTGCGCACTTAAACTTTAGAATCTCTCGTACGAAAATCCCTGCTTGCCTGTGACTGTGTGTTAGGTAGTAAAGACGGCAGATCCAAAGCACTAACCTGGCCCTCTCATAAACATATCTTTAATCACTTGTCACTATGCAAGGAACGATGACAAATTAGCATGACGCACTTGGGGTGCCAGAACAAATGCGTCGTCGCAACAATAATACCCCGGCGATCGTTATCAACGCATTTCAGAGCAACAATTAGGCCAATGTTTCTAGTTCGAAAGCTCCGACCTTGGCGAACATGCTCATCTCCCGTTGCCCTTACCTCCTCTTGATCATAGTTTACAAGATGATCGGAGATTTTGGTGAAGAGAGCCCGCTTATACGCAATTAAGCATCCATGCCGTTTCCCCGGGCTGGTCCTGTATATACAAGAATACTGGGCCTTCTCTAGAGTTGGTGCAAGTTTTTCCAGCCTATCCACTTCCTTGAAGTTGGTGAACATGATGAACACCACATGCATCTCATCAATTACCTGCAAGCACATGATATCCGGCCTTTGAGAAAGAATTTCTTGATGAAGCATTGGTTCCCTTTGATTGGCCTTTAAACACTGGCTAGTTGGAAACAACTCTCGCCCTAACCGTTATGAGCGCAAAAAGAAATTGAGAGAGAGAGACTTAACTCACGAATAAGACATTGCGCGAGCAGCTTTTTTGCGCGTCAAGGCACAGATGATACTGACGGATGGAAAGGACACGAACATTAAAGGTCAGTATCTTAACACGCAAGCCATTCCATGTTGACTTTTGCTCATCCGCCCAAGATATCCAAGATCGTTGAATAATAAAACCTGAGCCTGGGTCGTCGTCGCAAGCTGCCGACTCGAGTTTTCTAGCCCTGCGTTGCTCTCTGAGGGCCAGCTGCTCAGGGGTGAGTTCGTGAGGCATCTTAAACAAGTGTCAACAAAGAGCTGTAATGCGACGGCTGTCGACAGTTCGAGATTCACTGAGGGCTATAGTATCCACCATGGGCCCTCCGACGCTTCTAAATCGCAACTTTCGTACGCGCGATGCCCATCTGGCTGCTGCTCACTCGGTCAATCGTTCAAATGCTCGGCATTCCTTCTCAGAGAAGTTTGGCAACTTCGATTTACTCCAACGCATCAAACTTGATTTCACGGACGTCGTGGTTTCAAAATGGAGAAGCCGAGTTTCTGGTCTAAGTATCGTTCACCTTGATTATGACGGTCAGTAGCTCCAAGTGATCTCTGCCTGAAATTACTAATGGGTCGAATAGCCCCTCTGGTTAACGGTTATTTTGTAGTTGCAACTGAGAGTAAGCTTCCATCGCAGATTCCACAAGTGGAAGTTAACGTGAATAGTTTTTAATGATACCGGCTGCCCCCACACTCTAGAACAGTACGTTCGTTACGGCAACTGTCTCGAGGTTATTTCTAATTTCTTCATAAGCCTAGTGTTTCTGGGGTCTCAAAGGTATCCTCATAAAGGATTATTAGATATTCTCGCAAATCGTGGGTTTTCGAATGGGACAAATGCGTGGACGGACCAAGATCATACGGCATATACAATCTCAACGGCTGGTGAACAAGGCTTCCTTCAACTGTTACCTATCTATTTGGATCACATCCTTAATCCAACTCTTACGAATGCGGGGTATGTGCTCTGGCCCTTACTGTCATGCTTTTCTCACCTGTACGGAAAATTAGGTTTGTAACTGAGGTCTGGTAACTCAACTATACTATCGCGCATCGTAAGTACTGACAAGAGGCTAGGTCCATCATATAGATGGCGAGGGATACGACTCGGGGGTTGTCTACAGTGAGATGCAAGGCCGGGAAAATACATCGGGTGACCTTATGGCTCTGAGGTATGTACTCTCTCGTGCGTTTGGGGTATCGATTGTTCAGATTTATGGTCAGACTACAACGAAGACTTGACCCGCCTGGTAGTGGGTATCGAAGTGAAACAGGTGGACTGATGGAATCACTACGTGTTCTGACTGCAGATCAAAGTAAGTTTTCATCATAGGATTCCATTCAGTACCTTACACTCTGACTAGTACGAAAATACCATGCAACTTACTATGTGCCACACAATCTAACATTGATTGTTACTGGAAAAATTTCCGAGGGCACTTCGTCAGTGTTGAAAATCCTCCAGGATCAAGTTGAACCGATGTATGCCGAAAATGAGACCAATCGCGCCTCTCGTCCTCCAAGTTGGAAACGCCCTTTTCTCGATACTGCAAGTGCGAAACGACCCATCATCACTCAGACTACTAAAGAGGTCGTTGAATTCCCCGAAAAGGACGAAAGTATGTCTCTACCAATTTAACTGTCCATAATCGAGACCGTCTTTCCAAGGTATGGGTGAATTAATCATTTGTTTCCTGGGTCCATCACCAAATGCATTCCTGGAGCGCAAGGTTCACTTTCTTTCTTCTTAGTTTGCATCGCGTTTAATGGAGGATAGGCGTTGGATGTCCTTGGCATATACTTAACTTCTTCTGCCGTGGCACCTCTGAACAAAGAATACATTGAAACGGAGTCGCCACTATGGTTCGTCAACTTTTTGCCTCACACTTTAACTGAGTCGATCACCATTCAGTTCGTATATATATTTCGGAGAAGAGACGAGAGCGACCAGGGTCAATCTCCCAGTTTATATTAGCTCTGTGCCAACCGAGCATCTAGATGACTTCAATGAAAAACTTCAAGTTAGTTTGAAACGTATCGCTACGACTGGCGTCGACATGCAACGAATTGTCATGGTTATCAACAGAGACGAGAGACAAGTGCGTTTAATCTTTTCTCCCTCTTTACTCGGTGCTAATAGCACTTAGTTACGTAGCAGACTAGAGTCTGCTAAAGGAGACACATTCTCCGGGACCGTAATCACCGACTTTCTTTATGGTGCAGATGATGGATCTGACCTTGATGCGTCTATGGATGAGATTAACCATTATGCTCAACTACGTGACTGGACTGACCAGCAATGGACAGACCTACTTCGCAGGTATTCTAATTCCGCCTCTGAATTCCGCCTCAATTTACCACGTTGCAGATATTTCATTGATTCGCACCCAATTGTTATCATTGGCAAGCCATCTTCCGCCTTAGCCGACAAGCTAGAGGCAGATGAAAAGGCTCGCATAGAAGCACAGGTCCAAGCGCTTGGTCCCGAGGGACTTACTCGAGCGCGACAGATTCTTGAAGATGCCAAGGCAGAGCATGGAAAACCAATTCCAAGCGAAGTCATTACACGATTCCCGTTGCCGAGCGTAAAGAGCATCTGCTGGATTCCGGTCCAGAGTGTTCAACAACAAGGCATTGGGAGACCATCGCAAACCACTCTGCATTCATCGAGCGGCCTTTTTGAGCATATCACTGCAGATGGTTCTACGTTGCCATTTTTTGTTCAATATGACCACGTCGAGGTAAGAAGCATAGTATTTGTGGCACTGATTTTGAACTATTGCAATTGTAGTCTTCCTTTGTTTCTATTCACGCCTTTTTTTCCCTGGATAAGGTTCCGGCGAGGTTGAAACCGTAAGCCATGAATCAAAGCGTGTCGAGCAGAACGATAATTTCACACAGGCTTATATCCACTTATTTGACTGCTTTCTTTTCCCTGCCAGTCATTCGGCATTCCGGCGACAGACTAACGCATGAGGAGGTCATCAATCAATTAGAAGATGAAACCGTATCGTATGAAGTTGGTCTGGGGTTAGCAGACTCATTCACAGACACATTTCGTATTAGCATCAGAGTTGAAATCGACAAGTATGACACGGCAATCTCTTGGCTTCGAGACCTCATCTATGGTGCTCAATTTGACCAGGAAAGGTGAGATACCACAATAATTGACAGGTGTAGTTTGTTCAGTCCTGTTGTAGACTGCAAGTTGCTGTTGCAAAGATACAGCAAGCGCTACCAGAGCTAAAGCGTGACGGTAGTAATGTCCTGGGATCATTGTGCTCCCAATTACTTCTCAACGAGAATTCGGTATCTCGTTCTGGAGGCATACTCTCTCAGGCAGAATTTATTCCTCAGCTCGCTCGTAAATTGCAAGAATCTCCTGAAGAAGTAATTGCTGACTTGGAGGAGGTCCGACGTCACAGTATGTACAACCACATTCAACGCCATTCTTAATTAACAAAATTAGTGACTGATCCCTCTGGTATTCGCTTTTCCGTTACGGGGAACATACTGGGCCTTAAAGAGCCACGGAGTACTTGGGAGAAACACTTCGGGAACACTCTAGCAGTTAGTTACAACCTCGTTAATGAAGTTTGTTCGCTGACATCACACCAAGATAGGACCATTGTCGCCTGTTCCCCATGCTTCTGCAACATTGAGTGAAGTCGGAAGAAACCCTGTGAAGAAGGTTCTATTGCCACTGTTGCGTCGGTTGTAAAACGACTCACGAGTTACCGCAGGCAATTGTTATGAGTCTTCCAACGATTGAAAGTTCGTTTGTTTCACACACCACGAGAGGAATCACAGGTTTCCAACATCATGAATATCCGGTCCTTCGTGTTACCGTAGAGGTGCTGAATGCTACAGAAAGTTACCTTTGGGTGAGAAAATTTCCAAGTTGATAATAGCTGTAACTAACGAACCGGCAGCGGTACATACGTGGATCAGGACTGGCATACGGCGCATATGTATCCATGGACGTCGAAGCCGGTCTTCTTAACTTTTCGCTCTATCGAGTATGATACGGGACATCATTTTCGTGAAATGGAAGTGCTAACTGGTTGACTCAGAGCTCCAATTATATGGATGCCTTTAGAGAGGCCGGAAAGGTGATTAGGGGCCTAGTAGATGGCCAAGTGGGTGTTCACGTTCATATTACGTTCGTTGATTTTACGAAGAGTTTGGGGCAGATTGAACTCGACGCTGCGACGCTGGATTCTGCAAAGAGCAGTATTGTGTATGGGATCGCGAAGAACGTGTCAACGCCGGGTCGCGCTGTGCGTATAAAGTTCCCTTGTGCTGATAATAATAATAATAATAATAATAATAATAATAATTTAGGCTATGGTCTCCTTCAGCAACCAAGCGTTGAAGAATATACCACAATCATATCAGATCGACTTACTTGAGAAGTACAAGGATGTCAGCGGGGACGATGTTTTACAGGCGTTGCGTAAACATTTCTTACCACTTTTTGATTCATCGACCTCTGTAGCGGTGGCCGTTACGGCTCCTGGGAAGGCAGAGAAGATAGGAGAAAGCCTGTCAAAGGCTGGCTTTGAGGTAACACAGCGACAACTAGAAATTGATCCAAGCGAATTGGAAGGCTCTGACGGGACGGAAAGCGAGAGTGAAAGCGATGGATATCACTAGCTATGTGTACGCTATGCACTGCAAATACACTACAGATTGTCTGAGGTGGTTCAGATCATTGACCAAGGACTTGAATCAGCTTGTCTTGGGCTTCACCAGGTGTGAGCTCCACCCCTGTTAAGAATTCATTGTCCACCAGGAACCTGATGGCCTGTGAAAGGTTTGATAGTGTCATGCGAATCTCAGGAAGTAGCAACTACGAATCGAAATAAAGGTTTATTGGACGATGAAGACCAATAATGACTTACACTATGCAACAAAGATGGTCGTGCGGCAAAAGGATTGTGAGGAGGTCTTTTGGGCACAGGACGTGAAGCTCTACGTTGGGATCGATCCTGGCGGGTGGCCCGAGGACGGTCAATAGTCGCTGGGACTTTCGAAGACGCAGTCTCTGGAGCCTCGTCGCTATCTCCAGACGAAATTGAATCGTCACGAGCGGTGAGGAGATTCTCTCCCACTGGTTTTGCGACCAAAGACAACGCATTAGTTGATTCTAGTTGTTTTTCCCCGTGTTTCCTGCTAAATCTAGAGTTACCCTTCCCCACTGTTTGTTGCTGACCGCGACGTCGCTTCCTCGGAAAAGGCGTGTCTTGAGGGATGATTTGTCCACGTTCTATGGCCTCTTCAAGCTTGCGCTTTTTCTCGACAATACGCTGGGTGCTGGGGTATCTTTTCTTCCGTTCCGCAAACCATGCTTCAAGTGCTGCCGGAGTATCCAGAATGACGCCGGTGCCATGGATGGGTATTGGCTTCCTAAGGAAAGTCCGTTAAACCATGAGTATCAATTTGAAAGCAGGACCCACCCCTTGAGGCTCGGGTCTGCATCCCATTCTGGTTTCGTTTTACGTTTTTCCCATCCAGGTGGGTATATGAGATGTCGATCCATCATGTGTATCTCGACCGATTTTTGTGATCCATTAAAGTTACAGCCACGGTAAGTGCACCTGTTATTGCCTGGCTGATACCAGCTTGAGGACTGTTGTGACTGTGCAGTGGCCAGACGTTTTTGGTTGGGTTTTGGGGCAGGCGCTTGAGGATGCCCATTCCCAGCGGTGTACGTAGAAGACAGTGTATATCCGTCTGGAGTGGTCTGGGGACGCGCAGCCCTGGCCAAGGCCTGAACATAATGTGAAGAATATTGAGCGTATGGATTAGCGAGAGTAGAGGCCAACGTTTGGGATAAGTTCTGCTGATGGTGCATCGTACGAGGGCAGAAATACAGGTGGCTGAATTACGAACAAACGTACACGATTAGTGATACTGGCATACTTTTGCTGCAAATTGTATGAAAGCAGTAGGATAACCGCCAAAAGACACTTAATCAGACGAGAGAATCTGAACTGAAGATGTTCAGAAGGAGAGGAGAGAAGGATGGGGTTTACAATAGCCGGCTGACAGAAACGTCTGAGAATTGGGATGGGAGAAACACGGGTCACGTCCGACACAAACCCGTCCAAAAGCAAAAAAAAAAAAGGAAAAAAAGAGCGACCAAGCTCAATCCTGTGGTTCGGTTTGTTGTTGAGCATCTCGACCAACCCGCCTTTCTTTCTCGCTTTCCAATTGATGATAGAGCAGAAACAACGCCTTTTCATTGGACTCGGGAGTACCAATGATCGTGAACATGCGCTCGCCTGTCTCATCATGTGGTGTCTTGGCGATGGAAATTTTGGATCCGGAAAGGCGACGAATTTCTGTGATTTTTGTCCCGGCTCGACCGATGATGCAGCCCACCATGTCTGACGGAATAGAGATGTTCTGAGTACGCAGACTCGACGCTGGCTGAGACGCGATGGGACCCAAGGGAGATCCTGGGGGAGATTTTTGGGACCTGCCTGCGTCGCCGTTAGAACGGCGAGTACCGTTATAACTGCCACCGGCGTGGCCATGGCCCGTACGTCTACTCCCGCTTCGGTCGTCATGCGTAAGTCCGGGATTGAAAAGAACGGTGCCCAGCCCTCTTTCCCAGTCTTCCAACAGACATTTACCAATTTCTTCAATTGCAAGACCAATGGCCTCGGGAGTACCCTGGACGTCGACGATGCGCTCTGTGGACTGAGGTAACATGTCCTTGGCGGCGATCATGCGCGCGCCCGAGTTGTCTTGGATGGTCTTTATTTTGAGACCTTCGCGGCCGATGATTGTGCCCATCAGATGGTGGGAAATGAGGAGACGTATGGAGGTATGGGAGCCGGAGGACGAGAGGGGAACGGGGGAGGATGGGTTTGCGGAGACGAGCTGGGTGATGATAAGAGTGTATGCCTGAAAAAAGAGTAAGAAAGGTGGCGGAGGCAAGGAGGGAGCATATACCTTTGCGACAGCACTTACGGAACCTGTGACGGTTAAAACGCGCTCATGAACGCCGGCGATAACCTTGCTGACGCCAGCCTTGACGGCGGTGCGGTCTCTGAGCTCTGCGACATTCTTACCGCCCTTGCCGATGATGACGCCAGCGTCTTTTGTGCTGACGAGGGCGCGGAGGGTGAGTGACTTGTCGTGTGGGGGAGACGGGGAGGGAGACGAGGGCGGGGGGGAGACGGGGGCGGAGGTCATGGAAGTCGGAGGAGAAGGCGGGTGGGCGGAGGGCGGAAGCGGGTTGAAATATTCGGCGTCGGCCGAAGCGTACTGTAATACATTCTCCTCACACGCCCAATGCCTCCAACGACTCATAACTCCCTGCTCCTGCAACCGCTGCCTGTCGCCTCGCTGCTGCCGCAACCTTGCGCTCATGGAATGCCTGCGCCTTGACTTTCCTCTTCTCCTCAAGCCGCTCAATCACATCTTTGTAGCCCCACCCCACCTCGTGCGAGAGCCGCTGCAGTCCTTTAGCACTTATCACCCCATCGCCATCCCACTCACCTTGACGGTGCAATACTTGCGCCCAGGTTTCAGCCGCAACACACGCAGCGCCTCGGGCACCACCATTCTCTTCTTCCTGTCATACGGCGGAGGCACGCCTTCAAACAACTTGAGTCGCTCAAGTGCAGCCGCCCCTCGTGCTGTCTTGTGCGGGATCATGCCGCGGATGGCCCGGTACAAGATCTTGGACGGCGCGCGGTGGTGGAACGGGCCCGATTTTTTGGGATTAACTATGTGACGTTTGTGCAAAAAGTTATGGTACCGGAGCTGGGCCCAATATTAGCTAGCTCGTAACTGCTCAGATCAATAAACATACTTTGTTTCTGAAAAAGCTGCCAGAGATATTGATTTCCTCGCATCTTACAACGACGATTTTCTGTCCAGAGAGAACTTGCTTTGCGATGATGGAGGCCAGCCGACCAAGGAGATGTCCCTTGCCATCAATGACGATGGGGGTCGACGAAAAAGTGGCCATAATGTCTAGTAAGCGCATTTTAGTATATGGAAAATGCATAAAGATGATGATACAGACCTGCAGAGGGTGAGTTGTGCTGGGCACAATTGAGACGAGCAGCTTACCTTGTTCGGGGGATCTGGCGAGGCGGTGTGGCTGATTGTCGAAACCTTGTCTCAAAACTGTACAGTACCTCGGCATTCTCCGAGCTATGAAAAAAATAATAGCATTTTAATTATGGTACTAAACAAATATCTATTTTTTAATGGGCTAGCGAGGTGAGCACATACGAGTTAGCTAGTCGCCCATGATAGAGGGGTGAGTTCATACCGTCAGGAGTTTTGACTATGTAGTCGATGGCTATTCAAGAGCGGACATGAATACACCAACATGGAAGCATCAATGTCCACGTACCTTGTTGTACCGTGGCTATCTCATCAGCTTCTGCGTCAGGAATCTCGATACCAAACTCCTGTGACAATGTTAGACCGAAATCAGACGGCGAATAAGACAAGGCGCGCCTCTTCCACCGCCAACACAACCTCCACCGCGTCTAAACTATCAAGGCCCAAGTCTTTCGTGAATGATGCTGTAGGAGTGAGCTGACGAGGGGCCTGTTATGGAATTGAATAGCAAGGTTGAGATTCGACTTTACTTTTGCTGGGTCGACCTTTTCAAAATCCCTGAAAACGCTGAGGACACGCTCTTGAATCGTGTCTCTCGACAGACCGGAACCCGAGGAGAAAAGAGCTTGCTGCCTCAGCTGGTGGGACAAACGAGGAGTGTTCCATGCAACACGAGGAACACAGGCAGCTTTGGCAGCAAGTCGGAGGAAAGACATGGTTTTGTGTTGAGGGTAACAGCTCGGCAACGCCCGTTCGCTTCCGAGCTTCCACGCGAACCGCGTTTCTTAGACATGAAACATGGCGTCGCCTTCCGCAAGTTTTCTAGGACGTCCTCCCATAGGATGCTCATGCTTAGGTAGCTTCATTTAATTCTCAATGCAACATATGATACAAATGAGCTTCAAAGGAATCTCGTCACCTCACTCCTGGAACATGAGCAAATTCGAACCACGCTTCCAAAAGCCCGTGATGCGGCAAGGCTCGCGGAGAAGGTTCTTATTTCGCCAAGCTGGCCACTCTCTCTCTGTTCATCTCTCTCCAGGTCATCACTCTCGGGAAAAAGGGTGGTCAGTCTGCAGAAGCAAGAGCGGCGTCATTCCTTCTCAAGCCCAGTCTGATTCCGAAACTTTTCGGACCACTCGCATCACGATATTCAGACCGACCAGGTGGCTATACTCGCATACACAAATACGGGAATCGCCAAGGTGACAACGCCCCGCAAGCAATCTTGGAGCTAGTTGATAACCCTAGAGATATACGATGGGAAATGACTTCGCGAGCTATTGGATGGGAAGTCCTGAAAACAAAACTGAAAAGTGAACAACCTGTCTCGCTGATCAATAATGGAACACGCGGCGTTGAGGAGCTTATAAAGACAGAATGTGATTCTGGAAAGGAAAAAGGCAGTCTTTTGAGGCCCTTGACTCGGTGGAACCTGCAAAAAATACTGAAGTTTCGGTCGGCAGATGCATTGTCAAACATCTCTACCAAAGCAGGGGAATATATGGTCAGTCCATAAATTGAATGCTTGCTTGGTTAACGAACATTGTGACGCTAGGACCACCTATTAGCCACGCCAATGGCATTCCGAGCAATTCACAAAGAGCTCCAGGAGAAGAACATTCATGCGAAGCCGCCCCGATTGCGGGCGGGGCAGATTGTTCCTGGAGATACACGGGCTGCCCTGGACCTAGTGCAGGGAGGCCTGGATTATACCAGGCCTCGCCCCAAAGAACCGATGTTGACTATGAAAAGTGTATTTGGTCGAAAGTATAGGCATGTATAGAGAACATTATAGCCATCCGTTAATCTAGTAAATTCTGAGATTTACCGCGCCTAGCAGAGACCCGTTGTTAGTAGTAGACGGGAGCTGCCGGGCAGCGCCCTATTCCGATTTCATGCCGTGTCATCTCGAGCTACATGTGGACATGACATGGAAATTATGTAGCGCCTTGACAAATTTGAGCTATGTATTTGGATTTCAAAAATTTCTGGTTACAGGTACCTTGCAAAGTAAATCGACTCGGGTGGTAGAAGCACCGGTAGTCTTGCCATACACGGTCAACCGTAACACCGCCTCGAGGTGCCAAGTTCTCCGAAAAAAGATGGGAGATGCTGCAACTAACGTCCCTCCAGGCTTGTGCGCTGAGAACAAGTAAGTGGATAGCTGTTCAAGTCCCAGAGGATGCGGAACTCACGTCACCTCAACCACATTCGAACCCTTTTTAATCGAGTACCGGTAGACAGAACCAGCGTCCAATACCAATGCAACGGAATCTGCAGGGGTCACTAATTGTACCGACTCGTGGTTCCGGCCGTATGTCCGCTGCAATTCGACTGTTACGCTGCTTTGAGTATCGTTGTTAAACACCAGCAGGACTTCGTAATTTGCCAAAATAGCAGGCATAACAGTCGATGCAAACGTGAAATCCAAGCGCCTTGCTCGGTGAGGTCGAGGGTCGTTAAAGCACGAGGATAAGTAGCGGAAGCTATTAACCTTATTTACGGCAATGACAGGCGGGGAGAATAATCGCGCCCCCGAGCCCAACACACACATCAAATGGTTCCTGAAGAATAATGGATGTGTATCAATTCATACATGGATTGCAGGGGGGCCATGTTTCGAACGACTTTCAAAATACAAACAATAAGATTGTGCATCACACGAGTCCGTAATGAACAATGTATACAATTGTCTATCGTTAGTAGCGATAATGGTGGTTCGTGGAATAAGGATATTGGTATGGTTCATTCATGATATCCGAGGCGCTAGCTGCGCTTTCCTGGCGAACGTGTCCATACACATTGCTGGGACGAGAATTGGAATTCTCCAAGTCTTCGTACGATACGCGCGAATCCCATGGGTCATGTATGGGAATGCTATTATCGACTGGGAAAGAATGCAGCTGAGCATATTTTTCGTGGTCCGCTCGCTGATCTCTTCCATAACACGCTAGTATTACCCAGAGATAAACCTGCTCTGGACATTAGAATCGAGCAAGAGGAAAAAAATCAAGTCACGGACGAAAAAGATTGCAAACACAACCCAAAGGCCGGACATGATTCCAACATCAACCCAGGGGAAAATGTTGCAGAGCGTCGACCCCTCTCCAGAGGAGCTGGTTTCATCAGGGAAAAACTTGGTCAGACAATTGTTTTTAGCCGTTGTATGGCGCGCAGCTGATATGACAATCCACGCGGCTGCCACCGCGAATGCAGCGACCAAGGTAGGACCGTGAAACATTACATAGCGCCGGAACAAAGTAGTCTTTTCCTGTATCTCGCGTGAGTATTGTGCAATCCAAATGGGAGCAACTGAACTGATTTCACGCCAATGATTCCGAGAAGCTGGATCGCAGCACCAATGAAGCATACAATAGCAAAAATCCAGGGAGCAATGGATGGTGTAACTGCTCCGACGACTACACAATGTCAGATGCGCAGTTAGGGATGAGTGTTCCACTCACATGGCGGAGTGGCAAGAGCCAAAATGCCAGCGACCAAGGCGACGATGAACTGGACGATGATGGTAAGGTAAATTCCAACGTTTACTACTGGGATCGCGCAACAGCAGTAATCTCTCGGCTTCATGGCGGGTGGTGACAAGTTACGACGGGCGTGACGCGACGCAAGCCTTTCTTATTACGTCACATCGCGTGACCTGGATCCGCCCTGCGAAAAAGTTGCTTCTCTGCTCTGCCAGCTGCCAGCACTAGCACTGCCCATGGCTCGGTTCGCCCTTCTCTCCTTGATACCGTTCCTTCTTGCCTTATGCGTCTGCGCAACTCCCACTGCGCTGCAACTTCCAACGGATCCTGACGGCACCCTCAGAGTCACAAACAAATGGAGTTATGAGAATTGTGGTATGTGGCGATTGTGTCTGCAGAGTGACGCGTCAATTTATGTCTTCAAAGGTAGCCCAGAGGACTTCATACAATTAGATTCGATTGAAGTCGTACCAGACCCGCCTCAGCCTGGTCACGAACTCGTCATCAAAGCCAAGGGCCAAGTGACCAATCTTATTGAGGCAAGCTGGAGCATCTTTCATCAGTTAAAAAAAAAAATAATTCTGATCAACCCATAGGAAGGGGCGTACGCCGATGTCACAGTGAAGCTTGGCCTCATTAAATTATTGCATAAACAATTCGACGTCTGCGAAGAAGCGTAAGTTGGTTCTTGTGGCACTCCTTTTCTTTCCACTATTCTATCTGTAGGCGCAACGCAAATGCTTCTGTCGCCTGCCCTGTGAACCCTGGGACATATTTCGTGGAACAAAAGGTCAAGTTGCCCAAGGAGATACCCAGAGGTACGTTGCAATGGCTTGTAGTGAAAGAGCGGCTAGTTGAACCTGGATAGCTAAATTCACGGTTGCCGTTCGAGCCTACACTGTGGACGACGATGATTTGCTCTGCTTAACTCTTCACGTTGATTTTATGCCGAAGTTACCCTTCCTCGTTGACTGGTAGTGACTTTTGATATGTACCTCTTTCTAATGCAATCTGAGAACGTAACATGACTGTGACCGGTGACGCTGAGCGCTGAACCTGCGACCCACGACATGCCAAAGAATTCAAAGAAACGAAAAGAGAAGACGGCTGATTTCACCGCAAGTGCCATTCAGCATTCCTGGATCCTCCCGCTCAATCCATCATCATAGAAACAAAGGCTCAAACTTGGAAAGAAGCAAATTCCTACCAATGTCGTAGATACATCCTTTAAAGCACGGAGTATGTTTCCATCCTCACTTCTGATCCCGCTTTCTCATCCTTTGATAGCCATTGTGCTGCCTGCACAAAGCATCACTGTAGAAAAGAACAACGACACTCCCATGACAAGACGGAGGTTGACTATCGACGACTTACTTCTTCACCTCAAACATCATAACGTCACCACGCGAAAAGGTTAGATCATTTGACACAACCCTTACATTGATTGCCTATGTGACTACAAAGACGCGGTACTTGGCCTGCGAGAGCTCTTAGAGTCACATTGGACTCTTATAGATTCGCATCTCGCTTCGCTACTCAGTGGACTGGTTCGGTTGATCAGTGATGAGGTAACCGCTATGTTCGTTCGACGCATATAGAGTTTTTACTGTTTAAGGATCCTGGCGTCCGGAAAACGTTGGTGTCATTTTGGTCATGGTTGTTGCCGCGAGTTTCTTCGGTCTGTCGTCAATACACGTGCAACCCAAGCCTCACTTATCACGACCTTTCAGAAGATGTTCGTTCCTCATTCTTCTCTACTTTTACTTCACATCACTGCTGCTCAAACCCACATCTTCCCTGAAATTCGAATCGATGCGATCCGTGTTTTGAACATATTACTGGAATGCATACCCGATATTGTCACAACAGGCTTTTGCCAAGCGAATGGGGGACATGGAAGTCGAGCACTTGATGGTTATCTGGGAATTCTAACCGCAGGAATGAGGGATAACGAATCAAAAGGTGTGTATACGTTCCTCCCAATCTAAACCATGGTAATTTGCAGGCCATGCATCAACCTCAAGTATCGTGCTCAATCCAGCCGTAAGCCTACCTATCACATGTACATCTTCTCTTACTAAGGATTATGCAGTCCAAACTTGTTGTTTTACAGTCACTGTCATCATTTCTACGTGCTGGGCTGTCATTCCTGCATGCCCCAGAAGCCTCACAATACTGGTTCTTTTCGCAGGCATTTAGAACGGTGGAGTCTTATGCTACATTCAATTCTTTGTTGCAACCAGCAGCGCAGCGTTACCACTCCGATAGCCGATTGTGGTGTTCTGAGCAGCAATTTGATGAGGGTTTCGTTCATCATCCGAATACTATGGATGTTATAGCAGGCGAGTCCTGGACTCTGGATGACCTTTCAGAAGACCGCCGCGGATTTGATCCATCACTTACCGTTGATTCACTCAACTACGATCACCTTGCTGTAAGTCGATTCCGGTGCACGATACGGAATCATCTTTTGACTGCTATCCAGCGTCTGGCTCGAAATCTGCAACCAACGCTTGTCTCCACTTTCCTTGATTGTGCACCAGCCGGGTTCTCCCCTAGCGAGAGGCCTTTGGATACAAGTCTTCAGCTAATTCTCGCTGTCTCTCAAATTTTGCAAAGTTTATATGGTACCTTGCTACGGCGCCGATCTGCTACGGTGAGCCTAATCTTGGCAATGAGTGACCTTGTTCACTGTAGACATCCGGAAAGCATGACGACGCTATGAGCGACCTTGGCACTATGTTGGGTTATATGGCGCCATATTTTCCTTTTGAATCTCAGGTGAGGAATGTCGATGTGCCTGTGACTGATGAGTTAATGTGCAGGCACTTCAGGAGTTGAATGTGATATTTTGTGAACTTGTGGCTCTGCACAGGTTTGCCATGGATGGCAATTCCGACTCTGCAAGGCGCAAACAAAAGTTAGGCAATGGCAACGATGCACTGTCAATGTGTATGACCTCAGTCAGTGATTACATCGTTCGCCTTCTCAGGGGAGAAGCACTGTCTTCGGCCCAAGTTGGACGTCCGTTGACTCCTGATGCTTACGTATCATTGGAGCCAGCTATCTGGTTTCTGCTTGACAGCCATTTTCCTGGCTATGCTGAACAACAGGAAATTTTCAATGCCATCATAGATCATGGTTTGAAAACTCCGTCGAGATCGGCAACGAAGAGGCCATCTACTGAATTTATTGCTAGGCTTATTTTGGTACGCGACTCCGAACTGAATCCGTCAAATTCTTTGCTAAAGTGCCCAATAGCTCGATACAGTATCATGCTATCAGGGGTATTTCAAGACTGGCCGTTCCACTCACATGGATAATAAATTTCAAGAATGGATGTCGCATCTGCCACGGTGCCTGTGGGAGCTAGGGGCAACGAATGTTCCCATGACCGAGGTAAAATGGATCTCCATCTGGTACTCATACTCCTCTAATTTCCATGCGTAGATCATTCTGAGAATTTTGCTGCGGTTGCTCCAACGGAAGCCAAGGCTCGTCCACGCTGGTGTAAGTAAATGAAAATTCCAATGCCTCCTATGATCTCATTCGTTCGTGCTTAGGCTCTTGGATCTAAATTTATTCCCTATTTTAATATCAATCATATCGTCCGCGGGAGGTTACCCGGACCTTACACAAAACTACCATTGTCAGAAGATCTACGAAGGCTTACATTGGACGTCATTGCAACCTTACTTGCAACATACGGAGATGATCTATTTGGAACCAGCGAACTACTGGTGGAAGCTGTTGACCTTGCTGTCGCTGGTTGTGCGGAAGAAAAATATTGGTCACATCATAAATTGTTGAAAGTTGCAAAGGCAACAATTCTATTTGAGACAGTACACAAGCCAGCTTTTCTAAGGTGCAGACAATAAGTATAAAACTGAATCCATACAAAATCTAAACGTGTGATGACCAGCTACCAGGTATGTATCGAGCTTGCTCGATGCCAAGAGTAAGGCTACATTGCTATGAATGCAGCTTGTTTGAGATTGGTGACCAGCACTCCAGTCGCCAGCAACATTGGCGAATGCGTCAAGCGTTGGAGCCAGTAAAACTAGAAAGCAGATACCGACGAGCAATGAATTGGTGAAAGAAAGAAAAAATAGGGGTGTGTACGGATGCAATTGCTTTCAAAACATCCAGTGCCAATGCACGTTGAAGAGGCGACCAACTCCCAAGTCGGCGAGGTATTGGAACGCTCCAGGGGACATGTCCAAACTGGTTATATCGCAACCTACGCAACGGTCGGTGACAATTACATCAACCGTCTTTCCATGGTCTACGGCAGCAATGTTAAATGTAAACGATGGAAATGTAAAAGTAACTTACAAAATACTTTAAGTTTCATGCCGCAGACGGGGTTGGTGTTGGGATTTACACCGTCATATCCACTTGAAACATTTCAATCAGAACAGAAAGATCAACCATTCAATTCGAAAGACGTACGGGAAAGCGTCGAACAGCAAATGAGAAACGGCAACAATGTTATCAGTGGGAGAGTTGGTGATGCCACATGCACCGAGGCCAGCTAAGGCGACAAATCAGCTGGAGCTGCTGAACAATTGGTAACTCGACATACGCTGGTAATAAGTGCCTGATATGGAGGGTCAAAGGTCAGCCATAGATACCGGCAGATGTGGGAAAAACTGCGCACCTTGTCCGATCTGCATGCCAACCATAAAGCTGGGCAGATTGCGGCTACCGCCATATTTATGAGTGAAGGAGGGTGTGGGAGCATCATCTGTTGTAGAGGGAGGTGAAGGTGTGGATGCGGTAGGGGTGGCTGGAGGGTCCGATGGGGTGACCTTGGCTTCCCAGGTTGAGGATGGCTGATCTGCAGCTGAGGATTTGGGGGGGGATGGCCGATGCTTGCAGCGCTTGCTCAGCCTACGAGGTTCAAGAGGTAGAGGATCGGCCAGAGAAGCGGCGAGTCTGGGGGCAATGGCGCGGTGGTGGTGGTGGGGACGGGCAAAGTGATGAGGGGTAATGAGGGCAAGTGAATAGAGAATGGTAGCGAAGAGGACGAAGAGGCGAGTGAAAAACATGGCGAAGGAGGCTGCACTGGGGGGATCACAAGGAGCGGAAGCGTGCAGATGGAAGAAGAAAAGGTGGAGAGGCGCGTGTTGTTTGGCCTGATAACGGTTGCTATTGTATGATGTTTGTCACTATTTGCTACATTATGGATGTCTAACTGCAAACATCTTGGCGAGACCGGAAGCAGACGAACCGGCCAGGCTGTGCGTGTAGGCGTCGATTTGGCCGAGGAGCAGCATGCTTTCGAGCCGGCTTGGCTCGTTTGGTATTTTGAACAGCCGCGTCACGTCCTCCTCGGGCATCGGCGCCATGCCTTGTGCCACCCGCGCCTGGTTCTCTTCCTTGCGCTTCGCTACAAACGCATCCGCACGCGCCCGTTCCCGCACTATCTGCCGCGTCACATACGCTATATTCCCCTCTTCAGTCCGGTAGCTGTCTATCGCCTCCACCATCTGCTCCACGTTTCGTGTCAATCCACTTGACCCAAGCTCAAGCGTCGTGAACGAGCGCGGAGCTGTGCACACGCTCGCTCCGCCAGGTGAGGCATCGTAAACGCGTGTCTCGTTCGATTCCGTCAGTGCCCCGAGGAACGATCTCAGCAGTGGATTGGCTCGGATTTTGAGAGGCACTTCCTCCAGAATAGAAGAAAATGTTAATCGGTGATGGATGAGGCTGAATCTCACTTTAATGCATGCCCGATGAACGAGGATTCCGTGCGCACCTTGATGTGCTAAAATTCGATTTTTTGTACGCATGCAAAAATGCTGCCGTAAGTCGGAAAGCTCGGAACGATGCATTTCCTCGTGCTGTCTGTGATAAATCTTTCTCGTTGTTATTACGATATTTAGGGTCATCCAGGGACAACGGTGACTTGCCATGTACAATGACTACTCCTCCGTGTCTCAATTTCTCTTGATGAATGGATTGTGTGTCAATTAATGTCTGGTTGAAGAAGGCTCCTAGCGCCGTTGCCTGGTAAAATCCAACCACGCTGTCGTCTGCTTGCACTTCCTTCAATGATCGGAGCATGGATGCTTGGTACCGTGCTGTTGAAGGACGTCATTCGAGGCAAACATGCCGTGGACAGCCATGCACACCAATCATTTTCGCTGAATTTTCTTCTGCAGATTGTAAGGGTAACGGAAATGAATTTGATACTTCCAAAGTGCCATCCAGATCAAGGCCCAACAAAAGCCCGTGCGCCGTCGTCGATGGTGCCTCCCGTGCATGCTTTATGATTTTTGTCACAACCTACATCGCAACCATTCAGATCCTGTGTTTTGGAGCCATGCCAGGATCTTATACCATTCCATCGAGTTGAACGATTTGAATCGGTATTTCAGCTTCTATGTCAATCGCTTTGGCCATCGATGGTGGAATGGCTTCATATTTTGGCGCTGCAGGCGCTGGCGCAGCAGCAGGTGCGGGCAGCGATGCAGCAAGGGCAGCAGCAAACGCCTGTGTCATTGCAAGGGCGCGTAGAACAAACAACCGAACACACAATCTTTGTACTGCCAAAGCGCTTAATCAGTCGTAAAATATAGCAGCTCGAAAGGAGCCCAAACGTGGCAGGATTGCACTTTCTTTCCGCCAACATGCGTCGCATCTCGCGCTCAACAAAAATCATTATTCTCCTGCTCATCGATGTCCTTTTCTTCTTGGTGGAACTGATAGTAGGCACGTAGCTTCTTTCGTCGTATCCCTTCTTCACTCATCCTTTCCTAGGCTATGCCGTGGGATCCTTGGCTCTCGTCGCCGATAGCTTCCATATGTTGAAGTACGTCGACCTCCTTCCCCATCTTCTCGGATTCTAATCTCCTATAGCGATGTCATGAGTTTAGTCGTGGCCTTATATGCCATCAAGGTCGGGCGGAGCCAGACAGGGGTTTTTAGCAGAGACTAACTGCTATCTAGCTCACTTCTTCAACCGAATCTGATCCACGCTACTCCTATGGCTGGCACAGAGCCGAAATTCTGGCAGCTCTAATCAATGGCGTCTTTCTCCTGGCTTTATGCTTCTCCATTTGTTTGGAGGCCTTGGAACGCTTCTTCTCCCCGCCAGGCACGTAAATCTTTTTTTTTTTTTGGTTCTGAAATAAAACCCGTTTCAAGAAATTACTCAACCAAAAATTGTTGTTTTTGTTGGTGTCCTGGGATTGCTTTCGAACGTTGTGGGTCTGTTCCTGTTCCACGGTGAGTTTATTCCCTCTACTAACCGTTTCCGCGGGCACTGATTACCCGTAGACCATAGCCATGCACACACACAGCCTTCCCTCACTTCCTCCGGACCATCGAAACCTCCGAGCATTCGATCTTCCCAACCATCGTCGATTGATACGCTGTCATCGCCCATACCGTCACCATCCATCCCTATTCAAACGTGTTCCTTCTCTAGGAATGAAGAAGCTTTTTCGTCGCTCTATGACCACCCGGCCGCGACGCGTGCTCAACTGGTACAAGCGGCTCACGAAATTGCTTCTGCTCGGCCAACATCTCCATCTACCAGACATCGAAGTCATTCGCATTCGAGTGATTTGATTACCACTCAGAAAGATGCTTTGTCTCCGCATACATCCCATGGCGATGGTGACGAGGCTGGTTCCGTGGTTGATGATGCCACGCCTCTTCTTGATCATGGCATGCCAGCGTCCCTTCGCGCACATGAGCATTCACATGCAGGTTCCATGAATATGCGCGCACTCGTTCTTCATGTACTAGGGGACGCCTTGGGGAATGTTGGTGTCATTGTATCCGGTCTGATCATCTGGCTCACAACATGGTCGTACAAATATTACTCTGATCCAATCATCAGTCTTGTAATTACTATCATCATTTTTTCGAGCGCCTTACCTCTAGGTGTGTCTTTGAAATTCGCAATGAAGTGGTCTAATGAGGAAACTAGTACGCAGTACATCTTTCATCCTCTTGCAAGGTGTTCCGCACACAGTTTCACTTAACCAAGTGCGGCAATCAATTCTTAACGTCGAAGGCGTGCTTTCCTTGCATGAACTTCATATATGGCAGCTCTCCGAGTCCAAGATAGTGGCATCAGTCCACGTTCTTGTAGCTTCTCGGAAGCACGAGTTTATGCTCATAGCTGCAAATATTCGCAAAGTTTTGCACCATCATGGTGTACATTCCTGCACTATCCAGCCAGAATATCGCCATGAAGCTGATGACGGTGACCATCCAGGAGCGTCTTCGAAGGTAAATAGTACTGCATGCAATACCCTATTAAGTCCCTGACACACAATGTTAGTACCACCAAGATAATTCATGTCTCATACTGTGCCCTGCGGACAGAGTGTGCGATCCGTTGGAAAATGCCTGTTGTCGTGAGTTATCATTACTCCAGAATTCTCTTTTCGTTGAAAATATCATGATAGCACCAGCTCCTCCTTCTGAATACAACGTCTGAGCTCGTAGATGCTAAGATATCTTAGATTACTTTGAAACCCATTGTAGAATGGATTTTAGTTAGCGATGAAAACTGGAAAGTTTGCAACAAATGTTTGAGAAGCTGTCAGACGCTGTAAAATGATGGTGCTGACACCACTAGATTTACGAGCCCGCAAGTCATCAGCCAATCTCCTCGCCATCGAAGTAGTTGTTTGACCAAGGAAACTTCGATGTTCCGATATCACGGTTTGCACCGCCCACTCTAAATGGAGTGCCGCTGTAAGCGCTGAGGAGATAAGGCTGACAAGAAGCTCCGTAGCTAGAGCTTGCTCTGATGCTTGCTGTTGATCAATCCGAGTGATCAGTACTGGTACGACAAGATGGATAAAGATAGGCAGTAGAGGAGGCGTAGCCGTAGAGCGCGGCATGGTCAGAGTGAAGGTGGCTAGTCGCCGACATCGCTCGGCATCTCCAACATTGGCAGCCTCCGCCAGCTCTGACCACACAATTTCGAGAAAATTGGAAGGTGACATGAAGCTTAGACATCTCTCCACGTCAATGACAGGTCCCTTGCCTGCCCGTGCCATTGCCAGGGCTGTTCGAACAACATGCCTCAATCGTTTCTCGGAGGCAAATCCAGACCCTTTTGATGTCAGCAGTGTTACTTCTGAGCGAACATCAGGACACAGATCTTCAGCAAGAATATGTTCTGCACCTTCTTGCCTCCAACCAAGAGCGTCGGTAACGACCCGCCGAACTGAGTCTGCGTTGAATGTGTTCGCGTCCGATGCGTACCGTTTTTTGTCGGAAACGAATTCCAGTATCTGGGAAGCGCATAAACAAAGAATAGGCCGAGGGCAGGTGGGAGACAGCAGTAATGTCTGTAGCGTTTCGAGGTGAGGCATCCTGTATAGCCTTGAGGATAATGTGAATAGTGAACCTGGTACACACAAGACGATTACCCTTGCCGCCGAATCTCCCGGATCAAGGCACTAATGACTCCCACAAGCGTCCAGTTGAGTATTGGTCCCGTGAAGTATGACACGCCATTGCTGAGGACTTCAGGATCTATCTTCCGCATAGAAGATGCTTGTAGAGCATCCAAAAATAATGTGGCAGAGATACGAAGCAACGTTCTTGGTTTTGTGGTTCTACAGCAATTGTTGGGATCACACAAAGAAAAGACGTCAGCGCGCACCGTAATATGGAATCCTCAATGCCTTCATTGTTGCTATCGAATAGGGCTTTGTACCAAGCGTTATATGCCGTTCTATCATCGTTCGAAAAATCGGTTTGCGATAAGACGACACCAATGGATTTAGGGAATTCTGCAGAGACTGATCGACGATCGTTTGCGAATTCGTGGCTGTTCAGCTGCTTTGTTGTCAACAGGGAAAAGGCAATTGATCGTGGGTACTGACGTGAAATCGAGCAATAGCACATTGCGCGAATAGCACAATATCCCCAAGGTGACTAACTGCTGTCTGTGGATCGCCTAGTGAAAACACGTATAATTCATAGAAAATATCCGGTAGATGAAGAACGAACCTACTGTCTCGCAGTCATACTCGTCTAGCAGTAAAAGCGCATATAACACTAGGTCGGAAATCTTGACGTGCAGTGATACGATGTCCAATGCAAAATCGTAAGTACAAAGGATCCTGCAAAGATGGCTCAATGCTTCGACATCAAACACAGAAGCGAGTGAGGTAAAGCGCTGACAAGACTCAATAGGGATTTGAGGCAAGTGGACAGAACAAAACTGACCCTGTAAATCACATAGGCGAAGGTGGCGTGACTCAAAACATCCTTCGATATGCGTTCCACCCAGACATGCACATCTGCGACACTAACGTCAAGCGATAGCCTTGATTCAATAAAAACCTTCATCTGGTGGTGAGCGACAACCCATTAATATTCGGCAGGAACACACACTTCCAAATCAAGGCCACTATCTTGAGAATCAACCCGTAGTCTAGGTACATTGTCTTTCGCAACTCCTGGATCTTTCTCCGTGGCAAATGTTAAACTGATCAACCCGCATGCAACAAGCTGAAGGAGCAGGTCGCGAGTGAAGGATTGCGACCTGTTATCTATATGAAAATTAGCCCATTGCTGACCATTTATGGCTCACATTTCCTCGTGTGCATCATCTTTTCCGGTTGAACGAGATAGAGCGACGTCAGCTTGCACGATGAGGTCAGGTCGCAAAAAGACCGTCGACAGCGCGGTATGCATTGCCCCATGCTGCGCGAGGTCAATTAGTCAATATCACTTATCATGACATTCAACAGCCTCACCCAATCGATCTTTGCCCCCTCAACTGCGAGAACATCCCGAAATGATGACAATAGCGTGGGTAGCTGTGTCCCATAAACATTCAACGAAACACTTTTACAACGCGGGTCTTACCCTGCCTATGATGAATGCCTTCCATATCGGAGCATCGGCCGTGCTCTGGGATATACACGTGAACGCAGCGGTGAACAACTGAGTATAAAATGTTGTGGGCGTCCAGGATGTCCACCGGTAGATGCTGACGAGAAGAGCCACCGGATCACTACCACTTCCAGATCCAAAGCGATATCCTCTATAAGTTACCTGAAGGAATGAGTTTATAGTGTATACTTTGAGATTAACATACAAGATGATGCAGGACCAAGCTGAATGTGACGATGTCACCATCGCTGCTCGATCCTATTCCATCACCCTTGTTGAATGGCTCTGAGTAATGTAAAGTGTGAAGGAGTTGAGCTTCGGTAGCAGCTTTGGCGTCATCTCCGATGAGCAAACTCAAAGATAGTACGAATGTTTCTAGCATTTGCCGCACGTCTGGCAGAAGGCGAAAGCTTTGTAGCAACTCGTTCGTGTCAGAAATGAATACGATAGCTTGTCGGGCTGGTATCTGTGACATGTCCGATATACACGACAGCAAGAGCATGAGAAGTTCTGATGCTGAGCTTGTGAGTTGGGTAGAATGCGACGTTGGAAGGGAGTGAGCTGTCCTTAGGAGGGCAAGTGCGTCTTGAATCGTGTTCATCGTTTTGTTTAATGGTTCGGCCTGCGAGAGGATAGTGGAACCTCCTGACGAGTAATGTGCATTTATAGCAATGCGACACAGAGAGTCAAGCGTCTCGGCAGTATGTAGTTCAGAGGAACGCGCAGCTGAAAGGAATGATGTCGTGAAGACAGGGATGGAGACCATTCCTGATTCCACCGCGTACCGCAGATATTTGTGCAGATCTGGGTCGCCAGGATAGGACCGGTATAAAACAAGAACAGAATCTATTCAGTAGAATCAAGCATGGTCCTGATAAATGAAGGTGGAAGACATCTACTGTTCAAGTTATGTTCGACCTCTTCCGAAACTTGTATGGAGCACTGTTTGGATACATATAGCTTGCAGAGGCTCATCCACTGTTTCAATCACGACAATGGCTAGGTCTGGGATTCAGAGATATCATTCTGTAACTGACCTTGGCTGCTGAAATGCCATTCTGGAAGCAATTTCGTGTAAGTTCTGCTAACGTCATAATAAAAACAGGTATATTGCCTATTTTGGTAATAGCTAATTATCTAGGCTTCAGACTTTGGCTACTAGCCTCCTCGTTTCCTGAGGTGTGAATCGCAGTAAAATGGATATGACACGAACAAGATTCGGCTAAGGACGTGGTATTATAAGTACCTGCCTTTTAGCATGAAAAATACTTACCCTCATCTCCTTATGCTCGAGGAACTGCAGGATCACATTTCGCAAGTATTCAAGGTTGATATCTTCTTCATTCTTTGCCGGTTGCAGATTCTGCTGGAGGGTCGGGGAGTTTGCTCTGGATGTCGAATCTGATTGAATAGAAAAGCGGGAATCTATCGGTACACTTTCTTCTGCCCTCGTTGGTCGGTAGCCAATTCCTGGGCTCCGCTGTCGCTCAAGCAGCGCCACGGAAGATTGAACTTTTCTAAGTTCTTCACGCAATGTCTGGTGAGCGTATTAGCTCTAATGGTGTGCTCTGGAAGAATTTCGTGCCTTGTTACTGAGGCGAAGCTGAGCTTCGCGAGTGCCGGCCTCCTCTATTTGTTGCTCGAGGTTTTGCAATTTGCTTGTAAGCTCTACTTCGTGTTCTTTAGCGGATTTCTGCAATGGATGTCGTCAGGGTCGCAAGAGAATAAGAATTATGAATACCTCTATACTCTCCCTCAGTTCTTGGGCCGAAATTAGGTCTGTTATTTGCCTTTGACTCAGACGAGCTTCCTCTTGCAACTGGTCCTTCTCAGCTTGAAGGTTACTGACAAGCTTTTCATGCTCATCCCAGGTCCTAGCGCTGATATCAAGTTGATTTCTCAAATCATCCACTTCCTTCGCTCTATCACGGACTTTGCGGCTCCAATCTGATTCACGATCGTTCCGCTCAGTCTCCACCTGCCGAAGCTGAGTCTTTACTTCAGCAATTTTGGCCTCGTATTTGAGTTCCATCGAGGACAGCAAGCGGGCTACTTCTTCGGGTGAGGTTGAAATTTGATTAGAACGGGATTCATGTTCTCTCTGAGCCTCCTGAAGGTCGTAGGTTAATAATGCTATTTGATCTTGCGCTTCCCGCTGTTGGTATTGTAGTTCGACATTCTGATTCTGTAACGACTCAAGGTGAGACTGGACCGACTCTACCTCTGCCTGGCGCATTTGAAGTTGATCAAACATCTGATTTTTGTCTCGCGTGATGTTATTGAGCGATGTTTCCAGCGTTGTAATTTGAGATGCTTTTGAGGACAAATCTTTTGAATGACTAGCCTTGTGGCAAATATCAGTAGCTTCTACCATGGGCCCAATGGTACATGCCTTAAGCGTTACAGATTCAAGTTCATATTGCCCCTTTAGAATAGATAATTCTTTGTCATATCGTTCTCGCAACGCGCTTAACTCTTTGTCGAACTGCGCCTTGATTTTGGCATTTGTTTTCTCTTTGTCTGCTTTGGCTGTATTGAGCTCCTCCTGCAAGCGCAATTTATCAGCTTGTTCTTTCTCTTTGTCCCCTTGCTCCCGTTGTTTGAGTAAAGCAACTTCTTTAAGAGCCTCCTCCCTCTCTTTTTCAGTCTTGATCAACTTTTGCCGCATGGCCTTGAGTAAGCTGGTGGCTTTGACTCGTTTTTCCTCTTCTTCTCTAGCCATATTCTTAGCCTGTTCGAGATCCGCCTGCAATTTCTGCGCTTCGTTGTCCTGCTTGCGCACAGTCTCCTGTGCCTCGGATGAAGCCTTGAACAACGCTTCGGCTTCATTCAGCTGGGACTTCAGACGCTCGATCACCTCCCGTTGAGACAGCAACTCGGAACTATGCTTTTCCGATAAATCTTGAATGTATTGTTCTTGTCCTAGAATATAGTCAGATAAAACCTCGGAGTTTTCAAGTCATCGAAGTGTACTTTGTGCTTTGGCTTGAAAACTGTTAATGTCATCTTCATACGACTGGACGATAATATTCTACCAAATGTCGAATAAGTGAATGGATTGCCGTACCGAATTTTTCGAAATGAGATTCTTGAGGTAGTGACACAATGCAACAGTATCATCCGCCGTCTGCAATGGCGTCAACTCTTGAAGTACATCGTCGACTGCAGCTTTATTCGCCTGAAGTTTCTTGAACGATTCAGAGACATCTTATAACAGCGGGAGTTTAAATTGACATTCAGACACAGACGAAAGGTCATTCATACCTAGAAAACGCCGTTCGACCTGCTTCAGTCTCTCTTGTATTGATTCAATGCCTGTCGATGAGTGTTGTTCTATGACATCCTTCGGAGAGTTTTCGTTCTTATTCATTGCCTCGCTGCGACCTGACCCATGCTCCTGAATTACATGGCTTGTCTGAGTTGGTATATCTTCCAGCTTTTCCAACTCCGGAGAGAGCAAGGGCGAGTCGGGTAGAGGTATTAATCTGGGAGACACAGATGTCGACACAGGTGACGAGATGTGCTGAAGATCAGCCGGATTGGATGTGGCGTTTTGAGAATTTGGAATTGGTGGTGCACTCTGCTTTCCGTCGCCCGGCGTAAGACGGGCTCTTAGCCTGTCTTCAAGAGAAAGTTTCTTGCTAGATGACGTGGTTCTGGGAACAGGACTAGGGTTCTGTCCACGTTGAGAAGCTATGGACTTGCGCAGATTGTTGAGCGCAGACTCAGCCAGTTGGGTGGAAGACAGAGGCGTTGAAGACCTGCTACCGTTGGGTGGCTCAGTGTCGACATTTGGGGAAATATCTGCAGAACGCCGAGGTGTTGGGGTTTCAAAGCTTCCAACAACTTGTCGAAATTGGCCGAACATCCAGCTTGGAAACACTGAATCAAACTACAACCTCTTACAATCACTGTCACGTGACTATGTATCACTACTACTACCAGGTGGCGGTACTGCACTGGAAGAACTGTCATTGTTGGTGTTGGCCAGCTGCCATGCGGGTATAACAGGCCTCCCTATCATCGGCAGTGGTGATGATGGGGTGGCTGGAACAGAGGGTCCGCGATTTAGCAGTAAAGCTTTCAAGGATTTGAGCTCTTGCTGTAACTCGGTGAGAGACTGATTGTGGCTCTCCTTGTTTTTCTCCATCATCTGTAATACGGTTAGAACTATTAAGCATATTAACAATGGCCGATGACCTTTGGCAACATTTCACGAATGTTGCTAATTTCATCTCTGATTTCACGCATTTCATCGCGAGTTTTTTGTTCTCCTTCCCGCATTTCAACGACAACTGCCTGCACGTCCTGAGTAGTTTTCTCAATCGCCGCCCGTTGCTCTTCTACAGCCGTTCGCACAGCAGAAGACTCGGACTGAATTTCCTTTAACAGCAGTTCTGCGGCATCGAATTGTGCGTTCAGCGCGTCCCGGTCCTGTTCGTATGCAGTGGCATCTGGTGGTCGTAGATATGGCAATAAATATTTCTATTGACTGAGATGTGCTTTAACGTGGAGCGTGAGGAACGGCATATACACACTTTAAACAAGGATATTGCACCATACGTGACGGTGCCAGAAACCACGGTCGCAATCTATAGCCAAAGTAATTGGGCACGCGTTATTCCGAAATAAAGCATGGCGTACGAAGTAGTCGCGCCAGTCCCAACGTAGACCATGTGCTAGTTGGTACGGCGGAGATCCATGCGTTGGGGCATATTGTACTTGATATGGTTGAGCAGCAGCCTGCTTGAAGGCCAAGTCAATCTCCTGCGGAGAAAGGCCCTTTGCTTCGAGAAACTGCACGCGCTGAGAAATAGGCGATGCCTGAGTCTGTGCGAGCGTCAATGAGCCAGCTTGTATAAGTCAGAGAGATGTCTACCTTGGCGTCGACCAGAAAGGCGACAGCGTTGCGGACCAGCTCTTGACGATCCGACATAATGACCCTAACCTTAACCCTATACCGACATCGGTTTATTCCGGTGTTGCAATAAATTTTGAATTTGTTGGTTTGATTCGTCAAAATGTTGCAGCTGGCATTTTCCAACACAATATGCAGGAGCGTCTCTTCCATTGTAAGAGGTGAGCAAGTATTCAAGCTACACATCTTGTTCTCTTACCGCGTTCCTAGCATCCTGTCGTAGCGCATCCAGGAAGCCTACCCTCAGCCACCCTCGTACGTTCACGACTTCAATGCGTTCTTATTTAATTAACAGAATATGGTAGCCCCTCTGCTGGTTCGTAGAGGTTATGCCGATGTCTTCTCGCGTCAAAAGCCTCACATGAACATCGGAACAATTGGTTGCCCAAATTTGACTTTATTCACGACGCCGAAATCTAACGCTGGTGCTAGGCCACGTTGATCATGGTAAAACCACGTTGACTGCATCAATCACGAAAGTCCTTTCACAGAAAGGAGGTGCCAAATTCACGGATTACAGCGAAATTGACAAGGCTCCAGAAGAGAAGGCTCGGGGCATCACTATCAACTCGGCACACGTCGAATACGAAACAGATGCGCGCCATTATGGGCACATTGACTGCCCAGGGCATGCTGATTGTACGTCTTGCAGCATTATTGAACTTATCATTTGATTAACGCACTCCAGACATCAAGAACATGATTACTGGTGCTGCACAAATGGATGGCGCTATTATTGTCGTTTCGGCTACCGATGGGCAAATGCCTCAAACTCGGGAACATCTTCTTTTGGCGCGGCAAGTCGGCATTAAAAAATTGGTAGTCTTCATCAACAAAGTAGACCAGATCTCGGACCCGGAGATGCTGGAGCTTGTTGATATGGAAATCCGGGATCTTCTTGCGAGCTACAATTTTGACGGTGAAAACACTCCTATCATTATGGGCTCTGCATTAGCTGCATTGGAGGGACGGGATGACGATATTGGAGCAAGTAAAATATTGGAACTGGTCAAGGCATGTGATGAATGGCTCGAACTTCCACCTCGTATGTGTCTTGGCTCCAACATATAGTCCACTAACAATCTGTAGGTGATTTTGAGAAGCCTTTCTTGATGCCGGTTGAAGGTTCGCTGTTGCTAATGCGTCTCTACTCCGTAAATTTCCTAATCACAGTCGATGCCAAGACGTCTTTTCAATTTCTGGTCGCGGAACTGTCGTGACTGGTCGTGTAAGTGATCACGAAAGTATGCGTTGGTTTCTCAATGCTCGCTGTAGGTCGAACGAGGGACAGCTAATAAGAGTGATGAAGTCGAAATAATTGGTTTAGGGAATAGCTTCAAATCGACTCTGATTGGCATTGGTAAGCTCTCTCCTAAGCCATATGTTCTTTCTACAATGATTATGACCCACAAGAAATGTTCAAGAAAGAGCTTGACCGAGTATGTATTATCTATACACCGCCAGACATTGACTTAAGAGTTTTTTCCAGGCTCAGGCAGGCGATAACATGGGTGCTTTGTTGCGTGGTATCAAGCGCGAACAAATCCACCGCGGTCAGGTTGTCGTAGCACCTGGGTCTATCAAATCTGTCAAACGATGTGAAGCCCAAATTTACGTCTTGACCAAAGATGAAGGTTGGCCTTGAATAATCCGCCTATTTATGATTCAGAAACTCGTGTCAGGTGGTCGCTACACGCCGTTCATGTCAGGATACCGCCCTCAGCTATTCCTTCGGACTGCCGATGTGACCGTTTCGTTGTCTTTCCCTGAAGGAACACAGGATGCTGCGGAAAAAATGGTTTGTATATCAGGGCTCTTTTATATTATTGATTTGAACCTTAAGTAGGTCATGCCTGGTGACAGTGTAGAAATGGTGTGCGATTTAATCTTTGATTTGGCTATGGATGTTGGTTCTCGGTCAGTACATTCTTGTCTGAAAGGAATGGTGTTGACATATAATGACAGCTTCACCCTCCGTGAAGGTAACAGGACGAGTGAGTTCTGCTGCCCTCTCCGCCTGAGATATTCTTACTCTGTTTTGCAGTTGGCACTGGAATTGTGACCAAAATCTTGGAGACGGCTTGATCGAACGACCATGCAAACATCCTCTCCACTCTGAAAAGTAATGGTCTGGGACCGTGTCACAAACTCAGCATCTATAGCCATCTTTAAACAATAGCATGTACTCGTTACATTAATTTCAAAGGAATAGAGTAGTAGTTGTGATGCAGCAAGGTGTAAAAATTTCAAAATCAAGGCCCAAAAGAGGCAGTGAGCGGTCCCGGTCCTGGGCGGTCCTAAATTTCCAGGAAAGCTTCTCAGCTAGTGTGTTTCATTTACTCTCCGGTCTCAGCTCAGTCTTCAGACGTCCCGTCGAAAATGCAAGCCTTTTTGAGAACAACGCTGAAGTCTGGAACGACTGCCAGTCTTTCCCGACGCCTTGCCTCTGCGCCGAGGACGATGTACGGTCGCCAAATTACTCGGACTATCGTCAGTACGTGTGATTCGTCTTGGTTCAATTTGATGCAGTAAGCTGAAAACGAGGATTGCACAGGTAAAAGGTACACAGTTGAGCATGAAGCTATTGTTTTCGACGATACGACGGGACTAGGAACAGTATCCATAACCGACCATGCACAATCGTCGTTGGGAGACGTGGTGTTTGTGGAGCTGCCTTCCGTGGGCAGTACTATCCAGCAGGGAGGTATGTTTGTCGATGTCTACCTGAGACGAGTGACAATTCTGGTTAGATCAAATTGGCGCTGTGGAAAGTGTCAAAGCGGCTTCTGACATTGTATGTGCTCCATTCGGTTGTTCGTCAGTCTCACTAAATCGACAAGTACGCTCCCGTGTCCGGCATCATCGAGGAGATTAATGAAACTCTTGCGTCCGAACCAGGACTACTGAACAAATCGCCGGAAGGCAAAGGTGAAATTGCACTCTCCCCATGTAATGCTCAGTCTCACAATCCTTGCAGGTTGGCTCTGCAAAATCAGGCTCTCTGAGCCGTCCGAGGTATGTCTTCAACCGTGTCACTCCACAAAAATACTGACGAGGGGTTGAGATGGAACAACTCCTTACTGAACAAGCCTATAAAGCCAGTTGCGAACCGTAGACACACGTTAATAGTACATTATTGTTTTTCATGTTTTTCTCATTAGGTTATTTACATTGAAATGGATGTTCTTGGCAAAGGTCACGATGAACGGGATGGCTCATACTTGTACTGCTCGCCTCGAGCTTCCATTCTCGCCTTTGCCTCCCGAAGAGCCCATGTTTGTATGCTATCCAAGTCAGCAGTGTGATGAACAGGAAAGCCAGGACATACCTTGTATCGGGTTTATAATACAACATAACGGCAGCGAAGGCCATGGTACCAAACATTCCGATGTACCAAATGTTTTCCCATTCATCCTTCACTCGTCTCTGGCCAGGCGGAAGAGGCTGTAGACAGGAAGATGAGGGCGGTGAATGACGGAAAATCAGTGGCTTTCCCTACCTTTTCGCCAAACAACCAGCCGGAAGGCTCATTGTAGTGAGGCTCTCCATGTGAAGACGCATAGCATCTTGCACTCATACGAGGAGCTGCGACGCGAAGAGCTCGCAGCGGAAGCATGGCGAGTTAATCGGCTGAAAACGAGTTGACAAACATGCGTACACAGATTATTCGTATTCTATCCTCTTCGACATGATTTCGTAGTCCACCTCCACCAGGAACATACTCGGCGACGACTCGTCAATCGCAAAGCTGCATTTTGTCAGTATGGGTCGCTGTTCGGACTGAATATTACCCCTGCTTCTTGTAGAATCCCATTGCAGTTGTATTTCCTGAGGTACCCTGTCAAGCAGGCTTCACTCGGAGCACCAAAGCGCCTGCCTGACCTTTCAGCACTGTGAGCATGATCTTATCCATCTTGCATGACAATCCCATTTCCCACAATCTCTGCATCAACATTTTTCCAATGCCTACCCCCTGACTTGCATTTGAAACTTGTAGCTCGTAGCTATACTAGTCAGGAGGAGACCGTTGACGTGAAGCAAGGCAGTACCAATACAAAACGTCATCTGTTTCCTCAGTATCGAAGCGAAACATGCAAAATGCTACCAAGTTGTTCTCGGCAAATAGCATCAGGAATCTTGATTTCGCGTTGAATAATTCATCGTGTTTATCTGCTAGATTCCAACCAAACGAAGAGTTAGTATAGCTGTCTGTGTGAATTGTTTAGTTGTCTCGGAGGGATGTTGAAACACACAGATTCCGCATATTGTCTTCGAAAATTGCCCAGAGGAGAGTGCGTTCGCTGTTGTCCAATTCATTTGCATGAGCAACTCTGATTCGATAACTGGTATCGTATAAATCGCCGATACCTATGGAACTGTTGTTGACACCTACTGAGAATCTGTGTGTGGTGTTAAGCATGCTGCTAGTTGTAATGAAGTCGCCTGCAATGCGTCAGTACTTCAGCCCTCCCAGTAATAATTTATGCTGGCGATGTTGTGCTTCCCTTGTTGGCCTTCCTGACTTTGCGTGTCATCGCACTTTGTCCCTGTTTGTCGATTATCCTTCCTTTGGCATGAAGCTCAACGCAACTGACCTGCGATATGTCACGTCCGACGAATTCAGAGTCCTCACCGCAGTGAGGTCCCCTCCATCTCTTATCCCAAGTTCACGCTGACAGATCGAAACCTAGGTTGAAATTGGCTCCAAGAACCATGAGGTGGTTCCGACAGCCCTCATCACTCAGATATCGGGTCTAAGAAGCGGGGGGGTGAATAAATTAATTTCTTCTTTGGCCAAACGCAGCCTGGTGTCAAAAATGCAAAATTCAAAATGTAGTTTCCCTCAGTTTTAAATGACTTGTAGTTTCACCATCACCCTTAGATGACGGTTATCGTCTGACGTACGGGGGTTACGATTATCTTGCGATGCGAGCAATGTCAAAGAGGGGAACCTTGTCTTCTGTGGGAAACCAGATTGGAGTTGGAAAGGAATCAGGTGAGAAGTGTGTCTTGCGCCCACTATTTTGGACTCTCCCAAACCCCTAGGAAAGACATATACATCGTCGCAGACGACGGCGGAAATGAAATAGTTCTTAAACTACATAGGTGGGTGTTCCTGCCTACCTTATTCCGTTATGGACATTACCTGCCTTGATAGACTTGGACGGACCTCGTTTCGTGCGATCAAGCAAAAGAGGGATTACTTGGGCAGAAGAAAATCTGCTTCTTGGATGTACATGTCTCGGCTAGCAGCCCAGAAAGAATATGCATTCATGCGGGTACGGGCTGGTCAACATAATATAACATTAACCACTGAAACGAGAAGGTTTTATTCGATCACGGTTTCCCAGTTCCCCGGCCAATTGACCACGCCAGACATTGTATTCTGATGGAGTTGATCGATGCTTACCCTCTGTAAGGGATAGGCCGAATGTGTGATTACTCGCTGAAAATTTGACTTAGACGACAAATAGCAGAAGTATCGGCCCCAGGGAAGTTATATTCCGCCTTGATGGAGTTGATCGTCAGGTTTGCCAAGGCTGGCTTAATTCATGGCGATTTCAACGAGTTCAACATTCTCATACGACGCGACTCTGGTGACCCTGTGGTTATTGATTTCCCGCAGATGGTCAGCACATCACATGAAAATGCAGCATGGTATGTACTCTATATCAGATTTATTGAATTTTATTTACGGAGACTCCAAGGTATTTTAACCGGGACGTGGACTGCATAAGGGATTTCTTCAGACGCAGGTTTCAGTACGAAAGTTCGCTGTATCCAAGGTTTAGCAAAGTGTTAGCAGGTTCCGAGTCTCCTGGCTTTCGGCTAGACGTTGTAGTCGAGGCTAGTGGATTTGGCCGGAAGGATATGAAAATATTGGAAGAGGTGAGCTAAATTTGCGTGATTCGCTTCGTACTATTTACAATGCAAAGTACATGGAAACTGTCAGAGAAAAACAGTCATCTAGTGACTCCGAAGAAGAGATTGTTGAGGAAGACGATGAGAGCGAAAGTGTTAGTTGCGAAAGCGATGACATATCAAAAGCAGAGCTTGCAGTTGCGACGGAATCAAATGCACAGAGGACGAGATCGCTAAGCAAGTCGCGGTCGGTGTCACCGGTTAGGAACGAAATAAAGAGCAAGGTTGCGTCTGATCTATCAAAGAACATGTCCAAGCAACGTCGTAAATATCACTCTAAGCGCGCGGGGAGGAGGGCAGGTCGAGCTGAGGGAAGTAAGGCGAAGCAGGACGCGCGTGTCAAAGTCGATCAACATGGCGTTTGGGGATAGTTAATTACTTGTACTAAGCACTAGTTCCCACGCATACACCTGCCAGCTGCCAGATGGATAAGACTGATCTCGAAGCATACCAGGTCCAGCTTTCACAGGTCGAACTAGCTTTGTCTGCAGACCCAGACAGCGCGGAACTTGCCTCGCTTCGGTCAGAACTCAAAGAGCTCATTGAACTTGCCCAAGCTGCAGTTGCACAGACAGAAGCCGCCTCTTCGTCGAAATCCGACTCATCGCGCAAGGCATCCTCGACACCTACACACGTATGGTCCGCTGGCGCCGAGTGCCTCGCCAAGTATTCCACAGACGGGCAGTGGTATCCTGCTCGTATCACATCCTTGGGGGGCTCGGCAGAAAATCGTGTTTACAGCATTGTTTTTAAAGGCTACAATACGACCGAACTGGTCAAGTCATCCGACCTAAAACCCCTCCCTCCAAATTATGCGGCTACAATGCCGTCGTCTTCGACGAAACGGAAGCTTACCAAAGTTGAGGAGGAAGAAAGAGAGAGGAAAAAGAAGAAGAACGAGAAAAAACTGGAAGCAAGAGCGGCCAAGGCGAAGGAACAGCAGATGAAGCAAGCGACATGGCAAAAGTTCGCAAAGAAGTCGGAAAAGAAAGGCGTGCATATAGCTGGTGTTGCAGGGACCAGCATCTTCCGGACGCCTGATAACCCGATGGGTAAAGGTGAGTGTCATCGATCGGTCTGCGCATGGTATTTCAAAATAAATTTGCTAGTTGGTGTAACTGGCAGTGGAAAGGGGATGACCGAAGTGGCGTTACGAACGAAGCACAAGTTCGCGGTCACTGACGAAGACCAATAGAGGTGAGCCTATCCAGGTGTCAACAAGGGCGCTCTAGAATCTGAAGATGACTTTGCAGAGATCTGTGAAGTGTACCCATTTGTACAGTCTGTTGACCCATTTGGCCCGCTTCTCGGAGTTAGTCGTATCTTAGCATCGCCGGTGAAGCAGCATGTGGCAGTTTTATTCCCGTCATCGTACTTATTGATCTCTCATTTCTGTCCCTTTTTCCCTATTATTCGCCAGCTTCTGTCGCGCGCTTTCTCTGAATCTGGAATCTGATGCCATGTCTGGGCGGTTCCAATGCAACGGTCCGCAGGGATGCACCGAACAGCGTTGAGTAAAAGTCATGTCTCTAATGGTAGCGTTCCTACTAACTGCGCCTCGTGGGCCGCGTCAAATTAATATATGTGCATGACTAGTGCATGTGAGTATGTCATGCAGACCTTTACACATACAGTAATCTGGTAACTCTGTGTGTGCGTCGAGCGGACCTGTCCTCGACAACGGTGCCAGCAGCTCAATTTTAAGATGTATCTGCGAGCAAAGACATGCATGCCATTGGGCCCTACTACGGAAAGAGTTACCGAGGAGCGATGATTGAGATTCAAGTGCACAACAGGTGGATCTGGATCGAAACGATCCTCCGTCTTCTAGCTTTATGGAAAGGGAAGTCCCTTAATCAATCCTCAATGCTAGATCTGCTTCGTGCAAGATCTGAATTTTTTCAGGCCTGGAGCACTGCAGCTCCTTAGTTCGAAGGCTTCGATTGCTTCCTGTCCGTTGCTTGAATCAGGTTTCCACGTCTGTACATATCGACCATCAAGGTGAGGCACTCTGGACAGGCTGGATTCGCAGAAGCACGCAAGCAATTTGCCAGATACGACAAATACATTACGTTCAGCGTTATTATATTATTCCGGTACAAAACTATTAGCAACTAATATCGAGAATAATGTCTGTCTGCAGATAATCAAACATCGAAGCCATTTGAAATGGAAATGTATGTATTATTGGTATGGACGGCGTTAGGACCCCGTAGGATATTCATCAACTCCTCATTCTGCGCCATATGATGTCAACCTGGATACAGACGGGAAGTGAGATACGTACAGCGCGTTCCAATTCAAGTAATTTGAGCTTTGCGACCGATGCATCGTGCTGTAAGTTAGCAACCATGCTCTACACGAGTTGTCAGCTTAATTCGTACTAGGAGCAAATTTAGCAAGACACCTTTGCGATCTTGGCATTCAGACCCTTGTAGGGCTCTAACTCGCTAAATGCAACGGGCCAGAAGCCAAGCCTGGATCATTAGCACGTCACAACAGGGGATTGGCATGTTACTTACTGTAACAGTTGCTCGTGGAGGCGATCGATGTGCGCCTCCAAACTTGACATGTATATGGTACGGCGATGTGGCGCGCCCAAGGTTGACCTGGACCCAATTCAGCCAATGTGAGGAAAGACGCGCGGTAAAGCGGGTACAATTCGTATGGGGAGAAAATGGATTTCTCAAGAGCATGGTTCCAGATTTTTCTGCGCTTGACCTCGTCCTTTTTCGCGAAGAGACGGGCGTATGGATGGGCTACATTAATCCTTGTGGAAGAGGGCCTGGGATGGGGAAAGAACAGGTCTGACGAGGAGGCCGAGTCTGTGGGGGAAGAGGGCGCGGGGTAGAATGAAGACATGGGGGAGAGGAGGAGGAGGGAGACTATAAAGGAGGACGAGGGACACGGAGTCATGGGGCTGATCAGCGCAGAGATTGGGCGGATCTGGGCAGATCGCAGGACGGCCGATCTTGTCTGCCGGCGTCTTCTTCATTTGCCATTTTCGCTGCAGCTCTCCGTCGCCGTGAATCCTCTCCGCGGACCTCTGCCATTCCCCTTTATATCCTCTCCTCCTCCCGTCTTCTCCGCAATGCACCGCATCCTTGACCTGCATATGCTGCCATACAGCTCGCCCCATTATCCTTCTGCCTCGTCCGCTGAAAATGGCATCGCCCTGCCGTGTCTCAGCACTCTTGCCGAGTATGATCTTGCCAGAGACGCTCAGCACCTGGAAAGTTGCTCCACCGACGCTTGGACCGACTATACGCGTCGCGCGGGTGGCGCGGGCCTCACCCGCGATAGTTCCCACATCCACATCGAAAATGATCCCACGCTCTACGCTCCCATACCGGTGGCTAGTCTGCCATCGCTCTTATTCTCTGGCCCACTCAACTACAGCTATCCGGATTATCAACAATCCGTGCAAGACGTAAACTCGGCAGTTTCTCCTTCATATACCAATGCCCATGCACAGACTTTTCCTACCCCAAGCGAGCTGCTCGTCGAAATGGCAGGTCAAAGGCCTGCAGATCCTCAACACTGTGATTCCAGTAGAAATATCAATGAACTCGCGAGGCGGTCACGCCGCCGCCCCTTGAACAGAGGCGTAGGCTTCATTCAAAGTGACTCGTCAGTAGATTCTTTCTACAAAGGCGACATCAGGTGATCGTTGAATTACAGCAGGGAAAGTATCACCTCGCACGAGAAAAAACGCCATTACCTAGAATGTCTTGAGCATTACGTTCTGTATCTTCGTCAGCAGCTTCAACTTGTTGGTGCAGAGCCAGTACCTCTGGAGCGTGTCCAGCAGTATCGTGGATTGAGCAACAGATCCATTAGGGTATTATGGACAGCAATAGTAACGATCAGTTGTTGACATTCACCTATATACAGACTCTATTGGTTCACATGGAGAATACCACAAGGAAATCCGGCATGCGCATAGAAAAAGAAGAACAACGGGTAAACGATTATATTTTTAAAAAGGAACTGACCTTGATGTGGTGTAGTTTGTGGGTCTCAGGGACACAGTCTGCAGTCAAGACGTATCCGATGCACAGACACTTCAAGCCTCAAGACCTGAAAGTATCTAACTCCTTTGGTCAAACTCGAAAATTGGACTCTTGCAAGCCACGGTTGTATAACATATCACATATAGTTTATATATACACAGAATACGGTAACAGCTGGTATTTTAGTCCTGCTTATAATTAAAGTCTTGGTATGGTGGTAACTCGTCATCGTCATTTTCCTGCGTGTTACTTCCCGCTCCTGCTAAAATCCTTTCTCGTTCTTCCCTCTCAAGTCTCTTCTTTTCCTCTTCGGCTGTCTCGCGGCGCTCTGCTACTGCGACATCAGTACCAACAGCGGGACTCACCCCTTGTGAGGAGTATGTTTCTTTGAGCCGTTCCTTCTCTTCCTTTGCTGACGGGAACGCTTGTCCCGTCCCAGACACCGCCGGCGAGTCGTTCCCATCCCTCCGAGCCGTATCAACGTTGCCTCTCAAATCACTGACAGGTTTAGGACCCTCGGAACCTGCAGATACAGGGATCCCTGTCTCAGTGACGCTGGGTATAGCAACAGGTGCATCCACCACTGCAGGTAGTGGGGCGGTTAATGGTAACGGAGCAGGAGACGAGTTCAGGCCGGAAAGATCAGGTGTTGCCTGACTGGTTTGCGATGCGGTTGGTGGAGGCGTATCGAGGGAACTCGAAGGCGGACCGGCAATCTGAGATAATTCGCTTGCGTGGCTTTCGCCAAAACTAGGACTGTCAGAGCCAGTAGACTGACTCGGCAGACTAGTGACGCCAGGCTTATAGTTGTCAAGGGCCTGTTGCAACAAGGCGCGCGCCGCTGCAGTGGCTTGTGCGCCTGAATAAGGATTTACTTGGGAGGGTGGAATTGCTGGCAAAACAGCGGTAACACTGGCCGCAGCTTGCGATACGAGTATGAGCTTCTCGCCATACTTGGGAAAGTTCTATCAGTCAAAGGAAAAAGCGACATTACAAAACAATTTACCTCTCGGATAGCGTCCCATTTAGCTACTTCACTTTCTCTAATGGCCTTTCTCTTTAATATCTCTAGCTCTTTCTCATGTGTCTGATCATCCAATTCTACCTTCTTGAGTAAACCCTTGAGTTCTGCAAGCTTCCTCTCCGACCCTTTCTCATGCTCCAATTTAGCGATCTGATTGCGTAAATTAGCTCGTAGCGATCTTCGTGGGATCATCGCATTTTCAGCATCGCGTAATGACTTGAGTGGTGCCCTGGCAGCATTGAGTTTCTGGGATAGCGAACCAGACAAGGAACCTTGGATAAAATTGAGATAGGCCAATCTGTCCGTGACTGAGGCCGAACATCAGAATGAAAGACGAGAGAGAAGATGAAGACAATGATTACCATCCTTGAGATCGACGAGTTCATTATGGCCCCAGTTGTAGAGTTCTTTGCTTTGATATTTAGAGTCGCGCGAGAGGCTCTCCAAATCAAGCGCAACACTTTTCTCAGCGGTGACAATCCTCTGCAGGGGAGTTGTAGAGCTGAAGAAATCAATGGGAAACAGCGATAGTGAATCTGCGCGTCGACGCACGAATATTGCTGGCTAATAGTGCGCAGTTGATTGGAGATGGACTCTATAGCTAGAGACTTGTGGCCAAGAGAGCCATCTGGGTTTTGTTGGGTCATGCCCGCTGCACCGATGGCGTTCTGCGCCTTATCTGCAAAAGAAGCGAGAAAACCTGGGACAGGCATCGTACGCACAAGTGCAGTGCAGGCATCGAGAGGCGGTGTCGTCATTCACAGGACAGTAAACATACCTAAATACACGCAAATACAGACAAATGTCATATAATGATCTTCTTGGCCGCTTTGCCTTTCTTTTCAGAGTCTTTGTGCGACAGGAACTCCACCTCCGTCGCCAGTGGCCCCGCTAGCCTCAGGCTTTCCTGGAATCCAAGCACATTTGTCTTGAAATGCTTTCCAACGCTCTCGATTCTCTCTCGCAGCGCCTCATCGCCACTGCCCATCGGAGCAAGTCGCGTCCATATTGACAACCGGTAGAATTGTGGCCGCGTAGATACAATGACTCCCGTTATCACAGACTGCGAAAGTGGGTCGTTGCCATCTCCACCGGGTGGTGACGGATCAAATGTTTCACCAATGGCAGCCAGCATCTGTTCAACGGTTGTGGTGGTTATGTAAAATCTGACACTCTATCTGCTCACCGTGTAGAGCCACATCCTGTCGATGTTACTGCGATTCTTATCCTTTGGTAGTTGGATGCTCCACTTGCCACCATTCTTGTTGGCTTCATCTTCCCATGCAGGGATGATTCCTTCCTGAATCCAGCTGGTTAATGGAACGTGAAAGCAAGACTATGCTGAACCTTGAAAAGATAATAATTTGCCTTTTGTGGCAAAGAAGATGGTGGTACAATATTGTTGTATAGGCTGGATGACATCTGAGTCAATGGAAGAAAAGCGTGGACGTTAAAAGCTTACCCCCAGAATTCTTCTACACTGTCAAAGCTGATGACACGTTTAATGTCCTCCATCCATCCTTGTGCAGCTATCACGCTGGGTGTTTGCGGTGTCTGCGGCAAGGCGGTAACGGGAGTTTGAGGAAGATTACGTCCTTTCGTTGATGGTGAATCAAACCAGAGCGTCCACGGCGAGTAGAGTGGGTGCTGTTTCAGGAGTCACATTGACGCAAGACGTACGCGACGACGACTAATAACAAACCTTGACGTTGAAATTTTTTGGGTCGCTGAACACAGTGCGGAGGCCTTCAGCCTGAGCCTGCATGTCAACCTCCAGTACTTGGCCGGGCTCCAGTGAGTCACCGTCATCTTTGGTAGGATGGTCAGCCAACGCGGCATTTAGCGCAGCTCTTGATGCCTGCAGAGCCTGTCCTGAGAGAGCCGTCATGAAGAGATGAAGAGAGATGTAATTGTGACACGGCTCCGGTCACGGCCACACCCGTGCTTTGCCATGGATCCCTCGACTGCAAAACTCGTCGCCGCCGCCGCCGGTTCTATGATGACCGCCCTGACAAGTGTGCCTTCCCCCTCATCTTACTCTCTCACTCATCTCATCTTCCAGTGACTCCCTTTGATGTCGTCAAAACACGCTTGCAGACTCAGCCTCCCCCACGTCAACCTCTATTTCCCCGCCCACCACACAACTCTTGCTGTCAGTCTCTCCACCCTGCCTCATGCATTAGAAAGATGTCTTCTGTTGCTCGTCCTTTCACTTCAGACGTCGTGTGTGTGTGGCAGGGCGGCGTTTTTAGGACAGAGCGAGTAAACGGTTTCGTTGACGCCGTGAACCACGTAATGCGAGCTGAAGGCATTCGGGGCCTTTGGAAAGGCGTTGGAACATCTTTGTAAGCCTTGCTTATTTTTCGCTCGATTGGTTTTTGATCACTTCGTGCTGCCCAGGTTGATTGGTGTCCCATCATCGACTGCATATATCCTTACTTATGACTGGTTGGTTCATGCAGTAATTCCGCCACTCATACCCTCAGATTTTTTTGCCCCACTTGCGGCTGGTATTATTGCGCGCACTACCATCACCTCTTTCACTTCACCTCTAGAACTTGTACGGACCAACTTGCAGTCTACACCACTTTCTCCAGACAATCCTCACACTCTTCGCTCCGTCCTTTCGTCTATTCAAGGTGTTGTACGTAGACAAGGTGTATCATTTTTATGGCGTGGATTAGGGCCAACACTATGGCGGGATGTGCCGTTCTCTGGGATTTATTGGGCAAATTACGAGTCGATTAAAAGAGCCTTTCGACGGCACGGGCATACTGGAGCTTGGGTAGCATTCATCAGCGGAGCCTCAAGTGGAATATTCGCTGCTCTGATCACCTCCCCATTTGACGTGCTAAAGACTCGACGGCAAGCATTGTTGATGGCTTCACCACACGACCATGCTTCCGGCACCATTCCTCTCCTTTTAAAAGTTATACGCACCGAGGGCACCCCCGCGCTTTTCGCTGGTAATATGCCCCGTGTGGCCAAAATTGCTCCAGCATGTGGAATCATGATTGCGTCCTACGAGGTTAGTATTCCATATAATGGCTTTGTAATTGGCTCATACTTCCAAAGGGTATAGCACACTTGCTTGTCAAATCTCCTGTTTCATGAGATATGTAGATATATGATACCAACCAGTGCATAACATTCCGTTACATATCTTTATCTTAATCTGGTCCAACGGAGAACGCTGAAACCCGTTCAAAGCCCACCAACTTCTGCATATTATTACAGAACTTTTTGATGCACACACATACTAACTCAGTTCAGCAATGATTTTTTTGGATCTGGAAAAAGGACACAAGTAAATTTATAAGTTCAAGGAGAAAATTGCTCATGTGGTGCCTAGCAGCCTAGGTAATGATAGGGTTGATGTGGACATTAGGAAACCCGTTGTTCTTGATGCGCGATAAGAGCCAGAAGAAGGGTGTCGCATATGTGACGTCCGAGGTGACTGTATTGCCGGAACCGCCAGTGAGGAGACCACCAATACGTCCACGGCCATCAGCAATGATAGAGCCAGAATCACCAGGTTGAGAGAAAGGTCCGGATTTGTCGTAGGGGAAGATAGCCCACTCCATCGACGTCTGGCGAATACTGCTACTGTATGTGCGGACGAAGGAGAAGATGCCGGTAGCACGGCCTATGGTGACGCCACTGCTGTTGCCGTTCTTTATGACTAAGAGGCATGGTTCACGATTGCCGTCGACCGCATCTGGGTTGCGCATTCGCCTTTCTGATATGACTCCCCGAAGCTGGAGGAGGCGGTCCCGCGGATACCGAAAGCTTGTGGGGGCGTCGATGCAGGGGTGCATATTCGATGTGAAATCTGTTGCTAAAATTTTTGTACCTGGACATAACAGTTAGGCTGGAGGGCCTTGGTGAAATTGAAACGTACCAAGGTCAATCACATTGCCCCTAAAGGACTTCTTGAATTTGGAACTGTCAAGCTCAATGATGCCATAGTCTTCGGTGAAACCTTCCGTGCCAGCACCCAAAGTGATGGGAGGGGAACGCACAACATGGCCTATGACACGCTGGTATGGTTGACTCCACTTTCTCATGATTTCGTCGTGGAGCTGGGCAAGGGCCCCCACTGCCTCGTTTACCTTGTCCAATGAATTCTGAATCTTGTTGCGTTCACCTGTAGCCCTTTCAGCATCGTTCTCATCACCAGCCTCCCTCGCATCCAAATTTTCAATGTCCCGCCTGTATTTCTCAGCCATTATGCCATGATCTCCGATTTTGACCTGTATTTTTTCCACACAGCGATTGAATGAATGGGTACCAAGAAGGAGGACACCGCGACGAGGTGCACTGCGGCTTTTGTAGTAGTTGGTGTTACATTCTTGGTCTGGTGGGAAGAGGACGTGGCGAACTGTGACCAGGAAGACTTTCTTTCCACCTCTACCTTCAGCAAGGTAAAGACCCCCAGTACCTTCAATGTGGGGTGTGGCCTGGGCAGCAATGGAAAGTCCAAGTGTCGGAGTAAAAGGACTTCGCACATCAACAGTTGGATGAGAGTCAGAAACATGTTCAAGGAGGTTTGGACTGGCCATCCGAACATATTTGGACTCCCTGTACTCAACATCAACATCAGTGATTCCAAAGTCCTCCAAGAGGCTCAGGCAGGCAAACGCAGCTGTGTGGGCATCTTCACCAGAAAGTGTGTTGGGAGTGATACCAATCCATATCGTGACTGGACTAATAGTTACTTGTTCCTCCTTGACCCTCATAAAACGAACGACGTCTATTGAGGTCCATGAAATATCCATAGAATCAAGGATGCCATAAAATGTTTGACCTATATCCTTCCACATAGCATCCAGCTTGTGTCCGAACACTGGACGAAGCTCAAGACGAGTCTCAAGACTAGACATTGTCCACGGTACAGTCCCTGTACGGTAAATGAGTTTTGGATTGGAGGGCAGGCCCGCATAGTAAAATCTAGCCTCTGCTTCAGAGACAGAGGACCGAGGCAACAATGAGGTGCTCAGGCTGGATATAGAGGAGTCATCAAGAGCACTGGGGGCTGACTCGGTGGGAGGGACAGGACCCTCCTGGTGCTCGAGGTGCTCCCTAGCAAGGCGTATGCATGTATCGAGAAAAGCCGCTGACTCGGAAATCACTAGGGAAGCAAGAAAAAATGACGAAGGTAAGTAAAGGGCCAAACAACTCACTTGTTAGGCGTTGGATTGTTTAACACCTTAGTATGTATACTTTGCAGAGAGGTAAGGTAGGACCAAGGCAGGGTGGTGGCGCTGAAGGACAGGTGGAGGAAAGCAAGTATATGCGCTCCCAGTTTTTGGGTACATCCCTTAAGTAGCTATTCCTGATAAGGCACGGTAGCAGGGCATTGCTGAAGTTGCATAACACATCCAGCAAGCGATGTTATTAATGTTAACATCGGCATGCGAGGGAGGCCTGCCATCACTATCAATGCAGAAAAATGATATAAGCATGCAATATGACAGGCTCAATGAAATACATGCAAACTGTCGAAAAGGATGCTGGACTTTTCAAGGTGGCGCGATCAAGCGAAGGGTGACACGTGATGGGTGACGTACGAGGCAAGGCATAATAGCGACCGAGTTGGCGTATAGCGTTTGTTGTGGTTTTATGGCGCAATGGTTTTTAAGGACACCTCGAGAGTCCGAATATCAGGAAAATGTGAACTACGGCACGATCGATAGTGCGTGGGTTCAAAGCTGGAAATTGGTTGCATTATCTTAGCTCTACTCCTTTGCAAGACAATTGTCGACTGGCCCAAATAGACGAGCCGCAAGTACTCAACACCATGAACTCCATGACTTGTTCCCATCCTTGTTGTTCTCGTTCGCAAAAATGTCCCGCCCAGGCGGATGGTCACTTTCTGGCTTCGCCTCTTCAGTGCGTCTGGACATGCTGGTCTTTGACGACAATTCAATTGTAATTGCTGTCTCATACTTCGTCTCTCATGCGTGTCCGGACGATTAACAGATTTGTTGATCTGGCTGTTCTCGAGTATCGAAGGGCTCGCCAGGATTACGGGAACTCTGGAGCCGTACTTGCCGAGTCTCGGGGTTCTTCACTTAGGTGCGTCCGGGCAATCAACAGGTTGGCTGGTCTAGCTATTCTTGAGCGTCGAAAAGCTCCTTCTCTGGAGGCCGGTCTTTCCATTCTTGAATGACGTAAACGCAGGAAGGCTGAAGGGCCGCTTTTAGCCCCTTGCCCAACATTTTTTCCCTTCCTCGTTTTCAGTCATGGCAGACTTTCTTTTCTTTTCTTTTTCTAGGCTCAATCTTTTCCGCCTGGTGATGAACCGAATGTTTTTTGTGTTCAGCGCAATGAGCATTCATGCTAAGCGTTAATAAAGCACTACAGTCGATGCTTTGACAGTTATAACCAAGTTGAAGAGACTTGCAAAATCGCGGCAGCGAGCGTGACAAGCATGTCAATCAGTGTGTGAGTTGGCATTGTCGGATTCAAGACAGGAATGGTGAGGCAGTGGGAAAAGACATGCAGCCCGATACAGATGAAGCCTCCGGGGAGAACGTCGAGTATGGAGCGGGTTGAGAGTATCGTATCTGTAGAACCGAGTCAGAAGTTGCAATGAATTAAAGTACACTACCCATATTGACAAATAAATTTTCCTTAGGGACTTTAAATAACGGGCATGAGTTGGCGTACGAGTGTCGTAAAGATCGTATCATTATGGCAAAGCACTGGGTATGATATCAGTCATGCATGGCGGGATGTGAACTGAAAGTAGGTGTCAGTAGGTTTATTACGGTCGAAACAGTTACTCACAGATAAGCATATCAATTTACTCACATTCAACCGTTCGACTGGAGAACTCCACGCCGATAGTATGCTGTGAATGTTCTTTGACTGCAATCATGTCCGTGAGTTGCGAGAGATGGTTGTGACGATGACTGACAGGCATTGTGCATGAAGTGATGGAGTAGACATGACTTTCCGGCTCCGGCATCAGATGCCTATGAGATAAGTCTTATGAGCGCTAAAGTAGGTGACCATGTTACCGATGATGATGTGTTTCATGAGAAAATCTAGCAAAAAGAACGCCCGAAGGGAGCCAGGGAGAAAGAGGTCATGGATACCACGTGTTTCTAGCAATTCCGTGGCATCGTCATCACAGTCGCGGTGGAAGGGCATTTCAGAACACAGGACGAGTGAGGGTTGGCGTCATGCCTCTCAAGACGTCATGTCTATGAAGCTTTCCACGGAACCCACACGTTCGCTACTGTCTGCCCGCCATCCAGTCTCGACCACGTAGTACCACGAATTCGCCTATTGACTTCAGTCTATTCACCTTATCTTGAATATTACACTTACAGCCGCCATCAAGCATGCATTCTGTCCACCGTGTCGCCAACTTTCAATTCTGACCCGCTCGCTTGCCTTCCAGCCAAGATCCCATGCTCTTACTTGAAGGGCTGAAGAGGACTCTTTGTTGAGCGAGGTCGGTTCTTGATAACGACGGCGATCACGTTTATAATCTCTGTCCCTAGCAAACCGAGGACATTCATCAAGTTCATCCCGCGGTTCGCGACGTCCTGGGAACGGTCACTGGGCGGACGGTAGCTCTGCCCCTCTCCGTGTCGATCCCTAGACCTGTCTATACCACGGTAGTCACGTTCACTGCCTCTGCCTCGGCTGCGGCTCATTCTCATTCTATCTTCGTCATGGTTCTTCCCCCTGCCTCTGGAAAGGGATCGTTGAGATCTTCTGGTTCTGAGAGTGTCTGTAGGTGTTTATATGCATCTTCAGCAGATGCGAACCAGAGCCGGTGGATGTAGAGCCCAAAGACTTCGCCCACTGACTGACTGTCCTCACACTACCGGTCCTCAGAACGGACCTCGGTGGTCGTGGTAGTCATGGTGGTGTGTCGGTTGTACGAGGCCTTTCCCGCAAGACGACCGGACTTGTCACCGTACTTCACTCAGTCTGTTGGTCGCCTAGTCCATCCCCCTCCATCTGGAGTAATATTTTACTCTGTTCGACCGGCTGCTGATCAATGGCTGTTTCATCGGTTTCGTTTAGCGGTGAGTTGCAGGATGATTGAGGGTGTTGATTGAGGCGTCATCTGTGCGAGGTCCGTGCTGGAGCCGTTCATCTGCTGCATGGGTCGCAGCTGGTCGGTGCTAGCGGAATGTCCGTGTACATGAAAAATGCCACCTTGTAGCTAGGTGATGCATTCTGCGCGGAGATACAAACGTAAATTCCGGAAATTGCGTCATAATGCTTGTGGACGTTGCAGTCACTACCGTAATACTGTGAACAACATGAACTACGAAAGATTTCACAATCCTGGAATGTTCAAATGACGAAGGCCTACCGGAGGGCTCCCGCTACCCTGTGCCAAGGTAACCACCGGCGCTGACGATGAGTTGACAAATTCTTGTCGTACTTGTAAGTGACGGTGTTGGTGACGCAGATGTCGTCGACGACATTGTTTCTGTCTGTGAGGCATCCGACGAGTCTGTTGTTGAAGTAGACATTAAAGGCGAGGGCGTAGTCACAGTTTCGTCTCCCATGCTCGTGCTCGTTGCCGACAGGCAAAGGCAGTCACAATAACAACTTACTCGGTATCACGGAAGTACTGGATAGTATGATCATTGACCAGGTTGTCAGAAAGCGCTGCCAGTGATGCTGCAGACGGCCATGGGGTTTACGTTTTTGAAACTTTAATTACCATGTACAATGGCCTACCAAGACAAAAGTGTTGCTTGATGCGAATTGGACCTTCAGTCACTGTTGGCAGTGTACCTTTATAACCACGATGGTGGATAGACATAAGTGGAATCGAGGCCGATGCTCAACGCATGATTAATTGATTGGGTACCCGTACGAGTACTAGTGATGTGGCTCGAACCAGTGCCATGACAGCAGGTCGGAAGTAAACATCGTATTTATTAGTATTATCTACGCAATGAGACGTATGTATGTAGCTATAGCACTAACCCTTCGCGTCTGCAAGATCGACCATTCACGGAACTCGCGACGATGTTCCAAGTAGCCTCTCCCTCAATTAAATCCGCAGCAGGCCTTGCGGCATTTTGTCGCCTGAGAGCCTGCACGCTAGTTATTTGCCTAGCCCTCCAAAGGGTCACGTGACCGAGTGTTACAGTGACCGATGTTACATTGCACAGCCATTGACTCTTGTCTTCTTATAACAAGTGAGCTTCTTCTATCTTCTCAAGTGTGCTTACCCTCTGGCTTATTTCTTTCAGTGGTTTCTGCAGCTTTTCTTGCCACATGTCTTGATGCTGTCAGAAAGCATCACCACAGCTCTGCCATCATAGGCTCCCTTGACCTTGCATACATTGGTGATGACCCTATTTCTTTGCCTCAGTACTCTGTCTCGGAGACAGAAGCAAAGTATTACTATGTGGGCCTGCCTTCTTTCCCCAAGTTAGTTTATCGCACAGGAACCACACCATGGAAGAAGCCTACTGGACCTGAGTCTTATCATGTGTTAAAGAAGCTCCGGCCAGTGTTTGGCCACAAGCTCAACACCATCTGGAAGGAATTGGGTCCTAAAGTCTGTGACATCCTAGATTCTGTGGGGGTCTTCTGGACAACCATAGATGTTGTTCGCTTTATCAGAGAAAAGGAGGCCATTGGTCCTATTGTGCTTTGGATTGGTGTCACTCCTGATACTCTTGTTGGAGAAGATGCCCACACTGCAGCATGTGGCTGTCTAGACCTTCTGAAGGAGTTTGGAATCACTGACATTGAAGTTGAGTACCGGGAGTCTATCTACATTCGGTCTGCTGGTCCAAACCTCCTTGAACCTGTTTCTGACTTCCACCCAACTGTTGATGTTCACAGTCCCCTTACTCCTGTACTTGGGCCTTTCATTGCTGCCCAGGATACACCTCACATTGAGGGTACTGGGGGACTTTACCTTGCTGAAGGTGGGGACAGCCAGAAGGTATTGCTTGTCACAGCTCGCCATGTTCTCTTCCCATCCAACCAGGAGCCTAATGTCAACTATGGCTGCACAAATACCAGCATGTCACATCACAATGTTCTCCTTCTTGGAACCAAGGCATTCAATAACCTCATTGATTCCATCAAGATCAAGATTGGAAAACATCATATAATGGTTGAGCAATACAACTGGGAGATGGGAGAGTTGAATTCAAACAAGGGCAATGTCAAAAATGTTATGGGAGAGCAAAACAAGATTCAGAAGTTGCTGGACAAGGAAAATGAGGGAATTGAGGCCCTTGCCCAGTTCCATGATGAAGTCATGAAGAAGTGGAGCCAACCACACCAACGTGTCTTGGGTCACATTTCCTGCTCTCCTCCCATCACTCTTGGTGCTGGCACAGAAGGTTTCACTGAAGACTATGCCATTATTGAGCTTGACAGTTCCAAATTTGAAAAGGCTTTTAGGGGTAATGTGATTGACCTTGGTATATTTTCTCACTATGAAGGCTCCAGCCTACTAACCATCATGTCCAGGTACAAAGATTCCAGCAGGCAAATTCACAATGAAGATGTACCCCCAGTGGCTTGAGTTGCATGACACAGATACAACCAGACCCTTTCAGTATCCTGATGACCGTCTTCTCAAGCTTCAGGGAGTCATGCAGGAAGACCAGATGTGCAACCCAGATATGCTTGACTCTGACGGTGAACCGTGCCTCTTTGTGATAAAGAATGGCAACACTTCTGGCGTCACTATAGGCCGTGCCACAGGTATCTTCTCCTTCGTCCGTGAATACTTCAACGATGGCGCTCGACAGACGTCGATGGAGTGGGCTATCCTCCCCTACGGTGACAATTCTGGGGTCTTCTCTGCCCCTGGCGATTCAGGCTCCATCATCGCTGACGGCCGTGGACGTATTGGTGGCCTCCTCACCGGTGGTGCTGGTAAGATGGACTCCTTGGACGTCACGTACGCGACGCCCTTTTTCTGGCTCTTGCCGCGCATCAAGAACAACGGGTTTCCTAATGCCCATCTCTACCCAGTCAATGGTTCCGGTTAGGCACCGCACCCGCCTTGCCTATTTAATTGCCAGTGGGTGACTTCCCTAACCAAAAAACCCCAAAAATATACAGCAAGAGTCGTATAGGATGCTCAACAAAATACAAGTAGGAAACCATATTCCTGTCGTGTGTACTGTCAATGTAGAAAAATGATATAAGCATATGCAATTATCTTCTAGGCTCATGCTACGTCTTCTCGATCACAGGCATGAAGTTTTCTTCTCCTCCCTCCACTAGCCCAGTCTATTCAACTGTCTGTTTGCCGAAGTGAGCTTGTCACCAACTCTATCGACGTCGTTCGACAAGTCGTTCAATATATCTATTTGACCTGCGATCTCGTTATTGATGGCCTCTCCTAGGTGTCGTTGGCGTCGCAAAATGGTAGTCAACTGCGATAGCTGGTTGTCCTGCTGCTGAATTTGAGTCTTTTGTAGACTGAGTAGACCTTGATTGTCCAATGGTCGGGTAACCTCCGTCTCCTTGGGCTGCGAAGCACCAAAGATCCTCGTAACGGGTTTGAGTGTATTCGATGCTGCTGGACCAAGTAGCGCCTCTCGGTCCGATTCAGATGCAGCCTTGCGCCCTGTCGCAGTTAGACCAGCGCTGAGCTTTGAAGTCTGCCGTGCGACGGTAACCATCCTGCCCAGTTTCTCGCAGTCATCTTGCAGGCGAGCCACCATGTCCGTTCTCCTCTGTAGTTCCCCTTCGTTCAATCCATCCAACCCATGTTCTCGCAATCCTTCCCCGAGAGCACCTATTCTTGGCAGGACGCTGGCCAACTTCGTTTTGCCACTCACGTTCGCTTTGTGGGACGCAGAAATGTCCCCACTGTCCGCTAATGCATCACGTTTGTTGATTTCAGCGCGGACGTCGCGAATGAGTGCCTGTAGCTGCATGTGCTCGTCCAGCCACGAAGCCAGGGTGAACTGGCCCCCACTCGACCCACGCGTCGTCCCGCCCGTCGGCGCTGGTTTACCTGCTGGAATTCCCAGGAAGTCTCGAAATGCGAGACTTTCCCGCCATTTATCCTCCTTGGCGCTGAGAATAGCTCGTAGATATTTCTCCAGACCGGCTTTTCTCTCCTCAAGGATCTTTGTGTCGCGTGAGCGTAATATAGCAAACTTGTGTTTTGGAGGCAATGGACAGGGAGGTCTCAATCCAGTCGATTTGGTGAGTTCGGTGTGTAGCTCGTCGAATTCCGAGTAGCGACGCCACATTTGCCATGAGCGGACATGAGCCTGTATATCTATCCTGTAGACGGTATGGGGCTTGGGGGCCGAGCGGTCCTCGTAGCCTCTGATATAGATGGCTTGGATGGCGGTCATGCGAAAGCTTGGTGGAGGCCTCGAGGCCCCCCAGTGGCACTCATGATCTACCAACTAAATACCAGCACCACTATAGCGAGCTCGAGTTCGTTTGGTAAAGACTACTCCTCCAACGCTAGTTGAAGATTGTCCAGGAATGCCTGGTGGCCATTCATTTGGGTTCGGACAATGTAGGGCATGAAAATGAACAATCCCTACGCGAACAGCATTAATACTATGACACCAATAAGGCCTATGAGGTGACAAGTCCAGACCTGGGTTTCGATACGGTGCACGAGTTGGCAGGAACCATCCACTGTACCTTCCTTGATGTTGAAAGTGCTTGTTGATCTTGTGCCCAAGCCTGCCACTACCTCCGTGTCTATGCCATTCTCTAACAAATGTACAATGCAGGTAAAAGTCGTCTTTGACTTTACGGAACCATAAATGGGGAGTTCTTCCACAACAGTGTATGTGTGTGGGAGATTTGGGATCTCGGTGAAGCTAATGATAAAGGGGCTCAGCCTGAAGAAACGCTCTGGGTCGTGCAGGAGATTGAGGATGGTTTTGGAGGGAGCGCGAAGGATTCTGGTAGTTTCGTAGTGGTGGGTAAGAACGAATGGCCACATTATCAGTTGTATTACATGCATTCAATGGTATTAACTAGTCCGACTCAAGAGGCCTCGGGCTCAGTACCCTCTCCAATACCCAAGTCTCCAATCACATATCGTAAAACGTCGCTTAGGGTTATTATCCCCAATAGCCGACCTTTCTTGCCTCCGCGCTTTTCCTCCTCCTTAGAGTCGTCAGTCACCATCAAGTCGGGCTAGATCGAACCGATGGTACGCACCTCGCCTTCAACAACGACTAACCGATGGACCCTGCGTTGTTTGATGAGTTGTAGGAGCGTACCTAACGAGTCAGAGGCAGTGCAAATGACGACGCCGGGGAAATCGGTGGAACGTTGATTCAAAGCCTCTGATATCTTGAGGTCAAGAGACTGGTAGGCACCGAGACGGACAAGTGTCTATCAAGGAATCAAGGTCGTAACGGACAATGCGGCAAAGAGTCGCATACAATGACATCCACGGTCTCGTACAAATTTACCACAACGCCATCTTCGTCGATGATGGGAACTGCCGAGATGGAACGTTCCGAGAACATGTGCACAACGTCAAAGACGGTAGTATCGAGGCTGGCCGTAGCGATCGGGTGGTATGGGTTTTGACCTGGCGGAACCTGATCTGGCGAACGTGAGGAGACATACGTTCCGATTTTGAGCCTGCGGAGGGAGAGTTGGAGATGCTGTATTTCCTTGTGACACTAGGAAGAAATTATCAAAGCAGAAGAAGGGGAAGAGAAATGTACGGACATTGATGGAAATAAATTTGAGGAGACGATACTGGGTGAGTACGGATACGATGACTTCTTGGCCAGTTTCTGAGTCATTGTCCAGGAGAGGAAGGCGGCGTGCGTGGGTCTGAATGAGCAACTTGGAACAGTCGTAGAGACTACTGGAGGGGTGTTCACGTAAAAGGGGAGGTTGGGCTACGCCAAGCTCCTTCTCGATGTCTGACGGAAGATGAAGGTGGGAGGATGAAGGAAAGTGAAGTAGAGCGGATTACCTCGCAGAGACTCGAGACGAAACTTTTCGACATCTGTGGCTGCATAGGCATAAGAAGCGGTGCGATAGTAGTGCTGGATAAGGTGGATGATGTCGAGAACGGTGAGCATGCCAGCAAAGCAAGACTTGTCGCTGTTCCAAAGAGGAGCTGATACGACGCCTGAGGAGAGTCAGAGCAGATGTAGACGATTAGTGGATACATGCCATTGAGAAGGAGAGACTGGAGGGCCTTTTTGACATTGAGCTTTGTATCGAGGACGATGAGGCGGAAAGAGACGGGGAAAGCGTCGTAGGCGGTATGAATTCTAAGAAAATTGCGAATTGCGTTGAGAGCGGTGTCGTGGGCTTCGATAACTGGGTGTTGCGGGAGATACGAAAGCGCTCGACGACGAGAGGCTTTGCGGCGCGGCGTCCGCTGTGTCGCCATCTTTGTCACCTGTCACATAACGTCACACTCCGCCAATTCTGTCACTCGTCACACTTGTCACACGCCATGCCCAGCGACGCCCCGCACGCCCTCCTCGTCCTCCTTCCCCTCCTCATCGTCCTCTCCTCCTTCTTCCTCCTTCTCCTCCTCTTTCTACTATGTATTCTCATTATTCGAAGGCGAAGAGCTATTCTTCTCCGCGACCCAGACGGCCCCGTCGACATGTCCCGCGAAGAGTTCATCGACTCTCAGGGCGGCTTCGATGCCCTCGAGGCTCGCTGGCTCGATTCACTTTCAGAACATGTCCGTCGTGACTACAGCAGGGCAAAAGGCATGTCCCACCCTTCTCACTTCCACCATCCCCTTCATCTCTCTCCTAGATTACCAACTACAGTACCCCCCCAACTCTCTCCCCACCGACATCACTCTTTCCCAATTTCTTTCAATCCAGGAGAAGGGTGTCTCTGCTTGGTCCTTTGATCCCGACTTTGAGTCCCTCAGCTCCCTTCTCGTCCACGCACGCACCGAAATCACCTTTCTCCCTGATCCGGCTTCCACCTCATGCGTCCAGTCCAATCTGCCCTTACCCAAACTCAATGAGGTCTATTACTGGGAGGTCAAAATGTTTGACCTCCCCGAATCAACGTCTGTCTCCATCGGCCTAGCTACAAAGCCATACCCTCCCTTCCGTATGCCCGGTCTCAACCGCTATTCCGTCGCATATCATTCCAACGGCGACAAGTCACATAATTATCCCTTCACCGCATCCTCTTTCGGCCCTGCCCTCAAGGAGGGTGACGTACTCGGCGTGGGCTATCGCCCTCGGACTGGCACCGTCTTCTTCACCCGCAACGGTCGCAAGATGGAAGACGCCTTCGTCGGCCTTAGCAGATGGAACCTTTTCCCAACCATCGGTGCAGACGGCCCGTGTAGTGTTCATGTCAACCTCGGGCAGGCTGGTTTCGTTTTCATCGAAGCAAACGTCAAGAAATGGGGTTTAGCTCCCAGTGTTGGGACTCTGGCGCCTCCACCAGCCTATGGCAGCGAGCGTGGGAGCATTCTTCTTGACGTCGGCGGACGCAGGCGACCATCCGACCCAACGGCAAACGCACCAGGCACATCCTCGCCTAATGCACCCCCCCATCATCGTCATCACCGGTCCCGTCGTTCAAGGCATGTCGGGGACGTGCCGCAGACCCCTCCTCCTCCAATATCGCCTATAGATGAAACTCTTCAAGAATCATCCGATACTGCAGATGTTACATCTGTTAATGTTTATTCCCCATTATTGGCTAACAATTCTCTGCCAGATCCAGAGAGACCCTCGTCACCCACGACATCGGCGAGGTCACTCTCTACGGACGCAGGTGCGCGCAACCCATTTATCCAACCTCGCAGCCATCGGCGCACCATCACTCATGCCCCCGCATCAGGCTCCGAATTAACCCTTCAACTACACTCTCCCCCAGACTCCCCTACCAGTCCCAACAACAATCCTCCGACCCCCAACCATCGTGATATTAGTCTCCAAGCTTTATCTTCTCGACGACGAAGCGTCTCGGAAGATATTATCACACAGGATCGCATAACCCTGCACGGTACCTTGTCGCGGCGCGACCCTCCGGCGTATTCACCAATTGACGCATATGCGTATCCGGAAGGCGTCCGCCTTGATCTTCCAGCAGAACTAATCGCCGCTACCCTTGAAGGCGACAGTATCCCCGCTAGCGCCATTGGTCAAGGTAGTGCATCTAGATCAGAGAGACGACGGTCTCGAAGACGGTGACGGTTCGTCCACGTGTCTGTTGTATTATTCATCGAGGCAGTGATGTCGATCTATGGTTAGTGCCTGTACTCTAACAAAAGTTGATGACAAGTACATGAACAGTAGACATGCTCCCGTCTACGCCGCACTCGTTCATTCCAATATGTAATATAAGTTAATCATCACCACGGTCATTGATAAGCTCAATCCACAATCCGCTGCTCTTTGTCTGCTTCATTAAAATTGATTTGAGCATGCACCTGTCGTCAAGAACTAGCGATGAGTGATATCATTTTATAAAGGTTAGGCCTAACCTGCGCTCGTTTCGAGTATCCGAGCACGCGTTCCGACTTGGACTCTAGTTCCTCTCTAGAGCACCGTTTAGCGTCTTTCATATGCACACGCTTTGGCTTCTCCAGATCTGGTGTCATCGAGCGGTCCACAAGCATGTTTTTGCTGTTTTCTCTTGCGCTCAGGCTCAGCCGCCTTCGTCCCCAGAATTGCCAGCGTTGCCATTCTGCTATCCACAGCCACAACACCAGCACAAGGAAGATTACTCCTGCAACCATGCTGACACCAATGTATCGTTGCGGACCAGACCCTCTATAATTTGAGCCTGTGGTGCCGTTCTGCTCTATCGGGTCGGTATTCTCTGAATTGCACGAAAGCGATGACTGGCAATTCTCATTATCTCGGGGGATGAACATGCTGGGAAGGCAGGAGAGGAGAGAGGGTGATGAGGACGCCTCCCCGGACCTTCTCTTGAATACTCGTCGCGTTGCGTAGCTAAGCTCTTTTAGTTAGTGCCGAGTTCTCCTCAAGTGGCAGCGCTAACGTGATGGTGCTAATAAAACAAAGGCCGCCACCGTTCTCAACGCTACTTCTATTCACGTACACACCAATTTGATGTACATTAACCTACGGTTCCAACCTCTTGGGGTCTCTCGGGAATAGCGTTGCTCGTCTGATGTTGTTGAGCTTGAGGAATAGCATCACAACACGTTCCAATCCTATCCCTCCTCCTCCATGAGGGGCACACCCCATCCGGAACGCATCTACGTAAGGCTTAACCCCGTCAGGGTCAACACCTTTGCTTCTCATGATATTCGCTAGAAGCACGGAGTCGTGTATTCGTTGAGCACCAGACAAGATCTCCTCCCCTCTCATGAAAAAGTCGTATGAATTGGATAGCGTCTATCAGATTCAGTCAAATGGTTAGCCATAGATCCAGTTTAGCGTTTGCATACGTACAGGATCCTCGGGATCGGCCATCGTGTAGAACGGTCGAAGTGCCATGGGGAACTTGTCAATGATAAAGTAATCGGTATCGTATTTAGCTTTGACAAGGCGGCCCAATCTCTTTTCGTTCTCAGTGCTGCTCAAGTAATGGAGATTTGTTGATAGGCCTAAGCAAAAAAAATTGACGCACTTGATGTCATCTAGATCTTCACGTGGAACACCATCTTCAACCAACATGTTAATGGCCTCCCTGAAAGTCAATTTCAAAGTGCCCTCTGGACCCTCCCTCCATTTGAATTCATCTGCGGGGAATTGCTTTCTAACCAATTCTATCTCGTTCTTGTATTTCTCACGGAGACCACGGAAAATGCTCAAAAAAAGACCATCAAGAAGTTCTAAAACTTCGTGATAATGCTCTTCGATCGTCATTTCTAAATCAAGCCCAATAAATTCGGTAAGGTGACGATGAGTATTGGAATCTTCTGCGCGGAACACAGGCGCGATCTCGTACACCCGTTCAAAGTCGGCGGCAATTGCCATTTGTTTGGCAAACTGAGGTGACTGCGCTAGGTATGCATTTCCTGTACAAGGCGTTAGCAAGGCAGATGCAAACGCCGAGTTTACACACCCTTGAAGTAGCTGACTTTGAATACCGAAGCACCCGATTCGGTCGCTGCGCCTTGAAGTTTCGGACTGTGAATCTCCGTGAATCCGTTTGCATCGAGATAACCTCGGAACAGGTCACAGATGGCAGCTTGAATTTTGAATATGGCTTGATTCGCCTGCGTCTTCAAAAATGGTGAATATCAAAAAAAAATACCAAAATATATATGTATAATCCACTCTTAGCCTACCCTGAGATCAACAATCCGATTATCGAGTCGGGTCTTCAAAAGCACGCGATTGAACTGGTCATCGGTCGACTCTGAGGCTTCGTCGTCCTGCAAGTCTGGTCGCGATGCGTCTTCTATGGAAAAAGGAAGACGTCCATCTATACCCGAGATGAGATGCAGCTGACGATAATTTAGGGCGGCGATGTGGACACAACAACTGGTATACCTGGGTGATGTGCACTTCAACATCGCTGACGGTCGCACTCTTGATAGGCTCTGGTGCTTTATGGACAACGCCTTCCACGAGGACAATGCTTTCATCGGCCAAGCCCCCCGCCCATTTTATCATTTGTTTAGATACCTTCTCCTTCAGTATGAGTAAGCCCTGGATGGTGTCGGTGCGTTGGCGTAGATTGAAGAAGACCATCTTGTTCCCCTGTGCCCTGGAAGTCTGAACACGGGCACGTAACAGGACTGTTTCTCCATCCCTGGAGGATAGCGAGGATATAGAAACTCTCGGACGACGAGGGCGGCTTTGAGACTGATTGAGGGGGAGCGGGCCGTACTCTTCCGCAAATTCCTGACAGGATAATGAGTTGACTGACAAAGAAGCGCATTTTCACGCACAGCTTGTGCAGCAACTTGGGCGGAAGCCCTTTCTTGCTCTCTTGCGGCCTTTTCAGTAGCCTTTTTCTCCTTTTCAAGGGCCTTGGCACGCTTTTTCAATTCGCTTTTCGTAGGGGCCGCATCTTCAGACATCCTGCAGACAGTTTAGCTGGAACTGATGATATAAGAAGAAATCTGACTGACTCTTGCTGCTGGACTGGTTCAGACATTCATCGACACTAATCGATTGGCAAGATAAACAAGACTGAGAATGGGGTTAGGGTCGAGCAGCCGGCATGCCCCGCTGGCACATTCGTTCACTTCTTTCACTCGTCACTCGTTTATACAATTAATGCTTGTCTCCGCCTTCGCCCGTCGCTCTCCAGCCAGTCTGCGCTCCATCTCATGTTGGTCTGCTGTTCCCGCAGGCCCCCCTGATCCAATTCTCGGTACGTTTAAGTTTGCTGCCTGCCTGGTACTTATATCACGGTCAACTGTAGGCGTTACCGAAGCTTTCAAGGCTGACAAGGATCCCCGCAAAATTAACCTAGGTGTTGGCGCGTACAGGAATGAAACAGGCAAGCCATATGTCCTCAACAGTGTAAAAAAGGTGTAACGTTTCATTCATTGGTAAAAATATCACCTAACAAGTGGCTACAGGCAGAAGAAATTGTCAGGGCTTCCAACCCGGACAAAGAATATCTGCCTATCACTGGTCTTGCGGAATTCACAAAACGGGCAGCATTACTTGCCTACGGTCCTGATAGTGTTCCCCTTAATCAAGGTGCTGTGAGTACTACCTAACCCGGGTCCGTCGTACGTGGAGAATATAACATCCTTTAGATTGCAGTGACCCAATCCATCTCTGGGACTGGTGCCCTGAGGATTGGAGGTGCCTTTCTTGCCCGTCACTATCCTGACTCAAAAGTCATATACTTGCCCACGCCGTCTTGGGGCAATCACACCCCAGTCTTTCGAGATTCGGGTCTAGAGGTTAGAGCCTATAGATACTTTGACAAGAGCACTGTAGGCTTGGACTTTGAAGGTCTTAGGGCCGATCTTTTGGTTCGTCATTCTCTCAGTCGGAAATTTTCGCCACGATCAACGATCGTTGCTAGGCTGCGCCCGAGAAAGCCATTGTCCTCTTGCATGCATGCGCGCACAACCCAACGGGTATTGACCCGACACAAGAACAATGGGCCGTCATTTCGGACATTGTCAAAGAACGGAAGCTCTTCCCTTTCTTTGATATGGCTTACCAGGGCTTTGCTTCTGGATCCACAACGCGAGATGCCTTCGCTGTTCGCCATTTTGTCTCACAAGGACACCAAATTGCTTTGGCTCAATCATTTGCGAAGAACATGGGGCTATACGGTGAACGTGTTGGAGCTTTCTCCCTGACAGCGCAAGACCCAGACGAAAAGGCCCGCATTGATAGTCAGCTAAAAATTGTCATCCGGCCAATGTACTCGAATCCGCCGATCCATGGTGCTCGAATAGCCAACGCTATTCTTGGAGATCAGACGCTGTACTCGGAATGGGAGCTAGAGGTTAAAGGAATGGCAGATAGAATCATCAACATGAGAGAGAGATTGTACGATATACTGGCGAATAGACTTGAAACGCCGGGCGAATGGGGCCACATCAAGAGTCAAATCGGCATGTTCAGGTATGTGGCGGCTTAGTTAGTTGAGAAGCGCTAACAAAGACAAACAGCTTCACAGGCCTGACGCCACCGCAAACGAAGGCGCTGGCCGAGAAGGCGCATATATATATGACGTCTGACGGACGGATTTCGATGGCTGGATTGAACAGCGGCAACATTGAATATTTCGCTGAAAGCGTCGACGCCGCTGTTCGGGGCAAGCTGTGATAGAATAGAATGTACGCCAATCTAATACAAGTGCTTGCCTTACTTTGTGACCTTCCTCTTCTTGCGCTTCTCCTCCCCGCGACATCCCCGCCTGCTCTCCCATGTCTCTTTGCCACGACTTTTCCCAACACTTGGAACAATCCTTTGCATGGCCACCACCTGACCCGTCAGTGTCATCTCATAGTTGCTCCTCCATCGTGGCCCTTTCGCCATCTGAAATCGCTCAACTCGGTCTACGCCATTCAGAAAGCGCTTCGACTTCCTTTCAATCTTTCACAAGTCATCAGGTTGGTTCCGAATTCATCTTGAGCGACGCCTTACCGACTCTTGAACTCCAGCTAACTTCAGACCTTTCAGAGCAATGACTTTCCATCCTCTCACCCTGATGAGCGCATATATGACCTTGGAACGCGTCCTGCAACCAAGTCGGCGGAATTTGGCTTTAGACGTTATTCATTGGACCAATCCACACTCATTGACAGATTTGGGCATCTGCAGTTCGACCACGTCGATGCTCCGTCATCCTCCATCATTTTCTCTTCTACGTCTCACGATTTTTCATTCCAATCATCATTGTACAGAGAACGGCCATCAGCCGAAAACATTTCTAGGCCCCAGAGGCGAGTATCGTCAACTAGCGATATCACACCCAGAGACGCTTTTCGATATCGGCCTGGACTAGCAAATGACGATACACCGTCCGCGCTTGATTTTCACATTAACACCTTTCCTTCTCTATTAGCTCTCAACGTTCAACCTCTTCCAGCTGCCCGACAGGACAGAGCCGACGCGGCCCATCTGCCAGATACTCTGCCATGTTTACAATCATCGGGCACCTCTGAACTGCTTTCCCCCATACCCACATTGTCCGATAGAAGCGATATCCATAGACAACTGATTCACTTTGCATCACCCACTTTCTCGCTCTCGCAATTTCCATCTTCTCTATCGTCGCCTGCATTCGGTTCCTCGGACTCGGAGACTCCGGGAGATGCTATGGCATTTTTACCTGCGAACTTGGGCACAGAAGCTATCATTGTCGATATGACTCCGGTTCAGGACGAAAATAGCATTTCAGTTCATCAAGCACGACAAATGGTCAATGCGCGACGAACGCAAGAGAGAGGTAAACACATTGCCGAGAGAATCGCAAACATCGGCGGGAAGTTCAAGCGAGCGTTGCTCAAGAGAATCCAGGCTCTGAGAATGCAAAACAACACTCAGCTATCGAAGAAGGAAAATGATGACTACTCTTCGATGGTCGATGAACTTCGACTTTCTACGCCGGGTACCCCGCCAGGCTTGGCTACAGTCAGTCCCTTTCAATTGATGGATGTTTTTTTCTTCTCCTCGTCTTACCTCCATGCAGCTATTAGTTTCAGGTGTCGACAGCGTTATTCAAACCACGACTGTCCAGGAGATGGAACTCCCCTCGATTTCGCAAGCCATTCCGCAAAATGAATCCCAACCAAATAATTCCATGAGGAAAAAATTCTCGTTGTCCCGGTTTGCACGACCTTCCCCCGTCATGTTTTCTAGCGAGATCAAGAAACGAGGACACGCAAGACCTAAATCCATGTCTGATTTATCGAACCAATGCCCCACTAGGAGTACTTTGGTCGGGTCGTGTGGTAGCGACAACCCGGACATCATGCCAGTAATAACAAGCAAGCAATCGAAAAAGCTTTCCCTGCTTTTTTTGAAGACATGTAAGTCTATAATAACGATTGTATTAAATTTCACGGCCAAAGCTTTAGCATGATTAATGTATACATCATCAAGTCGCGCGACAAACCTATAAATCCAGGTCCTCATCCGGATCATCATCGTCAATATCGTCGGCGGAATCAGGATCGTATAGTATTGTTGTGGTTTTTTGCAGCTGGGATGCTCTCCCTTCAAAACAAGTCCTAAGCAATGACGAGAATTGTCTGGATTTGGATAGATACCATCAAGAGTGTATGGAAGTGGGACTTGAGCTTTTGATTCTTGTTGAGAAGCTGTCAGTTTAAGATTGAATGGGATATTTTGTGTTGGATCGGGGGCAGGCTTTGATATGTAGATGAACTTTGTAGTCATGGATTAACTCGGCGTGGATTACCTCGTCGACGGCTTTTCTCCAGATGCCTTTCAAACTCTCCAGGGACTCCAGCTCACAAGGTTCTCCGCGAGTTATGGACCAACCTTCAAGTGCACGGGGAATGTCACGCTTTCTGCCACCTCCGCCCGAGCGCACGAGAATCTCAACTACCATTTCAGTAGTATTCCCGCTTCCCTCGCCCTTGGAGCCATGGACTAGGCTTATGGACTCATCCAACCTATCCCGCATTGGAAGGAACACGGTCCAAAACTTAATTTCCGTGGAGGATGGCGGCGGCGGCGTGAGATATTCTTTTGCAAGGTGTGCCAATAAAGCAGGAGGGTGTGCAGTTAGGTAAACCAATGAAGATGAGAGTGACACCTGAACCAAAAGAGCAACAAGTTCATTTGATTGATGGACATGCAAAACAAGTCTGGCTGGAACTGCTCTGATTTGTTAATTTCTAGTATCCAAGATTATGGGCGGTGGACATACGGGGCCGCTCGCGCAGCAGAGACAAGAGATTTCGGACAAATGTGTAGATCTCAGCCGGGGGCGCACCGTCTTGTACCAGGGTATCTATAGAGTCAATAACGACGTTTAATTTGCCAGGTGGTGCTATCGATAGCCAACGTTCCAACGGTCAGCGAGTAGCAATAAAATGCGTACTTAGTACAAGTACCTTCTCGTATGGCTTGCAGGATACGCTCCTTGGCATTGTAAGGTGTTTCAGCATATCCTGGTACATACTCGAGCCAGTCATAGACGATAATGCTATCGGACGATGCGTGTTCCTTGACGAGGTCGCTTGGCCGATGAAGCAGACAGAAGAGCAAACTTTGCACCTTGTCGCTTTCGGCTATGATATGTCGGAGGAGCGGTATGCCAGACTGAGCAACTGAGGATTGAATGAGTAACAGTGGCCTATGAGACCGAGGCGGTCCATCGGTGTATTCACGAAGCAATGCCATCGCAGGAATAAAAAGCTAACAACCAGTCACTCTACTTGGCCTCCTTCCATCGAGCCCTGTCCAAGACCATCTCGTACACTTGCCACCTAAATAACCCCAAGCTCCTTATTTTACCACCCCGTACAAACCCTGCAGAACTGAGTGCTCTCTGGACATAGGGGACGAGGGGATTGCCTTCCGCCTTTATTGTCTTGATAGACGGCGTCTTGAACGCGTGGCTGATAGCATGAGCAAGTAGATCGTCCTGAATACCAGTACCGCGGAAAGGTTCATCAACATAAAAATGTCTGATGGTCGCCTCGCTAGCCCTTGACTTTTTGTCTTTTTGGTCGCCATCCTTGGCGCCCACCGCTATGAGACCAACGAATTTTTTTCCGAATTCGATTATCCAGAGACAGGAGCCCTGTTCATTGGAATAATAGTTTGTAAAGTCATACGCATCTCGTTGACGAAGAATTTCTTGAGCACGGTCCTCAAATTCGTTCCGGTTGAACCTAACATTGAGTTGCCAGTGTTAGGAATAGATGAAAAAGTTTTCGACTCATACCAGTCGACGAAAAACATCAGGGGTACTGCCATTGCCGCAAGAGCAGGAAGCGGTGACATGTACCTCAGAATGCCATGACCATAGCTCGGCCACCACTTCATATATTGAACCATTGCCATGGAGAGCGCAACCCATACGCTAAGGACGATGGGATGGACATAACCTGTTTGGCTCGTCAAGACATTGACTCAACATGGGCCATGAAGCAGTCCCACAGACCTCGATGGTTCGCAATAGCCAAGGGCTCCAAGGCAGCTTTTCCGATAATGAAGCGGACAAGCCTCGTATCGGCGTCCTGGAAGCGACGTATGTGCGCTGGAGCGCTGGTCATGCCTCGAAAAGTTGTTTTCCCTTACTACATTGATGATGGAATTTAGCACGTTCGTGCCACAAACGTGCTAAATTCAATTCGTTATTGATCTTCACTCATTCGCCATGCTCATACAGACTACGTTCTACGACGTGCAGACTAGCTTGGATCCCAATGGCCCACCCGTCAGAATTTTCGTCATATCACCCAACCTACCCAACTATCCAGAAGCTCGATTTCCTGGTGTGTTCCATATCACTACTTTATTACTCGTGATCGCTTGATAATCGTCGGCAGGTGTCGTAGTCTTCAGGTATCGGACATTCCATGAAATAGTGGTCGTTATAACCCTTCGTCAAATAGCGAGATATATCAGGTCACTGGACCCGTCGAACGATTCGCTGGCCAGATTGCTAGTCATGGATATGTTGTTGGTTCGTTAGCTCGGTTCGCCATTGTCCATTTGCTACTGACTGCTACTTAAAAGCATGTCCATCTGTATATCACGAATTCCAAGGCCCTGAACCAATCCCATACGATGTGGAAGGTCGTGAACTTCACTTGTGAACAGGCCTGATGATCATTGACGTCACATTCAATATACAGGTACAGACAGAGGAAACAATTTCAAGGTATACCCAAGGCCGCAATCATCCATTCATCCATCATCTCACTTGCCACTCAGATTGAGAAAACCGTTTCAGCTTACGATGAGGTTTTTCTCCCTTCTAATTGCCCATACCACCTCACACGTGTAAAGGATGCCAAGTTAGCTGTCGATCTACTGATCTCATTGAAAAATTGCAATGGACGGATAGCAGGTCTGATCTGCACGGCTCATTGAATATTACATTCTCTCACTCTTTTCAGCAACCGGAATGTGTTTGGGTGGTCACCTTGTAAGTAAAGCATATCACTGAACTTGTCCCACGCCAATAGTACTGTACACAGGCTTTCCGTGTAACTATTCATGCATATTGGGGTGTCATCGTGGATCCATGTTCATCTGATACTTGCAGGCAGCTTTCGACCCTCGAGTGCTGGCTTCTGTATGCTTTTTTGCCACTGATATCCACACCGCAACGTTGGGGAAAGGGAAGAATGATGACACTTTAACTCGAGTCCGGAATGGTGAGCTGACTGGAAAAGCAGAACTAGTTGTGAGTACTGCGTTCTTTGATTCGGACATGTCTGTTGAATTTTCTAGATGATATTTGGAAAACAAGTATGATCAGGAATGTCGCTTGGTGTGTAGTGATTGATGTCTCAGGATACTCATGTTCCGCGCCCCGGTCGTGATCTTATACGGGCTGTTTTGGAAGACGCCAATGTTGCCTCATCTGTAGGTTGCTACGCCGAAAATCCCGCTCGACTAACAAGTCCATTTATCTTAGTTCCTGGAGGTTCAGGCACAGCATGCCTTCATTCGAGATGAACACTCCAAAGGTCGTTGGGATGCGGCATTAACGAGGTCTCTGTTCAGTTTCATGATGGAGATTTTTGAGCGGACGGTTGCCAGAGATTTGGGACCAAGGATTGGGAAGGCCACAGAATCTAAACATGTTTGCTAGCTTAGTTTTAGAGGGAAACATAAAACGCGCCATTAGACGCTAAAGAGGTGCATTTTTGGATGATCGTGATACAGATAGGCGTGATGATAGCAGTACACACAGTGCGGATGAGTACCAAGAAGAGAACAATGAAGAAAAGAATACAAATATTCTACATCTATTTACTTCTTCTTGGCAGCCTTCTCTGCAGACTTGGTCACTAAATTCAATGTAGGTATTCAAACGTCGGAAGAGGCGTAAATTTGTATACTTACCCTTGCCTCCAGTCTTGTCAGTCTTATCGACGGATTTGATGATACCAACGGCAACAGTTTGTCTCATGTCACGAACGGCAAAACGACCAAGGGGTGGATATTCGTTATAGCTCTCAACACACTGGAAATGCAGAATTAGGTTCAGTAGACCGTATGAACATTAAATGTACGCGCCATGGGCTTGCTGGGAATAAGCTTGACAATAGCGGCATCACCAGACTTCACAAACTTAGGCCCCTCTTCAAGAGCTTTGCCTGTTCGGCGATCAATCTTCTGAACGAGCTCAGCAAACTTGCAGGCAATATGGGCAGTGTGACAATCCAAGACAGGTGCGTAACCAGCACCAATTTGACCGGGGTGGTTCAGAACGATGACCTGGGCGGTGAACGAGGCAGCCTCCTTGGCCGGGTCGTTCTTGGAATCGGAGGCGACGTTACCACGACGAATATCCTTGACGGATACGTTCCTACATATAGATCAACTACGCACTTGGTAACAACTAGATCAAACGCACTTGACGTTGAAACCGACGTTGTCACCAGGTTGACCAGCCTCGAGTTGCTCATGATGCATTTCAACAGACTTGACTTCAGTGGTAACGTTTGTAGGCGCAAAGGTGACAACCATCCCAGCCTTAATAGTACCAGTTTCGACACGGCCGACGGGCACAGTTCCGATACCACCGATCTTGTACACATCCTGGAGGGGAAGACGGAGGGGCTTGTCAGAAGGACGAACGGGGGGCTCGATAGCGTCAATAGCATCGAGTAGGGTTTTGCCCTTGACGACACCAGCTTTAGTCTCCTTAGTCCAGCCCTTATACCAGGGCATACTATAAAATGGGCATCAGACGAAATACACGATCAAAACAAGAAAGACACACTTGCTGGATTCCTCCAACATGTTGTCACCGTGCCAGCCTGAAATTGGCACAAATGCAACGGCCTTCGGGTTGTATCCAACCTTCTTGATGAAGGTGGATGTTTCTTTTATAATTTCATTGAATCGGTCCTCACTCCACTGCATAAGTGATTAGCGATTATATGCCCAGTATTGCAATTCATGGAAAAAACGAACCTTGGTAGTGTCCATCTTGTTGACAGCGACAATAAGCTGCCTGACACCTAGGGTGAAAGCAAGGAGAGCGTGCTCGCGAGTCTGACCATCCTTGGAAATACCGGCTTCGAATTCACCGGTACCACCTGCAATGATGAGGATGGCACAGTCCGCCTGGGATGTACCTGTAATCATGTTCTTAATGAAGTCACGATGACCGGGGGCGTCGATGACCTGGATGTAACGGTAAGAGACAAAGCAAAATGGAGAAGGGATTTAAATCACATACCGTGACCATGTATTTTGGGGTCTCAAATTTCCAGAGGGCGATATCGATTGTGATACCACGCTCACGCTCAGCCTTCAGTTTGTCAAGCACCCATGCTAAAGAGGTAGCGGGTAAGCATCTGCAAGATGTTTGAATATATATATTTACCATATTTGAAAGAACCCTTGCCCAGTTCAGCAGCTTCCTTCTCGAATTTTTCAATCGTACGTTTGTCGATACCACCGCACTTGTAGATCAAGTGACCAGTGGTGGTTGATTTGCCGGAGTCGACGTGGCCAATGACTAGAGTCAGAGTTGATTGATTAGATTATCGACGGTGACAAATGATATGAGTCACTCACCAACAACGTTGATGTGGAATTTTTCTTTTCCCATTTTATCTGTGGTTGATCGAGTCAATCACGTTGCCAGTGAAAAACATAGACATAGATGGGGAGAAAGGATGGCGATGAGACGCATCGCAACAGGAGCAGGTCGATCCATGTGAGCTATGGGACAAGAAGGGAGACAAACATACATTACGAGCAACGCGGTTGAGAGATGTGAGAGAAGATGGTGGTAAGAGGAAGGAGGATGAACAGAAGGAGCTCCTAAGTGTTTGGCCTAGTTATACGGCCGACGGCGAAATTTTTTTTATCGATAGACAGATCTGATTGATAAAAAGCACAGCGTGACACTCCGGCGCTCCGTTCGCCGGCCGTCCGTGGATCACATGGTAATTACCATTCTACTTCTACGCATCTTTTTGGTTGGAAAACCTCTACGGGAATCTTGTTACAAATAATTAGATATCGAATGCTTGGGAATCTTGGAAAGCATGGGGCATAATACAATAGCTTGTCGAGAGTGTGGAACAACGTCCTTATCGCTTCGTTTGTTCGGCGATCCCACGGCGGATAAGGTCTTGATTGTTCACGGGCAGTCCATTCCCCATCCGCCATCTCCAACGAGGAAGCGGCACTGCAGGATCTTGTCAAATGTCGGACGTGCTGCGACGTCGACTCGGAGACACGCCCTGACCAGAGCGGCCGCATCTCCCAGAGCGCTTCCTCCATCGGCTTCTTGTCCTTCTCTTTCTTTCCCGTCGGAGCATCTCTCGTCGAGAGAGATGGACGCATTTGTAAACGGCGACTCAAGGCCTTCTTGAGCCTCCGCCGCCGTCATAAATGGACATTCTCCGACGAGCAATACATATGCTACGACGCCGAATGCCCAGACGTCCTGTTCTTTGCCATAATATCGTTCTCCGCGCAGAATTTCGGGCCCAGCATAGTCAAGACTAGATATAGTGTTAGCAGTATCGCGACATGGAAGTCAATGGTGCTCGCTACATACGTTCCACTGAAACTATCCCATCCACGCTTTCTCACAATTCCCGAGCTTCCGAAATCGATAAGTATGCACTTGCCACCAGACCCTAGAACAACATTTTCATCCTTAACATCGCGATGTACTGTATTGAGCTTGTCGGAAGCACGTTTGAGGCATAGTTGTCTTAGTTATCTTACCTATACCATTCGAGTGCAAAAATGCAAGAGCATCCGCTATCTGCCCTAAGTATGTGCGAACGTCACCCGGTGGGAGGCCGTGAGGATAGCATTCCACGAGGTCAAAGAGATCAGATGCTGGCGCTTCCTCGTTTGGTCTTGTTTCTGGGGTTGTGTAGGGTAAAACCAGGTAATAGAAATGATTGTCTTCAAAAAAATCGAGGACGGGACAAATATTAGGATGTCCTTTGACCACCTTCCCTTCAATCCAATCGTCTTGATTATCTGAGCAGCGCTTGTATGTCAAGAAGCTTTTGGCATATGAACGCGAAGGGTCCCAAGCGCGACGTGCCGGCAGCGTATATGAGGTGTTGGATATAGCAGACATAACATAGATCTCTATTGGAATAGTCCCCAACTTTGAGTGCTTCTTCCAGCAGTCGGCCAGTATACGATTCTTGATGATCTGTTTAATAATCACGAGTGGCTATACCACTGTAAGATAACGACTGTAAAAATCGATGGATATTCTTACTCCAACAGTGCCATCTTCACGAATCTCCCTTCCGCGCTTTACAAGCCCATATGCGCCCCTCCCAATTTCACATTCTAGTGCGAAATCCGTAATTCGTTTATCGCCCAAAAAGGACTGACTTTCGGTAGACGGGGAGGGGGGACGTGTACTCTGCGCTGCGCTGAGAGCACTACTAGAACTATCGGAGCGTCGCAGTGGGGGGGCTAAGGTCTGATCCAAGGTAGCGATCATTACATGTCCCGCAACGAGAGAAACGCGTTGCTGAGAAGACCGTCGACGGGGCCGTGGAGAGGACGGAGAACGAGAAAGCGGATGACGGATGGCTACGCCTGGACTCGCAGACATCGGTGATTCTGGGCGAGATTGTATCGGAACGATCGACAAGTCTGTACGGATGGTTGGCGGCATGGCATGAAAAGGTTGAAACGAAGGAGTGGGTGTAAAGTTGACTTTGGGGGTTTCTATGAAAGAGTGTTGCTGTTTGGCTGAGGAACTGTACAACATATTAGGCTGGAGTGGAAAATCATGAGAACATTGCGATAAAGTCTCTAGCGTCGGGACATGGTTAGAAGACTCTTTAAGACTCTGTTTCACGTCATCGTCGCTCTTGTTCCAGTTAAAGCCGCGCCCGATGGAAGTGACCCCCCAGCTGCCGACGCTAGCTGTTCTATAAAATCGTGCCGTGATTGGTTGCCTTGTCCATTCATCATCTTCAAAGGTGAGGTCAACGGCGGGAGCTGAGAGCATAAATGAAGGACGAATGTTGCCAATCTGATGAGTGGCAAAACGAAGGGAATGGATATGCCGTTCTGACCAGCTCTCCGTCATTCAAAGACCCCAACTCCGATCCACACGTGCGCATCGCTTTCGTTCCCCACTCAGTCTGTGCCTTGCACATTGACAGAGCCCACTTGCGCGTACATCGGAAGAGTAAGACCACCAGGTTTGACCATCCAATCTCAATCCCTGAGTCTGTTATTATAGTCCTTCTTTGCATGAGTGTTCCGGGGGACGTGCTTACATCATCACCCATGGAGACATTCCGGATCCTAAATCCCCACCGTCACTGCCCCCTCCAGACCCACCAATTCTGTAAGTAGTCTTGTGTTTCCATTGTGAAAAGAGGCATATAGGACTGCCAATGTCGCCTCTCCGGAAAACTCTGCAATTTCATCTGTTTCTAGGGCTGGATTGGTGACTGCGGCTGCAGATGACGCATGGCAGGAACTTGATGTAGCTCAGCAACATGCTCTAACCGTTTTCTGCTCAATAGGCACCCATGGCCGTCAAGGTCCCTATTATAAAGAAACGTACCACAAAATTCAAGTATGAGTCCACAGATTGACAGCAACACATATGCTTTACTCACTGTTGCCCAGGCGTCACCAATCTGACCGTTATCATGGCGTTAAAGAAGCGTGGCGGAAACCCAAGGGTATTGACAACAGAGTAAGGCGCCGCTTCAAAGGCCAGAGGCCCATGCCCAAAGTGAGCTGCGTACAATTACAAGGAAATGGTATTTTCATGAGGCACCGTTCAGATCGGTTACGGAAGCAACAACAAGGTTCTTCGTTCGCGAGCATGATCTCCACGTCACATTCACACATGCTGATAGACACGGCATTTACTTCCAAATGGGCTCAAAAAGTTTCTTGTTAACAACGTTCGAGAAGTGGATCTTCTTCTCATGCACAACAAAAGTTTTGCGGCTGAAATTGCACACAATGTCAGCAGCCGGAACCGTACCACGATTTTAGAAAGGTATGGGATGGTCAAATTTAAAGGCCAGTAGCTAACAATGCTGATAGAGCACGGGTTCTTGGCATCAAAGTTACGAACCGAGCTGCCCGCCTTCGGTCGGAGGAGTGATTTTATTGTACTATGTGTGTTTATATAAGCTGGCGGCGATTGAAGCCCTTGCACCAGCAGATTTCATTACTTGAGTATTCACACTGCCCATGTCTTGGAAGAGGCAACGGTGATGGCGATATATCTTATGGACTCTCTTGTATTGAAATTACATTTTTCAGGAGAAGGGACGAGCGGGATGCGTCTCACGCCGGCGATTGGTATTCAGATGACGGTACGACGAGCGGTCTAATTCATCATCCCTACTCACCCAATGCACGGAAGCTGAGACGCTGAGCGAACAATTATCCACATGGCTGAACAACGTGGAGGCTGCGGACAGTTCTTTCCCAATTGCAGGGTGCAAGGCCATTATCGCACCGTTCGTCCGATTGTGAAAGGTTAACAGTAGAACTGACGCGATTCTACATAGACATGCGGGTTATGCATATTCTGGACAAGCTGCAGCTTGGGCGTATAAATGCATCGACACGAGAGGAATGTACATCACATCAGCTAGTGCCCTTTGGCAGAGACCACTTACCATCCATCGTTCAGTAAACGAGTTTTCATTCTTGGACCGTCCCATCATTTCTATCTAGATGGTTGTGCACTATCTGCATGCAAGCAATACGCGACCCCGATAGGGGACCTACAGTTGGACCTGGAGAGTAAGGACTGAACTATCTATTTAACTTCCTCGCTGACGATGGTCGAAAGCTATCGAGGAGCTGAAATCCACGAGCAAATTCCAAGTCATGGACATTGATGCCGACGAGGCAGAACATAGTATTGAAATGCATCTTCCCTATGTTCGGAAAGTATTCCAAGGGTAAGGCCTGATGTTCCTTCTATTCGTGCGTCAAGTGATCGTATCTGCAGGCAGGACATCCGTATCGTACCGATCGTAGTAGGAGCAATTTCACATTCGACCGAGGCGGTTATGGGGGCGCTTCTTGCCCCTTACTTAGCAAAAGAAGATACTTTCTTTGTCATTTCTAGCGACTTTTGCCATTGGTAAGCTTGTGATGATTGTCAAAGTATAACTGATACTGAACCGGATGCCCGGTGATTGTCAGGGGTGCTCGATTCTCCTACACGTTTTATTATCCTGAGCCTGTACCCAGCAGTGCTGCCCCAATCCGACTTTCAAGAACAATAGAACCTTCTTCATCTCACCCTATTCACCAGTCTATCCGCAGGCTGGACCACGAAGCGATCGGATTACTCACTATTCCACCGTCGAACGCACAAGATGCCCACAAACAATTTTCTACTTATCTGTCGCAGACGAAGAACACTATTTGTGGACGACATCCGATAGGCGTGTTGCTTGGAGCTTTGTGCACTCTGGAAAAAGAGAAAAGCATCGACTTGACGCTGAAATTTGTCAGATACGAGCAGAGTAGTGCATGCTTTTCAGTGAAGGATTCTAGTGTCAGTTATGCGAGCGCGTACGTCAAATTTTGATTGCAATTCTTCTTGAAATGGATTCTTTTATTGTCTATAATCTGTACAAATACGCTGCGAATACACCTTCACATTTTGCTTGCTTGTATCTGCAAACCCACTGGCTCATCAGAGTCAATTTCGACGTCCGGTATTCCAGAATCATCAATGACTTTTCCATGCGCGATTTGGATGTCTTCGAAACCCCAATCCCTGGACGAACCACCGCTGAGCAACGAACCATCAGCGAGTCTGACGACTTTCCATGTACCCAGGACGCCACCACTATTGTCGCGAACAAATTCCGAAACGGAACAGCATCCAACCCGGAGGGGCAACTGGCGATCGCCAACTAATGCACGAGCTAGGACAATGGCAGTAGCGGCGTGGCTGATCAACATTACACGAGAATGTTGTTCCGGAGGTAATGTGTTCTCGACATGTGGGATGAAAGCGCTCAAGAATGATTCTGCACGCTCGTGAACAGCGTCTACGTCCTCTCCTTGGCGAGATGGATAATAAATCGAATCCCACGCTGGGTCGATCTCGGGGAAATGTTGTTTGAGGGATGAAGCGGGTCCTGGACGAGGATGGAGACCCGTACCAGGCGCGGCTCGAGAATACCACTCGGAGATGCCTCGACGCGGTTCAGAAATGCAGAAAAAGAGAACAAATTGAGTTATGCACATACCATGCTCAACATAGAGGGGGATTTGTAGTTCGTTTGCTATCGGCTTGGCTGTTTGCAAGCATCGATCTGGTCAAGATCAGCTAACGTCATCAGAGATGCCTGGTGATTAGACGCACAGTATGGCGAGGAAAATATGGCCGTTGGACGATCCTCTCTTGGAAATGATGAGAATTGCACGGCTAATTCTTGAGCCTGCGTCTGTTTAGGTGCCAGTGTGATGAGTTGATGACGGAGCGCAAATCGTCGCGTACCACGCCATATGCTGCCAAAGGAGGATCTCTTGCGAGCCCAGTTTCACTTTTCCTTATGGATCGGTAGGAGTGATGATCATGAGAGCAAATCCAGTGACTCACCAATCAATGGTAACCCAGTTCAATCTAAAGCCTAAAAACGGTAAGCATCTGCGTTAATATACGTGACTTGCTCACCGTGCCGTACAACATATATCTTCTCTAAAACCATCTGGGTATCTCGTTACACGGGACTGTCACTTGACATTGATGGTTATATAAGTGCTTTCTCGATATTACATTTTGGGATGACCCTTAGTCTTTAGACACAAAAAAGAAGAGAAATAGAACAAAGGAATCTGTGAATATGGAAAACTTTGATACACAGAAACCACGACGAGGTTCAGTAAACAGCATAGATGTGGATCAAAGCTATTCCCGAATGTTTTATTCACGACAGGGAGGGGAATGCGACCTCGTCGGCAACATTGACTTCGCGGGTAGAAGGCCCGTTCTGACGATCACCTCTGCCTCCGCCTCTTCCACGCCCGCCACGGGCCCGGTCGCCACCACGGTCGCCACCCCGACCACGGCCACGACCACCTCGGTCCGGACGCTCGAAGCGGGCTTCAATCTCTATGAATACCTTTTCCTCCTTCTTTGCACGAGCCTTGGGAGCTGCTTTGGTCTGCCAACAATACCAATCAGTCTGCGACCATCGGCATAGGGAAGAGTCTACCTTTCCGACGAAATAAGATTCCTTTTCCTCATCCCTGGTTAAAGCAACAGCGCCCTTCCAGATGTTGTCATCAGCCCCTTCGTTAGCTTTGCGACCGCTGTCCAATTTAGGAATAACTGTATCCTTTTCTTTCTGCTTGGCAAGATATTGGTCAAGGGTGAGCGTATTGTCTTCCTCCTCCTTTTCCTTGCGAGGCCGACTGCTTTCAGTATTTTCCTCTCCCGCGGGAGGAATGGTGGCGGCGGTAGTGGCGGTGGTATCAGCTGGCGCAGCATCCACGGCACCCCAATCCTGTTGGATGGTCTCACCACCCCAGGTATCACCCTCTGCGGCAGCATCGACAGTGGCTGCCTGTTCGGTCTTGAACTCCTCCTTGCCATCATCGCCGCCCCAGCCTTGGTGGAATTTTTTATCCGAGTCTCTGTAGGATATGTGAGTGTGCGATCAAAGAGATCAAAAGACTACGGACGTCTTGCCAGTTTGGCTATGCCTGTCGAATGGGCGACGGCCACCACGAGCGCCACGCTCTCCACCGGCACCACGCTCTCCGCCGCGACCACGGCCCCTTGCACGAGTGCTATCGACTAAAGAAAGAGGGAGGATATGGAGAAAGGAGAAACGATGAAGCGAGGGAAGACACTTACACTTTCTGGGCTCCGTGGAGGACTCCTCTACGCCATTCTGGGGCGTCGATGCATCCCTTTGAGGCCTTGCGCCGCCTCTGGAGTAGTATTTACCACCTCTAGAAGCAGGACCCCTTTGCTTCCGAGCAGAAGGTTCAGGACCAGAAGCTTTCTGCTCTGGGGCTGGAGTCGGGGGTGGAGAAGAATCCTCTTTGGGAAGATGAGGGAAAGACTAGCAGAGCTCGAGCAAACGCACCGTCCAGAACAGAAAACGGATTTCTGTTCGCCATCGACATGCTGGACGCTGCCATGTCCTGCCGCCCCAAGAGACCCGGGGGTCCTGCCTCGCTATCTGGGGTCCTGGTACTGTACAGTTCTTCCCACCCTTATAGCTTCTCCCCGCCTGCCCGTTCTGCTCAACGCTTATTCCACAGGTCCGTCCTCCGTCCGTCTTTTCATCCCGTCTCCTCTTGCTCACCGTCCCCCAGCCGCTCAAAAGCATCTCGACGACGATCCGCCCGCCCCCAGGGATAGGTGTGGGTCCAGGACATTGAGACCGTACTGTTGGCTGGAGATCGAGAGGTGTCCGAACGATGGGACTTGGGTGCGGTGCGCCCGTTACTCTGCGGATGGCTCTTCGTGGCCGCCGTATGGGCATTGTCGCAATGTCTCGTTGTACAGTTGGCTGTTGAGCTTGATATATGATGCTTGTTGTCGCGTGTGATACCATTTGGTCCTAGCCCTCATGTCCAGCAGGCGTCTTGACATCTCGTATCTCCTCTGCAAAGACGACGATGTGCCCCAGCACCGCCCACGTCCAATCTCCACCCCGACTATCTCGTACCAGCCCTCCCCTGCTACCCCCAAGCCTCCTTATTTGGGTTTAGAGGCCCTTGTTCATGTAGCCACGGAAGAACACAGACGTCTAAGCGGCGGCAGTGAGTCGGGCCCTTACCCGCACCCGTTGGTTCATACACCGCGCCAGACGTATGCATCACTTGTATCTAGTCCTGTACTTACCCAAAGCCCTTCCTATTCTCAATACTCCCAACGCCCCCACGAACTTGGCCCTCCATCTCAATCGCTCTCAGAGCGCAATGTTCCTGTCCCTTCATATACGCGTTCTGAAGAGGAGCTGCAACGATATCATCGTATCCAGCGTCAGAAACAGCATTTTGATGTGGTTATGCAGCAGGAACACCGTCCACAGCATCAACATCCCCCACACATCGTGTACAAGGATGCGCCTGCTTTGACTTTGCCTCCCCTTCGCTCCCCGTCGATGCCGCTACAGGTAGAAAATCCAGAGCAGTTGCACTCACGTCCAAGATCCAGCTCCGTCATACATAAATACCCCTCGAGTCCTATGCAATTGGACCTACCCGCCCCTCCGTCCATGACGCGTGGCTCACCTCAGCTCTCCACCCCACTTCCTCGTGAATCTCCCATGTCCACTGCTGGTATATCTGCTCCAATGACACCGACATACCAACCATCACCCTATCACGACCACGCCAACTTGTATCTACGGAATTCTCCGTCCACATTTGTACGAGAAGTACACTCTCCCATTGTACAAGTTTCAAGTCCGCCATTCATATCACATAGGAGTACTGTCAGTGAAGGTTTTCCTCCAAATAAGAAACGGAGACATTCCAATTCGCCTTCCCGCGTTTCAGCGACAGTCCCTGAACCAACCAGTGCCACCTTGTCCTCCATACCGCCACCCATTGCTGCTGCTGCTGGTCCCAACATAATGTCACACAGGTCGAATCATGATGCAAAAGACCAAATTGACTCTCAGCCGAAGGAGCAGAAAGTTGTTGGCTCTTTGGGAAGGCGCTCCCCTCCCGGGAGCGTGATAGGGAGAGCAAAGGCTGCTGCTAAGAAAGTGGATGAAATGGAGCGAAGCTTGCGGGAGGCAGCCAAGTGGGAGCCATCTTTCCCAAAGATCATGTCACCTTCGGCTAATTCGGTGAATTCCGCCGCTGATTTACAAAGCTCAGAATCACCCAGTGCTAAACAGGAAGAAACCCATGAATGGTTTCTTCAGCAATTTGCAAGTTCATCGTCGCATTATCCCCGTCAGACCACCCGTCGAGGAGCGTCGCCCGTTTTTATTTCGTCAGCCGAACGCGTGATTGCCGTAAGCTCCCACACCAGCCCAAGTCCAGCCCTTTTGCAGAATGAAAGTGTACCATCATCTCCGCATCATATGTCCGAGGAGGTTGTGGCAACTCTTGAACAGGAATTAGAAGAGCTTTTGACAGAACCAGACGAAGCACAGGCAAACAATAAAATGGATATTGATATTGATCGGACTGTGAACCAACTCGTTGCAGGCACTCTAGATGGTGGTCAAGGTGGAGAGGAGGGGTTGCCTCAAGCAAAGAAGCAGGTTCTTCTCCACACGGAAACTGACGTGGACACGGAACTTTTACTCTTGGTTGATGACCGACCTACGCTGCCCCTAACCGATGATCAGCATCGCCAGGTACCGGAACTCGGAGGGAAACTCGCATCTGACAGTCAGCCACCAGCATTGGAAGAGACCGGTGCAGGGCAAGGCAATTGGTCTGTGCTACCCGCTACACTGAAGTCATTTGAGGACGTGTCGATGCAACCGCCGGCGCCCCTGATAAATGATGCCGCCTTAGAGAAAGATCAACTAGAACCGTCCGCTGAGAAGAAAACGACTAAAGTTGCTGGTTCAAAAAAGAAGGAAACTAGTTCCAAAGTACGCGTGATTAACTTTCGAATGATACCGTCTCAGAAACTTCATGAACAGTCCTCAAAGGCTAAGCCCGCGAATACGGCCGCTAAGGCAAAAGCAAAGTCTGCAAAATCTAAGACGAAGACAACTGAAGGTACCGCAACCCCTCCCCCAGTGGCTTTCAAAATAACCAAAGTTCCCATTCCACCTCCCGTCAAAAAGAGCGTATCATCAACAGCCGCTTCCCGCTCCCGCTCCGCCTCTGTAATGCCCAGCGGATCCGTTGGACCTGAAAGCGACACCAAGAATCTAGAGAACGAGGAGGCCATTGATGCACCCCTTGAAGACGACAAGTTGTATTGTGTGTGTAAAACTAAGTATGATGAAGATCGAGTCATGATTGCTTGTGATAAGCATGTCCATGCGTTTTCTATTTGCTTTCCTCTAATACAGGTCTAACAGGTGCGATGAATGGTATCATACACAATGCGTTAAAATGTCTGATCTCGTGGTGGATCTTGTGGATCAATTTTTCTGTCCACTGTGCATTCAAAGTCAGTAATCCGATGTAGTACCGGCAGATATTCTGATACTCGATTTCCAGGAAATCCACAGGCGTCATTGAAGACAACATATAAGCCGCGTTGTTTAAATGGCTTGAAACATCCAAATCCCGGATCATCCAGTGCTTGCCATAAGCCGGCTCTTGGTGGAGGTATCCTATCCAAGTTCTGTTCGAAGGATTGTGGCGTTGAATACATGGAGAATCGTATTGAAATGTGGGTCAAGAAAGGCGGCAAAAGAGAACGTCTTTGGGAGAGCGTCAAACATGCGGAAAAGCGTGAAGGAGTGGTCATTCGAGTGGATGGGCTGAAAGGTTCTCCAGAATGGATGCTCAAGACGGAAAATATCAATCCCTCGCAGGACGAGGAAGAAAAGACAAGTTCTGCGACAGAAAAATGGAAAGTGAAGGCAGCAAAGTCACTTATGGAAGTTGAGCGTCTCAGGAACATTCTGCACCGAGTTGTTAAAATTCGCGAAGATATCAAGAAAGGGATGGAGGTTGTTATCTGGCGAGAGAGGCTGCTTGATTTAGCAACTGAACGGGCCATGTCAGTTGGGCAATGCGGCTGGGATCAACGGCTATGTTTTGGTGACGAAGAGTGGAGAGAATTTGGAGTCGGTGTGCTAGAAAGCTATGAGTCGAAGGACGAAAACACGGCTGAGGTGGATAGCAGTATGCAGGTCGATGGACTTGGTGGCGTGGAAGAAGGCGAATGGTGGTGCCCCGGTAAAACGATGTGCGATCGTCATGTTGGGTAAGAAGATTATCCCAACGACATCCATCCGACCTCACTAACTGCTACGTGCATGTCACATAGGTGGCAGAACATTCGTTCGAAAGACATATCCAAAGAAAAGGAGCAGAAAGAAGAAGCATTAGCTAAACTCACAACCCGAGAGCGAGAGCTTCGCAAACGAATAGAAGATATCATCGATCCGCACGGCCAAGATGCCAAGGGCACACCGAAGAAGACGTCTCTCAAGACATCTAGCACCAATGGACGTCCCAACAGTGCACAAAATGGAGATCTCACTCGGAAAGGGAAGAAAAGGAAAACTCTCATGCAGTGATTGTATCCTTAGGCAGCCGATTAGATCAATTTAATGTGTATTACGATCTGCTCTTGCGATGTAGCAAAAGATGTTGTTCGAAGATTCCGGATGCATCAAAGCTTGCTAGAATTTCAGTAACCGTCTCCCTCGCCACCCTCTCTAGAAAAGCCTTTCTGATCATAAAGGACTTGAGCCTTAATCTCATCTCTGTTTCTTTTCATTTCTGCTTCCATTTCGCAATGGGATTCCAGTATATGATAATCGACCTGTCGAAGAGGCAGATCATCCTCTGTGTCAAGGTCCTAAGGGATTGGATCAACCTCAGAATCATTGAAACAGGCAAAAGGTACGGACAATCTCGCCTAGAAGGACGACATTCTCTCCGCGTATGAGGAAGAGTCCGCGCCAATTCTGCGCAAACGTATTTCCGTAATAAATCCTCTCGTAGGTGTCTTCCAGCACGAGATTGGCTGTGTCGTTGTGAGCTGCCTGCACACGACAGAAAGCTGTTTCGAACCAAACTGATCATAGGAGCGCAATACGCCATGTAGTTTGCGGCCATCGCGAAGAATCACTAGCATTTTTCCTACAAAGAAAAACAGGTGTCATAGAAGCGAAGGAGGGGATGGTTGAGTTGCGCTTGAGAATGTGTGAGTGCTGTAAGTTTATTTCGGGAAAAACGTACTGTCCACGCAGTCCACCAGGGATCCTGATGTAGTGAAGGGGATCAGAGAATCCATTGCGGGAGGAAAGGCAACGTTTGGAAGATTTCTGATAAATCACACCAATATGATCAACTGGAATTCAATCGATCAAGTTGGAGAGCTGGAATGGCCGAGTCGTTAAGGCGAGTGATTTGAACAAAGGTGCCCTTCGCACCGCAAATATCACTTGGTGTTTCACCGCGTAGGTTCAAATCCTGCTTCCAGCGAATTTTTTTCAATTTCAAATTGGCTGCTGACAACTCAGTACTCAGTAGCTATTCCTATCAACTGGTTTGGCCAAAATATTCCCATTGACCAGGTCCTGCCTTCTCCTCCAACGTTTCCCAACTGAGCCAACAACTATTCATACAAGCTACAGGCCATGTAGGAAACACACTTACGCCTTCCATTCCAGCATTTTCGTCGCTAGCTTGTATTCATCATCGGCAATATCCAGCACCTGCTCTATCTGTCCCTCGTTCAATTCCTTCTCAGCTGCTGATATATCGCCGTTGGATTTCTGAATGATGTTGAGCTTGTGCCGAGTAAGGGCTTCGACACCCTGGCGGTACACGGAGGTGGCAGGCATTGACGAGAGCACCGAAAGGGTGTTTTCGTAGGTCTTGGTGAGAGCCGGCAGAGGATCTGGATGAACCCGCAGTCCTGTGATGCCCGTGCTCTGCTTCAAGACCTGGTAAAGAGGGCGAGTAAGGCGTAGCATGGTGGCAAAGTCGGAGCGTCTAAATGCGTGAGAGAATTCGAGATGGCTGCTGCTCTCGCTCTCCTCCCTTCTTTTCGTACTTTGTTCGCTGTTCCACTAGTCCCGTCATGGTCCATACCTTCTATACACTCTCTTCTGGAACTCTTTCCTCCATTCTTACTCGCTGTTCCAAAAAAGAAGACTTCACACTCGAAGAAGGCCATGCGCAGTGCGAATAAAGGCTTGAAAGACAAACAAAGTAATTCATTGGCTTTTGAAAATGGTATTCTGTTGTTGAACTGCTGCACTTTTAGATATCGTGAATTGCCCAGCTTGTGGTTCACCCAAACTCGCTCACAACTTGTGCTCTAATTGCTATACGTTCCTAAGTCGGACGTGGAAATCACAGAAACGGGAAGGTTCCATTCCAGATTTGTCTTAAGGTGCGCCAGTACAATGCGAACACAGCACAATCTAATTAGTCTCCACAGCCTTGGCGACTGGGGAATGTCGTAAGGAGGTTTTTACTGCGGAAGGAGCTTGTACATTGATTATAACTTGGCGGAATCTGATCCGCGTCCTTAAATACAAACGTCAATGCACGTACCTTCGGTAACATGCTTCAGCTTTTCACCATTTCACGATGTTCGCGACCAAATTTGTCGCGTATGGCCTCAACAAAGGTTCCTTACGGCCGCGCTGCTGTTCTACAAAAGCATCCAGACGATGTAGTCATCACTTTTGCCAAAAGAACTGCCGTAGGGCGCGCTAAGAAAGGCCAACTGAGAGATGCGCCTGTAGACGAGATGCTATATGCGTTATTCAAGGTGATCATCACCATGTTGTATGGAAGTAGAATTTGACGGGCACCTCAGGCAGCCTTGAGAGAGACAAACCTAGACCCGTCCAAAATTGACGATATCTGCGTCGGTATGTCGAACCAGACAACCTGGCAAGTTTCGCGTGGAACTAACATGGAGCTCAGGAACCTGTCACCCACCCTCCCCACTTTATATATCAAGGGCTGCTGCACTGGCAGCGGGCATACCCCACCATGTCCCTATTTCCGTAGTTAACCGCCTCTGTTCATCGGGCCTGATGGCAATCAGGAATATTGCACACGCAATCCAATGTGGTGAAGCTTCAATTGGTATTGCTGCAGGAGCAGAAAGTATGTCACTGAAGTAAGCCATTGCTCCCTTACTCGTGGCCATTATTGATATTTAAATCACTAGTCCCCGGCCTACTCCTGACGTCTCCAGCGATGTCTCCCTGAACGCGCAAGCCCATGATTGCCTTCAGGTGGGTATGCGTAGGGCTGCACATGATATAGATTGACGATTCTGCATAAGCCTATGGGTTGGACATCTGAAATAGTCGCTGAGGTTTACAAAGTGTCCCGCAAGAAGCAAGATGAATATGCACTAATTTCGCATACCAGGGCAAGCGCGGTAGGTTTGTGAATCTGATGGTATTTGAACATGCTAATCTTCGCTTCGACAGAGCGTTGCTAATGGCATATTCGCCGATGAGATCATTCCTGTAGAAATCAGAGGCAAACCTATTGTCGAAGACGACTCGATACGGTCAGGTGTCACCATGGAAAGCTTGGCGGCGCTGAAACCTGCCTTCCCTCAATGGGGAGAGGCATCGACGACAGCTGGCAACGCAAGTGGTGTCGGAGATGGGGCCGCTATGTGCATCTTGACCACCCGCGAGCTAGCTGAGAAAGAGGGAATGGAAATCATTGGTAAATGGATTGGTGCTGTCGTCATAGGTATGTTCTGCGAAGACTATCACGCCTGTTCTGACCTCCTTTGCAGGTGTTGAGCCAAGATATATGGGAATATCTCCCATCTACGCAATCCCGAAAATTCTAGAGCAGCATGGGTTAACGAAGGACGACATTGACACATTTGAGGTTGGTAGTGATACTAATAACCATTAACAATTGAACTCTTGTCAGATCAACGAGGCATTTGCCTCACAATTTGCCTTCTGCTGCGAACAGCTCCAGATACCAATGGACAAAATAAATCCCAAGTAAGAACCTCAATTTTCAATAGTGTCCAATCATAAACCCCATTTCAGTGGCGGTGCTATTGCCATCTCACACCCACTTGGAATGAGTGAGCAAGATCTCATTTATGATCTTTTCTGCATTTAAAACTGAATCAATCATAGCCGGAGTTCGTCAAGTAGTGACAGGATTGGCAGAGCTCAGGCGCAGAAATGGTTCACTCCTTTGTACGAGTATGTGTGTGGGAAGCGGGATGGGAGCTGCAAGTATCATCGTGAACGAAGCTCGCTCCGGGTCCAAATTATGATTCATATATTACACTCGCGTATACACAGTTGCAACTAGTCAGTCAATTTGAAGAGATCAATCTGCAAATTCGAACGTCAGCGAAGAACTAAAACTAAGACTAAGAATGATAATGGGTAAGTCAGTATGTCATTCATGTCAGTGACCCACATGAGATCACCTCAAGTGGGACAGGTCGACTAAGAGGTGCCAAAGTGGGTTGAAAACAACGCTCATCGTGTCTACTGGAGTAAATAGCGAGCTGATACTCACCTGGTTCTGGTTGAACTCTTTTTTGCTGGAGTCACGCGTCACGCGTCACGTAACTCGATGCAAATGAAGCTAGCCAATATTCTGAGTGACACTGCTTCCAGCCTTGCCCCCACTTGGGAGCCTAATTACAACATATTTGATCAACTCATCTCCCCAGTTTGGCGGTGACTGTCCTTCCGGACTTGATATGAGCATCAATTCCACCGTAGTCAATGCCTGTGAAGGGTCCGCTACAGTGACGTCACCCGTTTCTACTCGATAAATGATGACCACGTTGCCGTTCGTTGCAATGGTGACAGAGGACCAATTTTCACAAGGTGTGAAGGTGATTAATCCACCCAAATGTTGCCAGAATGCTATCATGACTACTTTGCTGTCGTGGTCATAGATGGCTGAAATTGCTTCGTCATTTCTGATTGTCACGATCCGGTTCGCATGTGCCTTTTCCAGGAACTCCCCCAACGTCGTACCCGGAAATGTCGTGTAGGAAATAGGTTGGGTGAGATCCTGATGCGAGATCCATCCAGCGAAAAGGTCTACCGTTGAGGGTGGTTGTGTAGATGTTCCAATCGCCGACCAGTTCCCTACCCTTGGCCCCGTTGATATTGACAATAACATTCTATGCTCTGGATCGATGATGTAGCCTACACCGCCATGCCATATGGTCTTGGCATAATCTGTCACGTCCAGAGCTTCTGTTGCGGCGTGTATCGTTCCGTCAATGAAAACAGAACCACTATGCAATCTCTGATCAAGAACAGAGAGTACAGGAGCGTTGTTGTCTGAGGAGATACCACTGACCATGACATGGTGAATGTCTTTTTCAAGAAAGAACCATGTCTTTTGCCAGCGAAGAGAATTGGTGAGAGGGTTGGTGTATCGCATGACTGCAAGTCCAATTTTCCCATCAGATACACCTCCAACAAATTCTTCAATGCCGGCGGCTCTAGTATGGTTGCAGTCGAATTTGGTTGCTCCATAATCAACAGTGATTCCGGGGATTAAGTTCCAGTCCCAAGAAGCAGCTATGTCTTCGTACTCATTTCCTATTAAATATGTATACAGTGCACCGTCAGACAGGTGAAAACCGTATGGCTAATGCTGTGATTAGCTTCCGCGTTCAAACAACAGCCTGAAGCTTACGTTCGCCGAGTTAGTGCATTCAGAATTTTGAGACCTTGATGAGTACATTTTGAGAGTTGATACATAATTGTGACCACGGTGGACCTTTGTATTAAGGAATTAGAGATAATCGTCGTATAGTGGTGTGCACTAACCATGTAATCGCTGTTATAAAACATGCGGTTCCCGCTTAATGAACCTGTATTAGCATTTGTCGTATTTTTGGACAACTCTTGTCCGAAATCGACTAAAGTAGAGGATGACCATTGTTCGCCAAGAACTTGCGCTTCAGTTAAGTTTATCTTGAGGTTGGCGCTCGCCCTGACATTCTGTCAGCTAACTGACGCCACCATAAAATTGTGTCGTACTGATCATCGGCAATGGGGAATGCGATGAACCTTCCTATAACGGACTAGGGAACCGGTTCATTTTAATCAAGTAGTCATAATGTTCCGTTGTGGGTAACTTACGAAATCCCAGTGATTAATACCTGTCAAGGAGTTACGGTAGATCATCCAACGGCTGCCGTCAAGCAACGCTTCAAAAGCAGCGCGAGACGTAGAATCCGCAGTGAATTGTGTATCGATAGCCTCAACTTCAAAGTCAAGAACGTCATTGGCGCTGCTGAATGATGAACAAGGCAGGCGATATCAAAAAATAAAATACACTGACTAATCCTTGCCTGCATTTTCATTAGATAAAGGAGTCCTGAATGATTGCGCCCTTACCATAGTTGCCATTATACAGGATACCGCTATGTTGCCCTTCGAATCATCGGTGCAGTTCCAAAGCAACTCTCAGCTAGTTCCTCACCGAAGGATCCATCTGGGCGTATACCGTTGGCATTTGCTATGTCTTTGATATTCACCTCTCGATGGACGCGTTGAAATGCATCCATTATTTGAGTTGTATTGATGGATAGTAGCGCTCCATCAATACCGATCTTGGCGACATTCAATATGTTCGCGCCAGTCAAATAACTGGCTCCGGCATTGAAGGTGCTGTATGATCGGTTCGTTATACGCATGCAGTTATTAAATTGAGCTGTTTTCAGTGCATCGTTTAGGAGCAGGCATGTCTGCCCGACTAGATTCGGAATGAGAATAACCTTTAGGCTGTTCAATGTCAAGTTCAGAGTCGGAGAAAATAGGCATACGTTAGAAAACCAGTTTGTGTTCCTGACCAGGTCAGAATGTAATCACTGGAGGCGCAATCAGCTTACCAAAGGGTATCATCTGGATTGGCACAAGGACAGTGAGGTGTACCACCAGAGTCCAAACAGGTTGGATTTACAAAGTCACGAGAAAACCAGTAGTCCATGCCTAAACTGATGGAGTTTCGGACACTCTGATTTTTAACGTACGCATCCGCTTGAATATCCTGCAATCCGCCATGCCATGCTGCCGCGATCAACTCTATGAACATTGAAATTGAAAAGTTCGTCTTGGCGGCTAGAAAATCATCTAGCTCACGAAGGCGTAGCCAATATTTCTTGGCAGGCCAGTTGGCGCGTTGCGCAGGGCAACCTGTTGTGTAATCGACGTCGGGCCACTTGCCAATTGGGTCGAGGTTTGCAAGCCTGACGTTGTAAGTTGGACAAAAGGCTAAGCAATTTGAGGACGCCTACTACCATGTGGAAATTTGCGGTACTTGCGACGTATCGAGAGCACCAATGATTGAATCTAAACGACGCCTGTACACGATACCGATATCTTGTAAAGTGGTAGGGTCGACATAATTTGTTGGTTTAATGGCAGTGGATGTTGCTTTGACCAAGGATGCGAGGTGGAAAACGAAAACTATTCGCATCAGAGTTCGTATTCAAAGCGAAGTGATCAACCAATGTCCCATTACTTGTATATAAGTCACTACTACTCTAAGGTCTCATGATGTGTCATTTAAGCTTTTGACTTTACGTTCAACTTGGCGAGCGCAACAATAAGAGGAACGGCATAAAATGCATATGCTACCCAAATCACTACGGGGATATCAATGCCCGACTGTGGTCGTTGAACAAGTAACCTACTTGTGAAGCCATTTCCCAAGCTCGCAATAAGCTTCGGACCATTGTTGCCTTGAGACACTATAAAAGTGTTAAAATCTTGCACCGACTTGCCGAACCACATTCGTATAACAGTAAAAGCGGTAAGCCCTGGATTGAGAATGAAGCATATTGAGGCGGTAGACGTGAAGCTTAAATACCGATCATAAATCCTAGAAAACCTATCCAAGCTGACATTCGCTGGACAAGGGGTTTCTCCATCGCTGCTGATACCTTTTCATGCTTCAGTGACGTCAAAGAGAACATGATGAAGAATAGTGCAGAGCAAGACAAAGCAACTGCAATAAAGACGGGTGTGGATGGCGCTGGTGGAGACAACAACAACACGGGAGCATCCTTTGGAAGGACGCTAAGATCTGGTATCTCGGAGTGAGGCTAGTTACTGCAAGACACATCATGACATACTATATGAGGGCGATACCGAGGGCAATGTGCAACTCAAGCCTGCCGAGTTTGTGCTCCGCGCGCATGATCCTAACGGGAGTTAAAGGTTAAAACGCCGAGATGATCAACAACAAATACCGAGAGCTCCAAGGAACACGCTTGGTCCATCGATATCTGTTGCCTGCACAGAAAAGAGGGCAGTTGATGGAGTGACAGTGAGCAGGGCAACGCGGCCGCGAAGGAGAAGGACAGGGGCCAGAAAAGAAAAGAGCGACAAGAAAACGGCAGTCAATGCGAGAATCGGGGCGAGATACAAAATGGCTGATTTTGATAGAGCAGCAATCATTATCCGCGCAGCGGTTTGAAGAAAGGAGAGAAAGTGGGCGGCGGATGCTGGAGTTGGCGAGGCTGAGCGCGGCTTTTGTATCGACGCAGGACAAGCGCCATTGTTCTTGCCAGCCAAATCGAGAACAAGCACCCTGAGATGGACTCAGCACACTCCGTTCTCTCCCAATTGTCCCTGCTAATTGAACACAATATCCATCTCTTCGCAACAGGCTCATTTGACATTCAGAATGCCGCTCTCCTAGCAACACAATATCTATTCACACAATGTAAATTTTCACCTTTCCATTCTAGCTTTTCTAATCATCTTTCGACCCAGCATTACGTTCAGAGCCTGACTCGATACCGTACATCAACCAACTCCTCTTGTCGCTAGACCCGTCAGAGGCTCCCCAGACAAGGTCAAAAACCCATGGAAAACGCAAACGAAGTCCCAGTCCCCCGCGAGATGTCAAGTCCCAATTTCAGACTACCCCATTGACAGCGTTGTTTGCGGACGGAATGAATGAAGATCAAATCTGGGCTCAGCTCGATATACGGACCAAGAATGTGTGTGATGTTCTCAACTCTGTGTTAGAGGAAGGCGGGCCTTTGGAAAGTGACGATGGAAAGGACGAAAGTGAGAATGAGAGTGAGGCGGAAACTTTCGGGGACGAGGATCTCAGCTGGTCCGACGAAGACAGCGCCACCGGCGGAGACGAAGACGAGGAGTCTGAATCTAGCGACGACGAACACGCCGAAACGATTGCAGAATTACATGACTCATCCTCGGACGAGGGCAGTGATCCCGCATCATCGAGATCAACATTCAAGTTTCGCAAGAAAAGGCCAAAACATGGCGGGCATCCAGACCTCGACGACGAGTTTTTCGATCTAGCTGCTTTCAAAGCTGAGATAGAAGCAGCTGAAGCGAGGTCATCGACGAGGGGACGCCTTGATGGCTCGGACGAGGAATCGGAAGATGTGGACATTGACATTTTTGCACCAATTAGCCAAGACCAACCAACCGAAGACAACGAATCGCACGGTGTGTACGACCAAATCAAAGTCTATTCCTAACCTGATTGTACCTTCTAGAGCTTTACTATAATGACTTCTTCGTGCCCCCTAAGCGGCAGCGGATATCTCGTGCACCCATCCCTTCAGGAAAAGTCCGCTTCCATGAAGAGGTCAGGGTTAAGAAAATCAAGGCAAAAGGCAAGGGTCAGCCCGTATCGATCCTTTACGATATGGAAGATGACCTTGAGGAGTCTGAGGATGTCGACAATTCGAGTGGCATCGATGGCGAATCGAGCGCTGAAGAAGCAGAAGGACTTGAAACAATCAATCGTTTCAAGGATGATCTATTCGCTGAAGAGGAAGGGGATGCAAATGGTTCGTGCCTTGTTACGCTCAATTCATCTCTTACCTCATTGGAGTTACAGGGGATATGACGCCCCATCAAAAACGAACGGTTGCCCTATCAAAACAGATCGCAGAATTTGAAGCTCAGAATATCGCTACAAAAGACTGGGTGCTCATGGGAGAGGCAAGCTCAAAATCACGACCTCAGAACTCACTACTTGAAGAAGATTTGGAGTTTGAGAGGCTTATGAAACCGGTGCCCGTTATCACGCAGGAGACGGTGCACGCGTTAGAAGATCGAATCAAGGCAAGGATCCTTGACGGACAGTTTGATGATGTCGTCCGCATACGTCCACATGATGATAAACCGTTCCTTCCATCGCGGCTCCTGGAACTCAAAGATACCAAGTCCGCTCAATCTCTTGCTCAGATCTATGAAGATGAATACCTTGCAGCGCAAAACAATGGAGTTCCCGCGAGTGACCGCGACACAAAACTTCAAACAGAACACGAAGAGATAGAGAAACTTTGGGAGTCGATATGTTATAAGCTAGATGCTTTATGCAATGCCCATTTCGTTCCTAAACAAGTGAGTACATCGATGCCTGTATGGTGTCCCAGTCACATTGTATCATCAGCCTAAAGCGGTTATATCGGCCGTGTCAAATGTGCCTGTTGCAACGCTTGAATCTGCATTGCCCACTAGTAAATCGGCGAAGAGGATGCTGGCCCCTGAAGAATTACTTGCACCCGTGAATTCAGATCTCCGGGCACGCAGCGAAATGACGCCCTCTGAAAAACGGGCTCTCCGTAACAAGAAAAAGAAGGCAGCGAAGAAAGCGCGGGACCTTTTGCAAAAGAGCGTTGACAAATTTGCGAAGGTGAGGGACAGTCGGAAGCAGAAGAAAGCAGCGCTGGAAAGCGTCGTGAAGAGAGGAAAGGGAGTTACGGTCGTTGGAAAGAAGAACCGAGAGAGGGCAGTAAGTCGGTAGTGCACATTGAGCGAGGCTGTGAACGTCACAAGTGTGACAAGCCATTTTATACCACTACCATGCCACTTTTCAAACGCAAGGAGCAGTTTATGATACCCCCAGTCCCAGAACCAGAACTTTCATCAACTAATTCTTCTTCCCGGAAAGGGAACAAGACTTACGTTCCTAGCAGAGATGTCGATCCGTACAACTTTCCAAGCAATCGATCCACCCCCGTGTCTGCCCCCGAAGACGCAAACGCCATTCGTGACAGGTATAATAGAAACAACGGCGTCGGTGACGTCTATTCACGAGGAGGCGCAAATTTAGACAGAGATCGCAGCGAATTGTTGTCAGGGTACAAACCGCGGGAGGGATCGTCGAATCAATTTGTCGACGGTCCCAATGATAGTGGAGAAGGGAATGATGACGACGTCGAGGGCATTAAGACCCAGACCAAGTTTATCAAGCAGGACAGTGTAAATACGACCAAGAATGCTTTGCGCCTTGCTCGAGAGGCGGAAGAAATTGCTCGCAATACCTTGACAAAACTGGGAGACCAATCGGGTACAGTTCAATGCAACCATCTACTTTTAACATGTCTTTGATCATGTTTCTCAGAAAAACTGGCAAATACTGAACGACACCTAGACATTTCCAAGGGTCACTCACAGCGTGCTACCGACAAGACGGACGAGCTGAAGCAGCTCAATCGCTCCATCTTTCGCCCGGTTATCACGTTCAACAAAGAAGCTAAGCGCCTCGCGCAGGAAGAGCAGATTCGAGCCCGGTACGAAGACGAACGCTTGGAGCGGGAGAGGGCTATGATGGATATCAGGGAGACGCAAAATCGTCTTGGTCGCGCCGCTACATACGGGCGGACCGATGACGAGGGTATCAATAGGGGTCTCCTGACAGCACAGCAGCTCGCAGCGAAGAAGGAGCAGCGAAAGCGCTACCAATTTGAAGCGAGCGCCTCCGATGATGAACTCGAAGACCAGATCGATGGCAATTTAGATGAGATCAGCGATGCTACCAGGCGCCTGAAAGCACTGGCTATGGGCATGGGCCAAGAACTGGATAGTCAAATTAATAGAATAGAGCGAATTGACGACAAGACGCTTAGCCTCGATAATAAAGTTCTCATGAACACGGAACGTGTATGTGTCGTTTTCTGTACAAGTCTTAGATACTGATGGAATTTTTCAGCTCAAGCGAATCAAGTAGCGGACTGTAGTTGAAATAATGGTTGTTTACGAGATTGTGTATATGTGATGATATTTTACATAAAGCTGGATTCAACTCGTTACCATGACCTGCGAATATGAGAAACAGCGGAATATTAATATACAAAAGGTGCGTTCTTGAGCTTTGGTCCACTAGTCCTTTGTATATCACAGCTCTAGAATACCGAGTTACTCAAATCTCTTGGTTTGGATCAACTTAGATTCGAGTTAAAGGAAAAACCAACCAAGGTTACCAAAAAACGTAAGCAGGAAAACGAGGAAAATGAAGCGCCCCCAGCAGTCGCCAAAGTCCGGCGCCTGTCAACGACCGAAGTTGATGCCAATGCCACCGTCCGCCGTAGCGCTAGAAATGCAGGAAAGCGTACAGACTACAATTCAGAAATACAACCAAGTCGGAATGAGTTTTCTGTGAAAAAGGCTCTGAATGAAGGGCCACTAGGAAGAGAGGGTGGCAAACGCACGCATAATCCGTAGGGGAAATATAGTTGTCAATATCCGTCGCGTTCTGATCTTCCCATCGATAGCAAAACTTTCGGTTGTATTCCTGGTATTGACATTGGCACTTGGTGGCAGTCAAGGCAGGGTTGCAGCGCGGATGCCATTCACGCGTAAGAAGATATGAAACGTACAATGACACAGCTCTGTATCTCTTATTTTCACAGGCCCTGGGTCGCGGGCATCTCCGGTGGTCCTGAGGGTGCCTATAGTGTTGCCCTTAGCGGTGGTTATGAAGACGATGTTGATCTTGGCTATGCATTGTAAGCATTCCTAATTCTTTTACTGCTCGGCTCTCTTTTTGACTCGGTCGTAGCACATACACGGGATCTGGTTTGGCATATTTAAATCCTGTTGATGCGACCGCCTAACTCTTTCCATGTATTAGGCGGTCGAGACCTGAAAGGAACCAAAACCTCGCCGAAGAATGTGAGCTGTATTCTTGCCCCGCAAAGTAAACATACTATAACCACTTCGAGCTCCGCACTGCGCCCCAGAGTTCTGATCAATCCTTTGAACATCCGGTATGTGAAGGAAGATGAGATCAGAGTACATACTTATATTTCTGCACAGTTCAACAAGACGCTATTAGTATGTCGTCACTAACTTGCAAATCGCTCCTTGAAGATCTAAAACCCGTAGAAATCTGTCGAGACGAAGAAACCTGTACGTGTTATCCGCGGCTTCAAGCTCAAGTCAAAGTACGCGCCAAGCGAGGGGTGAGTGAATGGCCCAAAATAGTTTTAGCAGGCCTCAACGAAAGCTAGTTATCGATATGACGGACTTTATTCTGTGGAAAAGGCATATTTTCCAAGTCAACGTCTTTGATTCGAGCTAATTGTGGTTTCAGGCTTGGATGGAGAGGGGTTTAAACTCCAAGGGTTACCTTGTGTGCAAATTTGCTTTCAAGGTACGAGAGTTGATCATAAGGGCATACAGCCAAAGTTACGATTCTTGGCATAGCGTCTCGATGGCCAACCACCCATTCCGGAGCATGATGACGATGGTTCCGATCCTGATGAATGAGCAGACAATCTCAATTGCATACGAAATGATTTAACAACATCTGTAACGAGTTGTAAACCGTAATGGTTTCTGATGCTTCTAACAGTTAAAATGTTTCCGTTCAAAGAATGGGTGCTTCCAAGAAAGATTGCTGCAACGAAGGTAATGGGGTACACAGAAATTGTTATGCGCACGATGATATCCGACAATTTGACGTGCTTTTTGGTCGACACAAAGGTCTTAAGCCCGTGACCCACGGCAAGGGAAGCACGAGGAAAGGAAGGCCCTAGCGTGGCCTTCCCCCGGGGAAAGAAAGACTTACCTTGTAATGGGGGAACGAGGCAGGCGGGACGGGGACGGGGACAGGATCCTACATTGCAAACGTCAGCCAAGAATGCAATGATGAGAAACTCACAAGCAAGAGAATGACTGCAAAGCCTTCTAGTAGCTTGTTGATGGTCCTAACACGCTTGAGGAAACAAGATGCCAAAGGACCAGATTCCCGCTGAGCAAGATAAGCACGTTGGTAGTGAAGCATTGCATAACCTTCCAGTTTGTTAATACAAGGCTGAACTGAGATGTTGCCAGATTCTTGCTGAGCAAGAAGAGGATGTAGGTATGTAGGTGACACTGGCAGCAACGCGGCGACCGGCGTGCTCGTGGCAATGCAAAAGACTTGGGGGGAGCAGTTGGGAAAGTCGTGGATGGTTGTAAGAGATCAACGACTCAAGTCAGGAGCAGGTGTTAACTGGAGAGAGTGCGATACTCGTGACGATATCTTATATACTGATGGTCAGCCGTCTGTCTGCAGAATTGGAAAGACGGCGCGCCTCGAGGATCAAAGTCTATGCTTTATAAAATATATCCTGTCAAAATGTATAGCTTACATATGTTGAAACACCACTTGCGACGAATATGAATACGTAACTCAAGTGAAGTGATACATTTACAATCTAATTGATTGTTCAATGTTCAAGATACGTGAATAGATCGACGAACAATCTCCATAAATGCATCCTGGGAATCGTCTTCTGGACTGGTCGTCCTCCAAAGACGATAAATTGCGCGAATGGCATCTCCCAGGTATGCATTACTGGGCACCTCGGCTGCGCATACCAGGGCTGGCTTCGAGTCTACACCATCCCCAATTAGGGAAAAATCTGGAGGATGTTCTGGAGATAACGTCTGGGAGTCCGAGACTGATATATAAGGGGCACCCTCCACTATATCGACGTAGAGAGCGGCGAGGCGGCGAGCGAGTTGCTTTGGGGATGGTGGTTCAAGGGGGTTGTATATCACCGCCTCTGGCGCGGGGTAGGAGACCATGATCCGCTCGTGTTCCTCATGTGAATTAGATGAGTGCACGACGCAGTGCTTTTGCAATGGCGACGGGGCAGCAGAATCACCGGTACCTATGTAGGATGCGAAATGAAGTCTCGACGTATAAAAGAGATGTTCAATACCTTGGATGGTTGAATAACGAGCCCAATAATCATCTTCCGACTCGGACCCAGCATGATCAGAGACTTGGTCAGAATGATCCGGAGTGCCCCAGTAGGAGGCCGGGTCCATGTCTTGCTGGTCAAAAGTAGCCTGTGACATGGTTTGATCGATAGAGGGGAGAGAACCTTTGGGAAAGGGCATTAAGGCGAGGTCGTGATATTTCCAAGCCAAGTCATCATTATCCCACATGAATACAAGACGGGCATGGTGGTGGTCAGTATCAGTAGCGGGAGCGACGCTAACGTGTGCAGAGATGTCGTCGTAATCTGCAGTGTAAGCAAGAGGATATGAAGTACAGTCGTCATCGGGCGGGGAGAGACGGGCCAAAACGCTGGCGAGAAGATCGGAGTCAGGGCCGGGCCAGGCCAGATAAGATAGATAATCGTCGGGGGTTATGGACAAGAAGTAGTGTCTGTTGAGCAGGGGCTTAGAGAGCAGATGCGGAGGTAGCGGGAGGGACTGGGAAATGTCTCGGAGGACGAGGGAGATGAGGCCGTGTGAGATGGCGACGGGCATGAAAAGGCGGACCACGTGATGCTCGCTGCCGTCGCTCTGCTGCTGCCATGAAAGCGCTTGTCCTCCTTGTCCTCTTCGCCCTCGCCTCTCTTATTTCCTCTGCACAGGCATGTCCGCATCCATCTCTTCCCCTCTTGTCCTCATTTGTCTTTTCCAGCCTTCCGATGTTACCGTCTTCACCTCTCTTGTCCTTTCCACCGGTTTTGGTGCTGGCCGTACGCCCACCGTAGCAACCAGCACCGTGCTCTTCACTACCACGCTTCCCAGTCCAAGCTCTACGTCCGGCAGCAATTCTTCCGCAACCAACAACAGTACTTTAAGCGCTTCGGCCAGTGGGAACGCCACCAGGTCATCCTCAACTACCACCAGTAACCTACCCACCGCCCCCACTACGGTGGTCGCTGGCGGAGTTAGCGGTATAGCACCATCACCGGGTGAAAATGGAGGCCCTTTTGGTCCGCCTGACGGTTATGTTGCTGCAGCGGCTGGACTCAAACGAAATGTGTTCCTAGTGGGTTTGGGAGGTTGTGTCATTGGTGGAGCTTTGGTCGTCTTTTAGACAAGGAAAATGGACTAGATTGGACTTGGACATCACGCATGGATACTTTATGTGTATACAAACCACCATTCGTTACTAATGCCTGTTCATTATATAATAGATGCGCAGCCACTACTTCTCACGAGTGAAAGCCATGTCAAGCATTCTGCAAACCAAGAGACAGAAAATCGACCACCCAAAGGTAACCGAGCTAGACCGCAAAATCCCATGAAACTTGATTTCCATCCACATAGGTTATCGGCACACATAGTGGAACTTTCCATTGCGACGAAGCTCTAGCTGTATTTCTACTGCGTCAAACGACTACGTACCGCGATGCTGGTTGGTGATTGATGGCTCTCATCATCTGACATGTATGACACTATTAGTGCTTCAGAGTTGAGGCGAACCCGTGATTCCCAAGTTTTAAAGACTTGTGACATTGTGGTGGACGTCGGCGCAGTATACGATGAAGCAACCCAACGCTTTGATCATCATCAGCGAGGCTTCAGCGATGTTTTCGGACATGGGTTTGTAACTAAGCTGTCCTCAGCGGGTCTTATCTATAAGTGCGCTGCTTTCTTGGCTTACACAACGTTACCTGATTTCTCTTCCAACCCAGACATTTTGGTAAAGATGTCATTTCCAACACGACACGTTTGCCAATCGACGATCCAAACGTAGAAACACTGTGGTTGAAGCTATACAAAGCAAGTTGAATCCATTGGTTAACAGACTGCCCAGGTGTTGAAACTTCACCAGGAATTTATTGAGGCAATTGATGCCATTGATAACGGCATTTCGCAGTATCCGGCAGACATCGAACCACGTTTTAGAAGCCGCACAGATTTGTCAAGCCGTGTAGGACATCTGAATCCCGCATGGAATGAGGCTTTTGATCCTCAATCTGTGGATGTATGTAGACTGCTCGCAGATGGCTTTCACAATATTGAGCGATCGCAGCGTCGTTTCGATCAAGCTTCCGAACTAGCCGGGACGGAATTCATTGGCAGGCTCAACTATTATTCCAATGCTTGGCTTCCTGCTCGCAACCTTCTTGTCTCTTCCATTACTTCCAGCCAGAAAACGGTGGATCCCACGGGTCAAATAATACTATTGGAGCAATTTCTCCCTTGGAAGGTTCTCTCCCTTTACCTGGAACAAGGAATTGCATTCATTTTTTTCCAGGAACATTTGTTCGAATTAGAGCGCGACGGCGATCTCTTTGCGAAACCTAATCAAGCAATTTATATCGTTTATCCGGACGAGTCCGCAAACAACTGGCGCGTTCAGGCCGTTCCTGTTTCCTCTGGTAGTTTCGAAAGTCGAAAAGCCCTACCGGAAACTTGGAGAGGTCTTCGGGACGAAGAGCTTTCAAAAATCTCTGGAATAGATGGTAGCATATTCGTCCATGCTTCTGGATTCACCGGAGGTTTGCACCACATGTCGTCGTTGTACGCAACCACTAAGATGATAATATTACAGGGAATAAGACAAAGGATGGCGCAATGGAATTAGCTAGGGTCGCATTGACAATGTAATGAGTGATACGAAGCATGAAAGCCTCGTGTTCCGTGTGCGCTGGTGACGCACCACCCTTGAGATCTCCTTTTGGTATTCGGGACGACACGCACTACAGGCATGATTCATTCTAGGGTATGCACCAGTTTTACACGTGTATGCCTCCATGGCCCTATCCCTACCCCAAGAACTGTCAACGCAAAGTTGCCACTCAACTACCTTTAACCTCCTTGGCACACCCTTGCACAGACGGAAGTGACAGACGCTGTTAGAACCAGAATGCAATCTTTACTCAAGGCGAATTATCATCCCATCCTATTCTTGCTGATGACGTGCATCGCGATCGCCGAACTCGGTCTGACTGCATTTCTCGTAACTGCGGGGAACGAAAATGGGACATGGCCAAGTGACAGATATCATTCCTTGTGAATTCGTCTCGTATGGCCGCAGATAACATGGCTAACAATGCTTTGGCAGGTTGCTCATGTTCTTGTTCAATTCTTCGTGGACCACCTTGTTTTCCGCTGCGTACCTTGTTTGGATGATTGACGGAGGTGTCCAACTGCTGGCTAGCGTTGCAAGTTCCGTGATTTGGTTAATGCTCACGAGTGCTCTCTGGGTAAACATTGCTTTTAATGTTGGCATACCAAATGACAGAAATTTCCAGGGAGTGGCTGCAGGTGTTATGCTTGTTACGCGGACTGGTGGTGACTGCAAAGGAAGGGCTGTTATATCCAGGTCAGGCTTAGGACGACTTGGTGCCAAGAATGATACGTCCTAATGTATTCTTAGATGTCGTCAATCACTCACCGTTGAGGCATTGGGATGGACAGAATTTGGCCTGTGTCTTCTGGCGTTGCTGGTGACATCCATGTGGATATGTAGCACAGACGCTGCGCAACGGAGTAAGAGGTTTGCCCTCAGAGATTCCCTTGTATAATGTACGTTATGTAACCAATATGATTCGTCGGGTTTTGCCGGCGGTACTGCATAGTTTATTCAAGCCTCCCGATCTCGCGGACTAGCGGCTCTGGGAACGTCCCAAGTCTCCTAGCTGCAAAATGGGCGCATACAAGTACGTCGGTGAATTGTACAAAAAGAAACAATCAGATGTCCTTCGATTCCTCCTCCGCGTTCGGTGCGTTTGTGTTGTATTCAGCACATCAATTCTGACAAGACTCAATAGATGCTGGGAATATCGTCAACTTAATGTAATTCATCGTGCATCTCGTCCTTCACGACCAGACAAGGCCCGCCGGCTCGGATATAAAGCCAAACAGGGTTATGTCGTCTATCGTATTCGTGTACGACGTGGAAATCGCAAGAAGCATGTACCCAAGGGTAGGTTCATGGGTTTCGTTTTGCAAATTTTGTCTGAGTTTCCATAGGTGCTACCTATGGTAAGCCTGTTCGTCAGGGTGTAAACCACCTTAAACCGCAGCGTGGTCTGCGGAGTGTTGCCGAAGAGAGAGTGGGGAGGAGATGCGGAAACTTGAGAGTTCTCAATTCGTATTGGGTGAATCAGGATGGAGTTTACAAGTACTACGAAGTTATCTTGGTGGACCCCAGTCATAAAGCTGTAAGTCAGTCCTCTTTCTTCCTAGACGCGTGATTGACTAGTGTAGATCCGTCGGGATCCTAGGATCAACTGGATTGTCAACTCGGTCCACAAACGAAGGGAAGCTCGTGGACTTACCAGCGTCGGAAAGCAGGTTCGTGTTGAGCTAAACTGTGTAGAGCAAGTGACTTAGGTTTTCCCCAGAACCGTGGTTTGGGCAAGGGCCATCGTCACAACCATACGCCCAAAAGCGCCACATGGAAGAAACACAACACGCTCAGCCTTCGCCGCTATCGTTGATTATTATTCTTGTGTATGCTGTGTACCGCTTGAAAACACGTTGGCTGCGCATGTTCGGATCAGCCATGGCATGTTGTAATTGCCATTTTAGTCGCAACCTTCCCTATGATTCGTCTCTCTATATCCCTTCTCATCGTCACTTCCATCATCCATAACTTCGGCGCCACATATGCAAGGAGGCCCGGTTCCAGTAGGTTAGCTAAGCGACAGATAAACACCAATCCGAACGGCTCCACGTATCTTTGGCTACTGGAAGACGAATATTCGGGCCAATCGTTCTTCAAGTCCGTTCGGTCGTCGATCTTTTATTCAATTCCGACTAAATATGGCCTCCAGGCGGTTTGACTTCTACAACCAATCGGATCCAACTCAGTATGCCTTACCTTCATGTTCTCTCTGTTCAAATTAAGGTCCTTATTTCTTCAGCGGTCAAGTCAAGTACGAAACCCACTTTTAGGCCCGTTCTCCTGTTGAGATCACACTCACAGCTATGTCAACGAGAGTTACGCGTTTGCCGCAGGACTCGCTTATGTCGCTGAGAACGGCACGGTCATCATGAAGGGCGACGATACTACGAACTTGAGCAGTGGTGTATCCAGAGACAGGTATCATATTATTTCAGTTGGGTTTCCAGGTGTGCTCACGGACATTGTCAAGTGTGCGAATTTCAAGTCAAGCAAAATATACTACGGGACTATTTATTCTGGATCTGAATAGAGCGCCATGGGGCTGTGGTACGCGATGCTTATTCCTGGGGCTGATCTACTTGGTTGACGAGGTCAACAGGTGTCTGGCCTGCATTCTGGACGGTCGGTGATGGTAATTGGCCTGATGTGCGTTTATGGTCACCGGGACAGCACAATGTTTGATTGCGCTTAGACAGGGGAAATCGATATAATTGAGGGTGTGCACGATAATGAACACAATCAAGTCACATGGCATACTACGTCTGGTAAATACAAAGAATCTCCAAGTTTCGAGTTTTAAACGTTACTTAGGATGTTATTTAACGACTCCACCGCAAGATTATACGGGAACGATAGTCGTATGTCAATTTTCTGATATAACGCCATAATTATCTCTTCCACAGAGGACCTAGGGACCGAATGGAACAACCAATTCGACCTGTGATGGCCTTCTCAATGACAATGCTGGCTGTGCTGTTGTGGAGTGGAGTAGAGCTTCATACGGGCCATACTTCGATGCCCAAGGAGGTGGCGTGTTTGCTATGAAATGGGATGAAAATGGAATCGCCGTTTGTGAGAAGGCCCTTCTCAGATCATTAACAGCATATATAATCATTCTTTTAGGGTCTTTTTACCGTGCTGCTGTTCCACGAGACATTGTGCAAGGCACCCCTGACCCTGCCAACTGGGGTCTACCTGTTGCCGAACTCTCGCCGCAAGGCTGTAATCCTTTAACGTACTTTGTGAACCATTCTGTCATATTCGGTCAGTTTTCTTTCAAAATAAATATATTTTACTGAATGAACTTCGTAGACATAACTTTCTGTGGTATGCATATCTTCCTATGCTCGACCAACATTTAGACTCGTCTGCAGGTGATTGGGCGGGAAATTCTTATGCGACTTCTGGATGCCCAGGGACCTGTGGAGACAGACTCATGAATCCCAATAACTTTGTTGTGAGTATATCCCACATTGCTTGTTTCGGCGATGATTAAGACCTGTAGAACGCATCATGGAGTATCAATTCCCTCAAAGTTTACAAGAAACAATTGTTTTCCAAACCTAGTTCGAACACAGAAGTACCGAGAATAAATCCAATGTGGCTTGCAAGTGTTTTATTCATGATTGTCTCTAGTCTGTCCATGCTTTAGAACGTCACGATCTTACGGACTATGACATGTACATTTTGGAATCATGCTTGTACGCAGACTGCATTTTTAAAATTGTAGCCCAGGATGTTAGCTACGGACGTATAAAAACCGGTGCTCCGTTGCTGACCTACTAATTTGTCATATCCATTGGTGGCAGATTGCTTTGATCGTTATCATGGCATCTCCAGTTCTTATGTTCGGAATACTGTATATACATTTGTGATTAGAATGAAAATAGTGTCACAATTTCATCCTCCATATTTCATCGTCCGCTTTGATAGATGGTTCAGCGAAGCAAGCGCGAAGGGGCGTTATGCTGGCCCATCCGTGATGTATCGCCCATGAGTCGGAACCTACAGGCGGGATAGCCCGTTTTGGATATAAGACTTCGGAGAAGTCGGGCTTAAATTTAAACAATAAATTCCCTACTTCGCCAGGAGGAGAGGAATCCTCAATAACGAGAGCATCAGTTCCGGGCGCCTGATTCTTGTCCAAGGTTCCCGCGCCAGAGGCATCTTTGAACAAGGGACCATAACTATTCCTCCACAAATACGTCCAGCGAATTTTCGAACTGCTATCGGAGAGCAATCCCTCTACCAATGGTATATTGATGCTGTATAGGTCAACCTCGCCATCGCGAAGACTACCATCATCCTTTCCCCAATTGTCCCATAATCGTTGGATAATTTTGCAGCTGAGGACATTAGATGGTTCAAGGTATTCTGTGGGTGTCGGATGCTGCATTATTCCATAGGACAGTGCAATGGACCTTATTTTGGCCAACGATGACGATAAGGCAGCACCTATGGTGCCCGAGGAGAGTGCAAATGCGGCTATAAAGATCCTGAGAGAGAGATGGCTTCGTCCACCTGCAAACGAACCTGAAGTATTACGTCCAACGTTCGGACCAGAGATCTTTGGAAATAGCAACGTCAAGGAATGGGTGTCTGAGAAAAACAATGTGCTTACAACCAGATCAATCTGTCCGGGGTAAAGGTTGTGAAGTGCAATATTCGCACATGTTGCAGGAGTCTGAATGTTAGTTAGGCGCAAGAACTAAGGTGAATAATATCTTACTCCATCGAGAAGGATCCATTCCGCCTGATTTAAGATCGATAACGAAATAATAGCCGGAGATGGTAGGTCTCACCAATTCGCCATCTTTCAACGGGCGAGACTGCATCACAATTTCACCTTGACCATCGTCTCTCGGGTAAAAGTACCATCCCTTAGTATCCTGATTGACGTGATGGGCTTTGCCTGAGTGGAATTGACGGAAGGCAAAGGGATACAATGGTGGAACACCAACCAATCCAAGACTTTTGAGCATTAGGAAGAACGACCTTGACGCTCCATTCTTGAATATTTGAATAATAATGTGGATGAGATAGCAGGTAGGTACATGTTAACGAACCAAGATTTTTAGTTAGATATTGGTAGAATCCCAGTATATATGGCGATTCATGAGGATGAGGAGGACCATCGTCATTCTGAAAGTGGGGTGTTAGGAAATATCCAAGTCTCAGGGGCGCTTCGCACAGTCAGAAGAACGCGGATACTCATGAGAAATCGATGGCGATGAAGTTGCAGGTGGCCAAGATGAAATAAGCTTGGATCTTTTCTTTTTGCCGTCCAGGTGGGTGACAGTTTCCTGATAAGATGTGATGGGCATGTCTGTCAATGGCGATAACGGGAGATGAGCTGGTCGTATTTGCGCTTATTTGAACATCGCACGTGGCCTGCTCTGTTCCTTCGCCTGGATGGCCTCCGGTCGTCCTTTCCTGACTCTACAAACTGTCCCGCCTTTAGGTCGAGCGCAGGGTGACGGTACGAATGGTTTTCAACCTGCACACAGTGATGATTCCAATGTTTCACCAATTCTGATCGAGTCCCTTTCTGCGGCACATGACAAAGTTACACAGTCGCGGACACATACGCACTCTCATGTCCCTGCTCCAAACCTTCGTAAGTCGGTCTCTGTGGATTCTCTCGCCCAGCATAATCGAGAATCCCCCGTATCATCGGGGCCGCGCCCAAATCGAGGAAACACGGGTTCAGCGCTTGAACTGCCACGGAACATCGTGAATGGTCTCTCATCAGGTGTAAAAAGAGAACGGGAAGAACTGCTTCAGACTACGCGCACTCAAGGGGAGAATAATGGGCCTAAAAACGACAGTAACAATGCTACATTTCATGATTCCGACGTCGACCGGTCAGATGCCTTGGGAAGCCCGGTTGAGCGCTATCGTCATACCTCACTCAAACCTCAAGATCTCACAAAACCGGTCCTGCGCGGCGGTGAACTTCCTCTCCCTTCTCGCACTCCAACGTTGAGCACAGCTTCTAGTTTGAGTAGTGTGGTCAGCGACATTACAACTAACTCGAGCACACTCCAAGATGCCCCGCGATCGTTGTCTTCCACGTCACTACAACTTCCTAGAAGAGGTACACTGCCTCCTGTCGCTGTTCCAGGTCGTGCTCGTAGTGGTAGCCTGGAAGCCTACGGTTCAAAGCCAGTGAAGCGACCGACCACAAGCAGTTACATCGTGAGCGACTGTCAGATCCTTGTTCTGTGTTTGTACTAATACCTTGCTCCAGTACGATATCCGGAATGTTGATCCAACTGTGTCTCTGGTTGTTGTGGGTACTCCAGGATGCGGAAAATCAACCGTAATTCGGAAAGGTCTCAAGAAATTTGCTTTGTCAGAGGCTATTGCATGTCGTTCCATTTCGGGGATACCAGGAATAATATCAGTCACGAACTGTGGGTGTGCTTTTATTCGGATTAGCAATTATGTAGCAACCATGATGAGCAGACATACGACGTACCGGTCGCGTTGGACAACTAGAAAATATCATTGATTGTCCTTTGAAAATTGTTGAAGCCAATATCATGCTGTCGACTGCTCAAGGATCATTACCCCGACGAAATGTCCCAATATTAGACCCAGTTTCCCGAGTGGACGGCGTTGTTGTATGTTACGATGCATCAAATCTTTCGTCGTTCCTCGCGGTTGAAAAATTGCTTTGTACGTTTCTCGTTGTCGGTCACTACAGTATATGCCAAATAATGTGCAGCCGATTATAGCACTATGCGGATTCCGATGTTGGTATTGGCATGTAAATCAGACTTAACCCACTTGGTCGATTCTGCAAAAGCACATAGTCTGTGCAAACAGTATGATGTTGGCTTGATAGAAGTGAATCAGGATGCTGGAAAGGATCGAATTGGACTTGCATTTGAATTTTTGATGCAAGCGGTCTGGCGTGATCGTCGTACGTGTCGTTGTTTGCGAATAGAGTCGGGTTTAATGAGATCAATCCAGGGGACAGAAGGCAAGGTTCTGATGTCAGGTATCGGAATCCTGCTTCACCACGGTTATTGAAACATTCTTCTCTGTGGCACACTTCTCATTCTGCTACAACTTCACCATCGCCGCTGATAACTGTAAATCCGGTCTTAAGCGATCAGAAGTTGGGGGTTGCAAGCACATCGAATTCGCAAGACTTACCTTCCGTATCTCCACCGACGGTCTCTATATCAGTAAAGGATTCTAGGACCCCTGGAGATACTCGAGTTGTCAATTGGAAACGAGGCCATGGTCTTCCCTCGTTGAAGCCACAAGTCGACACTGATAATTTAGAAGGACACACCCCCTCCATTGTCAAAGGGGTTGGAGGCATTCTTGGGGAGAAAGACGATGTCAAGGAAAAAGATCTGTAAGTGGTTTTCAAAAGAATATTTTGTGTTTCTCTGATGTATCCAGTAAACCCACACTGTTTATGACAGTCGAGGAGCTATTGGACAAACTATTATTCCTGGCCGTTAGTGCAGATGGTACGTAACTTGTAACTATTTCGGTCACTTTTACTCGACGAGTACACAGATCCTGCATTTATTACGCATTTTTTGCTCACCTACAGACGTTTTGCGACGCCCAGGACCGTCCTACTCGCTATGCAAAAGCGGATGCGGCAGCTGGATAGCCCAGCGGGGGATCCAATGTTCGCATGTTTTGCACAGATGAGGTAACAGCATTCCCACCCACCGCTTTCTTTCCTACCTTCTCTCCTACCTTTCCTATTCTCATCTACGCTTGCAGGATATGCGCCTTGCTCGAGGCATGGATCAAGGACTATCCTCACGATTTCGCAGTCAGTGGAACTGCAGGGGCGCTATCTGCATTGATCAAGTCAATTTTGTCGAAAACGTATTTACTTCATTATGCTTCTGAGCTTCTACCCTTTTTGGAGACACTACCAGCTCTTAAGGACGTCGACGCCGCCTGGGCTCTGAAAGTCGACAGTGTTGGGAGCGATAGCGATTGCGAGAGTTTGATGGATGAAGAAGTGTTCAAGTCATCAGAAATTGAATCCGTCGGAAGTAATGCGCATACTTTACCATCGCAAGATCAAATCCACTTAAATCCACTTCGCGAGCGAAAAGGAAGCCTCCCTCTTGCGAAGGCCCTGAAGCAGGTAGCAGGTTCTGTCGTGAATGGACATGGCTTAGAATCTGCAGAAGCATCTGCAAAGCAAAAACTAAAGGACCTTGTGAAACTTGCACATGAAGTCATGTTGTTGGACGCGGATGCTATAGCCCAGGAAATAACAAGACTGCACACAAGGATATTTCTTAGCATCTTAGTCAGTTCACTCGGTCATTGTTCATGAATCGATTTGTAACCGTTGATTTCAGCCGAGACATTGGCTTCATCTGACATTCGTTGGTAAAAATGGAGCCAGTGAGTCCATTACGGCTCTAATATCTTTTTCAAATCATCTGGCAGAATGGTAGCCTCGTTTAATTCATTTCTGACGAAGCTGAAGTTTTTGAAGGGTGGTCTCTCTCATCTTATGTCACGATAAACCACGAAATCGTGCCAGGCAAATTGAGAAGTTCGTGGAAATAGCTGCAAAGCTGCGGCATCTAAACAATTATTCGGCTCTGCGAGCTTTCATTGCAGGCATTAATGGCTCTGCGTACCCTGAGGATGAGACAATGGAAATATTTAGAACCAAAAGCCCAGAGCACTACAAGAGTTTGCAGTCATGGGAGCTCCTATTCAGACCTCTTCGTTCTCATCGTGCGTACCGCATGGCATTAAGGAATTCAAAGGGTGGATGTATTCCCGCATTGTCAGTCCCCCAGTCGGTCTCTTGCAGTTCCTCTGATATATGTTACCAGGGAAGTTCACATTCAAGATTTAATCAGGGCACACGAAGGAAATTCAGACACGCATGCCCACAATGTTAGCAAGATTCATTGGGGAAAGTTCAACTTAATTGGAAAATTTATAATAAGCACAACACAATGTCAAATTCAATGTCGCAGTGCTGGAGATTATCACTTCCCAGATCGCAGTGACTCGATTGAACGTCTCTTTAGACAACCATTAATGAGTGAGGAGGTACGAAAAATTACAGAGAATCTCAGTTGTTGAAGAAAAGCTGACAGTATAACGATAGCTAAGGAGAATGCGACTCCCGCCTGAATATGCGGGGACGCAGAACATCGCTCCCTTACAGAACACACTTTCCAAGGCACCTCCACCCCAGACTGTTTTTCCCCGACCTTCCCACCAATATGTAGCGCCACACCGGCCCTCCCTCGCCCAGCCAAACCCTTCCTATTCACATCCGTCTGAAGTCATTGTACCTCAAACAACCTCGCAAGAGAACATTGTTTTTTTGGCCCCACAACACACGAATTCAGAGGGCCTATTCGTGCAAGCAAAATTGCCACCTCTACAATCGCATGAAAAAGACCTTCTCACGATGCATAAACTACTATATTGGTAACCCGCACCACGATGATTGGAAATGTGTTTGTCATATCATGTATAATGTCCTGCATAATGATTTGACGGTCGGTATACCCACAATTGGACGGTTATCTATAATTCGGAATCGCTATTGACTTGTAAAAACAGCTGCTTTGGAGTTCACATACTCTGTCGAAACTCTTAGAATTGTTTTCCAGTTGTAATAGATGCAATGTAAATTCAGCCAGATATAGATTTGTGACCAGGTGAGAGTAACGGTAACACTTTCCACTACTTGCAACTTGACCCTTCTGCCTTTTGAAGAAAAAATGGCAGATTATATCATGACAATAGAGTCGGACGAAGAAAACCAGACTCGGAAGCTCGTGCAAACAGATGATGTTAAATTCGACCCAGTATTTGCATTTGGCGCAGCAGGCGACCCGTATGTCGACGTAATGGTTCAACATAATGGGCTGGATGATTTTCAAGGGGTTACGAAGCCAGTTCGTATCAGTTCCGAACATTTTCTAGTTAATGATTCGAGCCACCACTTCAGAGTTTGATTTCGGTCGATGACATAATAACCAGACGAAGGGCCTCTATAAAGCGGAGACGTCAGGAGGAAGATAGCAATAGCGAGGACGAGTTTACTGAAGAGGCTGATAAAACTAGTGAAGAGCTGGAAAGTGAAATCTCGAGTGGGGACGAGGTCAACCTGGAAAGCGAGACTCAAGATGCAGACATAGAGGAAAATATACCTGTCGAGACTTCAGACGAATCAGAACACGAAACTCAAGCCGACAGAGAACGCAAGGCTGCATACTTCGATCTGGCAGGCGTACCTAAAGAGATTCATAACTCATTTCTGACGATGAATTTATCCCGCCCAATTATAAAGGCTCTGACGAATCTAGGCTTCAGCAAGCCTACTCCTATACAAACATCAGCAATACCCGTCGCTCTTTTGGGCAAGGATATAGTAGGAAATGCAGTGACTGGCTCAGGAAAGACGGCTGCATTTCTGATTCCAATGATAGAGCGGCTCATGTACAGAGAGAAAGGCAAGAATGCAGCTGTTACAAGATGTCTTATCCTCGTACCAACTAGAGAGTTGGGCGTTCAATGCTACGACGTCGGAAAAAAGCTAGCGATCCACACGGATATTCAGGTTTGTCTCGCTGTTGGTGAGCCATTTCCACCATCATTTATTCAGATGTAATTATATTGCAGGTGGATTGTCTGTGAAGTCTCAGGAGGCCGCGTTAAGAAACAGGCCTGACATTGTCATTGCGACTCCAGGTCGTCTAATAGATCACTTGCGGAATTCTCCTTCCTTTACTCTTGAAACACTGGATATTCTCGTGCTAGACGAAGCAGATCGAATGCTCTCCGATGGTTTCGCTGATGAATTGGCAGAAATAGTCAAGTCCTGCCCTACTTCGCGACAGACCATGTTGTTTTCCGCGACAATGACCGACTCGGTTGATGAATTGGTGAGAATGTCGCTCAATAAACCTGTTCGACTTTTCGTGGACCCCAAGCGAAGCACTGCTCGAAGTCTTGTTCAAGAATTTGTTCGAGTGCGTGCTTGTAAAGAAACGGAACGTTCAGCGCTGGTTGTTGCGCTATGCAAACAACATTTTAAACACAGAGTCATTATTTTTCTTCGGAGCAAAAAGCTTGCACATCAAATGCGCATAGTATTCGGCCTGCTTGGAATGAAGTGCGAAGAATTGCATGGAAACCTGACTCAGGAACAGGTTAGCGTTGATTGTAATGCTGACAGAATGGATTCAGAATATTTGGTAGCGTCTTCAATCTCTGAAGCAGTTCCGTGACGGGTCAGTTGATTTTCTTATGGCGACCGATTTGGCGTCACGTGGTCTTGATATAAAGGGAGTCGAAACGGTTATTAATTATGACATGCCCCAGCAACTGGCACATTATCTGCATCGAGTAGGGCGGACTGCACGTGCTGGTAATAAAGGACGGTGTGTGTACAATTGCATGTCCGTTACACGTAGAGCTTAAGTAACCATGCGTTGTGAAGTTCCGTGACGCTCATTGGTGAAGCAGATCGGAGAATGCTCAAAGCCGTAATCAAATTTGCAAACGGCAAAGATCAAATTAGGCATCGTGTCATTCCTCCAGAAACTGTACAGAAATGGGCCGATAAATTAGCTGAAATGAAATCCCACACGAGCGAAATATTGCAAGAAGAAAAGGAGGAGAAGCAGGTGAGTTGTGAAGATTGCGTCTTCCATATCAGTTAATAACGAAGTCATTATACAGCTTAGAAGAGCGGAAATGCAAGTAAAAAAGGGTGAGAACATGATGGAACATGAAGCAGAGATATTCTCTCGGCCTGCCAGAACGTGGTTCCAGTCCACAAAAGATAAAAAAACGTCGAAATGTGTGTGACTTCCCTCTGTTGGTAGACCGTTGTTAATTAAATTTATTTTAGTCTTGAGTAAACAGCAATACCAATCCACCTTCATCTCCGGAACAAATCCAGAACAGTCACGGAAAAGTGATGAACACAATAAGGTAGATTAGACCCGACTAAAATACAAGTTGCTTATTATCTGCAGGTAAGAAGAGATCGGTTATCGGGACTATCAAGAAGGGCGAAGCGACGGAGGATGGCTATAGAAGAAGAAAAAGAGGCTGGAGATAAGCGGATGTTGGACGCTGCGATCCGGTTAGCCAAGCGAACCAATCGACCGGCGAAGATTGGGACCATTGAAAAGAAAGTCAACAATAAGTCGTCTAAGCGAAGGAAGAGCGAGGGTAGATAGTGTGACTGTTACATCGGCCTTTGTAGCCAAGATGCAAACAAATGCTTTCGCATCGCTTGCGGTACTGCAAGTGACTTCTCCATGTCGTCTACTTCCATCGTCCTGCTGCCCGGATAAAGACTTGCTTATATTGATATCTCGCCTTGGTGGCCAAGATAGAATCAGCCTTTGGAATTCAACGCAGGGCACCAAAACATGGGAAGCCGATATCGGTGATGAGAATAGCGGCGCAGCCGTGGTGGATATTGCATGGAGCCCAGATGGTACGAATGGGCTTGCACATGAAACGACGCATCCGCTAATTAAGTAAAACATAGGACAGAGCGTAGCTATTCTGCACGATCCACCTCAAATAACGCTTCACTCCGTTCAAGATGGCAAAAGATTATTAATCATCCCGATTCCTAAACCATCTACATATACGCACCCTACGCCACACTTGACAGCAATTTGGTGGTTTCACGATGATAAAACTCAAAGGCCAAGTTCGATTCCAGACATTTTCCAGCGTAACGATATCATTGTGCGTTCTTTACATCGCACGTTGTTTCAATTGTGCTGAGAAACGGGGAGACCGGATCAACTCTATCTATTTTGAAAAACTTACCTCTACTGGACGGTCTACAAGAAGACGTGGAGAGAGCAACGTGAAGCCTTGATTCACTTGACTTCTGAACAGTCCTAACTACATCGCTAGAGCAACGGACTTGTTTGCTTTTCAAGGTTCCCAAACACGCACCGCTATGAAGTCCCAGTTACCGGATGTCGTCAAATTTTGGCCCATGTTAACCCTGGACGCATCTTGTACTTCCATCAGTCGCGCTCCACAGGGAAAGAACGAGGGTTTACCTGAGACCGAGGAATCCAACGCAAATAGCATTCTAGTCGTCGCTGATGAATTGGGCAATTTGCATTACTTTTTGGACGGCACGTTCTCCCTTGGTCCCGTTCCGCTCAATACTGCTTCATCGATTTCCTCTTTATTAAAGATGCCTATGCGTTCTACATTTTTATGTTATTGTCGTATCTCTGTCCGGGACCATTCGTACACGAGCATGACGCCAGTCACCATCAACTTACCACTACTTTCAAACCGGAAACCGAGGGATCTTGCAATGCTTTCTTCAACTTCCCGAGAGCTTCTTTGCTATGTCATACAATCCGTGAAGGAGATGCGCACCACCTGGTTCGGTTCAGAAACGGTCAGTGGTGCTCGAGAGATAGGTCCGAAATGGATTCGCGCTTTGGAAGAAAAGCAGAAAATTCAATACGGACGTAGGTTTAGTGTGTACTGCGTGGCGTGTCGTGACTTATTCATCAGAGGATGAACCCAATTCAATATTGGAATTAACTTGTCTGTTGCTAACAGGTCGAGCATCTGAATCACTCTTGGACTATCTGGGAAGCGGAGAACAATTAAGCGAAAGGGTTAGTACAACCACCACGTTTTAGTTCCTAGTAGATGATTGTCCTCATGCGGCAGGGAATTCAGAAATGGGAAACGATCATGACTGAAACTCTGTCAAAATTACGTGACTTCTCTGAGAAACGCATAGCGCCCGCCTGTCAACGCCTTCATCTTGTGTTAGAAGAGCTTCACGGTTGGTCACAGATGTAAGTCGGTCGTTAGGATGAGTACCTCGTTTGCTCATTATACAAGACAACACTTTCATGCATTTGAGCTATCCGTCAGAGATTTGAATATTTGTCTTGATTTGACAGGCAGGGCAGTAGTTATCGCTAGCTGGTTGGCCAACGTTTCACGCAGGGAACTTGCTCGTTTCAGGGAGTTCATCTCTTGGCTTCGTTTCGGTAAGCATACAGTGTCTTGGGCATCTCATACGCCCCAACCTCAGCGCAGAAACCTCAGTCATTGCGAACACCAACAACGATAATACACCCATTCCCAAGCACAATCTTCTAGAAGTAAATAACTACTTTATATCAGGACTTGTCGTCAGTTCAATTGACAAGTGGTTCATGGGACCGGTCCCATCGTTTTCGCCAAGGGAATTGGGACTGCCAGGTGACACGTATGGAGGTATTCCCGATGTGCTCGAAAAGGCGCATTATGTGCTGAGTACACCTGGTCAAGTAGTATGGCAAGTTGTCCGTGGTGTTCAGTTGCAGTTCATGTCCACATTAATTAATCCTAGTCATTATCAGAATGGCATACAGAGGGAACTAAACCATCTAGACCGAAACCTTGATGCTTTAGTACAGGATTTGGCTACTCGTTGTCGGCGAATTTTTGATCACGCTGCCCACGCTGTCTCTCGATCCTCGATTGTTTCAGGACGGGTTCTTCCATTAACCCAGGCGGCAGACGCAAGGCATCCGATGAATAAGGGTTCCATCCGAGAGCGAAATACGATTCACGAGGTAAGTATTTAATACATTAACAATGGTGATAGTGTCGGAGCAATCAGGGAGGCGAAATTGTACAACATCTGGCATCAGTGATTCATTCAGAGGATCAAACCGCATGTGCGTACACTTGGTCTGCTTGATCCCAAGACATAATTCGCCAATCAGTGATCTTGACCCGCCTACGGTTCAACGAGACCGGTGGGATGCCGTACGAAGTCGGCCTTATTTCGGGTAAAATCCGTCTATCCGAAGACAGTAATGAAGACCAGCCTGGATTTGAATTGTTAGAAGCCGAATTTTTTGACGATGAATTGATTGCAGTAATCTACCGGCTTCGCAGAGAGAGTAGGTGGAATGCGGTGTTGCACTACCGCATGCTGATTGATCGAACCCTCAGAATCGACTTTTATAGCAACGATCAAATATAGTGATTTAGGGTATCAACCGCTTGAACTGAGCATGTACGTAAAACTGTCTACTCGCGAAGATTTGATGCGGCACGTAACGGAGCGTTGGAGGAACGGAAACGTATGATATCAGAGCTTCAAATTATTCCCGAGCAACACTGACCTTGCGTTAGTTGTCCCCTGTGGAGATGCCGATTAAACGTTGTCGCGCGTTGAAAGGATGCAAGACAGGACAGGTGTTTTTGACGGTGAACGGCAGAACAGGCCGGAGAGTGGCTTGCGTGCTTGATGGGAAAGGGACAACAGTGGAAACATTTGATCTAGAGGGAGACGCTGAAGACATGGAGATCACGGAGGACGATGAAATATTAAGAGCGGCCGCGCGTTGACGGGATTGCTTGTTGGAGATAAAGGAAAAACCAGGTGTTCGGCATGACTGTTGATTCTAGCTGGAAATGGCTATGGGGCGAGCTGATGGGGCGAGAACCCTGGCGCGAGGAGAATAAATTGATTTAGCCGGCGTGGCGGAAACTCAAGACGAGCGTTTGGAGGCGGTCAAAAGGAGATAATTCCGGGCGAGAAGCTGGCAGCCTGCGTCAGGCCCAATCCACCCTTCGAGAATGTCTGCTGTCAGCATGAGCGCCGCACCTCTCCAGCCAATCTTAAATTGTCCCAATATCGCCTAAGCCGTTCTCTTTAAGGGCCGCGGACCCTCTCCTCGTGCCTCTGATTCGAGATTCTTTTTTTCATGCCATTTTAAAAATCACTTCTCCGTCCACTCTTTCCTCTGAACTTTCCTCTCTAATGCCCAAATCAAATCCTACCTCGTCACCCTCAACTACCAGTGCTCATCCATCTTCTACTAAATCAAGTCCGGATGATGCCGTAAACAAGCTATCCGACGTTGCCCTGCGGAAAAAGAAGAATGCTGATGCTCAGGCTGCTTTCAGAGCTCGTAGAGCAAATTATATCGCTACACTTGAAGAGACAGGTCTGACCGTTTATCTGTCGAAATTAGCTTCCCAAACTGAATACATGTGCAGTCACTAGCCTCGAATCGGTCGTACTGCAGTTACAGGATTCTTGTAGAGAGGCACGGCGAGACGCTGTCGTTCTCCGTAACGAAAATGCTCATTTACGCTATGAATATCGGGAACGCGAAAAGTTTTGGAGAACACTTTGGTCAGCTAAGAAAGCTAGTCCGGAAGAGCTGCCACCAATGCCACCGCTATTTTATGCTTGCGCACAGCCCGTTCCAATACCTATTCCAATGAACGGACACTTGCATGTACAGCATTATACTCATGACCATCTCAGCTACAGGCCAGGCGATGACCCAACAGCAATATGTCACGGTACATATCCGGGATCTGGACAACATTACCAAGGCCATTCTTCTTTACCATACAGCGCGACTAACGAAATGGCCGACGAAGCTAGCCAGTCGCTTAATGCACGTTTGCCAAAATATCATGGGTATAGCTACGCCTTACCAAGTTCACGTGATGGCACATGGACACCAACGCTACCAACTGGCGATGTCACTCAGAATACTCAATCAACCCATTCACCACCATTTGGAGAGTCGCCCTCTCTAACATCCTCCGACATGTCATACGTTCCTCGCTTCCCTGAAGACCAGAAAATACCACTGAGTGGGCTCGAAACAGCGCCCCTGGTCTTTCCAAACAGTCGGTCGCTATCACCGACCTCGACTCCAGGATCAGCGTCCACCACTTCCCTGACGTCACCATTTCAATTCACATTTCCTGAAAACTCTGTTGGACAGGATCGCACTAATTTTGATTACCGACGTCACTCACACGCTGGTGACATGTCTCTTCATGGTGGTACCGCTGACATAACTCTGAATAACGTCGATGCTGCACGTTATCGACTGGGAACCAGCAGAAGGCCTACATCTGGTATGGATAGGTCGCTTCTTTCAGGTCTTCCTCTTCTTGCAGATACGCGTTCCCCACGTGATCGAGTAAATGGAGATGAACTATATTCTAGTTCGAGACTTCGAAGTCGTCGCAGTACGGGCGCGTCTCGTTCATCACGTTCTCCATCCCCAAATCCGCCGCCGCTATCAGGCACGCTGGCTGTGATCAAGGCGCAGGCGTTTGGTGCATTGCGCAGGACGCGCACTCGTACCAAAAAGACATCAGAGGGAGCTGCCAAAGTAGCTATGGATGTGCTGGAAGCGAGGGGCATTGGAATAGGTGTCCCTACGGGAACAAAACGGCCACGACTGGATGAGAGTCTCAGTCTGGAACGATCCTAATCGATCTGTATGTGCTTCGGATGGCCAATGTACTACTAACGACTTCCACGGTTATTTTTGCGAATGTCATTACACACAGTTAATCACCATGTTTTATACTTGTATCCAGTGTAATGTAATCAGTCTTGTCGTCTTGCATATGCATACATACATGAGTTTAACGTCGCCCCGAAAACTTGTTGTGAAACCCTGCATCGGGATTAATATAACTATAACCGACCCTAAAATGACACTATTCACAATATCTTACGGATCAAATATATGCGTTTGAAAGAAACGCGTATTCAACGTGTACTCGTCCGACAATCTGTTGGCCCTGAAGCGCAGCATACGTAATGAAAGGAAGCTTTGTATAACTTGTCACGAGCACTGGTCAGCCCTGAAAATGTTTTCAGTTCACTGTAGGAACTGCCACGTCCCAAGGCCCGCGAATTTCGCTATCGATGGATGCCATGGTTAGCGGCGAGCGCCCCTGAGTAAGATATCGGAGATTGCTCACTTTTTGTATTTCTGAGCCCACATGAGGAGCGCCGGCGCCAGAAATGTAACAAAAGAGAATATCAGCGTGTATAAGCACGTGACCTTCCATGACAACGTTACGGTAAACCAGACAGCAGATCCCACAAGGCTGGAAGTAAGCAAGATCTTCACAATCAAACCCAACGCCTGTCCGAGTATACTTAGTGTCAGTCACATTGGAAAATAAATTAAAATTGAATGACCTGGAAACGATATCGTAAGAATGGGAACACGGCAAAGGACTGGATTGCGAAAAGCATGAGACCGAAAACTGCTATATCAGTCGTCAACCTGGAAGCGAGTACGGCAGATGCCGAGACTGCTGCGTTCATGGATAAGACTGAAGTTAACCTGGACAATGATCAATCCAAAGGGTTGTCACAGAATGCGTCGAAGGAAATTCACCGCCCAGTCAACTGACTTTGGACATTTAAGATGCTGTAGTCAGCCAGAATAGCATTCAACGAGAGGAGAATTGCTGAAAGTGCCCATATAGAATCAGATGAGGTTGACGCAGTCAATGTCCTTAGCACTGGCGACAAGGACATGAGTGCAAGGAATATGAGGATGGAAGACTTGAACGTTTTCAGAACTATCCCAATGTGTAAGCACCGAGCAGGATATAAAGGATATAACTGAACACGGACAACTATCTGCTCTTTCGTGCGACGCGATGTGCGTTGGATCAAGCAACACCCAAAGGGTATAGCCAACGACGAAACATCCGACCGAGAGCCATATGAGGGTCCTAGGATCGAGTAACTGTTCCTTCAAGTGAATAAACACAGAGATGAAAATGCATATTGTTGCCAAGTGTTGAGTCACAGCACAGGAGAGAGAGACTAATGACCAGTAGGTATAAGGTCTGAAGTTGGCTAAAGATTGGGTCTGGAAAAACAGTGGAGAGTTGGATAGCAGAGAACGTACGATTCTTCCTCAAGGATGATAAGAAATCTTGTGGTATGTAGTTGTCTGGATGCGGTTGTCTTTTCCAAAGAACTTTGTCCCAGTTCTCTGCAAATACTACATCTGACATTTCTAGCGTGACTAATGGCTGGTAGTAGTGACAGTGACTAAGGACGTTACACAAACTCGGTCTCCATCAGTCCCACTACAAGAAAAGATGAGGCTTCCCGCACACACGTTGCCTTGGGAACATTGTCTCACCACGAGCTGCTCTTCTTGCTTGGGTTCTGGCCCATGTAACTTGGACTGCTTCGCGAGTTGAGAGGCCAGCTTTCCCCGATTCGGATTAGAGAGGTTGGCTCCCCTTTCCTGTGCCTAAACAGAACCACCAGTCAGAGATGTTCGGCCTGGTGTCGCGCAGCTGACCGCTTTCAAACGCTGCTCTGCCGCTTCTGCGGCGGCGGCGCGGGCATCAGGCGGACGCTGGACAGCTGTTGTAGCCGATGTCTGAAGCTGTATAGATGAGTTATGAGAGTGAGAGTGAGACTCGGGCTTGGAACAGAGAGAACCCATTGGATTGTGACTGGATGTGACGAGCCCAACTCATGTGTGCTACCTGGCCATGTATTGTCCGCCAAACCTTGGCAGCCGTCGCGCATCCCATACCTGCTTCTGCGTCAGTCCTCTCCACCCGCCTGGCTTTGCTATCACAAACCTGCCACCATCGCCGCCCATTATCCCATTGCATCTCCGTCGCCAGCCCCGCCTTCTCTATCCGGCTCTTGATCCCTGCTACTAAAAGCAAGCCAAATACTATCAGCAGGAATAGCGTCACCACTAGTTGATCCCTGGGTGAATCCCGTTCTGACCCAATCACCCATGGTTCAGTTAAGCATAAATTCTAGAACGTACGGAAACAACGTGCTTCCACGTCTCCTTCCTTGCCCGTCGCTGTATCCGGGTTGGTTTCCCCAAGTGAGGCACCTGCGCAAATGGGCAAGTTTTGGTTAAGACACCATTGTTTCGTGCAAGTCAGACATGGCTGAGCCGGTGTATCCGGATTATTTAGGTGTAGAATAGAGTAGTTTGCTTGAAAACAGATGCCTGGATGAATGGGCGATGAGGCGGAACCTTCATAGCAAAGAGATTACACCGACATTTACAAAAGCTAGTGGCTTCCCACTTGTTCAGTGCACATTTGGCGGTCAGCTGCGAAGGCCAGTAAGCATCACAGATGGTCACGAAGCTGGACTACTTGCAAATAGAGATGCAAGGAAAAGGGCAAGGAGGGTTACAGGAGTTGATGCAGATGGATGATGCATTGAACGCTTAGTCTGACCAAAACAGCACCACTCCGACATACGCATTATAAGGATGTCCGCCGAGTTCGAGGACGTCCTCACAAACCAACCTGTGGTCATCGATAACGTATGCTTCTGTATATTTCTGATTCTGTTGTAATCTCAACATTATTAAAAGGGTTCTGGTACAATCAAAGCGGGCTTCGCTGGACAGGATCATCCCAAATGCTTTTTTCCGTCCTTGTGCGTTTCTACGGTTAGGCGCGCCTCTCCCCGCCAGCTCTCGTGGTCTGACTGTGCAATCCAGTGTCGGTAGGCCGAAGCATGTACGCGTCATGGCGGGTGGGCTTGAAGGTGATGTTTTTATTGGACGACGCGCACAAGAATATCGCGGACTGCTCAAGCTCAAGTACCCCATGGAACACGGCGTTGTGACTGACTGGGATGATATGGAGCGCATCTGGAACTGGATATATACAGAAGAACTCGGGACGCTTAGCGAAGAGGTTCGTGTGCTCGCAAGTAGGGAACTTTTTTTTTTTCTTATCCAGAGCAGCATCCCGTGCTTCTAACAGAGGCTCCGCTCAACCCACGGGCCAACAGAGACGTAGCTGCCCAAATATTCTTTGACACTTTTAATGTTCCTGCACTGTTCATGTCCGTTCAAGCAGTATTATCGTTGTAAGTCGCAATTCCGTAGTCACATGCAAGCATCACATCCAATTTCAGATATTCTACCGGGCGGACAACAGGGATTGTCCTCGATTCTGGCGACGGCGTGACGCATGCGGTACCCGTGTTCGAAGGCTTCTCCATGTCCCATGCTGTCCGTCGAGTGGACATCGCAGGGAGGTATGTGAATTGTTACGTCCTCTGTTACAGTAATGAGCCGTAGCTTTGAACCAAGGGACGTCACGGATCATTTACAACTCCTGCTGCGAAAATCAGGTCACCACCTGCATACAACAGCAGAGCGCGAGGTCGTTAGGACAATGAAAGAAAAATGCTGTTACGTCGCATTGCACCCAGCAAAGGAAGAGAAGGATACACTAGGCCGTGTGGAAGAATTCAGGCTTCCGGACGGGAACGTTGTTCAGGTGTGCTCGGCGAATACATATGTATAATAACATGCTAACGAAGATAGCTTGGCCCGGAGCGATTCCGAGCCCCGGAGATTCTGTTTAATCCCGAGCTAATAGGACAAGAGTATGCGGGTGTACATCAAGTTGTCGTTGATTCTATTAATCGGGTGGACTTGGACCTGCGGAAAAGCCTGTTTTCCAATATTGTTCTAAGCGGTGGCAGCACGCTATGCCGAGGCTAGTATCTGATAGCCTTATCAAGATCGCGGCGTTCATTTATCTATTATAGGATTCGGTGACCGCTTGCTTAACGAGGTTAAGAAACTTGCTCTAAAAGATATCAAGATTAAGATCTACGCACCGCCAGAGCGGAAATACTCGACATGGATAGGAGGCTCCATTTTGGCAGGTTTAAGCACCTTCAAAAAGGCAAGTCCCCTCCAGTCCATCAGCAGAAGCCAATTTTTATTTTATTTCGCAGATGTGGGTATCCGCTGAAGAATATCAGGAAGATCCCGATATTATTCACAAAAAGACCGGATTCTAGTTTTTATCCAATATACCCCTAATAACTTACACTCGGGAGTACTGAGAACAACCAATACAACCAATATATATATTGCAGACGTTTACTTAGTATTTGCACGGTGTCCGTGAACACAGCTCAATCATAGATGTATTGAATGGTACTCGAGCTGTTTTAGCATTTGCGGAAACATAATCGAAACAATCGAAACAAAATCCCCAACCACTACTTGCCCTTCTTCGGGGGTTCTGCAGCCTTGAGTTTCTTGGTGCCTCGGAACTATTGAAAGGTGAGTTCTACCATCGAATGAAGAGCTGGAGTACTCATACTTTCTTCGCGCGGTTCTTACGCTCCTTTCGTAATTTGCGCGATGGTTTGTCCACCTTTTGCATAAGACCGGCCTACGACTGTAAACACCCAGTTCGAATTTGGTGCTAAGGCGCTCACCCGAATTAAACGATGTCTTGGTTCAAATTTCTTTTGAGATGCCTCGTCGTCGTAGATAAGAACAAAGCCCGTGCTTTTCCCGCCTCCAAAGTGTGTTCTAAACCCGAAAGGAACTACTCGGTCTTTGTTGGTCTTGTACACAGAGGCAATTTTCTCTGATAGCTCGCTTTTTGGAACGCTGGCTCGCGAAGGATGGAGCACATCCAAGACAAATTGTCGACGGGCAAGCAGACGGTTTGTAACGAATTTTCGCGTGCGTAGTGTAATCTGGCTGTCAGCCTGACATGCAATGCTCAAAATTGGATGTGACGTGAGGAAAGGCAGCCTACCATTGGGAATTGATACCTTCAGCTGGTGCGCGACGGCGTGATGATACCAACCCGTGGCGCAGTGGCTGAGCAAAAACTTGATAGTAACTCGGTGTTTGCCGATACTTCATGCCTCTGATACAAAAGAGTAAATTATGGGTATCATTTCAGTTAGCAAAAACAATTCCGTTCGGTTGAACCGTATGTACATGATCCTTATGCTACACCTGTCGATGCCTTTTGAAGTGCCCTACTTGCAAAATATCGGACATCAGCATCAGGGTCGTTCTTCTGACGCTCCAACGTTGGCATTATCCAATCTTGTACGAACTGTCGACCTTCAGGTGTACCGCCGAACGTCGTCGCAAGCACTTCCAACGACTTCGAGACATTGAAACGAATGTTGGGGATAGAATCCTTCGACAATTCCAGAAGTGGAGTTATCACATCAGCGCGAATAGTTTCTAGAGTCAGTGACGGTGAAATGGTCTGCTGACGTGTCAGCTGTCACTTGGGCAAAAGAGAAGAACAGCTTCACCGTGATAGCTTGTACGGTTGTCATCCTGAACAGATAATTCGGATGCGCACCCATTCCCATCACCTTCGGTACTATTGTGTATCTGGCCCATTCGACGCCAAACACATCTGTCAGCTTTTTCAGATTTACCGTCGCGGCTTCCCGTATGCTGAATACGGTATCACCCAACCAGGACATGCACAGATTTCCTAATTGCTCGTCGAAGAATTGCCTTCCTAGCTGAGTTGCGAGAAGGGGTATGTATTCAATGATTGCTTGTCTGACACGCCATGACTTGTCTTCAGCAAGCTCTACAATTGCTGGTAAAAGGCTTTCAGAAAGGTACTCGATCCCTATGACTATAGAGTTGGTGAGCTCATCGTAATCTCTCGTCAAAACATCATATACCATTATTGACAGTCTCGATTTTGCTAATTATGTTTAATCTAACGTCTGCGAATTCGTCTTTCAGGAGATGGAGAAATAACGGCAGTAGTTGTTCGATGGTGGCATCCTTTCCCAGCAAAGGTGCAAGGCCACTGATCTGGTTAGCGAGAGCTGCACGAACGTGTTGAGATGCATCTTGAGACAAGTCACGAACACAAGGGGTGATACGACTGAAAATCATTTCCCGGTCGAGGAGTTTGGAAAACCCTGATCGCATCAGTGGTGATAGCAGGATAGGAACACAAGTCACTGAACCTGGAATTTGAGTAGCAGCAGCGGTCCGAACTTCAGCTTCGTTATCTTTCAGTAGTTGCACATATTGACTAGCCAATTCTTCCCTCGCCAGTTCAACTCCCATCGCTTCTGCAAGCTAGGCGATCCACGGGTCAGCGTCCAGACCAAAAGCGCGTTTTTCTAACCTCGTTAAAATGAGTTGCCGCCATATACCTTACTCTCCAGCTCTTGTCACTGATACTTTGTCTTATTTGCTTTAATAAGTGATCTTGAACTTCAGCAGGCGACATTTTCTGCGCCAGCGCGATTAAATCCTCTATTGTAAGGAGGCGAACAGAGTCTTGATCATCTGAGTGGAGTCTACGATAGATTTGGAGACCATCGGTCAGAATGTGTTGATGGGCAAAATGTTTCAACAGTGGCTTTTAGAAATGAGACAGGAAATGCATGTAACATGATGGAACGCGTACACCAAGCCATTTTGCTGCCGCACGTCGCACCATTGGCGTATCATCACCGCCCAAAGCGGCAAAAGCTTTGCGTAGCTCTTCCTGAATGGTCGCAGGTACCTTTGGATACACAGCAGCATAAAGTGCGGCCGAGGACGTCCGTGACGTGAACCATTCTCCGTGCGAAAGGCGTCTTAACAGAGGAATGTAATGTTCCTCGATTTGAGCAGGCGAAAGCACAACTGATATTTTGGTGACGGATTCCGCTGCCTGGAATGCATTTAGGATACAGAAAACGGCATGACTGCTGCTGCCACAGACCTTATCGCGGACGAGTGTTTCTTCCACACCCGAAAGATGCTCCAGTGGGCCCAATAGCAAATGCGCGTATTCTTTACCGCCTGCGTACTCTTCAAAATTTTTGCCCAATTCTTCTGCAAGCGCAAGAAGAACCTCGTCTTCATCATCAACCGATTCTTGTAGGAATGGTATCAATTCATTTCTAGTTCGATCTGGCCCCAATGCCAATGCAATTGTTGGAATGCTGTGGATCGCATTCAGACGGAGTTGCACATCGTCTGACTTGAGCTCATCCATAAGGATGGCAATCGGAGCGATCTGGAACGAATGACAGCGCGCGCCATGAGGGTGAATACCACATACATCTTCAACGGGAAAGTTGTTATTGTTCATCTGGCGAGCAATGACAAGGCGTAATGAAGACGTTTACTATAAGAGATGGTATGATGACTTTAACTTGCGAGCTCAAAAGACTGAGACGAGTCCAAATACACCTTTACATAAGCACTTAAATACAAGAGTACATTAGATCTAATAGTAATACTAGCCTTCACGAAGAAGACGTGATGAAAAATTATGCGGACTTGAACACAGGCCCGAGAGCCATGCATCCCATCTGCCGCTAACTTTGGGGTTTAATGACAATCTAGATGTGCATCTAGTCATAACGCGACTTTGTTAGGGTATCTGGTCATGTCAGATAATCATTACTCGGAGCTCGTGAATTCAACATCAAATCATCAACCATATTCTGTTTCTTGTAATGCTCGCCTTTTGCTCCGCGGGAGATGAGCTGCCTTGCTAGCAAGATGGGTGCCGATAAACACAGGTTCTCGTGTACCACAAGCAACCATCCCCGTCAGAGCTTTCGTCTTATCAAGTGTATGACTTTATCTTTTGTCCTTTGGTTCTATGTCCAAGTATGATTCATGAAATTCAACGTGGTTGGTCATCATCAAATACCATTCCCAGAGCCTTGTCACGCGCAAACGTGAAAGGAGATGACAGACCGAGGTCCTCAAATCCCTTTTTACAAGGAGGGCGTGGTGCACATAAAGGCTAGGTGTGCCTCAAATCTACCGTGCATCAAGTACGGCGTTTTCCTCTGGAAGTGGACAACGTGCCGTCGCAGGACCTACGATAGTCAGTGGGGTCAACAGCCTGCCTGAAATCGGCGCTCGACGCATGTATGCGATGGGATCCGATAGGTGTCAACCCTCGTAATCCGCAACCGAGCCCGTACATTTATCTGGACGGGTCTGCGCATGGCTCTGCGCATGACTCTTGAGTCTCAAGGTCATGAGGGTGAAACAAAGTGAAACCAGACAAAGCCCGTTTATATATGAGGCATGTCAGGTGACTGTGGAAATAACGCTGAGTGACTGTCACTAGGTCACTCCTCATGCCTTTCGAACATCTCGGAGATAGAATCATTATCAGCCATCCCAAGGTATAAAACAAATCTTTACGCACAATTTGGTATCCGCTATACCAACATTGTAGGGAGCAAGTGCTGAGATCTTGTTGTTTGGTGCCACCGTTATATCTTGGAAGTCTGGCAGCAGCAGAAATCCTACTCCGAACGAGCGCTTGTTTGTCTCGTCAAAGGCTAAGCTAGATGGCTCAAAGCCTGTGCGAGGTGGGATCCCTGTGGTCTTCCCGTGTTTTGGGACTCCAGTTCATCAGGATCATTTGCAATTGAGCCAACACGGGTTTGCCAGAAATCAAACATGGGAGTGGTGTGGTATCGTCGCGGATAACGAAGCTGGAATATCCGCAAAATTTTGTGGGCATTGTTCTTCTTACTCGAGATGTTGTGATTGAGATTTTTTCGACATCCAGCTTTTAAATCAGCAACTGTTCAATCGATCTACAAACGTTCATTCCAGCTTGACTACGTTGTCACTCTTGCTGAACATCAAATCACGACGGGTCTTCATGTAGAGAATACTTCAACAGACGACTTGGATTTTCAGGCGCTCTTTCACAATTATATCCGGGCACCATCCGATGGAGTCGATGTCACTCCATTGCAACATTTGTCATATTTTGACAAGACCGATATATCGGCCGACGGTCAGCCCAAGCAGAAACTGGAATCCAGGTCGGCTGTGGACGTCAGACGGGAGACAGACTCGGTATACGAGAATGCCCCTCAGAATTATGAAATTAAATGGGGAAATGGCGGCATAAGGATCAAATCACTTAATTTGAAGGATGTCGTGATATGGAACCCTGGAGAGGAGGGGAGAAAAATCGGCGATATGGAGGAAGGCGGATGGTATACTCAAAAGTTGTGAGATAAAAGGCAGTCCATGCTAACCAAGAACTAGGAAGAATTATATCTGCGTCGAGCCAGGATTTGTGCGGGGATTTGTGAAGTTGAAGTCTGGGGGGCGATGGGTTGGCCAACAATCCTTGTCAGTGATTGAGGATTAAAGTTCTACGATCTTGTGTTTACATTTATTTACTGCTCACTCTCTATGCCTGGAATTGAAGGGCCTCAATTACGCGTCCAGATAAATCAAATTGATTACACCTTAGAGTCCCCAGGAGAACTTGACGACGTAGGCTTTCCCCTGGTACCAATTATCAGGATCTACGGCCCTTCGTCACTTGGGGAGACGGCTTGTGTGCATGTTCATCAAGTCTATCCTTACTTCTATGTCGAGTATTTGGATAAATTGGATCTCACTCATGGTATGGCATCTCCTTTGATGTTTGGTATATGTCTTAGAGAACGATGACAGTTAATTTGTACATTGCAACATTGGCGCGTTCGCTAAATCACGCGCTTACATTGTCTTTGAAGCGAAATCCTGATTCGCCTCGCTCAAAATACATTCGGGATATTATCCTCGTAAAGGGCGTGCATTTTTATGGATTCCATGCGCAGTATGCCCCTTTTCTAAAAATTTGCCTTGTGGATCCTGCCATCATCAATCGTGCTACAGCCATCATGCAATCCGGGACTGTCATGGCGACGCGCTTTCGCACTTATGAGAGTCATCTTGGGTTCACCCTTCAGTTCATGTGTGATTTCAATCTGTACGGTTGTGGTTGGCTTCATTTGGGGAGTGTCTTTCTCCGTGGGGCCGAGTGCTTCAGTGAAGGAGAAGCATTCGAGTCTCGAACACATCAAAATCTGGCACCGTCTTCATATTACTGTCAATCACGATTGCCTCTCGAAGTTGATGTAGCAGCTCCACACATACTCAACCGACATCAACTTGAGGTTCGAAAAATGCATCACAAACTCGAAATACCCAGTCCATTAATTTCAAAGGAGCCGCTCATCTCGAGTGTGCGTGAGTTATGGGATGATGAACGCACGCGCAGGTTGGCGCAGGGATTAGATCCTTCACCTGAAATGCCCTTGGATCCTAGCGAATCCTCGAGGAGGTCTGGGGGTAATTGGGCTGCTGAAGCCCGTTTGCGACAGGAACTATTCGACAAAATTCAGCACGAAGGAAATGTTGATCGTGAAGTTCAACGACCGGAGTGGGAGGAATGGACGACGACAGCATTCGATAGTGTTGAAGTCCTATGGAAGCAGGAACACAGAACAATGACACCTCTAGGGCCACAATTCAGTCACGCGGAAGAAAGTCTACATACGACTAGTAGTAACGACGACATCAATATTCAAGTGGACGTGGACATGCTATCAAGTCAGGAATTTACACGTGCGATTCAACTAGAGGAAGAAAATATAGAAGATGTTTTTGAACTGCACGAGGAAGAGTTCTGCGAAGTCGACGAAACTTCGGAATATATTGAAGATCCCACAAAGTTTCCAATCTTCTTGCTTAACAGTAACTAGCTTTGACTATGAAATAGCTCAGATGATCCATTCGCGGTCGAAGAACCAAGCGTTGAAGCTGAATTGACCTTGGCCAAGTATGTTCTACCCTTTTCCGCCGGTTAATCATAAAATAAATTTCCCTCCGAGACTTGGAATGAATCATGATGATATTCTTCCAATGACAATGTAAGTAGGTCTAGAGGATGTGTCATACATTTGACAGATAATCATTAAAGGTCACCTTCGATCATATCAAATCAGAAGCGGTCAGGCTTACCATTTTCGTCCTTATCTACGGACTTGATAAATTGTGCAGGGCTTTGTCGGATCTTAGTCAGAGTCGGGCGCCATCCCCAGAATCCCCCTCGAAACTTGACCATGACGAATCTACCAGGCCTTTGAAACGACGGAGATACGATATACTACGGGCACCTTGTGATTCCCCTGCAGTGTCGTTAGTTTCTGAACCTACCACCGAAGATGACAAACGTACGAGCCAATCCACAAGAAGTTCATCACACGGGGAGACGAAAGTGAAGAGATATGAATATTATCAGTTTCCACCTTCTGCCTTTGATCTCCTCAGAACCCTCGAATTGAACGATCTACCAGATAAGATTTACCGTGAACCATATTATTCCAATACTTTCGACGCTCCGAAAAAGGCACGGATATTTGCTGGTCTAGTATATCGACTGAAGGGTGGCCAAAGCACTTCTAACCTGGAGGCGTGGAACGATGTACATAATGACAACAAAGGCAAAGAATATCCTGCGGATGGTGACATACAGTTGAACCCTTCAGGCTTTGGAGGGTGGGAATACGCAAGTTCTCCGCCCAGCGTCAAACAGTCGAGGGCATGGCTACGGGTGAACAGGTGTGTGTCATCGATCTCTAAGCTACAATCGCGTTCGCAAGTAAGTATTTTCGGTCGAAATACTATGGCTTCTGACAAAAGTTCCCCAGATAACTGGTGCTTCGCACAAAAATATATATGAGATAGGAACGTCGCCAGGAATAAGCTCCCGAGGAACTCAATGCATGTCCATCCTCTCTCTAGAAGTCTTCAGTGAGTTTTCAAATTCAACCACTTGAAATAGCCTACATGTTATATAGTTGATAATAATGGCAAAGCCCCGGATCCCGAGAATGATCAGATTGCAGCCATATTCTATGCGTTTCAAAAGAACGATGCGGAAAGCGCTCAAAAGGGCGTGATCGTAGTCATTTCTGAGCAGTTTGGTAGGGATAGAACTCGATGTGTCCCTTGTGAAGAGGCGGCAAGCGAACTAGATGCACTGAATTTATTAGTTGATGTTGTTGTCGGTCTTGATCCCGACGTCGTTACCGGCTGGGAGGTTCAACGAGGCTCATGGGGATTCGTTATCCAGAGAGCGGCACATTACGGTTCGTTTCATTTGCAGCTTTATCCGCTTGCACTGATGAAATCAGGTTATGAATTCTCGGATCTTGTCTCTCGGGCACCTGCTAGACCAACCACAGACGAGAATGACCAATGGGGATTTCGCCATACTTCAACGATCAAGATTGCAGGACGACATGTCCTGAATGCCTGGAGAATCATGCGTTCCGAGCGAAGCCTAGTCAGTTACACCCTCGAGAATGTCGCATTTCACCTCCTTCATCGAAGGTAAGTTGCACTCGATTGATTCATAAGTGGTTCGTTTACAGTGTTGTAAGGATTCCTCACTTTGGCCAGTCCACTTTGATGAGTTGGTATCGCAGTCCCGTTCCGGCGCATTCAGTGGCCATTCTACGATATTTCCACAATCGGACACTAACCGTTATCGAAATTTTGAATCAGATAGAATTTGTCAGTAAAACGGCGTAAGTATGCCATATACCTTGCAAGATTATCGTTGACGCGGTTTCTGAATAGCGAGTTTGCCCGCGTTTTTGGTGTTGATTTCTTCTCTGTAATAAGCCGGGGTTCTCAATTCAAAGTGGAATCTTTCTTGTTCCGCATCGCGAAGGCGGAGAATTGTATTCTCCTCTCACCTAGTAGGAGTGATGTAAGTCATGGCGTTGAAACACTACGATGGCCTCAACACTGATACCATCGAGGTCGGAAAACAAAATGCGGCGGAATGCATGCCACTCATTATGGAGCCAAAATCGGCATTTTATTCAAGTCCCGTTGTTGTATTGGACTTTCAGTCGTTGTATCCCTCAGTGATGATCGCGTACAATTATTGTTATTCGACTTGTCTTGGACGAGTGGTGGACTTCAAAGGTAGGAACAAACTTGGTGTCGTCAATCTCGAGCTGCCACGCGGCATGCTTCAAACCCTGAAAGACCACATACAAAGTACGCCAACTTGGCTTGACAGGATTTGGAACTGACATGGACATGATTCTTTTGCAAAGTCGCACCTAATGGCCTGATATACGTCAAGCCCACAGTACGAGAAGGGTTATTAAGGAGGATGTTAATGGAATTGCTCGAGACAAGAGTTATGATTAAGCAGGCCATGAAGACTGCCAGGAACAATAAGGTAATTGATAGTACGACTGGGGAGTCCAACGTCTGATTGATATAACTAATCCAAGTCGCTCCTGAAAACGCTCGACGCTAGGCAGTTAGGCCTGAAATATATTTGCAATGTCACGTACGGGTATACAAGTGCTACGTACTCTGGAAGAATGCCTGCAGTAGAGATTGCTGATAGTATTGTTCAAACTGGCCGTGAAACGCTCGAGAAGGTAAGTGTGACTTGCGCACAGTTTATATATTCCTTCATGAACGTAGGCCATTGCCGTCATTAATTCCACTACCAAGTGGGGAGCACAGGTAGGTTGTTTTCCTCTGGTTGACGAGGCTGTCATAATACCATCCATGACCGCCAGGTCGTCTATGGTGATACAGATAGCGTTTTCGTGTAAGTTTCTTGCCTCTGCCTTTCTGGACACCCTGCATGCTAGAATTTCCAGGCATCTGCCAGGAAAGACAAAGGAACAAGCTTTTCGGATTGGGAGCGACATAGCAGAGACTATCACAGCGCTCAATCCCAGCCCCATCAAGCTGAAATTCGAAAAAGTGTGATGTGACACTTTTAGACTGAAGATGCCACGCTAACTGCTCATTATGCGAGGTATATCACCCATGTATTCTTCTGGCTAAGAAGCGCTACGTCGGTTTCAAGTATGAAAATCCTGACCAAACGGTCCCCGCTTTTGACGCCAAGGGAATCGAAACGGTTAGACGAGATGGTGTGTTTGCTCAACAAAAGATGACGGAAAGTTGCCTCAAGTAAGTATATAAGTAGCATACCGGAAAACCTCTGGATAACGCTTGAACGTCTAGGATGCTATTCCGTTCGCAAGATTTAAGTGAGATTAAGGCGTATTGTCATCGATCATGGGCAAAACTTTTGGATGGTAGAGCTTCAATCAGAGACTTTATATTTTCGAAAGAAGTAAAACTTGGAACGTATAGGTCTGCGCTTCGTAGTCGCGCCTGAACACATTGTTTAATTTTGTGCTAGTGATAAAGGCCTCCCACCTCCTGGAGCAGTAGTGGCAGCGCGAAGAGTACTTCTTGATCCAAACAACGTGCCACATTATGGAGAGCGTGTCCCATACGTCATAACCGCTGGACCACCAGGCTCGAAGCTGGTTGACCGTGCTATGGACCCCGTGGAGTTCATGCAAAACAGGTGCATAAAACGTGTCTACCTTCTTGATATCGCTAACTGGGCATGTAGACATTTGCGTTTAGATGCGATGTTTTATATCACGAGGGTACTCATTCCACCATTGGAACGGATACTCAATCTCGTTGGCGCCGACGTAAAACAGTGGTATAATGACATGCCAAAACCATCGACAATAGGTTCAACAATGCCATCCAAGAAAACTACCGTGAGCTCACCCAACAAATTGGCCATAGGTGATCATTTTCAGACTTGGCAATGTCTGGTCTGTGCTACTCTGGTATTGGACGAAGGTACGTTTCAAGGGATGTTCTCATTCTCTGCATGACAATTACATAGAACTGTGTGAAAAGTGTCGTTCTACTCCACAAGAAACGATTGTGAGTTTAGGATACCGAATACAACACAGCACAGATCGTCTCGCGAAATCACATCTCATTTGTACCTCTTGCACTGCAGCGGCGCCAGGCGAACCTACTGAGTGTGATTCACTTGATTGTCCATGGTTCTTTGCAAGGAAGAAAGCAGAGAGGCGGATGCAGTTCACACCGGACATCGAGATTATGTATCAAAGTGCTGAGGTGGCCGGGTATGCTAACAGGGACGGAGGAACGCGAGAAATTTGATAGGCGCGGTATAGCTTACAAAAGTCGGATCGTCAAGAAATACTATACAATCTATTATACTTGGTAGGCTCCTGGAGGTGACTGGGTCGTGGTATGGATGATTGGAGTGGATGTAGGTCTAACAGGGTTATTGATACGTGGCCGTTCTTCATCGACTGGCTGGTAACCTTCCCTCTCACTGGATGTAAATCCCCCTGGCATTGACCAGACTGTCCTCACGTCAGTTGATTTCCACTCAAAGGACTTATAAGCATCACACACCCATAGCACCTGTCGAATCTAATCCACCGAATCCATTGGTATGACGGTCACGAGCAACCGCAATGAACACGATAAATGTAGGCATCTGTTCAAGCTTTAGCGCATGATAATAATAAAACGAATGTGATATACTGGCCTTCAGCAACATGAGAATTGCAGTTATGAATCTGATGATACCACTTTGGTCGTGGTTTAAAATCCATATTGCATCGAACAATACCGATGCACCAAGGAGAGTAGTAAACTAGACAGTGGATAGGTAAGTTGATTCCGATAGAATAGGTAAACCCACCATCTGCAAAGACAGAACAGCATCGGAATTTTCCTGAATGTATGTCCCGAACAGGAATAAAGGAAAGTTATAGGGCGGCGACGAAAACAGGCTGAGCCCGAACGACAGCAACTATTGTGCGACTTGTCAATGAAATTTATGAGGAGCTGCATACGAATCACCGTCTCTGCAAAAATTAATTTCGAAGGATCGAGGCGCTGTATAAAATCCATGCTTGCTCGTTTACCTTGACCGTGCGCAGTGAGAGCAATTGAATAGGCTAGGAACTCGTGACTCCTGCGTCACAACGCGTCAATGTTTTTTTTTTTTTTTTTTTTTTTTTTTTAAAAAAAGCCCTAAGGCTGTATATTGAGAAAACACTAGACAAACAAAGAGAAAATAACGACCGATATCAAGGAGATCGGATAAAAGAAAAAAAAGAAAACTGTAGTAAATTGATAATGCAAATAGCTACTAAATCAAGAGTTCTGGATCGATATCATCAAAAGAAACAGCAGAGGGATTGTTTTTGAGAAAGGTGATAATAGAGGAAAGATTGTTACGGCGACGAGATAAAGAAGTAATAGAAAAGAAATTATGAGAGTAATGAATACACTTACACATGATATGTTCGCGAGTAAAAGGGGGATTGGATGGACAAAAGCGACATTCTTGAGAGCTAGAAGGATGAAAGCGACACCTATAATCTGCAGAGGGCATATGACCTGAAATGAGGCAAGATAGTCGTGAAAAAAGGCGTATAGAATTAGAAGAAGCCTTGATAAAACGACGACGATTAGGACCAATAGATGGTTGAACATGGCATTTGCGACCATCAGTGATTTTGAGCCAACTAGGACTACGACTGTTATTGAAAATTTGACGCCAATGTTTCCCAAGCGAAATAAGATATTGGCGCTTAAGGAAAGAAAGGGTTGAAAGGCGATGTACAACCAGAGGATCAGGACGTGATAGAGTCACGAGAGAATCCACCTGTTCATTTTCTGGAATGCCCATATGACTGGGACACCATGACAAAAGGAGTCGATTGAGAGGCGATAGAGAAAACCAAGCACGCAATTTAGATGAACATGCGATATGAATGGCCTGCCCAGATCGAATAGAGACATTAAAAATGCCTGTTATCGCACTTTGATTGTCAACGAGAAGTACCACCGAACCAGAAATTTTCTGGTCAAGTAAATGACCAAAAAAGGATTCAATGGCCGCAACCTCCACCTCATAAGAAGAAGAAGCTGGTACAGTCCAAGAGAGACGAGAAAAAGGTGTAACATAGCCTGCAACGCCTACACCGCCAGCATAAGATCCATCAGTAGCACAAACAAGAAAATGTTTGCGCCACGAAGCGAGAGTATCTTGGAAAATGGAAAACCAAGAACCGAATTCTTCAGAAGATTTATTGGGATGAGCGAGGTGGAAAAATTCGACTCGATTTAAATCAAGAACGTGACGGCCTGGTCTATTTTCATCATGAACAACTTGAAACTCCTCGGTTACCAAAGAAGCAACTTCGAATAAAGGTGGAAGCGGATTGCCGACAATACGGGTATGAAGCGACCGTTGAAGACGAAGAGCTTTAGAGTGGCATGGAAGAACAGGGAAGAAAAGGCGAAGTTGTCGAAGGGGATGAAAATGGCTAAGGGTAGCAAGACGAAGGCCAGCTCGACGAACCAGATAATCAGCATAAGCCTTAACAGGAGGAATACCAGCAAGCATTTCCAAGGAAGAGGTAGGAGTAGTGCAAAAGGCCCCAGTAATCCAAATAAGAGCACGCCGCTGGCTAGCCTCCAAAAGAGACAGTTTGGATTGAAGACCGCGACCATTGGTCTGATACCAAAGAGCGAGACCATATGACATGATCGGCCAAATACATCCTTTGAATACCTGAATGCGTCTTGAAACATCCAACCCCCTGGTCGCAGAACCTATCATGCGAAAAGCGTTAAGAGAAGAAAGAGCCTTATTAGCGTAAAATCGAGTATGAAAATCAAAAGAAAGGGCATTATCAAAGTAGAATCCCAAATATCTCCAAATCTTCTTCGGCAGAATTGTTGTTTGACGACCAGTATGATCTTGAAGAGTAATAGGAGTAGTAAGGAGAGCATTTTGTAAAGAATAATCAAGAGAAAAATAAACTGTAGAATGAGCGTATGTAATAGAACGTTTTTGTTTTTTGATTAATTTTTTATTTTTCTTTTGTTTGTTGTTATTATTATTGTTTTTGTTGTTGTTTTTTGAATCAGAAGGAAACGGAGTAGAAACAGAACGAATGAAAGGAAGAAAAGAAAAAAATTCAGTCTTGTCCATCTCAACGAGAAACCCAACATAACCCATAACTTGAGTAAAATGCGTAAACCAAGAAGATAAAAAAGAAATGTTATAATCGAGAGAAAAAGAGGAAACAATCATGGCATTGTCATCCGTATAGCCAAGAAGAGCATTGTCAGAGTGGAAGGTGACAGGGAAATCATGTTTAAGAACAGGTGTGATGAGGAGGTTGAGAGCAATGGGAGATTCAGGACAACCTTGAGGAGCGCCCTCGCCAGCAGGTAGAGAAGCGCTAGACGCGCCCCAAAGGAAAGTGGTAGAACGATCTGAATAAAAGGATTTAGTTAGTTGAACCAAAGAAGGAGGGAAGCCCTGTTTAGCAAACATAGCAGCCATAACGTCAGTTTGTAAAGAAGGAAAGAATTGCGCAATATCAAGCGCAAGACATGAAGTAATTTTACCCGCTTGTCAAGCTTGATGAACCCAATTGACAAGGAAAAGACCAGCGTCAGTAGTAGAACGCTGCTTGAGACCACCAAATTGTAATGGGTGAAGAAGATCATATTGAATAGCGTCGAATTGAAGACGAGCGGCAACCATCTTGGTGAATAATTTACCTAAACAATTTAGTAAAGCAATAGGACGATAATTTTTAATTTTAGAATAATCTTCACGATGAGGTTTGGGAATAATAACAGTGACTGATTCCTTGAATTGGGACGGCCAAATCCCAGTCTGAAAAATAAGATTATAAAAATCAATAATATTAGTAACAAAATCCGGAAAAGAAAATAAAAGCTTCAAAAGACGCCAGCTAAGATGATCAGGACCAGGAGCAGATGAATTAGAAGTAAGCTTTAAAAGGGATAACAATTCATGAGGCGTAAAGGGAGCCCATTCGCGAGGAGGAAGGGAAGGCAAAGAATTGATGTAATCCCAATTAATAGGACGACGCTGTTGTCGGCCAACGAATTGATGGTGCGCAACATCCCACAACTCAGGAAGAGTCATGACAGGCTGATTCTGAGAGTTCAAGATACGCGGGATTTTGGACATAGACCACGCTTTGGTCCACTTGACAACAGACCACATATTACCTTTATGGACCATATCATCGATTTTCCAATCAAAGAAAGCACGTTTAGCTTTCTGACAAGTTTTCCAGAAAGAAATCCGATTACGAGGAGTAGGAAGATCATCCCATAACTGTTTGGCGCGAGAACACTCAGCAGTCCACCAAGATGTAGGCCGAGAATGCGGCTTGGGAACAGTAGCGTGAGCTGTCCAAGACTGAGCAATATGAGAATATAAAGCGTCCGCAGAGGATTGAACTGAAGACCTGCAAAAAGAGAAATGTGCCACGGATAAAATGAAAGCACTTTCCGCATCAGAATCAGGAGTGATGAAAGGAGATCTCGGTAATGGAGGAGGGAGACGATCAATGGAAAAATGCAAAGCCAATTGACGGTGATCGATAGAGGGTCCTAGAAGATCGACTGAGGAATAAGAGTTGGAACAAGACAAAAGTTGAGCGTGAATCCAAATCAGATCAAGAACACTAGGAGTATGATTGGCGCGATAAAACGTCGGCTGAGCAGGATCATTGATGCAAGAAAAATCCAGAGACGTAAGGGTGTTGAACAGCGAAGAGGCCCGAGAGGAGGAGACAACTGCAGAGACATCCCAAGTACGAGAATGAAGATTGAAGTCGCCTTCGATGAGATAGAGATGTTTAGCCTGAGGAAGATTATTGATCAAAAGATCAAAAGCCGTCCAATACTTAGGATTGCGATAGAAGTTGAGGAAGGAGTTGGCGTGACCAGTAAGCTTGCTAATAAGGTTAAAATAAAGAATGTCTCTGTGAGGAAACGTAACAGAATCAATCATAACCATAAAAGAGGATAATAAAGAGACATTGAGATAACAGGCAACAGTTTGACCAGGATTGTGAACAATAGACCAAGAAGGATGTTGAGGACCGCCCCCCATATCTTTGCCATTTGGATCATCAGGAGTAGCGACTTTACGAAGATTGGGAACATAGGGAAATTCTTGAATAAAAATGATGTCGAACTTGGTAGAAGAGGTTTCAAGGAGAATGTCGAGTTTCTTATAGGAATGACCTGCATTAAAAAATAAATATCGGAATTGATGAGCAAAAATCATAGTGAAGAAGCCATTTCAGGCCTGATGCCTGCAGAGGTCTGATTCCCCCGAAGAACAGGGAGAAGATTAAGGTGAGCATGAGAGATGCGGCCAGCTTGATGCATTTTGATGGATTTGACCTTGTTATTAAGCTTTTCAGCATTAAAACGAAGTGCAAAGAGAGGACAAGATGACGAGGTGGCAGGATGATCAGAGGGGGAACCCGAAGCAAGACAATTGATGCACCAGTCAGGACAAGGACGATCCGTTTTGCAGAGTGGGCAATGAAGCGCATGTTGATCAGTGGGATGATTTTGACTGCAACGTCCACAAATAGTGCGAGAATAGGGAGGGCAATGATAACGAGTATGGCCCCATGCCATACAATTGGGACATTGCGGAACTGGGCTATTAAATGTCCAGCGATAGCACCGAGATGGAACGCCATTAATGACCACAGGACGATTGCGAAGATGGTTCGCATTAGCACCATCAGCAGTGTCTAAAATTTTAACCAAAATGGTCCCAGTAGGACCAACCTCAGAGAAGCCACGAGCTTTAATCCATTGAGGGTCACCAAAAAACTTAACATTACGCCATTGAGGATGACGTTTGAGATCCTCAAGAATACTAGCAGGAGGATAGAGAGAGCCAGACGCTGAACGAGAAGGGACATGACAGAATTTCAGATGAGAATGAGTCAGTTGATTGAGGATAATCGCCTGATCAGAGGCAATATGAAGGAAATCAGACATAGTAGCAGACAATAGAGAACGTTGATCAGGAGTAATTGCCAGCTGACAAACCAAAACTAAGGAGACACCGCGAACAGACCATTTGACGTTAGTAAGGGAATTAGGACCATCAGAAGACTGAGAAAAAACTTGAGGATAAGAAGGATGAGACCGGAGTTTACGATCAATGTTAAAGACTAGTTGATCCTTAGCGGCAAGAAGATGACCAGGAAGAAAAGCAGGCATATTGTTAGGAATTTTCCAAATAAGAGTATTGGCCTGAGTACCCCAAGCAGTACAAGTTTTAGGGCGATTGGCCTGAGCTTGTTGCCAAGCCTCAACTGAACCAGGTTTTGCAGCAACAGTAGCAAAAGAAGGACGTTGGTAAGAAGCAAGTTTAGAAATAGCCGGTTTCGGAGCAACCAATTGAGAAGAGGGAGGAGGTGCCAAAGTATGAGAAGACGGAAGGCGAGGATAAATGTCCGTGTATAATTTATTAGCAGCAGGTAAATCCAAATTGAGTGCCTGTGCTAAAGCCTGAACCGTAGGGACAACCTTGGAAACCGTTTTAACAAGCTGAGAAGGAGGGGGGGCTCGGGCAGGAGGAACAATGGAGACATTGGAAGGAGCAGCAGACGCAACCTTATTAAAAATGCGATTGCGATCAGGAGGAGTGAGTTTGGCTAAAAGCAGATCATTGAAAGTGCGATATTGAGCCAAAGAGATTTGTTGATCGGGGAGGCAAGCAATGCCACCCAGCTGCATAAAGAAGTCCTGAGCAGGACGACGAAATTCAGGATGAAGACGCCGATATGCCTCAACATAACGCCTGCGATCCGAAACAATGTCCATAAAGTCCTTAAAAATACGATCCGGAACAAGCCATCCCTCAGAAGTTCGTGAGCAGGAGTCAACCATTTCAGATTCTAAACAAAGAGGGTCCCAAGCTTCACTATTAGCACGCTGACCATCCGTATGAAGAGGCACAGGAGCAGAGAAAGACTGCTGCATCAAAAGCTGTTGCCTAGTCAGATTGTCTTCCTCGCGTTTCTTAGCAGAATTCAAAGCGGCAACAGCCGCCGCCATTTCATCCCGAGCCTGACGTTCCTGTTGTTGGAGAAGAGACAACTCCTCCTGAACCTTACGCTGACGAGCTTGAAAATCCTGCTGTTGTTTGAGTTCGAAAGCCTGAAGACGCTGCAATTGATTTGCGTGTTCCTGATTAAAGGTATCCTGTTGATGCTTAAGAGCAAGGGCAGTTTGACGAGCATCCGAAAAGCCAGTAATAAGACCAGGATCCGTTACAGGGGAAACAGCCATGGCTTTATCTGTCGCAACTGAAGATTTCTCTGTGACCAAAGGAGCCATTACAATATCCGAGTCCCCAACAGAAGGAACCGCAACCGAAACCGACAGAGAGCCAACACCGTCACCAGGAGAAGGAACCGGAGCCAAAGCCGAAACACCCAAGTTGATAGATCCAGGTAGAGATGTGGAAGGTACTGATTCCTCGTTCACCCCTGATCCCTCACGTTGAGCAATGGGGGGTGACGCTCGAGTGGGGCCCGAATATCCCGACGCTTTCAATAAGGCTTCGCTAGCCACATCTCGATTCCCGGCAACAATGGGAGATGACTTAGACCCTGGAACCAACTTTGGAATGGGCACAGGTTTCACGCCAGTCACAGGAGCAGAACGCTGAAGAGAAGACGAAGTGCGATGGACCAAGGATGACAAAGGAATATCAGGCGAAGAACCAGCAACCGATGGATCAGAAGAAAGACCACCATGAGGACCAAGGGCCCGAAGACGAGCAGATTCCTCCAAAGACGGACCAAACTGATTAAGCAAAGGATTATAAGCCGGAGAAGAGGGAGGGGACGGGGAAGAAGGACCCGGTAAAGAAGACAGAAGCAGACCCGAATCAGAAAGAGAAGTAGCAGGGATAGGAGCAGATGCAGCGCGAGGACCATGGGGAGCCGTATCCGTGATATAACTCAAAGCTGTAATGGTAGAAGCACTGTCAGGAGAAGCCGAAGCCGGACGAGAAACCTGAGAAGAAAAATCAGCAGGGAGACCCAGAGACACCGCAGAGATCGAAGAAGGTTGGGAAGAGAAATTAGGAGGGAGAACCATCGGAGAAGGATATTGGGTATTGACAGAGGGTAACACAGGCCGAGACGAAGCCTGGTGTTGATAACAAAACGCCGAATTGCGAGAAGGGACCCGTTTGCAAGGAGCACCCGATTTAGTAAAACCACCACACGTGCGAGAAGGCTGTGCAGTAACACCCGAAGCCACGAGGGGAGCAACCAGAGAAGAAGGACGAGAGCCAAGGCCAAAAGCAGCAGAGGATGACGGAAGTGGAAGACCAGGAGGAGGAAGCGAAGACAAGGGAACAAGCTTGGGAGCAGGAACCACAGGATCCAAAATAGTGTGAGCAAAACAAAAGTCAGAAGCACTAGAAACCGGTTCACGACAAGGACGATCCAGACGATTGTCAATAAAACCACGACAGACACGAATAGACGGGCTGGACGAAGCCGAAGGAATCGGAGTAAGAGGGGAATCCATAGGAAACGCGCGTATGGATGTAGGGAGGGCGGAGGGCGAGGAAAAAGGAAAAAAAAGGGGGAAAAAGGAGGTGTGCGATGGGGTGAGGAGAGCGACTAGAAGAAGAGAAAACTGTTGGGAGCTAAGGCTCAACCTGCTCTTATGTCTCAAACGAAGAGCGCGTATGCAATTTCCAAAGTACCACACCCCGTGAGAAGATGACGGTAAAAAGGAAAGAGGAGACTGACAACGCGTCAATGTCGCAATCTGATACGCTTTACCCTGCTGACAGCCTGGAGTTCTGTCCACATCCTCAAGCAACCGACATTTTTGTATGTGGAACCTACAAGTTGAATGAACATACGGATAGTGAGATCAACGTCCCACACCGACAAGGCCAATGTCTGGTTTTCCGAGTCGATAGGTCAGAAGAGCCAAAATTGGGATTGTCAGTGAATTTAATCTTGGGCCACACTTGCTAATCCCGCAATGATACCCAAGGTATCAGATTCAAGCGATTGATTTTCCCGCTGTTCTTGATATGAAATGGTCCGTGTTCAATGATATATCCCAGCTGGATCGCAGAAGCAACGAGAAAGGTGCCATACAGCGACATTGACAAATCCTATTCTTGGCGTTGCGGACTCGGAAGGGAAAATCACTATTTTGCAATGGCGCGCTCACGAGGTGAGTCTGTTCACATGGCACATTTTTGTTCGACTCAGCCAGGGCCAGGATACTCTCGACAATGTAACATGTGTTCCATGCTCGCCCAGCAATAACCTCTGTCTCTCGCTAGATTGGTCCAACAGGAGAGCATTGCTTGGGTATATCACCTCGTAGGGATTAGCAACATTTGCTCAAAGTCCACGCTAGCGGCCTAGGAAATCTTGTAGTCTCAGTGTCAAATGGTTCTCTATGCCTTCTACGTCCAGCTAACGATGGTAAAATGGTCAAGACCGATGAATGGTTGGCACATGATTATGAACCTTGGATCTCTGCATGGGACTATTGGGATACGAACATGATTTATTCTGGTTGGGAAATTCATTTAAATTGTATGGCAACATTGATACATATCAACCAGGTGGTGACGATCTAGCACTCAAATTCTGGGACATAAGACAAAAACTGGTTCAACCCGTTTTTGTCAATAGGCGGTACGCAGTGGCGCAAGCACCCCTCTACTATTATGCAATTTCTCTGCAGCTTTGACGCAGGTGTAACAACTATTCAGAGTCACCCGCACGTCGAACATTTAATCGCCGTCGGAAGGTACGTTGGCTTGAGGAGTCATGATTTAATTGATGTCCGTTTGTCACAGCTACAGCCATAAAGTATCCTTATTTGACACACGCAAAGCATCGGTAGCGTTATGCGAAGTTGATGTCGGTGGTGGTGTGTGGCGCATCAAGTGGAACCCTCATCAAAATCGCAAGGCCGACTTGTTGGCTGCCTGCATGCATGACGGGTTTAAAGTTCTACATTATGGAGATGGGATGCAGTATGGACAAATTGCGTGCCGATTTGATGCTCACCAGTCGCTTGCGTATGGCGCGGATTGGTCCTTCGATTCTCTGTCGGAGGACGGCAAACAGGTCATAGGTAGCTGTTCCTTTTATGATCACAGGCTACATATATGGAAGGCATGAAGCTTGAAGGAGGGTATACGACTATACGGTGTGCGCGTTCACGTCAACATTGTAGCCTTTCTCATTCGAATTCATCAGGTTAGATTTAACGTCGTTCTGATATTCTTGAGTGCCCCTGTGACTTCTGACGCTTTTACGAAAAGCGGGATTGTCAGATCCGATGATTGGCAGCAAGAGCAACTACAAATGGAAGAAAGAAAAAGAAAGAGCCAGGAGCATATTAGCAGAATCACAAGAGCTCGTCGCGGTAGCTCCAGAATTCCACCGTCCGCCCTGCGGCCACCGACATTCCCGTCTGCTTGACCGCCGCCAGTAAACGCACTCGCGATTCCGGGTACACGAGCAATTCCAGCATCTGGTCTATATGTTTTTCCAGTACTTTCTCTATCTGCTCGTAATTTCCGGCTGTCTGCTTCCCTTTGCCGTCCATTGATAGAGGCTGCAACCACGACAACCAGACCTCTAACTTACGTCCATCAGTGTCTAACCGTTTCATAAGCGCATGACAACGGGTCCAGTTATCTTCTGATATTTGGGCTTGCCAAACATTAGTTGCATCTATGACATTGGGAGAGGGTAGTTTGGTGGTATGACCATGATATGAGGACAGTGTTGCGGGTCTCATCATGAGCCGCACCCATCTTCTACGTCTGACCCATCCCCCAGCACTCAAGGGGCCAACTTCAGCTCGCCAATGGTGTTTACGAAAGAACCAGTTGTATTCAAAACCATCGTGTTGAACTTCCCCAGTGTCAGAACGCATGTCGATCATCCATGATTTCGAGACCCATTGCCAGGTACCATCGGGGAACTGATAGTCATCAAGGGACATGAATGACTGCTTTGAACGAGAAAAGGAAGTAAATGGTAATGTGAAAGGAGCCGGGTCCATTGGAAGCAACGAACGGTGAGAATAATGTTGAGTAGAAAACAAAGTCAACCTTGGTGCTATCAGCATCCGATATTATGGGTGTTCAAATACACGTACCCGCGCTGATTTTCGTAAAGTACAGCCCAAGCGAATTTGTCCCGGTCGTCGTCATCAGAGACGGGACTAGAGTCGCTTAAAGTGATAGGTTGGACGTCAGCCATTACTGGTTCATCGAGTAAACTTGTATCCATGCGAGGCGTTGGCTGTCTACGACGCTGTGAGAACAAGCGCCAACGGAAAGGCTTGCGCGCGAGACGACGGCGAGCCTGTTCAGCGTCGTCTGAGGAAGCGCACTTGGGAAATGGAGGAGAGGACATGGACGCTGTCCCTGCACGTGTTCCGCATGTTCTCTCGCCCGCTCATCGCCCGGATCACCCGCCACCGCCTTCTCCATTCACGCTCGTCTCTGCCAGCGTCTTGTCCATCCTGCCACAGGCCTCTGCTCTCTTCTCTGCCCGCGTGCACAAACTGCTGGACGATATCCGCAGTGCCATCTGACGTCACTCATCACCAACTTTTTGGCCTTCCTTACGAGCCAAATCCCTTCTCTGTCAGTGTCCCTCTTCTTAGAAAGCGGTTTTTGCTGGCACAGACCATTTGTCATCCAGATACCTGGTCCTGCAAGGGTCCTGTGAGTACATTCCATCACGCCATGTACACCATGACTCAGTTGGTCACTAAGCATAAGCAAGATGTAGCGCAAGCCCTCTCAGCGCGGCTGAATGGTGCATACCAAAATCTGCTCGATCCATTGTCTCGCGCAGAGTACATTTTGGAACTGAACCAGCTGCCCATGTCCGAATCTGACCAAGTAAACGACACGACATTTATGTCGCATGTTATAGATGCAAGGGAGATGATTGAGGAAAGCGATAATAAGGATGAAGTAACGACATTAGCTGAAGACAATGATGGTGCGTAATCTGGAGATTGTTGCGGTCAAAGCTGATCATGGATAGCACGGATCAAAGCCACGGTAGCCGAAATCGAGCAGCTGGCTGGAGAACGAGATTGGATTGGCGTCAAGGAGGCAGCTATACGGCTGAGATATCTGAAGGGGATCCGCCAGGCAGTCAACGCGTGGCTCGATAATCGTTAACATTAAAATATTAAATATTAATCAGTAGTCACTTGCTTGATTACTAATCGTCTCCTTTGGCGCGTCTCCGAGCCGCCAAGGCTCGCTGTATTCAAAATGGCGACGAGTATGCGTGGACTCACACAGGTAAGCAGGGGCCATGACTGCAGCGGTCAGCGCTCACAGTTCGTCCAGTTCATTGCCGACATTCGAGGTGCGCGTGTACGGGAGCTGGAAGAAAAGCGAATCAATAAAGAGATGGCCAACATTCGGAAAAAATTCAAAGGTATCATACCCTTATTATGCTCCTAATGTTACTCAGACCATTGACAACCTAATGGACGGCAATCTGGATGGTTACCAGAAGAAGAAGTATGTGTATTTATGATGAGCTCCCGAAGGTTCTAAGCTTAGCCGTGCAGATATGTCGCAAAAATAATATTTACCTACATTCTCGGATACAAAGTCGATGTAGGCCACATGGAAGCCGTGAACCTCATCTCCAGCTCCAAGTATAGCGAAAAGCAAATTGTCAGTGGTCGTCAATCAGTGCATATCTTATGGTCTTCACCTATTTCGCAAGGGGTATCTCGCCGTCACTCTCCTCATGCACGAGAACTCGGACTTTCTTCGCTTAGTCGTCAACTCAATCCGGAAAGATCTAGACTCAAATAATGAAATTGACAATTGTCTAGCGCTACATGCGATTGCAAATGTCGGAGGAAGCGAAATGGCAGAGGCTTTAGTAGAGGATGTTCATCGCCTGTTGATATCTCCGTAAGCACTTCAATGCTATGCCACGTCAAGTCCTTCTATGATTTGCTACAGCACTTCGCAAAGTTTCGTGAAGAAAAAGGCAGCTCTAACACTGCTTCGTCTGCATCGCAAGCATCCGGGAATCATAAATGTGAAGGATTGGGCACTGAGAATTGTATCCATTATGGATGATAATGACCTTGTAGGTCCAAGTATATCTGTGGTTGATTCGGCTGAACCAATTTTGAGGGTGTTGTTATTTCTGTTACCAGCTTGGTAATGGCATTGGCTCAAGATAACCTTGAGGCATTCACTGTTTGCTATGATAAGGCTGTAAGCCGCTTGTACAGGGTTCGGTTCTTCTATGTCTCTGGTTGTTTTTCATTCATTCTCTGATAGCTGGTGCTGGATCACGAGTATGCCGCAACTTATGCATACTACAAAGTTCCTTCTCCATGGCTGCAGGTGAAACTTCTTCGGCTCTTGCAATATTATCCACCATCAGGTATGTAATCAAATGTCATTCGATTGAGAACCGTCTCAAGCCATCTCAGAGGACCCGACTATTCGATCCGCTTTACATCAAGTCCTCCAAACAATAATGAATAATTGTGCTGAACCGTCTCGAAATGTACAACATAACAATGCACAACATTCTGTTCTTTTTGAAGCTATCAGCCTTGCTATTCATCTTGATGCAGGTTCTCCACTTGTCAATACTGCTGCTGTACTCCTTGCGCGTTTCATATCCTCCAAAGAAACCAATGTCCGATATCTAGGTTTGGACACTTTAGCGCATTTGGCGGCCCGTGCAGATTCTCTTGAACCCATCAAGAAACACCAAACCACTATCATTCTGTCATTACGGGACAAGGATATTTCTGTTCGCAGAAGAGCACTGGATTTGTTGTACAGCATGTGCGACACGGACAACTCGGAGCTTATAGTCGGCGAGTTATTGCGTTATCTGCGCGTCGCCGATTATGCGCTTCGTGAGGAAATGGTCCTCAAAATTGCTATTCTAACCGAAAAATATGCAAACTCATACAAGTGGTATGTTGACACTATCCTACAACTAATCAGTGCGGCGGGCGACCATGTTGGGGACGAAGTGTGGTATCGAGTGGTCCAAATAGTAACTAATACTGAAGATCTACAAGCTTACGCAGTGAGGGTGGTTATAGAGCACTTGAAGTCACCATCAACCCATGAAAGCTTGGTCAAAGTGGCAGGTTCGTACTGCCCTAACTTTGCTCTTTCCCAATTTTCAATCATTTAAATATACAGGTTACATCCTTGGTGAATACGGTCACCTCGTCGCTAATGAGTCTGGCTATAGTCCAATCGAGCAATTCCAATTAATGCATTCAAAGTCACAGTTCTGTGTTGCATCCACTCGAGCGCTCCTATTAACGACGTATGTCAAATGGGCTAACGTATTCCCAGAGATTAAACCGCAACTTCTCACCATTTTCGAGCGCTATCGCCACGTTTTGGATGCGGATTTGCAACAACGTGCTTGCGAGTACTACGCCCTGGCGTCAAGACCGGAAGAGGATGAGCTACTAGCGAATGTTTGTGAAGAGATACCCCCTTTCCCTCCTCGCGTCAGCACTCTTATTGGACGGCTGAATCGTAAGCACGGCGACACGGAGGACAAGCGAACTTGGGTTCACGGCGGCAAGGAGGCCAATTTGGATCGGCAAGCTGCACAACGTAAGAACAATGGGAATATTCCGAGTGCTGCGAATCAAGGAGGCTCAGAAGATATCATGACCTCTCTAGCGGGATTGGAAATAACATCACCTGCTGGCAGTACTGGCACCACAAGTAAGAGATCAACTCAACTTGTCACCGGCCCGAACATAGATCGATGGTTCAATCATCTCTCATGCTTTCCCGAGGGTGTTCTATACGAAGATGTCCAAATTCAAGTTGGCATGAAATCTCGTTACCAAGGCCATCTCGGTCAATTGGCGGTTTATGTCGGCAATAAGGTTCCAACTCCCTTGACCTCGTTCACAACGAAGATAGATGTCCATGACTCTGAGGCACTATCTGTGACGTTTGCCAAATTGCCGCAGAGTACGATAGCAGCTAGAAGCCAAATACAGATCTTGCTTCATGTCAAATGCAAACGCATGTTTGCCGATCCCCCCATCTTGAACATATCTTTCCTGTCGGGTTCGCATCAGATAGTAGCCGTCCGTTTGCCTATCATCATCACCAAATTTTTTGAACTCGTTAAGCTTGGTGCCGCGGATTTCTTTGAACGATGGAAGCTGATTGGAGGACCACCTCGCGAGGTGCAAATAGTATTCCCGGTCGAATTGACCAGTTCTGGGCAGCTCGATTTGGGGAAGCAGAAAGAGGTGGTATCTGGTCATGGTTTTAACATCTTGGGTGATGTTGATCCAAATCCAAATAATATTGTCGGTGCAGGTGTCCTGCATACGTCAGCTGACGGTAAAGTCGGGTGTTTGTTGAGGCTGGAACCTAATCGAGAGGCCAAGGTAAGGGTCTTTCATCCAGTAGATATTGGAGATCACTCAGTCCCTCTCCAGTTGTGCCGAATAACTGTACGAAGCACTTCGGAGGAGGTGGCCGCTGAGGTGGCGACATTGGTACAAATACACTTGAAAGCTAATTCACAAGCAAAATAGCTGGATTTTATTATACAATTCATTCACACATGTACATCGGATCTATACATACGTTGTAGCAACCGTAATATACCCCTCATGGATTCATCCCTGATGATAAGGTTGAACAAACCGGATCGATCTCTGCTATCCCTTCGCACATATCGTGGGATCCCACAATGCGTGCGGTTATAGGTCGCGAGATTCGAACAAGGCGTGAGTAGAACTTGGGCATTCAGGAGGCCATATAAGTTTAGTCGCAGCCTGATATCGTTCCTTTTAGCTGTCTAACCCGAACATCGGAAGTGATTAATCTGCCAGGCTAGATTAACAAAGATGCCTCAATGTAGAATATCGCCATGGTATGTGGCATCAGCAAATACTCAAATTCGACTAATATATATATCTAATAATCTCCCATGTATTCGCAGTTGAATGGTATAATAGCTGTGCTACTCGTTAAGGGTATTCGTATTCGTCCAATCTCTCGCATTCAATCGTTTTTGCGCCTGTCAATGTCTACTTCAGTGGCCAGTATTGGACCATTGGTTTGGACTAACAAGTTTCCGTTTGCTTTGCCGTGCGAAGCACGGTCATCCTTCTTAACAGGCTTATATGTTTGGATATAGAAGTTGATGAAGAGCGCCAAATAACTCGTCAAAAGCACACAACCGAATACAGCCGCGGACTCCGATCCTGCGCAATTGCCCATGGAAGGAAGAATGCCCTGGTAGTAAACATTCGCGTAGTGCTGATATGCTGAGGCAGTGTTAATTTCGGTGAGAAATGTGGATGGAAAGGTACACACTTCCAAAGTATACAGCGAACAAATCTATCACGAATTGCAGAATCTGCATCGACGTCAAATACTTTTTCCACTGATAGAACAATCAATTGCAAGAAACATCAGAATATGGCTGAAAGTACCCAAAAGCGTGCTCCACCGGCAGTGGCATAATAGTAATAATCTATGCTGCAGTCAGTTTGCCGATAAATACTCGGCGTAAGGGGTCCAACATACACATAATGACATGGACGGCCAGATTTAGAACAATAACAAGCCAGGACTAGCATTTTGCAAGGAGGTTAAGCGAAAATCCGCGGAGAATGAGCAACTCACTATGCTAGTCTTGCCATTTAATTGAGAAAAGCACAACAATGCGGTTGCGGAATGATGGAAAACATGAAGAAATTCTGGAAAAAGGCCATGTTCTTCCAATGACAACAATACATAATCATGATACACCTACGCAATGGTTTCTTCTTCAGAGCCAGAAAGACGGTATCAATGAGTTCCATGTATTTGAAATAGTAGTTGATCATATAATAGAATTCGAGCCTCTGAGTACTAGTCAACAACGCCAGGAAACGCGTACAATACCACTCACAGGTGTCCATGCCTCGTCAGCGCAAAGTGCGTGAAAGACACCTTTCGCCCAAACGATTGGGACTATCTCCTCCAACATCAAGACAAGAAGTACGAAGCTTCCAGCACTAAGTGCGATATTATGGATTTGAAAAAGAGCGGTAAGCTTTTGTGGTTGTTTATTCTTCATGTAAGCCTGAATGCCAAAAACGATTGCCAAGTAAGAAGCCAGTGAGGTTACAACAGCAGGCATCGTAGAAAGTGGAGTTTTTCCTTGGACATAAGACACAAAATGAGTAGGTAATCGAAATGGAAACTGAGCCAGGAAATCAGCAAGGGGAGCCATTGGCCGAGAGCGAGAAACGCGGGTGACGAGATCCAGAAAAATTCGACCTTATTGGGATGTGACACGCGTAACGACGTGACGGGGTCGAAACACGTTGACAAACCGGCGATCACGCCTAGTGCAAGCTCCGTCCATCCAGCATTATTATTAGCCACCGAAAATCCCAAAACATATATGTAGCAATACAAGTTATGTGATAATAAGACACGGGGCACTCTTCGAGTCGCCAAGGAAAATCTTGTCCCTGAATTTCCTGGTGAACAATGTCTATTGTGTTTTTTTCTTTCTGAATCCTACCTTCTGCCCATTTGACCGCTCTTTGGCAGCTCATCGGCATTGAACTGCGAGAGTGGCGCGCGCAAGTTGGGAGGTAGCGCCCTGACGAGACAAACAGGTGAACTGGATGGTATCAATGAATACGATGCGGTTATCTATTGAATAAGACTCGGAATAAATTCCAATAGAGGCAACTTCAACTGGACTTACATCGACAGCACGAAGGGATTGTAGTAGATCGTGAACAAAATGCAAAACCCGTGAGCGTAATTCGTTGACATCGTGGAGGTCCAAATCTGCGCGAATCAGGTTGGTTAAGCCCTAGTAGAATGAAAGTCCTGACTTGTATCGTAGGAGGGACTCCACATTGGGACAGTACAGTGAAGACGGACAGCCGTCTTTCCCGAGTGGGATAACATCCTAGCAAATTTAGGTAGGGCCTCGGCAAAGAAAAGGGACTGACTTGGTGAAGGAATCTACGGCATTGTCAAGGGTCTCCAGCTGCAGACGGCGTCAAGGACAGAGGAGCATGGATTTACAAGAGCTTACCTCGTCAAAGTGTAATTTCGAGTCGTGATTATCCAGAGGGAATGTAGAAGACGGGGAGAGTACGGAGATCATGGCGAGTTGGTACAGGGAGGGGCGCACACGACCATGTATATAAGGAGCCCTAGTCTCACATCACGCGGTCTCGGGAAGTAACGGAATTTCCGATCTTACATTCTTCAGCACGTCGGAGTAAATTATTACCTGTACATGCGTGCACGGCCTGGAACGGGCATGCATCATCGACGTCTAGCTATCACATCTGGGATTCGTGCAGGATAAGGCAGAATAAGGCAGATCTTTCGCTCATTTCGGTACATGGATGAACCGTGACGTGCGAACTGTGGGAAAGAGGTGGCGGTGCTCTCTAGATCACTAATCAATGACGTTGAAGACGATCCGAAGAACCGTCTCTATCTAACTCATACAATGTGGTGGCTTGACCCTGGAAAGGACGTCTTGCAGATTGTCAGTATCATATCCATATCACTTCATTTTTAACCCCATTTCCATCAGCTGTTCAACCGCATTCTCGCTCCCTATGTCGAGAACCTCGACCTTAACCAAGTCAACTATGGCATCGGTCAAGGTCCGCTCACTCCCACTGGCTTTCTTCTTGTAATAACTGGCCTCAGGTCAGCTTACTCTTCGGAACTTGCGCTTGAAGAAGGAGGCCTTGGACAAATTTCAGTTGCCCGTAGATGTTGCTGAAGGTTCCCTTCCCCTTGCATTCCATCCTACAATCATCTACTGAATACCTGGTCAAGGTCGCCTTGGAAAATTTACGCTTTCTTTGCATTGGATGAATTTAGGAAACCGGCCCGTCGAAATACAAATCGAAGACGTCTATCTCCTTGTTATCCCTTCTCCACTGACGAACCTTGATTCCGCCGAGGAAGAAGCTAGGGTGCAGGCTGCTAAGCTTGAACGACTGGAGAATGCGGAGCTGTTGCAAACGCGTGGTGAAGCGGTGGCTTCTTCAGGCGAGAACTGCGTAAACTCGGGGTCCATGTGTACTTAACCCTGATGTAGACGAGATCAAGTCCCAAGGGCTGTGGCAATCTCTGATAACCAAAGTGATCAACAACATCCAAATCACCATAAAGAACATACATATTCGCTATGAGGATAGCATCAGCGTACCTGGAGTGGGTCTTGGCCTAGGTTTCCCCACATTGCCCTGACTTGTTTATAGCACCCATTTGCAGCAGGTCTGACCCTAGCGGAGTTCACTGCAGTGTCCGTAAATGATCAATGGAAACAAGCATTTATCGAGAGCACAGCAGGATCCATCCACAAAGTAGGAAATGCTGATATCAGTAAATAGTTGTAAGCTCACAAAATTTCTTTTAGTTAGCCACTTTGAGTTCCCTGGCTCTCTATTTTGACACGGACGCGGCACGACTTACTGAACTAACACCTGCGGAATCGGCTCAAATATTGTCCACAATGGTAAATACCATCACTTGTCAGATAACCAATCACACTTAGATATTCAAAAGATTGTCCGTGAAATGGGTGGAAAGGTGGGTCATCAGTTCATTCTAAAGCCCGTATCCGGTGAAGGCCGCGTAAGTCATTAACCTATGCGGTCGAATGCACCTCAACTTTCGGGGCAGATCACAATAAACCATAAAGTGGACCCCAACATGCCAAGATACGATGTGCAACTACTCTTTGATGAAATCGGGTTTTCCTTAGACGAAGATCAGTATCGGGATGTTATCTCACTGGCTGACATGTATCACATCTATCTGCGGCGACGACAGGTGATTTTGTCATCTCATGCTGTAGATTTGGTGTGACTCTTTATCCATAGTACAGAAAATATCGCTGCTCTGAAGACGAATACGCTAGAAATCCAGCCCGGGAGAGGCTGCGATTCGCTATGACAGCTGTTCTGGAAGGAATCAAGGAAAAACGGAGAAAATGGAGTTGGCCGTATTTTGCCGAGCGCCGTGACGACAGGAACGATTATGTTTCCCTATTTCAGAGGAAGTTGATTGGTTCTTTGGAGGAAAACGTGAGTATCCATTGGTTCTGTTGTCCGGAAGTATTTATGACTTTTTTCAGGCATTAGAAAATTTTGAAGCTCTCGAGCGGAAATTGTCGTACGAGGATTTACGTTTTTATCGCTCCATTGCGCGATCAAGATTAAGGAAAGACGAAGCATTACGAAAGAAATTGGAGACGGAACGTGAGGAGCGGGAACTAAAGCAAAAAAGTTGGACAACCTGGCTCTGGGGTTCAACAGCGTCCAGCGCCCAAACTGATCCTACCTTCAGAACGCCTATTACAAACGAGCAACGCAAGCAATTATATGAAGTTCTCGACTATGACGAAAAAACTGCGCTCGCCGATTCTCTTCAAGCTCCAAGCGACTCTTTGAAGGCCCTCGTATCAACCCAGCTTCGCAGAGGTTCAGTGTCGCTGATAAGTGATCCGCATGGCAAGGCTGCCGAGATCATGTCTGTCATTTTTGACGTTTTTCAAGCTAAATTCACTCAGAGACCCGATAACTTTGAGGTATCCATGCTGTTAGGAAGCTTGAGTGTATATGATGGCACAAAAGGCGATAGTTTGTATTCGCAAATTGTGCGAGTCAAGTCAAATGCGCCCCATGAGACGGAGGAGGGTTCACTCTCAACGTTATCTCGAAACGATACCAATGCCGATGCCGACTCTAGAGCCTTTTTTTATATGAATTATGAGAATAATCCGCTGGACAAGAGGGCCGACAATGCCCTTACGGTCCGTCTGCGACACATGGAGATCATCTATCACAAGGGATACATCGAAGCAATCTACAATTTTTTCAAGCCGCCAGCAAGTCAGTTGGAATCTGTAGAAGCATTGTTGGTATGTACCACATTGTATCATCCGTTTCTGCAGGATTGCCCACAATGAGTCTAGGATGTGGCAAGCCAAACGTTAGAGGGCATCAGAAAAGAAACACGAGCGGTTCTTGAATATTCATTACAAACTCACAAGACTATCGATGTTCAAATGGATTTGAATGCGCCTGTGATCGTTATTCCAGAGGAGTGAGTATCAGTCACGGTCAAAACTCTATACTTAACTGATGATGATACAGTGTCACGACCTACTCGTGCAAACATTTAATTATCGATGCTGGCCACATTGCTGTGGAGAGCAAGTTGGCTGATAAGAACGAAATTCGTGCTATTGAACAGAAGCGTCAACAAGTTTATAGTGAAGACGATTATAAAAACCTGGAGTCATTAATGTATGATAGATTTATGCTTAGGCTTGAGGCAGCCCAGGTAATATGCTTCGTTTAATTTACTAAACATCGTGCCAACTTATCCTCAGTTCGTCATAGGTGATAATCTACAGTCTTGCAGAGATGCTCTTGCCTCTGCATCTGCCGACACTCTGCATTTACTTGAACGCACCAACATCAATTTACAGGTCCAAATCTCGATTGTTCCCAACATTTCCAGTTTGGCTCGTTTTAAGATATCTGGCATCTTACCTCATCTCAGAATCAATTTTTCCGACTCCAAATACAAGGCGATGATGCGGATCGTCGACGTTTGTATACCAAAGTTTGACGGAGAAGCGCGTCAAGAAATTCCCAACTTCACTGGGACGTTCCCTGCGCCGAGTATTTTTGGGCATCCTGAGCTTGAATATCACAGCGATGATGGTGTTGGTCCAGACGAACAAAACATGGCAAGAGATGCCAAGGTTATCAATGTAAGCTGTTTCGTTCATTTTCCCCCCGATCCTCAATCTAGCACCAAGAAGCGGCCTGATCTTCGTCAAACTATCATGGAAATTGATTTTCGTGCGGACACTCTAAGCGCATCTCTGGCAAAAACGGATTCTAGTGCGCTTGAGGTACCTCTAGGCGATGTGACCCTAAAACAATTTGCATTGAAGTTCTCCGCCACAACATATGTTATGGAGGCCGATTTAAAGCTCAGGTACGCCTGTTGGGTGTGAAGAAGAACGCATTTAAACTGCTGTAGGTCGCTTTGCATGACTTTGTTCCGGCCGGGAAACGATGCCATTGATTTTGTGTCTTCTCCTGAAGGCGATGTCACCAGCGATGCGAACCTATTGCACGTCAAATATACGCGCATAGAGAGGGACTCACCAGATTTCCTAACGATATCTGGGGGCTTTGAGCAAGAAGTAGATGTCAGGCTGTCAACGTTCATTTTCCAAGCATCTCCCGAGCCGCTGATAGCGGTGTATGACCTCGTCATGTCAGCATTTGTCTCAAGAGAGATGCAAACAGACGCTTCTAAAGATACTGATGATCACGAAAGTAAGCAACCCACGAGCATAGAGAAGGTTTCGAGCGGCAGAATGCGTGTCAAAGTAAATCTCGCTAGTGTTCGGTGTGAGTTTACACTTGTCCAATTATTATAACGAGGCTTATATGCTGCAGTATCATTCATCGATGGAACGTCGAGCTTGGCGACGCTGTCACTTTCAACTGCAAACATATCTGTCATTCTGGAAGCAGATGCAATCCAGGTATCAGGCCGATTAGGCAACTTGAAAGTTACGAATGACGACAGGAGCGCAAATTTGCGGCGTGAATTTCAAGAAATTTTATCTATTGAGGGCCAAGATTTCGCAGACTTTTCGTACCAAAAGAATGATCCAAACAGCGATCCGCAGCAAGCAATTGAATCATATATGACGCTCAATGCAGCGTCTGTCCGATTGAATTTCGTTGAACACCCCCTGCACGGTCTATACGTATTTTTCCTGAGGTTTGCCAAACTGAAAGGACTGTATGATGCCGCTACTCAAGTTGCCGTCCAGCAAGCACCTGCAATGGAACGCATGAAGTTCGAAGTGTGCATTAAATCACCTATTTTAGTATTCCCATCTGATCCTGTTCGTTCTCCCGATATTCTCGTGCTGCGTCTTGGGGAAGTTGGCGCCAGCAACACAATTGAAGGTGTAATGAACAACATTAGGGCTAGTCTCAGCGGGATACAACTTGTCTCTGAAACACGTTCTGAGTCGGACATGTCGACGCTGAAGATCGTCGACAATATTGATATCAGCTCAAACGTAGTGCAATTTGGGCCTGTGAATGACGGCGATAATGTCGAACGGCCTGAGATTAAGGTATGCAATGCCTACCTAGTTATTTGCATCTCGACCCACTCCTACTCAGGTCACCGTCAAAATATCCGACGTCAAACTGCATCTCACGCAAAGCCAATATTGCCTGTTAGTTGATCTTGCCAGATCCATACCCAGAGTTTTCAGCTATGCCGTTGATGCGCCTGTCGAGAAACGAACGCCGAAAGAGACAGTCGTCATGGAATCCCCCTCAGTTTCTCTGGAACCAGAGTTAAAAGTCGCGCCCGGTCAACGTACATGGACTACACTGGATTTGGTTGTAACAATGAACATTGCTCGATTACATTTGTATGATGCCCATGCCTCATCGGAACATACACTGAAGGAGCATGGTATTGCACGATTTGCCCTCCATGATAATACCCTGCGTCTCAAATTACTTTCAAATGGCTCGTTCGAAGCACAAGTTACCCTCCAATCCTTCACAATAAGTAACACTAGGCCTGGAAACTCGAGGTTCAGGGAAATTATTCCTGCAGCTACACACAACAGAAACCAATTTACAGTCCTGTATACGGCTTCAGGAGATGATACCAGAGCAAGTCTTGCTGTCTTAACAATCGAGACTCCAAGAATTATATTTGCAGTGGATCCCGTGATTGCTTTGCTAGAGTTTTTCACAAGCCCATTCCAGGACGTGACCTCTACAGAGCAAGATCCTCCTGACATTGAAAACGATGCACCTCAGGTTAACGGAGGAACTATCGAGTACCGAATTGATCTTCACGACGCGTCTATCAGTGTACTTGAAAATGATGCTGATCCTGAATCGCAAGCTATTGAGCTGACTATCAGTCAAGTTCTGCTGTCCCAACAGGTTTTACAATTGGTTATCTTATGTCCTGTGACTGACGGACCCACAGGGTATCCTGGCACTAAGGGTTGATAGTTTAGGAATGTCTCTGATCAGGATGGGCAGACCTTCTGAAAAAGTGAAATTCATGGATGATGTTGACTTCACGTTGTCCTTGGACAGCCGAGCTTCTATATCCCAGCAGTTGACAAGCATTGAAATCTTCAGCAAGACCGTCATTTTCAGAGCATCATATCGCGACATAGCTCTTATTACATCGATCTTCAACAGAGCTTTGGAATCTTACGCCTCTTCTCAGAGATCTGGAACCAAAGAGACGGACACGACTACCCAATCGCCTCTGGAGCAACGTCCCAGAAAATCTTCGTTAGTACCAACGGGAAGAACTCGAGTCACCATGATTAAGGAACAGGTCCGTCGTATTTAGATACAGTGATCAGGCGTACGGCTCACTGTCTGTTAGTTCAAGTGTTCAATTGATGGTTTCTCTCTGGTTTTGATAGGTGATTTGCATGAACAACCATTGCTACATCTTGTTGTAAAGCCCTTCATTCTTGGCGGGCAAGACTGGTCTGGTGAAGTAAAGGGCATATTTTTTTCCCACAACAACGCGAGGTACTAAAATCTATGATCAGTTGCGCGCGACGACAACTATCGCGAGTCACATAAATTATTGGAATCTGACGAATTCTCACTGGGAGCCTTGTACGTGACATCAACCAGAATTCGGCAGGACTGACCCCAAGTCATAGTAATGGATTCATGGACATTGACATTTTCAGTGCGCTCCTTTCCCTGCATGTCGTGGACTTAACCTTACGGTGCCTAGACATCGAAAGATGGCGCATCTGGTTGTATGAATTATTCTCTCGTTTCGCAAGAGCGACTTGACTTGAATTTGACTGTGGCGTTCATCGACCTGGTGGTAACGGCCATGAAGGTATGGAACAAAGATGCATACTTTCTTCAGAAAGCTCGTGGAGAATATGCACCATATCGTATATGTAACCGTACGGGCTGTGCATTAACTATCTGGTCGGAGTCTTCGGGCACTTCTGAGACCCAGGATATTCGTCCGGTTAAAGTAGCAGCCGATGAAGCCATTGATTGGAGGTTTGATGACTGGCGGACGACTCGAGAGGTCAGTTTTTGTATGGTTGGCCTGAACCTACTCACATCTGTCCTAGCACGTATCATCTTTTATCCAGCATAACATCGGTCTGTCTTTTGATGGAAAACCTTGGGGTCAGCTGCACCACATGCCTGTCGACCAAGAAGGAGAATATACGTTTTTGCTCCGCCCTCAGACATCTACCCAGCCTAAACGACTATTGTGTGAAATCAAGGTCGTGGACAGCGTAAAACAAGTCACATTGCGGTCTACCTACAAAGTAGAAAATAACACGCTCTATCCTCTGGAATTGATGCTCGTCAATGATCAAGGAGAGCCTATTCATTCGGCGGAGAGGCTTGCTCCTGGTGATAGCTATCCAATCCCTATTGACATCGTTACGCAGTGTAAAATCAGACTGCAGCCGGATCGTGAGTATCCTCATGATTTCCTGAACTCGTTACAAAAATTGATCTCATCATAGAGGGCTTCGGTTACAGGTGGTCTCAAGCGATCCGTTGGGAAGATGTAATGGCGAAGAAAAACTTCACTGTAGCATGCTATCATGCTGACTCCAAAGAGGCACCATTCCACGTACAAGCATCTATTCAAACGAACAGCCCAGGTGTGACCCAGCGGTGCGTGCATTTGTTGGAAGCGCATGAAAATGCTCTAAGCTGTAAATAGGTGTACTAAAGTCAATCTCCGACTGTGTGCACCTCTTGAAATAGAGAATTTACTCCCCTATAACCTGGATTATCGAATTTATGACAGAGACACGGAAAAGACATGGATGAGCTATTTGCGGAAAGGCGGAGCCATGCCCGTACACTCGGTCGAAGTGGGTCATTTGCTTTTGCTCAGTGTCGTAGTGCAGGATACAGGTATTTCGTCGTCAAACGGTCCCATTAAATCTCATGTTCGATAGCTTTTAAGCCAAGTGATTTCACGATCATTAATCCCGGCAGCTCGGAATACGATGTAGAGAACCATTTACTGTTGCAAGATGCCTTAGGACGTCAGTTGAGACTAAAACTGAATTATGTGTAAGTAATCGTCGATCGATAGACTTCTTGCCTGTGGCTAACTTCTTACAGCCGTTACCCTAATTCCGGGGGCGCTTTCAAAGTGCAGATATATAGTCCCTACATTGTCGTGAATAAAACCGGTGTGCCGTTTCGGATTCGCTCGCTTCGATCAACCCGTGCAGGATACCAAGATGCCGCAGGAGAACAGCGAACAGGTAGGCCACACCAATGCATTCAGTTGCGCGTCTAAATTTCTACCAGAATATCTTTCAAATGCAACACCATTCCGTTAGTAACGCCGGGTTATTTACCCCAATGCTTAACTATCAGATCTCTAGTTTTATCCCATTTTTCTGACGACGGTCACGAATTTGTCATGAAGATCGGTGAATCGTCGTGGTCTAAAGTGTCTACACTTATTGTTCTGGCTTCACACTCGTCTGACATTCTCAAAGTTGATTAGTTTAGATGCACCTTCCGCCGAAGTAGAAGTTGCTGCTCCTTCTAACAAGCGCAAATCCGAATGTATATACACCGGCCTATCATGGGCTGAAGGACGAGGAAAGTATCAACTCACAAAGGTTATTACTTTAAGCCCTCGGTTCTTGCTGAAAAACAATCTTTCGGAAGCAATTACCTTCAGAGAGCATGGCGGCATGCCCAGGGACAATTCAATTCTAGAGCCGGGGACACGGACTGCCTTGCAGGTTTTCCGAGCCGACAGTGAGAAGCTCTTGACGTTTGCTTGCCCGGGTTTGGACGCCCAATGGTAGGAATCCTTAATCAATTGAAATGTGTCAATGTCAACATTTTCAAGGTCACCACCGATCAACATAGCTGACATAGGGTTGGTTCATTTCCGACTTCGCTCCCAAGGGACTTCTGCAGTACGCTTAGTTCGAGCGGACATCCAACTGAATGGTGCAACAATCTTCATTTCGATTTCTCATTCAGAAAATCAATGGCCATTCAAAATTGAGAACAATACAGATCACATCATCAAAATCCGTCAAGCGGTAAATGAACCCAATTTCATCGTAGGATGGAACTAATTTTGGCAGTCTGGTTCCGAGGAAATGCACAAGGACACAGATCCTATATACACAATCCAATCAATGTCCACTTTGCAATATGCGTGGGATTATCCAGCCGCAAAGGGCAAGAAAATACTGATTTCCATCAATGGGCATCGACGTGCAGTTGACTTGCATGAGATTGGAGATCTCATGCCATTTACTTTCTATGTGCGTTGCTTTACGTGCGATACATGGGCAACATCTGAATAGCTTAAAGGATAATCATCGACCAAATGTAGTGGCTCTTGATACTAAAGCAGATGGCTACGTGCAAGTATTACGCATCACGCCTTACAGTCCCGAACACAGCAAATATAAGCCTCGCACAAGGAGTAACTCAACGTTTTCCACCAGGACAGAAAGTATTTCTAGCAGCGCAGATGCTTTTGAAGCCGTTCCCGAACAGCTCTCTCCTACGGCCACATATTCCATAGACTTCGCTGGAATTGGGATATCTGTTATTGACAAGAAGCTGGTCGAAGTGCTTTATGTTACTATGGGTGATCTCAAGTTCGAGTATGCATTCAGCCCAGTCGCGCAAGCAATCAACATTTCCTGTGGCGCTCTTCAAGTGGATAATCAATTACATGATGCACTCTTCCCAGTTGTTCTGCAACCCACACCAATACCTAGTCGCTCACCTGGTGTTGCACCTTTGCCTACCATTCAAGCCTCTATCATATGGCTTAACGATAACGGTATGTCTGCAAATACTCTATGTCGGATTACGACTTAGTTCTATGACAGAACATGGAGTACTGTTTGTCAGATACTGCTCAGTCTTATTGCAGGCCCTCACCATCGAGGTCGATGAAGATTTGCTTGTCTCGCTCTATGAGCTCACGCAGATCGAAGGAATATGGGAACACAATGCTGAAGAGTAAGCTTATATAGAGCATGCCTTAACTCAGACTTGACTTTTGTGCAGCGTGCTCATAGATCAGGCGAACGATTTGTCTGAGCCGCCGCATACAGCAGCAGGCCAAAATGTCTATTTTGAAATTTTAGAATTCCAACCAATTATGCTTTCTCTATCGTTCATGCGGACTGAACGTGATAAACCGTATGGGACTGGCTAAGGATGATGATGCACCTATTGATTTTTAAATTTAGGCTTAGCGACCACAACCCACTTGCCTTTGCCTTGAATGCGCTCACTATGACCATAGGAAATGTCAATGACGCTCCCGTCATGATGAATGCCCTGGCATTTAAAGACATGCGATTGACAATGCCCGAGTTAAAAGAGCGTGTCTTATATCACTATAGGCAAGATATACTACGCCAACTGTACCGGATTTTAGGTTCTGCAGATTTCATCGGTAATCCTGTCGGCCTATTCAATACTGTCAGTTCTGGTGTTGCAGATATTTTCTATGAACCGTTTCATGGGGTAGTGATGCGAGGGAACAAGGAATTTGGTATAGGATTAGCTAAGGTAAGTTTTGCCAGTATACCAGGAAAGGCCTCATTAAAGAGCATCAGGGTGCCGCCAGCTTCGTGAAAAAGACCGTTTTTGGCCTCACAGACAGTGTTACCAAATTCACCAGTAGTGTTGGCAAAGGTTTATTTATTCCTTCCTCTATTCCCGCTTCTTTCTTATGCTTCTAAGGATTGTCGGCAGCAACGTTTGATTCTGAATACCAGGCTAGGAGGAGACTGAATCAGCGGCGAAACAGACCAAGGCATGCAATGTCAGTGTAGTTGCTACTCATGATTTCCTCCAATGACCTTTCTTGGTAGCTATGGAGTGACAGCTGGTGGCGAAGCATTTGCAAGTAGTGTGACAAGCGCGGTGGAGGGCATCGTTGTCAGTCTTCTCCCCAATTCATCTTAGACTGTTTCCTGACTCGATTTAGATGAAACCAATTGAGGGGGCAGAAACAGAAGGGGCCTTTGGCTTCTTCAAGGGCATTGGGAAAGGTTTAATAGGGTAAGTGGCGGAGGCAAGTTATCCGATCTGCCTTTTAACAATCGCTTAGAGCTGTGACCAAACCAGTCGTTGGTGTGTTCGATCTGGCTTCTAATGTGTCTGAAGGTAAGATAATCCTCGATTATTACTCAAGGGCCCTAATTTAGGATATAGGTATTCGGAATACCACAACGGTGTTTGACAACCCGGAGAAGGACCGTGTTCGAATGGTAAGGAGACAAATTACCTACATACTAGCTTACTTGAAATTATTTCAGCCACGCCTGATACCTGCTGATAATGTTCTGCGGGTGAGTTGCCTGTCCTAGGAAGGTCGCTTGGTTCTCAAAAAGTTGATTACGCAGCCTTATTCACCCCGAGAAGCTCTTGGTCAGTTCTGGATGAAGGATCTGAAAGAAGGTGCATATAGACGAGAACACTACGTGGCACACATTCGTGAGTGTTGACGTGAACCGACATTGGTTTGTCTGATAGATCCTTAGAATCATCTGGGGGAGGAAACATTGTCTTGTTGACGACGATGCGAGTGCTGTCATTCTGGCCCAAAAGGCTCCAAGCCATTTGGGAGTTGCCGTTTGCAGAAGTGCAGGGCGTCACAGTTGAGGACACAGGAATACGGTTTGCACACAAGTCTGGAAAAGAGCACGATAAATTTGTCCACATACCCGACAAGAAATCGCAGGCGTGGTTCTTTGGGGAAATTGCATCAATAGTCAAATCATTCAATGCCAGACGTCGGATAGAGTCTTGAATTTCCAAGGACAATTGTAACTACATATCAAAAGAATAAATTATTTTGCCGTTCACCGGAGGAAAAAGTTGGACTAGCAAGAGAGCGGAACGAGCTATGGCTCTGGGTATAGAGGAACGATATAAAAAAATAAGAAAAGAAATTGATAGTAACCTAGTGATTAATGTATGTGATGGTGTCAAGTACTTGCTGTTATTGTCGTATCACTGAGGGGCAGACTAACGTCACCTCTTTCAAGAGCGTTGACGGCGCTCACGACACTGAAGACCCGCTCGCGGTATGCCACCGAGCCCTTTCCAGGATCCTCACGGAGGTCATCTTCATCTACATCTATGGGCTGTGGGTCATCTTCTTGAGTGTCTGGCCGCTTTTGGCCGTTCTCAAAGCTGCCATAGCTACCGCGAGGACTCGTCGAGTAAGCACTCTGGAAATCGGTATCTGAATCGTCAGTGGTGCCCACAGTGGTTGTCGTCAAGGGAAGGGCGGGTGCCGGAGCTTTGACCGGACTGGCATCGACACCAGTGGACAACGCATCCGACGAACTGCTCTGCGGTACGGGTTCTGGGGTGCTCGTCTCGTCCCGGTCGACATCAGAGAAGGCAGTGCGCGTCGGGGTCTTGTTCTCTTCCGGTGCAACTGCCGACCTGTTCCGACTAAGCTTGGCAGGCCTAGTGGTGTCATCCGTCTGCGTTGTGCCGGTCTGTGTGGACGAAGTGGTTCCGCTCCTCGACCGCTTCCTGATCGAGGATCTGAGACGGGAGCGAGCAGAATGTGGACGGACGACTGGTGGGGAGGCGTTCTCGGAGCTTTCCTCTTCGCTCTCGGCCTTGAACTTCCCCGTCCGACGTTCAGCCTGGAGCGCAGATTCCAGCTGCATAATTATATTTATAAACAACGCTAGCTTGTTCGGACCGCGCCGACTCACTTTTTGCTGGATCTCCAAGACCTTTTGAGCGATCTTGTCGCTTCGGAGGCTAATGCCTTCGTCTACGGCACCCATGCCGTCTTGCTGGCCATCCAAGTCGGAAGCGGAGAAGCGCTTCTTTCTGTTGGGGGTCAACGCCTGTTGTTCTTCCTCGTCTTCTTTAATCATCGTTGTCTCGCGAAGTCTGTTCGAAGAGTCGCCAGATGGAACCTGAACAGTTTCCTCTGTGCTATCATACGACTCGGCGAGAGTGGATTCTGTCCCAAAAGATCGTAGGTGTTTGTGCTTGGCACCAGCGGCAGCATCGCTTGCGCGACGGGAGCTAGAGCCCGCGGTGGAAGAAAGGCGACTCCCTGGCCGAGAAATGCCATAATCCGAATCGAAATCGACTGCCATGGAAGCAAGCGCACGTTCAATCTGGGCCTCGACCTCGGCCACCATCTCTGCACGCTCCTGTTCCATCCTGTCCATCGTATCCTTCATTCGCTCGAGCTCGAGCATAGCTTCGCGATGTGCATTTTCAGTGTCGCGTAATTCTAATTACGGCATCAACGAACAATCTGAAACACCAGAAAAGATGGGGAAAAAAAAAACTGACGCATTTGCAACTTGGTCTTTTCAGCTGTCGTCAAAGTAACCAGACCGCTCAGCCTCTTGGTCTCCCGTTGCTCCTTGTTGATCTTGGTCCGCAACTGGTTTGCCTCTGCACTCAATTTCTCTGCGTATTGTTCAAACGTGACAAATTTGTCCCTCCAGAGGTCAGACTCGGTCATCAAAAAGTTGAGACGCCTAGAGAGACGACCAATCTTTGTCTCCAGATCGTCGCGAGCATCGACAAATGCCGTGGCGCGTTTCCGAATGGAGTGTTGGATGAGCTGCTCGGCAGCGGTAAGTTGAGGAGGGCGTTTGACAATGCCAAAGAAGCTGATTCGCTTAAACAGAGATGGTTTTTTGTACTGGCCAATCGTCAGTCCACGTTTCAGAAACGGCACGTGGATTCCTACCCTGTCTGCCAACACACTGTCAAATGCTTGAATGATTCTTGTCGAGTTCCACCATTCTGGGGGTTTTATCTGTTCGGCAACCGATGATGATGATCCTCCACGCTTGGCCTGAATCTTGCAAACGGGCCTGAATCTTCCGGCTGGGAACGCCTCCTTGAACTCGCTGCATTCAGGTCAAATGATGACACTTTGGTCAAAGAACTACTCAACCTTGGAACAGAGTGGTCTGGATGATAATGGATGTCGAATGCGGCGAGCAGTCTCTGGCGATACTTGTCACGGTTCTGCTTCTGTGACACGACCCCTGAAGGAGGCGATGCACAATTTCTACCATAGACGGTCAATATCGAGACGAGTGTGAATAGAAGATACATTCACAAGTAGTTGATGTCCCTGATGACGCAAGGGTGAGTCATGCGCTCGAACAGAAAAACGGAAGAGACGCACAAATCGCAAACGCAGATTTCTGGCGCTGGGCGAACACTGTACCTCGCTTCGGTAGCGAGACCCATTATCCATGGACCAGGATCGTCAATGTAAATCTTGGCATCACGAGAATGGACGGCAGGCAAGGCGATGCCATTCCAACCTCGCAACTCGACCAAGTACCGCACGGTGTTGACGGCAGCCTGCCCAAGACAGAGATGTTAGGTTGGGTTGGATGGATGAAGTACAAACTGACCCCCAACATGGACGGATATCGTGAAAAGAAGAGAACTCGACCTGTGGGAGCAAGGGCAATCTTTGGCGAGTCAATGCGCAGCGGGCAGTCAAGATGAGGAGAAAGAGCTCACTTCGCAGATAGTTAATATATTGTCAATATTAAGACATTTGAAGAGGGGCCACATTGTAAAGTTGATGTCGACCAAGCCGCGGCCAAAGTCTAGACCTCCGGGGAAACGTGCAATGACCTCCAAGCTAGCCTCGTTGCCATCATTTTTGGGACTGGCGTCTAGTTTAATGATCTCTCCGGCGCGTGGGGCAGGGTGGGCAAGAATGCGAGACATTTGCAGAGAATGAGCCTGTACGTCTTTAGAAAATCTTGCCCAGGAGAGGGTCAAATAATCCCTCATTAGGTCGTAAATAGGATGACGGGATACTAGGGCTGTACAAGTGAGTCAGATGAAATGGAGACAGGAAGGAAGAAAATGACGAACTGAGTGCATAGGGCAACCAAAAGACGGTGTCGCCAGGCAAGAACAAAGTGCTTTCACCTGGGCCATGACCTACTGTACTTGCGATTTCAAAGTCGCTCTCGCTCATGGCGCCATCTGCTTCAGTTTCACCGTCAGTTTCAGCATCACCCCAAGGGCCGCGGGCGCTGCGTCTAGCGCTGCGGCGTGCTTGGACGCTTGGATCAAGCGAGTCTGTACCACTGCCGGAACCGGCCAAGTCAGCACGCAAAGATTTGAGGCGAGAAGCGACGAGGCTCTGGGCGCTTTCCTTGCGCGATCTGCCGGCTTCGAGAGTGCGGCGGATGGCACTGCTTCGTTCGGCATCGGCGTGGGACCAGACGGTGAGGCAAACGCCATAATAAGTAATGGTGTTACTGGGTATGGGATCTGTAGTAGCGGCGGATGAAGAAGCGGTAGGGTTGGCATGGGGAAGAACTGGGCCGAGATAAGCAGAAGAAGGACGTGCAAAGGGATCGTCTGAATAAGGATAGTTAAAGGTTGCGGCAGAGGACCGGTTATCTGTTGCCGTCATGACAGAAGCACGCAGCAAGTCGCCGGAAGGGGTGGGAGCGAGGGGCGTCGTGGGAGCCGGCAGTGTAAAGGTAAAAGTATGAACGGTGGACGCCGGCTGCAAGGTGGAGGCAATAATCTCAACTTCGCGTGTGAATGACAGCTGATGAATGGCAATAGGTCAGGTCAGAATGAGAGGGAAAGAGCGGACGGTACTTTGAGAGCCTTGGACAACATCTTGCCCACTTCTTGCTTGGTGAGGGCCCCTGCTCCTTTGATGGTTTCTTCAGTTTTACCTCGCTTCTTCTTCTTTCCGCCGCCCGCACCAGGACTGACGGTGCTACCTAGGACCTCGGGGCGCCACCAGCGGTTGACGGCGCCCTCGCTATGATGGAGGCCGATGACGGAGTCTGGGTCGGCAAGAGTCCATGTTTGGGGAGATTTTGGGAGGCCAGAGACGACGTAGAGGGAAGCGAGGGGAAGAGAGGGAACAAAAGAAGCGATGGGGGGAGCGTCGCGTGCAGAATGAGTGGAGACGATGGAGTTTCGTGCAGAGGCGGGAATGGGTTCCATGCTGCGACGGTGTTTGATGCCGAGGATGCGAGAAGCCTTGTCTGGGCGGTAGGCAAGGGAGTGTGAGTGGGAAATGGGAGGAGCAGAGACGGTGATGTAGTCTAGTTCATCCGCGAGGGCCGACGAGTCGTGGGGGTGGGAAGGAGAGGGTATGATGGTGGACGCTGCTTTCCGTGTCGAGGACGGGATCGAATCCAAAGCGGCGACCACGACAGCTGGCGGCGCCATGCTGGAGAGAAAAAAAAAAAAAAAAAAGGAACGAATGTCGTAAGAAAGACTAAGTACTTGTCCTCAGGGTCGTCCTCCTCCTCCCTCGCTTACTCCCCGCCTCCTTCCACGCGGAACAATCTCAAATCCAGGGCTCAGTGGCGAAAGTCCAATCTGAATCCCACTGTCAATTGTAAGCTGGTATCGCTGTGAACGGCGTCGTTGAGTACGTCCTGCCTGCAGGGCCGCGCTCGAGCTTTCTGGCTGTATTGGGATCGTAACCTCTTCTTCTTCCGACGTATCTGCGGGTGGTTCAGAATGGATGGTGATGACCCAAACACCAGCGAGCAAAATAATCATTCCGAGGACGACGAGAAGTAGATGCAGAGGCGGTATTAGTGAAATTTGATTGAAATACACTAGGCCATTGACGATAGAGGATACGTTATAAAAACAAAACGCAGCTATCGACATGAGGTCAGCGGTCAAGCGCTGACAAAATGGAACAAATAACCCACATGGACAGACGAGCGTCGGATCTGCGAGGACGATGGCCTTCTGAAGGTACCAGAGCTGTAGCAAGGCAAACACGGCAAGGCCGAGAACTAAACCCCATGCCTGCCAACGCCAAAACTGGTTATTGCCTTTGATAGTGAGAAGCAGAAGCTCTACAGCACTCTTGGCAAAGAGCAGGCACATGCCGGAGAGGATGCCAGAGAAGGAGGCATAAGAGATGGCGATGAGCAGGCGAGAGCGGGTATAGGCACGTAGCGCCATATCGGCGTGTTTGACCTCGAGTACATCACGTGTCTCAATAAGGTGTGTGTGTTCTGTGGGGAGTTGTGAGACGGAGAGAGGAGAGTCGACGAGCCGGGGAGAGCGATGGGAGAGCGAGTATTCTGCAATGTGAGTGAGGACGAGAGAGATGAGAACAAGGGCTGCGAGGATGGAAAAGTATATGAGGAAGGCGGGACGACTGAAAAGGAGGAGGAGGTCCTCGAGGGACCTTGGCTGTTCTGTAACGATGCCGAATAGAGCGATGAGGACTGCGCCAGCAGCGATGAGGATGGTGGCAATGATCATCCACGGGGAAAAGATGTCTCCGAGAATGCACCAAGCAAAGAGTGCATTCCAAAGAAGTGAAACGGCACCCAGGGGGGCGAGGATGACGACGGGGAGAGTAGCGATTTGAACGAGAGATCCCAGAATGTTTGAGGAAAGAAACACGGCGAGACCTAGCAGCCAGAGGGGGCGTCTATGTTGAGGACGGCGGGCGGTGGGCGGCAAGGCGGCGGTGAGGACGTGGCTCTTGCGCTGGAGTGTCAGACCCAGCGACTGGACGCAGTAGGCGCCGAGGCCGACGGAAATACCGAGCGCCATCGACGCTATTCCAGACGCCATCGAGCTTGGTGGCCAAGGGATTCGAGTTGGAGGCCTGAAACTGAAGCTTGACGCGCTGACTTCGCTCACGGAAATCAATCAACACAACCCTGCAAGACGCCGAGCTTCTTGTTCGCCATGTCCGACTCCGAAGACGAAGGCTTATATGCTCTGAAAAAATACGCAGTGGATCTGACTGCCCTCGCAGTTCAGGCGCGTCGTCCTCTGCAGACGAACGGACTCCAGAGAACCGGCCGGTGTCGGTAAGACCGCCATCGTCGAAGGCCTCGCCCAACGCAGCGATGTCCCCACCAGGGTCACTCGGTACAGGGGCCGTCCTCAACGACATCGAAAAGGCTGCAGCGGCTCAGGCATCATCCTCTTTATTAACGAGATTCACCTCCTCATCGCTAGCGGCGACATGAACGCTGGTGATCTCTTCAAATCGCGCGTGCTATGCCATTCCCGACCCGGAACATCGTCTCAAGGAACTCGAGGCCAAGGCAGCAGAACAGTATCGTCACTCCAGAGCAGATTGCGAAAGTCATCTCGCGTTGGACAGGTGTCCCCATCACCCGTCTCGTGTCTACAGAAAAAGAAAAACTTCTGAAACTCGAAAACATTCTTGCTGATGCTGTCGTTGGTCAACCCGACGCCGTCAAAGCGATCGCGGGTGCCATCAGGTTATCCAGAAGCGGTCTGTCTAACCCCAACAGACCCATTGCCAGTTTATTGATCGCCGGACCTTCCGGCACTGGTGAAACCCTCATGGCCAAGACGGTGACTCGAATGTTTTCGCGTCAATTTCCAGTCAGTCATTTACTGTTGGATTTTTAGCTCGCAATCGTGCTCTTTGATTCCCCCGACGCCATGGTACGGATCGATGCTTCCGAGCATTCTGAAAAGCACTCTGTTTCTCGCCTCATCGGTTCGCCTCCAGGTTACGTTGGATATGATCAAGGCGGGCAATTGACAGAATATGTCCGTCGCAAACCATATACCATCGTCTTGATCGTAGAGATTGAAAAGGCCTGCCGCGGATTCGTCATCCTCTTCCTACAGTTTTTGGAATCGACGATTTGACCTTGGCCATCCATGAGGCGACCATCGTCGAGTACCACCGTCATTACGGTGACGTCCAACCAAGGCGCTAACGTTTTGAATGAATTGAGCAACGACCTGAGCGACGACCCGATCAACATCTCTACTAGAGAACTCGTCATGGGTGCAATTCAATCCCATTTTCCACCAGAATTTGTTAACCGAATAGACGATATATCATTTATGCAAGTCCTTTCTTCTTTCCCGTTTGGGCTGCGTAGCTGAATGGGGCTTTTTTTATAGAGAGCTTTATCATTAAAGGATATGTTGAAAATCGTCGATCTACGGCTCAAGGATGTTCAAGAGCGGCTTTGGGACAGAAAAATCACGCTCCATGTGGATGAAGAGGCCAAAAATCTTCTCATGTCTCGCCACAATATGGTGCTCGTCCTTTCAACCGCGCAATGCAAAGCGAACTATTGAATCCTCTCTTCTCCATACTCTTATCTGGCCAGATTCTCGATGGTGAGACGGGCCCCACAACCGCATATTTATTGTTCCAAATCAACCAAAAGAACAAATGGATGTTGTTGTGAGATTGAGGTGTAATACGATTATGTAAGATAGTATGCTTGGCCGTTTTATCGTCCATCGTTCCCTCAGGGCCCTCTCGACAAGGTATCTCTCAACACCTCCAGCCGTTCCTACAAAGGAGGCGGGCAAGGTGCCAGCACCTCAGGCACCCAACTATACGACGACATGGACAACCAGCCAGCATCCACGCCCCGCCGCCAGTGAAAACCCCCGGTTTGAACAGACTGCAATGGACCTCCAGCCGAACCCTCTGAGTGCCATGGCGCTCATCGCCAACGAGCCCGTTCGTCTCGTTCCCAACAGAAGGGCCATCTGCGATGGAGGTTCGTTACCGTGCTGCCTTTCTCTCTTCTTTCTCCCACCGGCTTCGGCCCAGCCTAGCCCCAACTAGCCATGAGGCACGGGACATTTCTTTGTCGCCGGCATGGAAGCCTTTCTCGTTTTAGTCTAGCATTATCTGATCATCTGCTCACGGCTTGCATACGTGTTCCGTCCAGGAGGAGGGCCGCTGGGCCATCCAAAAATTTATATCAACTTGGTGCGTTGATCCTGTCACGCCCCCAGCGTCCATCTAACCCTCCTTGTTTCACTATGACAGGACCAGCCTGGCTCCCATTCTTGCGGGTAGGTTTGCCTTTCCGTCCCCGAGTCTAGCTTACAAGGGGAAAATAAATTTTTTTCCCGTATCGGGCATCATGTTACAGATACTGGTATGTCCTACTTAGTTCCTTGTTGCACATGCCTATTTGTTGATCGTCACTGCAGCGGACTTCGTTTCGAAAAGACGCCACATCACCATTGATTAATATTGATAGATAGAATGTGCTACAAATTGATTCATTCCAAGACCCTGATATTATCAACAACATTTTTGCCACAAGCCGGCTGAGCATAATGATACATTTTTTTTCTAGTATGATACCTTGGCCTCCGGCTGACTAGTGAATACTAAGTATGGTATGAGCAATGAAATAGTATGAGGCAACCAAGTGATTAGTACTGCAATGTTCTTGAATCCTATATGCATACTGCGCGATTGATGACGGCTGAAACGACAGTGGGTACGAAGGAGCATGTCCTACCTGAGCGCGAAGGAAAAGAAAAGAAAAATGACAGAAAAGAAAAGAAAAAACAAAGAATACTCTAAAATGACAGTGCTTTGATCTGAAGAGTCCCAGGTAGCTATATTTGCGGTGATGGTGGCGAGAATGTCATCGGAGATACGGGGGAATATTCCCCACCTGCAACAGCCTCGAGTTCAGAGAAGGGTGGGAGCGCGTTAAGCGAGGACAGCAATTGATTAACTGTTGGCGGCTGTAGTGGGGGCTGGATAGGATCACTTAGTGAGCCATCCGAGCCGTCCCACTCGATACTCACCACTTTAAATATGGGATTAATGACAGACTTGGATGATTGGGGCGTGTCCCCCGTACTCGGTGAAATATATGGACTGGGTGGATGCTGTTGCCCGTGATGTGAATGGTGCAATGTTACGGTGGATGACTTCTCCTGATTAGGATAAAGCCCTCCCACAGGATGTTGCATTGACAACCATGGGGAATGGGGAGATAGAGTGGGTGAAACTGATGGCGAGAGTGACAATCCATGCATAGGCGGTGGAGACATGCTTTCGAGATGCGTTGAATTAACGGACGCTTGTATTCGAAAGTCGTGCGCTAATTGACCATCTAGCGAAAATGGAGTCGAGGACCGCGTTGAAGTAGGAAAATCGTCATAAGGTGTCCGAAGCGAATTCATGGACGTCATCCGATTCATACCATATAAACTAGGTCTATTTCGCGCTCGTGATGGACCCGGGTCGCTGTCGACCGTCGAATATGACACAGATGATAGGCGGCTTAAACTGTGCAGATCAGATGATGACATGGAATGATCATCGTCAAAATCGCGTCGTCGAGCTTTGGCAACACGTTCGTTCGTGGGTCTCCAATCACGGTCGATGGCTGTCGAGTTATGATCATCTGGTTGTGGCCCATACCGACCAGCAGCGGCATTGAGCGTAGTCGACCCTATTGCTTTACCGTTTGGCTGGCGTATGGGACCGGATGCCGCCTGCTTGGTCTTGTCCATGTATTCATGCCGTTGGCCACCAACGCCTCCGAGCCATTCAATATCATTGCTGAACGTCTTTGCCATCATTTGATTCCGCTTTTGCATGACAGCGCGTGCTTGTTCTCGGTGCATCTTCTCCGCCAGTTTACGCCTTTCCTTCTCCGCCTCGCGTTGTAGACGTTCGGCTTCCTTCTTGTTGAATTTCTTGATATCCTCACTTTTACGTGGAGCCATGTTAGTGGGAGATTCTTGCAGAGATTTGGTATCTGTACTGGAAGTCTGCTGACGCTTGAGCGGCGACAAAGAGCTTGGAAATGCGGCCGTCTCATCCACAGGTGGCAAAGGATTATGATGTGATTTCTCGCCGCCAAACATAATACTCCACTTGGAGGATTTCTTTCCGAATGCAAGGGTACCAAGCTTTCCAAACCTGCTTGCTTGGGACGGCATCGCTTGGTGACCGTTAGCTGCACTATGTGCAGCCCTAGACGAGACATGCGGCCCGGGAGAGTAGTCCTGTGTCATGGGAGAATTGATAATGCTCGCAGCATGTCCATTGGTGTAGCGCTCCGCAGGAGTATCCATATGCGGAGAGATGTCCATAGGATAATCGCCATTTTGTCCATTGTCATTGCCATTGGTCCAGATGCTGAGGCTTTGCCTATCCGTGTGCGTAACGCCATTAGTAGCACATTGAGCAGATGGATAGAAAGCAGTACGCTGGGGAGCTGAGGAATCAAGGGAGCTTGGGAGAACCGTGTTCGGCCAACTAGTCAGTTTGGACAGTAATTCCGGTGGCATATTTTCCGGTGTCAAAGTCTCCGTGATGTACGGGTGTTCAAGACATTTTGTACTTGTCAGGCGCATTTCGGGATCATACCTGAGAAGACCTCGTATGCAGTTGATCAGTGATATAGGAATTGTCTCAGCAAACAGGCTGTAAAAGTGCTTGGGCTGAAACTACGGGTGACAGTAAATTAATGGTTCAAATCTAGGAAGGAGTGTTTTTAAGCATACCTTGGGATACTCGTAACCAAAAGTTTTTGCCATTTTCATGCCCCTTGGCCAAGGCCCGCCGCCCACCGGAAGGTCGAGCGCATCCATTCCATATTCGTCACTGGGATTCCCAAGGATCTCGCAAATTTTAGAAATTTGATCCAGATGATCGGCACCAGGAAACAATGGCACCAAGTTGACAAGTTCTGCCATGATGGTGCCAAGTGCCCACATGTCGACAGGACTTGAGTAATCTTTGCTTAGCATGAGAATTTCAGGGGCGCGATACCAACGAGTGGACACATAATCGGTGTAGGGAGGCTTGCTTTTGATCTGTCTCGCGAGACCAAAGTCGGCGAGTTTGATAACCGTCACGACGTCGTTCTCTACTGGACCGTTTGGCAATGGCACGGGGGACACTGCAGTATAATCATAAAGGCCGATCGTGGTGACGAGGATGTTTTCTGGCTTCATGTCGCGGTGAAAATAGCCGGAAGAGTGCATATGAAGAAGGCCAGATATGATCTGATAGAATATGGTTGCTACGAGGCCGCCTGCGAGTTTGCTTGTGCCTTTGCGGGTCCTAATAAGCTGAAATAAATTACCCTCCATAGACTCGAACACAAGATGAAGCTCCTGAGTATCGGGGCGTATGAAAAAATCGTAGAGAGCGACGATATTGGCGTGAGATGGGATGTTGCGTAGAGACTAGAATGAGAGAAAAGCAAGGAGAGGGGGTGGAAAGAGAAAAAGGTAAATACCTCCAGTTCTTTGTTCTTCTGGCAATCGTTCCAACACTGCTCCCAGTCACCCTCCCACTTCCTCTTCATACGCTTGACGGCTACCAATCGCTTCCCAGCCCACTCTGGCCGTCGAGATGGACTCTGCATGAGGGGTAGGGGGGTATTGGGGGGTAGGGTCCCATGCCAATCGCACAACCAAACAGTGCCGAAGGCGCCGTCGCCGAGGACCTTGAGAGGAGTATAGGAGCGATTTGAAGCTGGGAGAGAGAAAGAGAAAGAGTTGGTGGGGATGAGGAAGGGTCAAGTGAGGAAACATACAGGTGTTGGCATTACCCCAGACGAGGTCGTCATTGAGTATTGAAACACTGGGTATACCGACGACGGTGATGGGATGTTTTGGGAGAGCGGGTCTCGCGGGACGGTGTGGAGATGGAAGAGGATGCTGGGGACCGAGGGGGGATTGCAACATGACCCGGCTGGCATTTGCCCAGGGAGAGGCAGAGATGCAAGGCCGGAGGAAGACAAGCACGAGCCGAAGAGGCTGGAATTAGAATTTCGCTAGTTTCTGATTTGCTCTCACAGGCCTCCGAATTATCCGGCCAAACTAATACGGAACCTCGTGAAACAACCTCGACACGCTCTCCCCATAATGGCTTCGTCGGATCACCTCCCCAAGTACTACCCCAACATCTATCACCTCAATCTTGCTGCATCGCCGCTGGTTCGCCGTCTGCGGAAGCGTGTTGGTCACAATTAACTTCTCAAGCGCGCTCGCCTCGATCGACTTGAGCGCATTCCCACTCAGAATCCCGTGTGTCACAAACGCGTACACCTTGGAAACTCCTGCCTCCGATAAGTGTTGCGCCGCAAGACACAGCGTCCCGCATGTGTCTGCCATGTCGTCCACAAGAATCGCCACCTTGTCTTTTACTTGCCCAACAAGCACCATGCGCGACACCTCATTCGCTTTTTTGCGTTCTTTGTGGAACAATGCAAAGTCCACACCCAGCCGATCGGCAATCGTCGTCGCTCTGTCACACATGTCAATATATTACGAAATCATGTCACGCCGCTGACCATTCCTTACCTCTTGGCACCGCCCGCATCCGGCGATACAATTACCACATCATTTAAATTGAAGTGGGTTCGTATGTATAGAATCGCCGAAGGCTCCGCATACAACTGAAATCATGTTCGCAACGTTATCTTGAGGAACAAGATTTCACTACTCACACTATATCACAACAGATTGAGCCAGCCTTTCTTTTTTTTCACTGCCATGTTACTCACTTGTCAACGGGTACATCGAAGAATCCTTGGATTTGTGATGCATGCAAGTCCATCGTCTAGCCGCGGCACATTAGCCATATAAGTTTTCAAGGTTATATAGCCTTACAATGACATGGTCACAACCCGCTTTTTGAATCATATTTGCGACCAACTTGGCAGTAATGGGTGCTCTGCTTTTGTCTTTTTTATCTTGTCTAGCGTAGGGGAAGAGGGCTATCACTGCCGTTATTCTTTTGGCGCTCGCAATCTTGCATGCATGAATCATGATGCAGAGTTCCATGAGCGACGTGTTCACTGCCCCACAACCCGTCGTGATAATGTAGACGTCATTTTCGCGCACGGATTCTGCAATGCGTACGTTCGTCTCCCCAATGCCACTGCGAGTGATCTCAGCCTTGCTGAGGGGCAGGCCAATCCTACGAGCTCAGTGGTCAATCACTGCCGCCCTCGAAAAATGTACAGCCTTGGAACTACCGTCGTGCCACAATCTCGGCCAATTCTGGATGGCTAGTCCCTACGACCACGAGACTGAGCAACTATTGGCACCCCAGACCATGCGGCATGGCCTACCTGAAAAGATTTTGATTCCAGTACCGTTAAGCATTCAGGAGGAAACGACGACTGGCTTAGTCATCGCATTCATTTCCTATCTAATCTGTCACTGCACCACTGGACTGCACAGCGCAGTGGGCATGCGGGGTACATGACGTCACAGCTGAACGAAGCTACAATTCTACGCACACATAACTCACTCCCTCGTTTCTGTTTTTCTTATTGCAGCTGACTTCCGATGGTGCCGACGAGCACAAGATTGAAAGGAATAATAATAGCAAAGGTGATGACCCGCCAGGAGACGCACAGAGCATAGTCGTATTTGAACTGATGACGATCGCGAACCTATCATCTTGACTCATTCCAAGTTTACCATGATAAAGGGGTCTAAGATGAACATGTCCTGGCCTATCAACCAGAACTTTAATCGATGTGTTGTGCCGGGGGTCGTAGAAAATGGGTCCCGCATTTGAACATCTAATGACACTCATCAGATATCGGGTATTCAACCGCGACTTGATACTCACTGACGATTCATATATTCGTAGAAGACTGAGTAATATGGTCAATCCATCCGACTTCACCACTGCCCTGGAAGTTTGCACAATAGGGACGAACTTCGTTGAGAATGACCCTACAGACGGTGGGGCTGCTCTTTATCACTTTGCAACTTGAAATACTGTTGGGCAAACGATTGAGGAGGAAGGAGAAGTGATTAGATAACCGTAAAAAGATTGTCAATCTTATCTAACCTCTGTCAAAAAAAACAAATACAACTAGAAAGGGCGAAAAAAACCGCGTATAGATCATAATACAGGATACAAATTCATGGCACCATGCAACTCGAACATAATAACGTGTCAAACAAGGTCGAAGGATAGAATGACTAAACATGGTTACTCTATGAACAGACGTTGCAAGTTGGAAAAAATGCGGCCGCCTTGGATAATATGCAAAATTACTTGAACAAATTGTGGGCAAGAGAGGTTGCTAACGCCGCGGCGAAGACAGATATATCAACACAACTGGTCCCCATCAATGCCAGCCATGGGTAGATGGACTAACGTAAGCCGCAGGAAAACCTGGCGAAGGCTTGCTGTTCAGTATAGAGAGAAGGGAATTTGCACTTGGATTAAGGTTTGAAGTTGCCGAAACGCTGGGTGCAGGCGCGTGCTTCAGGACCGGCCTCGAGGGTGACAACTGCGGTGCCGTCATGGAGCCACTGTGCATTGTACCGACATGCATAATAGGTACACGAGATCGAGAAATCGCGAAAGGTTCCGGTGTAGTACGAGATGCAGCCATAGACGCCATATTCGTGCTCTGAGGCCAGACTTGCATCGGGTTGCGATAAAGCGCATGGCTCGTCAGTGACCTGGTGGGTATGGCACTGTGCGATGAGTATGCATTTATTGACTTGGGCCTACTCGTAGAAGGTACCTCGTGTTGTAGCGAGGTAAGTGGGGAATTAAATAACGTATGGTGAGAGGGTGAATTAGAGGGGGCTGATGAAGGCTGGGGTGGTAAAAAGGCAGTAGGACGGCTTGCATCAGATGGTAACGTAGAATTATTCAGTGTTAATGTAGAAGCCAGCTTAGCCGATTCATCTGCGACAGATTCCAGGAGGGCCATCTGCTTCAACTGTTTAGCGGATGTAGGCAGTTCTACTGGTCGGGATAAATAAGGTGCTATATCTGCTGTGCTTGACGTTCGTCTTGAAGTTGTGCGAGGAGAATGAGCTATAGAACCAGCTGAAGGCTGGACTGTACGCGACAATTGGGTTCTGGCGACAGCGATAGGAGAATGTGGTGTTTCGGTTAACGTTGACATGATTTTTACATCGGGTGATGGCTTCTGCGGAGGTTGTGCCCGTATAGAGTGGTGATTCCTAACTGGTGGAGACGTAGGCTCTTCCGTGGTGTGAAATTGCATTGCATTGTGATTATCACTTTCTCTGTTAGATGTCGAGGCCGACAAGGTTAGTGACGACAAAAGGCGGGCAAAGTGCGGATCCATCGACACGGTCGGCGCATCTGATTTCAATCCCTTTACACGGACTCCAGAATTGACAGTCGCCGCAGAATACTGCGGCGAAGGAGTCTGGGGATCGCCGTTGTCGGCCGAGGACGATTGCGAGCTTGACTCTTGCGCGGATTCCTATTAATTATAAGCATGCCATCGACAACCACATAGAAATTGCGTCTACATTCGGGCTATGGTAGGGTGATGGTATCTTCGGCTTCTTTCGAATCCCACGCGGTTTGTGTTCGTTAATGAATGCTTTCAAAGGACTTCACAAGTTTTATTACCAGCGATCCAGCCAGCACATATCCACCTACCCAATAAACGGTGATATCAGATAAAATTTCCCTGCTGCTGCTTTGTTTCTCTTCCACGTAGGAAGATCGGTAAGCTTGAACCATTCAATTTTCTGTAAGAGTCGGACATTAGGAAAGTGGATCAACATGATTAATTTCACATACACTGATCTCCTTGCGCGTCTTTGTTTTGAAAGGAAAGTCTTCCGGGACACCTGGTACAACGAAAAGAGATATCTTTTGTTCTCTGATTGACATTTCTATCACATCCTTCGGATTGATTTTCCCCGCTAAATTATATCCAGTTTCCTCTAAAACCTGACGAACAGCTATTAGGGCAAAGTCATCAGACACAACGAACAACGTACTTCACGAATTGCACAAGTCGGTGGTGGTTCATCTTCATTTATTTTCCCCTTTGGAAAACCCCATCCGGATGATGACTTCCATCCCTTCACCAGAATGCACTGTGCCACCAGCAGGTCAAATATCGTCGGTTGAGAGGGTAAATTAACCGACCTTCTCCCATGTATCATTTAACATGATCGCACCGCATACGGGAACACGGGTCTTGTACTGCATGAATGTATTGAATGCTTGCTCGTGATCATGGCTCCACTGATGAAGAAGGGGGCATGCATGGAATAACATTGCGGAAAATTTCTTAAGAGGTAATGAAGGAAAACTGGGATTTTGTTCACGTATAAAATCTTCATAGAACCAGTGACTAAGAGTATTTTGAGTCATTGACAAAATTAATTGAGATGAAGCTGCGCGCACGCTTGCTCCACCTGGAAGCATATCCGTTCCAACGACGCAAGCTCTTCGTCTGGAAGATTTAGGATAAATCGACTAATGGATAAAATTAGCCTTGTTCACGTATGATTGGATAAGCATGCCTTGAGAGATCCTCAAGCACTTCGTCATGGGTAGCATGTTTGTACGAAAAACGAGGTTCCTGTGATTCAGCGCTGGTAGCCGCCGAGATTTCTGGCGAAGATGAAGATGAAGAGGCCATGGAGTGAAATAAAGGGAAGGATTGTCGGCGGAAAGCCTTAACAGAGTGCAAACGGACGAGTCGAAAGGATCGGAGTGAGTGCAAGGACGAAAGCCGATTGCAGAGAAACACGTACAAGCAGAATCGCCTACTCACGTGACCTGACATAAGCCCCTATCATTACAATTGATAATTCTCTCCGTCTCGTAAACCGAGGCGAATATATCAGTGCTACCTATTTGAAACCCATCCGTCTAGCATATTCCTTCTCCTCTTCCACTGTCAACCGATCAGCACCGGCCCAATTTGCCGAACTTGTTCTGGCTCTGAAACGACTTTTCCGCGTTTTGAATATCTCTTCCATTCTCAAAGGCCGAATAGCACCAAAAATGTCGTCGGGGTTAATCGTGCTCTGTTGTTGAAGAGCTTGCCGTAGTTCAGGTGACTGTGCCCAATCAGGGGGATCAAAAGTGCGATGGCGATCCTCGTCATCAGAATCAGAATACTCGCTATTTATGTCCGGAAGCTCGATGCTTTCACTTGGGACTGGCCCATTTGCTTGTTTTGCGGCCTGAAGCTGTGCTTTGGCTCGAGCAGCCATCTGTATCTGGACAATCTGCGCAGGTTGAGGTAGCTCCTCGTCCGTGGCTGGTGCCATCGCCGGCATTTTCCCTTTGCTCTTCGCCGGTCCTGCACCTGGCTTTATTGATCCAATATTGGGCTTTGCCCATGCAGAATTTCCGCCAGTATTGAGGGAGGAATTGTACGCAGCAGACGAACTAAGCGCACTCGGTTGTTTGATGGTAAGTTTCACTGCAGATTTTGGAGCGTTGGAGGAAGAATTTTTGACGTCCTGTTTCTTATCCACTTCAATTTTGCGTTTCTTCGATGTGTCATCCTCCTGATTGGTGACGTGCTTATTAATTATCATCTCTGACCTGGTGATACTACTTCACCTTTCGCCCATTTGCAACCTTCAGCGGCCGTTTATCGGTGTGTTCCTCTCGCTCGCGCTTGCGACGCTCATTTTCTTCCTTAATTTTCCTCTCCTGTTCTACGATCCTGGCCTTCTCTTCCTCGGCTTTTCGTTGCATCGCTTGTTGACGGCGGTTCTCCATTTCTTTGAGTCTGGCGGCTTTCTTGTCCGATTCCTCTTGTTGCTGTTTTATGACGTTCGGTAAAACTGCAAGTTATTTGTGAACTAAGATACCTTTTTAGCAGCGACGGCAGCCTTTTGCAACACCTTTTTGACTTCCGGCTTTGCTTGTTTACTGGTGCCCATTATGTTACTTATCAACTTGGTTGCTTGACCAAAGAAACCAGCATTTGAGTTATGACTCTTTAACGACTACATAGTAATCATGAGAGAATGATCATAACAGGCCAAATAGACTTACACTCGTTGCAGCGTTCTGTGGCTCGTCATCTGGCTCACTGTCGCTCATGAGATTCTGCACTTCCTGATCTGCACCAGTATTATACGTGTCCAGATCATCTTCATTAGCCTCTTTCATGACTGCCTGGTACTGGTACTGGTTTTCAGAGGATTGTCTCATGCCAGATCTAGGAGCATTTGTAGATAAATCTCCAGTGTTTTGCTGAGAGTGCAAACTGCTCCATGTCGTATTGTCGTCTTTCGCATCTTCGTATATCCACTGCACACCTTCCGCGAGTTTTTCATCTATAGGCCAACTGTCATCTTCGTCGCAGACATTAGCGTTCTGCGAATGTGCATACATCGCATCTTGAGCACTGAGCATCCAAGCAGGAATGGTTTGTTCCTTGTCAAAGGCAACTTCCAAAGTGCTCGACTTGATTAAAGAGTACGATGGTAGTTTTGGTTTCTCGATTTGGTTCAAGGCGACTTCTTTAACTTGACTTGGAGCAACGAAAACAGGTGGTGGCTTATTGAACACCGGGCCTGGAGGCGGTATAAACACATCTCTGTTCAAAGGAGGTGTGGATGTTGGCGTCGTGGCGGTTGCAGTTACCGTGCCTTGGTTTCTGATTTCGTCAACCCCTGATTCTTCATCGGACGAGGTATTCGGTAGAGGAATCTGACTGGATCCCTCTGAAGTGAGGGGTTCTGCGCCTGATTTACTTGATCCATCACCAAAATTGCAGCTCAGCTCCGAAGCCAAAGGCGGGGACTTGAAAGTCTCCCCATCTCTTTCCTTTGACTCCAATGCCGGATGGTACACCACAGTCATTGTCTCCTCTTTCATGTTTCGTTCAGCTATTCGCGCCTCGGCTGCTGCTCTTGCCTCAGCTAGAGCGGTGGCGGCAGGCCCACCGAGAGACTTTCCCGTGCTCTTTCCAGAGCGCGCACCAAGGCCTTTGACCGTCTTCTTGAGCAGATCCAGCATACCCTCTTCCTCTAACTGTTTTGTCCCCGCATGAGGTTCCTCTGGACGTAATGGAGAAGTCAATCTTGCTAGTTCTAGGCAAGCAGGGCCTGAATCGGTAGAAAGGTCAATATTATTGTCAGTTGGTGCAGTTGGTGCAGTTGGTGCAGTGTCTACTGCTGCGGTTTTGGCAACTTTATGGTGACGCTCCACATCGTCTTCTACTGGTCCATTAAAGGCCTCTGTACTTTTTCTCTTCGCATTATGCGTGAGCAATGTGGCTGAAGGCAGTTGCAGCTGGCTTGCGGTACTAAAAGATATTATCTTTTTTCCGGCAATTTCCAACGCATTGGCTTGTCGCGCTTTTTGCAACCATGAAGTCCTTTTGCCGGCGACAGGGGCACCAGATGTACCTGCACCCAACACGCTTGGACCTATGAGGTTTTCGACACCTGAGTGAACCAATTTGTGGAGTGACCCAGGTGCCGGCGGAGGACTGTTATCTTTTGGAGACGGTGGCACTAATTCAGAATGACGGAATGGTTCATCCTGTTCATGTAATGCAATCGTTGGTAGCAATGATTCACGGTTCTTCTCAGTCGTCTCATCATCTTCAGCTATCATCGATAGCTCCTTTGTTTCGCCGTGAGAGGAACGAGGCAGATTAGCTGGATTGCAGCTTGGAGCTTCTGCTAAAGTTGCGTCGCGATGGGAAGCTTGGGACGACAGACATTTCGCTTCTACAGTATTCACTGCCAACTCTTCTACGGAATGGTGACGTTGCAAACTAGAATGTGAAAGAGCAGCAACGTCTTGTATTGTATCATGATGAGACTCTTCATCCTACAAGTGTCACCATCAACATTTCCCTGGTGTTTCATATCCCAAACAATTACCTTGAGAAATAATGTAGTGCCCTCTTTGAGCTTAGATGCCAGCTTTGGTCTTTTCGTCAAAGTCCGCTTGCGACCAGGGGTTTTAACAAGCTCAATAAGCGCACTGGTATTGGGATTATGATTGGACACAAGAAAAAATGACTGAGGACACACTCTTGCTTTGCGTTCAATAGGATGTTGTTGAGATAATCATCGAGGAAAGAGAAACCATGTGTCTGAACTTGTTCTTTGAAGAGTGCACGGCCTGGATCTGTCGCCATTGTGAAACGTATGCCATTTGCCCAATTCAAGAGCGATCCGGCTGCCATGAGTTATAGCCCCGTCAACGTTGGTTGCTAACAGCGCGTCCAACCACGTGATCGCGATAACTAGGCGGTGCGCGCGCACCGCAATGACCTGTCCTGATGTCTTCACTTGAGCCATCCTCTCACAAGGAATTGAGCGAATGGGAACTACGGAAACTCTATGATGACGAAGAAACGGAACGCTTTCTTCGCATATTCTCTACTGTGAGCTTGCTCGATGGTAAGAATGCCACTCGTACTGATTTTACAAGCATGTTACCGAGGTTCAGACTCCATCTAATGTGGTGGATGGAAATATACCTTCTCAAGATGATAAATCAAGTGATGAACAAGAGGACGGCGTCAATACGATACCATCTCTATCAGAAGTAATTGCCGCGGTGCGTTGATGCGCTCCGAGGCGTCATTCTCCCTTGATTTACTCCTCAGAATGTTATGGTCCCTCTGCTTCCTGCAGGACCAAATCCACGACCTGATTTCACCTGGTCTCGCCTCCGCCTTACTGTGCAGAGATTATACCTGAGTGTAGAACCGATATATCGGCCTTTTATTGTCAACATGAAGAACCTTGCGACGTGGTCGGACAGACGAAAGAGCTTCAGATACTGCTTGGTTGGTCCCCAAGAGAATGCAACTGGATGTACTCTAAGCTTATTCTGCTAACAGATCTTCTGGATATTGTGGTGGTACAATCTACTATTGCCTTCTTTGTTTCTTCGCATTCTATATTCCCTTCTCCGGCGGCGAATATCCCCATATCCTAGCTTCGTCGAACTCCAAGAGCATCGTGAACAAGTGAATAGGGCTGCAGAAATCAGTGACGATCTCTCAACTACATTGGCGAATATAACGTTTGATGTACGAGATCTGTGGATATTGTACAAGCATCATATAAAGCCTACAAAACGAGACGAAGAGACCGCGACGACGCCAATAAATGCTGATTCGAGCACTGGCCAAGATCGCCAACCTTTTGACGAAGATCAAATGGACGCGAAAAGCGAAATCTTGCATGTACTAAACTCAATTGCGGACTTCCACGAACGCGTTATCAAGTAAGCTGATTGACATCCCTTCGACATGCTATTCAAGCAGTCACTGTGACAATAGCTTATTCATTTGGAGGGACCCCGCCTCGTCTAGATTCTACGGCGGCGTTATTTTCTTTCTTTTTGTTCTAACGTATTTTATGCCGGCACAATATCTTTGCAAACTCTCATACTTTATTTGCGGCTTTATATTTTGGCATATCGCTCCACTTGTCAACGCACTCTCCTCGGAGGACCGGAATAGGTTTGTGAATAGATTGATACCTTTCATTCATCATTAATCAAATTAGATTTCCACCACCTCTGGCAGGCGTGCCTACCGATGCTGAATTCGCCATGCAGATGATTTCAAAGCGCGTAGCAAATGGCCATGAATTGAGACCAAAAAGTCGTTTAGACGATCATAGACGTGACGATGACAATACAGCGACCGGCACTCAGACAGCAGATGTTGGAGCTCGCATTCGACCCGACGATCGGGTCAATTGGAGTAAATGGGGCGGTCGCTTTGCCTCCGGAAAGACATGGATTCTGGAAAAAAGGGTATCGTCTGTGGAATCGAGCATCGCTGCAACCGAGAAGGCACATTGTATGTCATTAACATGCGACAACCAAATTCGAACCACTGATCGTCGCGCGCAGCTTATCCAGCCCAGTATCGTTTGTTGACAGGGTTATTGACGATCACGTCGAATTTGCTATATTTCACGCCCGCCATGTCAACGAAAGCAAGTCTAGAGATTCCTCTGGACGCACTTCGGATTGTGAAGAAGAGCGACACATTGAAAGTGAAGGGACTAGTTCTAAAATGGACGGACATTAAAACAAACACAGAAAAGGAGGAGTATATTATGTGGGTGGGGGGACGTGATGAATTGTTCGCCCGATTGGTTGGGCGTGAAGGGGGACGGTGGCTCAAGGTGTGAGGAGCGTGGCAGCTGTCAAGCCATTGGCATTGGGTGATCTGCGGCGTGCGTCATGTAACCTCATTCGCTGTCAAATTCCATGTCATCTTTCATCTAATAAGCACGCTGATTGACCCAGCCATTCTCTTTGCATGTTTTTCACCCCCGAGTTACTGGCACGCAGGGATAGCGGCTTTGGACTTCTTTGGTATTTCTTTTCATCTCCTTGGTGCTCCCTAACCGCTTTCAGGCTCGCAGCAACCCTCGGTTCCAAGTCCACTTTCAAGAAGTTGCCCAAACGATCCGTCATAACAGCCGACATCGCCCAATTATGTGACCTCATCGTTCAGCCAAACGAGCCTCTGGCTTTAAGATTGTCAAGTAACCTCATGATTGGCGTCGCACGGTGCGCCCGCAGAATCCAGTCCAGTCTTTGATTATGCTAACTTGGGACACAGCATTTACAAAGGTTTGACAACGCAATGTCAGATTCTGTCCGCTGAGTGCTCTCTAGTCAAGCAAGAGCTGTTTTTTTCCGATGTTAATACATGCGTCGCCGCGTTGAAAAAGGCGGCTTATGAACTACGAGCCCTAGGTGAGGCGCAACTACAATTGGCACAACCTACACTTCGGTCAGGCATATCTACCACTCCCTTTATTTTAACTGTATATTAACCCTCCCAGATCGACTGCCCTGACATTGGTACCCGACCCGAAAAATGCATTCATGATGGAGTTTGACATGTTGGCTACTGTACGTGTAGTTCTCGCAAAATCGGTAACGTACTAATTAGTCCAGAATTGGAACGAGTATCTTGAACTCGATGGTAAGAATTGTTCAAGGCTACGACATTCTTTGGCTCAATCGCAACAGCGCCTTCAAATAAAAGGGCGCGCGCGGATGAGGACTACAGTCTGATCTCATCAAAAAGAGCAAAGATCAAAGGTAGGGCTCGTCCGGCCGCAGATCCTGGCGATCTCAACGTGCATACACACACATTGGTGGAACATCATGATCATGTTCTTTCCGCCTCTTTTGATGTTTCGAATGTCAATTGCGCCGGGGACCCAACACTCTCCATGGACCTGGCAGCTGCCCAGGCGGATTTCGGATTCGCCGATTTTTTCCCTATTTCAGATGACCAATCTCTTGGCGATGTATTGGGCGACGAACTTGCAAGAGAGTTAGGTTGGGAGGCGGTCGCAACGTTCAGTGAACGGTAAGTTGGCTGCAATGTCGACAAATCGTTCCAAATTTTTGCTTCTGCCTCTCAGCGGTGAAGTCGAACCAGTTCGCGAGGTTATTAGGTTGTACCCGGACATCGACACCGGGGAGGAAATCACCTTTCCCTTGGGACTTGATTTCAACAAACATGACATTTTGAATGAAGCGGGATCACCAACTCATCAGCAGCGATGTGTAAGTGGCCCACACTGTGGCAATACTACTAATCATTTCTTTCCCAGGAGTTGGAGTTTGTCGAAAAATTCCTGAATAATAACTTGGTATAGATGTCCACTGTTCTCCGGATGCACACGACCCGCAAATTATTGATTGCGATTTTGAGTCGCCTTGCCTTGCAAACGCATTATCCTCTCCTCAGGATTATGAGGAGCACCAATCACCTTTACCTTTTAACGATATCACCAATGAGATTACAGGGGAAACCAGGACCTTTGAATCTCGCCAACGACCAAAACGTACCCGAATGCTCCTCGACACCAGGACCGAATTAACGGACGATGAACTCAAGGTACTCCCTCGTATTTTACAGTTGTAGCGTGCTTAATCATTGGGCAGATTGCTAGAGCTAAGTATATCCAAGGACAAACAATTCAGAGGCAGGAAAGTGATGCGAAGCACTTTGAAAAAGAGTATAACAAATTTCTTGATACGAAAATATGCGGTGCTCCTTCGAATGGTGAGTTTGCAGATATACAGGAACGATTGTCTGATCAGATGGAGTATATAGTCATTGCGCCTGTTTTGACCGACTTTTGGAAAGAAAATTTTAAAATGCATATGGACGCCAAGGCCTTGCGTGTTATAGAACAAAGTCAGTACTGATGATGGCAAATCAGGCTTATGTTTACCAGATAGAAGGGCGTCCTAAAAAGCAGAAGGTCGTGGAGAGGTCAAAGAGTCGATTGAAACGCGCTACTAACAAGCATGATTTTGACAATGTGGTCCCGATTACTGAAGGTGATTAGTCATTGCTATATCTTTTTACATCGACCCATCGGTCCGTTAAGATGAAGCGATTGGCACTAGCTTCCGTGCGGCAGAGAAGGACCTTTATCGATCTTCCGAGGTAGTATTACCTTTGGAATTCGCGGTTTTCACTAACTAAGTGACAGGAACCGGGCCAAGGCCGTTACGCTTCTCGACCTCCTTCTGTAATCGGTAGCAATCTTGGTCTAAATGTCGAAATACCCGAAAGCTTCTCTCAGACCCAGAAAACACTCTTGTTCCCTTGGGATAATGCGGGCCCTAGTTCGTCTACCGGAGCCATGCCATTTGCTCTCTCTAGCAATAACCAAGTTTACGAGGAGCATGCGGACATCCAGTTAAGAGGGAGTTCGCGCAGTAGAAGAGGTGATTCACTGGCACCTAGTCAGTTGGGCAGCAACATTGTCCTGGGTGAATTCTCCCCCGCACCTATTGGTCGAGGATCCCATGAGCTGGTGGAAGACTATGAGTTTGAAGGTAGCTGTTTACAAAATGACGTTATTTGCCAATGACGATAACACAGTGAAATCTTCTGCGCGAAAATCCGTTGTCGCTGAGCGACGCCAAACCGAGATGAACATGCCAGAGCTGGAGAGAAATTCCTTAAACTTTCTCGAGTAAGCTATAATTAATATAATTATTGAAGGATCTTGGACTCGATGACGATCACACAGATATACAAAAATGCAATTTAACACGCTACCAAACTCTGCCCAACAATTATCGTTTGATACGATCGTGCCCAGGGCAGGCAGCTCCAGACATGTAGCAGCAGCAGCGTTCTATCATTGCCTAGGTGAGATTCTCCTACGCGTAATGAGGTAGAACTCGTGTCAAAATATCAAATCAGTGCTGGGGACCAAGAATCTGCTTCGTCTCACGCAACAGGAACCATATGGTCCGATTACGATAGATAGATAGTTGTGTTGGCCATTGTTGATATGATCACCAGGCTGTACCAAGTCGGCCAAACATATCGCTCCATGTCTTCTCGCGCTGTACTGGCCGCAAAGGCCGCTCTTGCCACTATAGATTTGTCTAATTACGATGCCACGCAGTCACGTCTCATGGAAGAGAGATGCATACTTGTCGACGAGAATGACAATGCAATAGGTGCCGCAGATAAGAAGACATGCATGCACTGTTCCCTTTCATCTAAACAGCGTGTTGACCATGTCTAGGTCATCTCATGAAGAACATAAACCAAGGGTTGCTTCATCGAGCATTTTCAGCATTTGTGTTCCGCCCATCCGATGGTCGTCTCATCCTCCAGCAACGTGCCTCGGAGAAAATCACATTCCCTGATTTGTGGACAAACACCTGTTGCTCACACCCACTGGATGATTTTGAGCTTGAGAAAGAATTAAAGGACCAGCTCGGTGTCAAGATTGCTGCATCAAGGAAGTTGGAGCACGAGCTAGGCATTCCCCAGAGCCAAACACCTGTTGATCAATTCCAGTATCTGACGCGTATTCACTATCTTGCTCCCTCTAATGAGACATGGGGTGAACACGAGGGTAGCAGCGCTAAAATTCCTGTTTGGTTATTTCGCTGATGAGACCTGTCCAGTTGACTATATTCTATTCTTGACTAAAGATGTAACTGTCAAGGCTAATGCCAATGAAGTTCGTGCTTATAAGTATGTCAACAAGGAAGAGCTTAAAGCAATGTTTGAAGATACTAGTAAGCAGTTTGTTCATTTCTGTGGATTAGGCGATCCTAATGCCGTCGTTTAGGTATAAATTTCACTCCATGGTTTAAACTCATCAGTAGGGATTTCCTGTTTGGCTGGTGGGATGAGCTTCTTAAAAACCGGGATGGTAATGGAAACGTCGTTGCGAAAAGTCTGAGTCATTTAGTGGATGACAGAGTCATTAAGATGGCGTAATTAAGTTGTGCTTTGTCCTCTCTACAATATGCCGTCCGATGATAACATTGGTCATTTTCAAACAATCACAGTGAAATATCCCGAGTAGCTAAATCAACTTTGGGGCGAGTGGCCTTTGAAAACCAGGATTTCTTGATGCGACATGAACGACAAGATGCCACTTCGAGCCAGAGGTACAGATGCATATAGAGAAAAGCCCATGTCAAAGAGAATCCTGAAGATGTGCATCATGTAGAAGGAAGGTTCTACTATTGGTGCTATCAAGGATGTCAGCAGAATACGTCGTCTGTCCTATTCAACGAACCAGAATATCTTTTTTTCTTCAACTCAATGGCGCGAATGTTATCTTCCTCTATCTCGTCTCGCGCAATTCGATGCGGCAAGGCCTGTTTAAGGTACGCACCCAAAGCTAAATCTATATGAGAAGGTGGGTTGACGAGATTGAACTGCCGGCCACTCTTGGAAAAATAGGCAAGAAAAAACTCTGAATTTGGATCTGTTGCAGCAGCTTCAAACACGAGACGAGGAAACTGGGTTATTTGTCAGCGTCATTCCTTGGAGAGCAGTAAGCGGTAATGCTTGCTTGATCTCTCAGATTGATGGCCGTGCGGAAGATGTAGCCCTAAGAATGTCAGAATCAATTCATACAATCCCCGTATGGCCGTTGCTTACTCTTCTGGCAAAGAGCGTAAATAAATTGAGGATTATCTGGCGCGCTCTTCCGCGAATTCAGCCACTAGATAGCCATCAATGGGTAATCTCACTCTTTGACATGCGTCTTCATCTCCCAAGGGGCCTCTCGGAATCTAACGACCCAATCGCCGACGCCAACGGTCTGATGGTCCGCGCCAGGTGGCCACAACTCCTGCAATTTGCTCTCAAGCTCGGTGACAGCGGGTTGGGGAATATTTTCGAATCGGATCTCGTTGCTGTTGCGAAAAGAGATGAACATGTGAACTAGAGAACATGTTAGTTGTTGGGATACATTGCGGATAAAATTTACGCACGAGGAACAAAATTGTAATCTCTGCCAAGATCAGGGGCTTTTGGATTTGACTGGGTTCGTGTACGGCTTAGTGCAGCATGACCAGCGGAACTGCCAGTTCGTTGTCTTGTCAGAGTATTGGGATCGTTCGTTGGACCAGGTGCAGGATTTGATGGCTGTTTCAAAGCCGATCTCAAAGGGACAGTGTTGTTTCGTCTGTGAGATCTGGGTCGTTCTGTGGGTTGACTGGCTGTGACATTGGGATAAGCCGTGGAATATTGGTCGTAGGGCACCGGATGAGCTTGAGGTTGTTGATAGTATTGTTGGTAACCATTGGGAACATACGGATAGTAAGGGTAATTTGGGTACGACTGCATGATGTCCTGTATGGCTGACTAGATCAGCTGCAATCGAGTGCTTTGCGACATTGACGCCGGCTAGGCTTTGAAGATGGGAAAGTTGGCAAGTTCTGGTGGCACGTGGGTCCCGTTTCCTCCGAGTCGATGGCCTCGACGTTCTTTACTTGGCTGCGCTCTCCAGCTGCCCGCGACTATTTCTTCAGTGCGTCTTTTCTTCCCTTTTTCTTACCCTTTTATCTTCCCTTTCTCTAGGCACACATTTCTGGGGTCCAGTCCGTCACTTTTATCCCCAGTGAATTCTACTCATTCTACTAGGTAGCCAATTGGGGCCTCCCTCTAGCCGCAATAGCAGACACCAGAAAGGATGAAGAAATGATATCTGGCACCATGACCTCTGCCCTTACATGCTATTCGTGAGTTGACGTGTCAAATCCGCCTGAGATGCTCATCATCTGCTGCAGTCTAGTATTTATGCGCTTCGGTTCGCCATCGCTCATATCCACCCAAGATTCCTAACTGAACAATCCCTAGCATGGCGTGTACACCCAAGAAATTATTTACTTTTCGCTTGTCACTTTACAAATGCGACTGCACAAAGCGTGAACGATATTCGTTTTATTAATTACTGGTACATGGGAGGAAAAGAGAGAAAACTGGCGCTGTCATCGTTGGACAGGTCTGCTCCCGAAACTAGAGTCACAGAAGGGCCAGAAGTAGTGAAGGAGGCCGCTGCACACCAGTGACCTATACCCTGTCCCTGCCCACTAGGTACGTATCACTCATTCAGCATGTATTGTCCACACGACTGATACGGATATCTCTCGAAGAATATTACCAAAAACTATCATCTGCTTCGCCCTTTTTGCCATTCCCTTGCGCGAGGACTTGTCTTTCGTACATTTCCGCAACCTTATTACGCGTTATAGAGTTGGCCCAGTTTAACAATAACAAATTCACCTGCTCAGGCCCAGTGGCATCCTCTGCCGACTTGTCATCACGAAGCCGGATGAAACGAGGAAATCGCAGTGATATCCCCCTTTCATCGACCTGTAAAGCGCTTTTCAACTCACAAGGTTAATATCAGTGGAATAAAAGCCAGTACAATTCCTTGAGCAGCGGTGTATATAGGGCTTAAACTTAGATCCGCCGTCAAAACCTCCCATATGACTTTGGGTTCGAACCAAACGTCTGGCTTGGCCCCTCCGGTCATTATGTCGCTCCGAACTTTGATTAGCTCGAGCGGTTTCAGAGTTTCGTAGTGCGATTGTAGAGCTTCTTCGCTGAAGCCAGTGCCAATCTTGCAAATTGTCTGATATGCTTCTGAATCATTATCATAGCAAGCAAGAAGGAAAGCTCCATAGACGTTGGTTCGTTTTCCTTTCCCGTAATAACCGCCAACGACCACAAGATCGAGTGAATCACCAACACCTGCCAAGTAGTCTTTCTTCAACTGCAAAGCAAATGTCAGCGACATACTTCGGGTGTCGTTGTGATACTAGGTTACCTTAAGCCAGTTAACACTACGACGGCTAGGTTCATAATAACTAGCATCGCTGTCGAGCATCTTTACCATCAGTCCCTCACATCCATCCTTCACACTTTCTTCCAGGAAAGACTGAATTTCTTCAACCGTGTCACCATCAGAGGCTTTTGCAAACTGGAATTCAAAAGGAACGCTGTTGAAATGCTCTCGCAGAAGTTCTCTGCGTTCTTGAAGCGTCTTGTGTAATAATGGCTGGGAAGCGTGAGGACGTGATAGCTAAGGCTAGCTGCCGACAGCTTACTTCTCCATTCAAGTAGAGCAAGTCGAAGGCAAACAAACACACCCGGACTTGAATATCTTCAACTTTGACGTCCTTGCGTTTGCGTTTGCTCAGTTCCTGGAATGGCATCAGTTTCGCAGTTGTACGATCAATGGCGACGGCTTCTGCATCGAGGACAAACGTCTTTGTCATTTCCTTGACGGCCTGCGTTTGTGCGGATCAGAAAGACTAGGGCAATGCGAAACACACTACATACATTAGGCAGCTGTGCCATAAGGTCTGGATATTTCACACTCATATCTTCAGAGTTTCGACTAAATACTGCGATCTTGCCGTCTTCCATTTTGTGGACCTGCAAAATATCAAAATCAAGCTGTGCACAGAGCGTCGGAGCTAGGTAATCACTTGGGCTCGTTCTCCGTCATATTTGTATTCACAAGTGAAGCGCTTGCCCTCGAATCTATCAAGAACTTCTCCAATAGCTTTTGTGGGCTTCGCTAACATGGGCTTGAGAGGTATGCCAGGGCGCAATTTGCATTTTTCGCGCAAATTGTCGACGCCAACTTCAAGTAGTGCGGGAATGACCTCATCATATGATGGCAGCTCACTGGTCATGATCATTCAATGCGCTTCACATGGACAGATTTACTAACCTGTAGACAGCTTTGATTGTGCTTGCTGCCTGTTCAAGTTTGGGCGCAATTTTATCTTGGTTCCACTTCTTACCCGCTGATAAAAATCAGGCACTGAATTCCAAGATTGGTCCATCTAACCTCGTTGTTCTGCGAGAACAGTGGCATAGGCCAGAGCTACGAGCACCGTTTGCTCCGCGTTTCCTATTCGAAGCTTCCCCTCCAAGCTTCGTATGATATACTTGGCTTCATGGTATTGACAGGCAGCTAGTAGTTTTGTAATAATAGCGACTTTCTTTGCTTGGGACTAAAACAGTATGATCAGTAAGAACAACCCGGGAATAGTCAACTCACCGAGTGTCCGGAAGTCATAGCTATCTCTTTCAAGTTCGTAAATACATATGACAAGGTAAGTGGTTTGGGTTTGAATAGGGTTTTCTGGTTAGCTTTGGAATTCTGGCACATGTTCTTATCAGACATCATCACGTTCGTGTAGAGAACTCGCCATTGCAACTAGGCCAAGGTCACCTTCTCTCTTTAAATCTGCTTTGATTATAGACAGGCTTCTGCCAGTTGACTCCGCTATAGCCTTGATAAGTAAACTTTCTCCGATCCCGAGTTCTATGCCCATATAGTCCGGACATAGCTGATTCAAGTAAGTATGGGCCATATCTCATATATGCAAAGACACACTCTATTGATGCAGAGGTAAACTGCTTGGAGCAATGACTTGTGATCTCCCTTTGCACTCCGTTGTATCACTAGAAGCAGGAAAGATGTCAACAAAGCAGTCTTCTCAAGGCGCTTTGTGGTTCCCTCAATTAGCGAGAAGGCATGAGCAAGAGCGGCGTATGGAACGCTGAATTAACATTAGTACTGTGGGGGGCGCATATCCACAACACACTGACGGTTCTCCGAGCTTCCATCCACCAGGAATGTCCACGTCTTGAATTCTAGATATGGCAGCTTCCGCACTGCACACAATACGTGAGCATGCAGCCAATAATCAACCAAACGGTTCACCTACTTTTTGGAGGCTGTAGAAGCCACAAATTCTTCCGTTGCTTCGGCTTCGGCTTCCCCTTCATTTTCATTCTCAGCGTCACTCGTCGATGAGACTTCTTCATCCACCGCGCTCTCCTCGGCCTCCGTCCTGCCGTTTGACTTTGAGGCCGGGATGTCCGTTGCAGTGCTCGTAGACTTGAAGGTGGGTGGAAGCGTACCTGGTCGCACTTAGAATTGAATGCGAAAAGTCTCGTTGTTACCCACTTGAGCTACTTGCATTTGACGCCTGCTCGTCATCCGAGTCTAGCACTCTCCGTCTTTTTGACTTTGGAAGTTCTAGAATGTCAGTTTCAAACAAGTAAGAGAGGATAATCTGAGCTGTCGTAACTATCAATGGACAAGGGATTTTCCCTCCGTTTGGTGCTTCCTACTGAACATGTCAACATGTTCAAATCTCGCGCACTTAGCCTCGCGAACCTTCAACGATGTTTTCTGTCTCAATTGAGTCTGCCGGCTTTGATTTCTTCCACAATTCGGTGAGGCTGGCTTGCTGGGGAGGTGGGGGCTTGGAAGAGGGCGGCATCGTAAAGAATTTTGCTAGGAATGTTAGTTCTAGTATGGTCCAAGAGGTAAAGAAGATACCAAGTGTTTGTTGACGTCCCATCCGAAAGCGTGCGCGAATGACAAACATGCATACACATCGCGTCGCGCGTTAAATTATAATTATTAATAATTATTAATTACAAATCAAGGTCTTCCATCCAATCAGCGTGCGGCGGCGACCGCCGAAGGTGCTGTACAGTTTTGTGGTGGCGGCATAACCAAACAAGTGACAACAAGTAAGGCCTCTTCAGCAACACGATGGCCGACGCACAGGTAACGTTTGGCGTAGGGAATGAAAGGTCGGGGAGGACTGATGTGATTTTAGATTGAGAAAGCATATCAAAAACAACACCTCTTCCAAAATGCCAAGGCCCGTGGTGCGCACCTCGCATTGGCATCGTTGGAGCATTGCTAAATCCGAAATCTGGCAGGTGGAAAGAAAATCACAACCAAGGAGAAAAGATGGTTTAAGGATGTTGGCCTGGGCTTCAAAACACCTCCAGAGGCAATCACTGATACATACATTGGTGCGTGGTGTCGTATAGATACAGAGTAGTAGACTGATAGGCCATAGATAAAAAATGCCCATTTACGGGTGACATCTCGATCCGCGGCCGCATTTTGACGGGTAGAGTTGTTTCAACAAAGATGACCCGCACGATCATTATCCGGCGAGACTACCTACATTACATTCCGAAATACAGTAAGCATTATAATTTTCACGACGGAAGTGGGAGAGGCTAAAAGAGACAGACCGATACGAGAAACGGCACAAGAACCTGGCGGCGCATGTTTCGCCAGCATTCCGGGTGGAAATAGGCGACGTCGTAACGGTTGGTAAGTGAATTGAACGTCAGAGGAGGAGCGAGCTAAGCAAGGACTGGGCAGGGCAGTGCCGGCCGCTGTCGAAGACGGTACGGTTCAATGTGCTGCGAGTAGCGAAGAGCAAGGCGGCGGAGAAGTCGTTTGGGAAGTTCTAGTAGACTTGTTGTCTGTTGGTAGTCACTGTAATGGGATGCAAACAACAGCCAAAGCTGGTCTCCCGACCCTTTGCTTGGTCCTTATTTCTTCCTCCTTTCAAGCTGGCCCCCGCATTTCTCTCCGTTTTCGCCAACCTAACAAAATCTCGGGCCCATTCTCCCCAGGCAAGGGCTTCCGACTCTCATATGGGCCAGCAGTCCTCCAAGAAGAACAAGAAGGCCGCCAAAGAGAAGGACAAGGATGCTTCTTCTGATGCCTCCCCCCATCCCTCACCCGACGACAGTGCAGAGGCCGCTGCTCAGTCGACCCCCTCACGCCCAGACGATGTCTCCACCTCAACAGCGGATTCCGAGTCGTCCCTGAACGGAAATCCTCCCTCGAGTTCGTTCTCTTACCTCTCATCCGAACCCCGGGCTGGCGTTAAACCCTTCTTTAGCATCAACACCTACTCCTACACAACCATCCCCACATCCCTCTCCACATCCGTCGTCTCTGCCCCTTGATATCCCTACGACGTCTACAATCCTTTCCAACTCCACTTCACTCCCCCTCGCTTCTACCTCGAGTAGTGGGCCACAGGGCGAATCAGTTGGAAATGGCACCCTCAAGGAAAAGCTCAAACAACTTGATATTGATGACATGATCCAACGATTGCTCGACGTCGGATATACCGGGAAAGTGAGCAAATCACTTTGCCTCAAGAACACGGAGATCACCGCCATTTGCCTCGCTGCACGCGATGTATTTCTTAGTCAGCCTACGCTGGTCGAGCTGTCACCACCCGTGAAGATCGTCGGCGACGTCCATGGGCAGTATTCTGACCTGATCCGTCTTTTCGAGATGTGTGGTTTTCCACCATCCGCCAATTATCTTTTTCTTGGCGATTACGTCGACAGAGGAAAACAGAGTTTGGAGACTATCCTCCTCTTGTTATGTTACAAGATCAAGTATCCAGAAAACTTCTTTTTGCTCCGGGGCAATCATGAGTGTGCTAACGTAACAAGAGGTAATTTGTACCTTCTTCGCCACGCCTACCAGTCTCATTGGTCATTATTCAGTATATGGCTTCTATGATGAATGTAAACGACGATGTAACATCAAGATCTGGAAGACGTTTATTGACGTGTTCAATTGTCTTCCTATTGCAGCCATCGTTGCGTCCAAAATATTTTGCGTACACGGTGGTCTTTCACCCTCACTGCATTCCATGGACGACATAAAGCGCATCCAGCGACCTACAGATGTTCCGGATTATGGCTTGCTTAATGATCTACTCTGGTCTGATCCATCAGATACAGCATTAGACTGGGAAGATAATGAACGAGGCGTTAGTTTCTGTTTTGGGAAGGCCATCATCAATGAATTTTTGGTGAGATATGACATGGACCTGATATGTCGAGCACATATGGTCGTGGAAGACGGATATGAATTCTGGAACGATAGAACGCTGGTCACTGTCTTCAGTGCACCAAATTATTGCGGTGGTCCGTTTATATTTAGCTGCAATTTTTCTCGTCACTGATGTTAGCTTAGAATTTGACAACTATGGCGCTTGTATGAGGTGAGCGTTCAACGTTCATTAGCTTTCGCACAATGAGGTGTTGACTCCTCTGCCAGCGTCTCCGAAGATTTGCTGTGCGCCTTTGAGCTGCTTAAACCACTCGACGGTGCAGCACTTCGCAAAGAGATGACAAAGGCTAAGCGGAAAAGGTCAGACTACTTGGCCTAATCCTTCTCTCAATGCCGCAGTTTGATGCAAGCTCGTTCGCTAAATTTCCATCGACTCCATGCCTATTTATCCCCTGTCCAGAACAACAACCTCTTCGAAGGGATAGAATCCTGCCTATATAAGCTCTTACCCGTCGGCGATTCTCACGTCCGTATTCCCCACATAACATGGCATATATCAAATTGCTGCTTCGCTACACTACATCGCAATGGAATGTTGCCGGAACCGGTACCCCCTTCGTTGCATGATTCTGGACTTGTATTCATATTCCTCTTCTGTGTCGGGTACCTTTGTTACAATTACTGTTCTCCTCGCTCCTCATCTCCGCCTAGCTTGCTATCTATCTTTTTTTTTTGCGGTCATTGTCAGTTGCCAACTCTCCCATTGTTCCACATGAATAATCTTCTACCGAAGCATAGTTTAATTTTCGGAGTACCCATACAAATCTCATTGCCACAGATGAATTAAATTCTGCCAAGCTAAATGTGACTTGACATCCATAGCATAAGTATGTGCCCGGAACCTTGCCGGAATCACACATTGGTGACGTTTTATCCCAACAAGTGAAAGAAAATTCTTGAGGAAACGAAGAGAGTCCACGAAATATATGGGTAAATATAAAGACCATAATGGCTAAGTAATTGTATGGATAAATTACAGATGGGAATTGCGACAATGCCAAAGATGGTCCAAATGAGTATGAGCAAGAGAATTGGATCGGAACGTCTGGTTTATTGCCCGTACCAGCTTCGCAGAGATTCTCGCTGGGTAACATGCGCCGGCGCAAACACGTTCCTGCCTGGGTATCCCGAAGTAGCAGGGAACTGCCCAGATTCTTGTCGCTGGACTTCGTACGATCTATATTTTTCAGATTCTGACATTTCCTGACCTTCCAGGAGACCAAGCGCTGTCTCCAAGAACCACATGTGCTTTTTGACGAAATGCACAACAACCGTGCCGCCAACTCGCGCCCCTTCATATCTTGTTCGTCTGCCTTCTCGGTGCGTCCAAGCATAATCGGGCGCTACCGGACGACCTGGTTCAAATTAGAATATGAACGAACGGGAAAATAAATATGCTGTGCCTTCTCGTAGCATCGACATTTCGCTTCCCTCGACGAGAGCTTCGACGCTATGCTCAATGGAGAGATCAGATACGGGCGGCGTATAGCGAGTCTTGAACGTAGAAACGCTTGAACGGGACCATGACGCTGGAGGCGAAGCGGTGGATGAAAGTAGGTGCTGGTCGATAACGCTTTGCTCAAAAACAGGCCCAAGAGTTTGTTTTATCCGAGTCACCTCTGACGGGAATAAGAACCCGTGAGAATACCTGTTATCCGTAGCTTGAAACGTGGCCAATATGGCGGAAATATGATATACTTACACGGTCCCTGAGCGCGGGTGGTCATATATCCAACACCGCTCGCTAGTCCATCTAATACTCGAGGCATTTGGATGCATTCTCATCCATTTTGCGGTCTGTTTGTCTTCGGCACCTCTAATGAGGCCCTTGATCGCTGACTCAGTCGCTACCCAACTAACCAAGCTCCAACTAAGGGCATATAACTCGCCTGCCATAAATTGGTGCAGACGATTGGTAACAAGATATCCCCAATAAATTAGAGGGTCCTCTTCCGGTCGACGTAATGATCCAGGCTGAGTGAACGTGGGTGTCGGCAAAGCGGTATTTGGTGCCACTTTGGGCCTGTTGTACAACTCGAAACGCAGACGGGCTTCCAACTCGGCGAGCATGACGAAAGAGTCATCATCGACCTTGACGATATAGTCCGGCCGGACCCAGGATCTGGCGTTACCGTAGTGCATGTCTTGCCAAGCTAGGTATGGATCGTGTGGGGCAAGAGGAGAGGGGGATGCGGTATCGTTGGAATAAGAAAAATGCAGTGATGATGGGTCAACCCTAGAAGAGTTGTAGACGGGGGGGACCCAAGCATCGATGGCAGCCCAGGAAAAATAGGTGTATGATTTTCCACTGTTCATGTTTTCCGCAATTGGTAGTATGATAATATCGTTATAAGCTAACGGGGTTGAAAATGAATTTAGAGTGAGAATGAACTCTGGTGACCTACCATCCATTTCAAGCTTGATGCGGCGTTCATGATCCTTGCGAGGCTGGCCCAGAATGAAACGGACAATGGTCCTTGATGTTCCTACACCGCCATCGCCATCTCCTGCGCCGCCTCTGCTTCTGGCGTGACTAGCCCAGGTTGTACGAATAAGCATGCGCCGCTCGAACGCAGAGTCGATGGAGAAGACGCCGACGAAAATCCCGGCTGGTGGTAAATTGTCTAGGTGTGATGGGTTAAAAAGAGGGTATGAAATTGCGGATGTGGCATTGATGCTGCTCGAAGCCGAGTAAGAGACGAGCTCTGGAGCGGCACAGTACGCGCGCCATGGAAGGGGTTGTTTGTCTGGGTCGAGGATGTATATGAGTAGTAGAGTTAGAAGGATGCCAAAAACGGAGAGTAAAATAAGTGTGAGAACCTAGAAAAGCTGAGCGAAGGCCAGGAAGAGAGAACAAGAACGTACAATAGTTATCGGGTGGCCTGGAATAAAGGGGAGACGAAGGATACGCCGAGACCAGCGTTTGAGGAGTCTGAGCAGCTTCCAGCGGGAGCGACGCCTTCCCTGAGACCACCAAAGCCTCCTGTCGTCCCTCCACCACGAGCCGGAACGGGTAGAAAGCCTGAGATAGGGCATGTCTGGATCGCTGTCTGAATCAGAGGTAGTTGAGAAGTAAGTAAGATGAGGAGAAGGGGGTTGGGAAGGGAGAGGGGTTGAAGCAGCTGAGGAAGGTGCGGGAATGGAAGGCGTGTCGTCCTCCTCATCGTCCTCATCGTCGTAGGCAGGGAAAGGGATGTGGTCTGGGCGGTATGGACGGTGGCGGCTGGTGGCAAAGGCCATTGGAGAGTGGTCACGTGAAATGGATTAGCTAATGGAGGTGAACCGCATATACCCGCAGCCATCCAGGGCGTGCCTTGACGGCTGTCCAGTACTCGCCCATCTGCCCAAGCTGCCCTTCCAACCCAATCCGCCGTTCTAGCTGCCCGACAGCTGTACCCCCGTCCTGATTCACACTCGCACCACTCAGCAGCAACACCCTCGCCATCCATCCAATAGCATGCACATCTGCAAGACTGAATTGGTCACCTGTGCACGTTAATATCATAGCCACCATACATGTGGAAGTGTCAGAACCTACCCAATATGAATGGTCCACGGATCTCTTTATTCAGCTGAACAAGCACTCCCTTGGCGTCTTCCCAAGCCTTGGCAGCCGTCTCCATAAATACTTGCCGTATCCTCTTTCCATCTGCGGTCAACTCGGACACCGGCTTATCTGCTTCGCTTAGCACGGCATGCATCTTCTCTTGTTCTGCCTTTTTCTCGCTCCACAGCTTGATCACCTTGTCGGACACCTGCAGTCTCCCGCTCGCCGCTTCATTCAGATTCTTCTCCAATGCTGCACGCTTGGTGACGATCCCAGGCAAGACCGCCTTGGCCAGCGCCTGCAAAGAGGCTTCGTCATATGCATTGAAGAATAACAAATGGTTGGGGTCTGCGATGTCAGAATGCAACAGGGTGATGATCTGATTACTGATATTGGTAAACTCAACCGTGGCTGGCGTAAGCGTGGGCGCCGGCGCCATCGAGGTTGTATGCGTCGTTGACATCGCCGATCTTGACTTGTCCAAAAATTCCACGATTGCCTGATAAACGCTATTGTAAGGACGGACATGACATCTCGCATGGCCAATAGACCTTGGAGTCGGTAATTGCTTTGTACCGACTTTCGACCTCCTCAGACAGGGTGTTTGCCAAAGGGACTACTAAAGCCGGAACGGTAGCTGGGAACGTTATAAGTATCGGTAATGAGACTGTTGTATGATCATCAACCTTTGGGATTGATGCGTAGATACGTGGTGTCATAGTTTTCTCCTTTGGCTGAGGGCAGATGAACACAGCGTGGCCCATCACGCTCGTCCACACTCACAGAGATCAACAGGCCTCAAATCTACTTCGTCGCTTCCATATCCTTTTTCTTCTCTAAATGCAGAGTAGGCGCGATTGGGCACGAACTCAGATGATAACGCCACTCACAAGGCCAGTAGGGCTGGTAGGAAGCCGTGACGACGGCTGGGCAATCAGGGGAAGCGACGTACCTACGGAAGACCAGATGGAGTCCGGGGAATAGTACAGAACAGCTTTAGGGACTGTGGACATGCTGAACGCCGACAAGATAGTGTGCACGTGATTGCATGGAATGTACTCGAATCAAACCCCTTACAAGCCTTGCACAAGTCGACCATGACTACTCCCAGGTGAGGTTTCTCATTCTCTCATTAATCCTTGTTAATCTTCGAGGAAAAGACACGAATTTTACGAAACAGATGAATTTGTCGTCCTCACCGTGTTCGACCGTGGCGTAGACCCCACCCAAGTCTCTGTCCAGTTCGAGCCTAGAAAGGTATGCGCATTACGCCCTATGCATTCAAAATGTCCGATAATGATATTCCCAGTTTTCCTACACAAACGGAGACAAATTACTCGTACTCGAGCCGCTCAAAGGTCAGATCGACACGACTGCTAGCAACTTCACTGTAGGGCGGGTCAAGGTCGAAATCAAGTTTGTGAAGCTCAGTGTCGGAAGATGGGGTGCTCTTGTCGGCGATGCACCCGATCGTGAGTCCAAGACAAGGAATCCATAACTGAGCAACTAATTGCATCGGTAGCCCTTTCGAATATGCCACAGGCCACCGCAGCCGTCGCGGGGGCCAGAACTACAAAGAAGAATTGGGAAGGCATCACGACCAATATCCTAAGCTCACAGAAGGAGTTGACAGTTGATGAAGATCCCAACGTCGGGGGAGATTCGACTCTTAATTCATTCTTTCAAAAGATTTTCGCCGACTCGGATGATGATACAAAGCGTGCAATGATGAAGAGCTTCCAGGAGAGTGCAGGCACCACGCTCAGTACCAACTGGGATGAAGTTAAGAAGGGCAAAGTGTCTATCAAACCTCCCACCGGTTCGGAGTCGAAGAAGTGGGACTGAGAGACTACATATGTAGATATCAATACAACATGTTACGTTTAACCATCATAGTGGCGGCGACGAAAAGCAACGGTATTGGGCAGAACTCAGGTTTGCCATGGAGACTCGCAAAGGAGATGAAGTATTTTGCGCGAGTAACCTCGAACGTTCAAGAAGGGATGGTGAATGCTGTTGTCATGGGCAGAAACACTTGGGAGAGCATCCCAAAAAAATTCAGACCTCTAGCTAATCGCATGAACATTATCATCAGCCGGAGAAATGACTACGATTTGTTAGTCTAGTTGCCTTCGTACGCGATTTCCACTGATTCCTGACCCAGAGGCGCATCCGAGGCTCATCGCGAACCTGATCTAGCTTCAACATTTGCACACATTGAAAACGCAGGACAGAAAATCCATCGAGCGTTCGTCATTGGCGGAGCAATGCTCTACACAGACACACTCGCCTTTCCATCCACTGCGCCAGCATTTGTCGACCGCATCTTACTCACGCGCATTCTCGAGCCCGAATTTGAATGTGATGTATACATGCCGGATTTCGTTCAAATGGACGCTGGTTGGTGCAGAGCCTCACACGAACAACTCGAAATGTGGGTGGAGTTTGGCGTTCCCGAGGGCATTCAGGAAGAGAACGGAGTAAAATACGAATTTCAGATGTGGACCCGCGATGCGTAGAATATCTACATGCTCCGTCACCCTTGCCGCTGTTAAAACAACCCATGAGAGGACGATCGCAGCTCGTCAGTAGCAGTAAACACACCTGTTTATGCTTGGGATTTCTGGAACATACGACGTAGACACGGCCTTTCCGCCTGACAACGCTGCACCCGTCGCACATGAGCTTGACAGACGACCGAACTTTCATACCCCGAGTTAAAACTGGAATATCCGCGGATGCTGGGAATACATGGCGGGGTTTGTATGGATGAAGCACGGATGCTATGCGAAAGCGCGCCAGGAGAGGCCTGCTCGAGGCCAGCAGCGCACGCAACATATTGGTATTGCAATCACGTGCCCCGCCGTACATCTGAGTTAACAGAAAATGGCATGGCAAGGCTTAGTCTAATGCCACTGCGGCAAGACTCTGCCCGTGCTCCCCGTCTGGGTGGAAGACTTGCAGTTGTCATTTTCATACTTTCTCTCATCTCTTTCGTCGTTGAAAGTCAGCTTGCCCAGGTATCGTCCAATGATGCTCAGCTCTATCGGAAGCTCCTAACTCGGCGCTAGTATGTCCAGACGTCGTTGGCATACAGACAACCCTTCTTTATATTGCAGGTGCCTTTCTCCGTTTGACATTTTACTTGGCTGACGCATCTTCTGTTCAGCTACCTCGTGCACTCGTCATTCATTCTGGTGTTCCCATTGCATCTTGTATATCTTAAATCAACAACCGGATACACTATATCTTCCCTTTCAAAGGGCCTATCTGTCGCTATAACTGACCATCTTTCTTCAGCTGGGACGTCTACTTCCTCTTTCCCATATCACTCATTTGTCCGCCTGTCATTGCTTCTATTCCTAGGACTCACATGCCCGGCGCTTCTGTGGTTTGTTGCGGTCACGCTCGCTTCGTAAGTAGATCATCCGTGATCATCGGAAACAATCCTTACGTTTCCCCAACTAGGTTAAGTGATGTCACTGGTGCGTAGGCGCGGGATCTTCCTCGCGCAATCTTTTTCAACGTTCAATCTACGCTTTCAGCAATCTGGAATACCAATGCGTTCTTTGCATATATCTTTACAGTGAAGTTTCTCAACGTCCCTTGGGAAAGTAGGCGGCTATTTGCTGTCTTGCTTGCGACACTGGGTGTCATGGTCGTCATCTACGGAGGTAGCACAACAGCCAAGTTGTCGGATTTAAAGAGACCCTCGACCCAAGCTATTACCAGTATGATGCCCTCACCCTTACTTGGTGATATATTATCCGTGGTTGCCTCTATTGGCTACGGTCTATACCAAGTTCTTTACAAGAAATACGCAGCCTTGCCCTCCGATCCGGAACTAGTGGCTGAAGATACATATCTCTCAGTCTCGGAAGATTACGCAGAAGCAAGCTCCCATGACATCAGTCTGGCAGAAAGTACCAAGGAAGACGTCGTCATCCCGCCACCTTTCGGCCTCCATCCAAATTTGTTGACTTCCTTTGTCGGGCTTCTCACGTTCGTTATCCTCTGGATCCCTTTACCCTTGCTGCACTATTATGGAATCGAAAAGTTCAGATTACCAGACGACGCAAAGACGTATTTCGCCATCTGCGGAATTGCAGCGGGAGGGATCGTCTTCAATGCGGGATTTATGGTAGGCACTTTACGACTGCCATCAGAAGTAAGCTCCAATCAAACTTCTTTTGATCAGGTCTTGTTGGGAATATGGGGACCCATAACTACTTCTGTTGGCAGTTTACTGACGAACGTCTTGGTTGCCATTTCTGATGTGAGTGTGTGTTTCTGGTCGCGCCCAGCAAAGTATGAAGTATATATATAATAGGCGGTTTTTGGTGCTGGGATTAACAACTTGACAATCTGGAGTCTTGTAGGATGCAGCGTTATTACGGCGGCATTTGGTGTTCTCGCTCACGATATGTACAACAAGGGTTCGGAAGTTGCTTAGACACTATCCTACCTGACGAACTACGAATTAATAGCCATCCAAGTACCCGAGGAAAAATCTTCGGTCCGTCTCGTCATCCGAAATTGGGATGGGAATGGATGACTGGTAACGTCCTGCGACAGATCGTCGAATAACACCTTCCCATCTCCTAAACCACTCTCCTTCTCTTACGCCAATCACCTTGGCCGTTGGCTCGCTTGAGGATGCCAGATTATCATCTTCTCCCTGTACCACCCGTTTCAGCGCGTAAGCCCCTCCACAAACCGCCCATCGGCCTCCACCTCGCGAATGAAAACGCTTAAATAGCCAGATGAACGGGAATATAAGCAGGATTATGCTCAAGATCTTGAGCCAGATATTGGAGAGCATACGTGAGAGGCGGTTATCAGCTCGTACATACACTTTAGAGTTTTCAATCTTGAAGTAAACTTCGATGCTGCCGTGGTAAGGTGTTGAAGAGATCGTAGTGCGGATGGCATGCTCCAGATGGCCAAGATTCCAACCGTACAACACCTTAGTCGGAGGATGGTAAACCATGTTAATGAAGCTAGGGCATATGGCCTGATACCTTTTCGTACTCGAACTCTTTCAAGAGTTTGGGACTTGCACAATACTCATCCGCCCACTGCCGTAGTGCCTTGGATGACCTGAGCACTATTGCATCGTTTACATCACCGTGTTGTTGAGATAGCCAACTGTCCTTCGAAATCCAAGGAGGTAAACCCCTCGATATGCGCTCTGAACGCCACGCGCTGTACTCCTTGTTCGAGCGCTTGGCAGTGTGCGTAATGCCCGTGAGCGGCTGCTCGATTTCTTGCACCATACGACCTCTATAGGCAGGCTCAGAATCCGGGACTGACCAATGTATTGGCCCACACGAGGTGTCCTGAAGAACAGTCGATGTAGGTAGTGACGGACGAATGTTGATCAGGAAGTCGAAATCTGTCATTGTTTCCGTGTACGACTCGGTTGACGTCTCCGTCTGGCCGTTGGAAATCTGACGGGTGACATGGCGGTGGTGAGTTTCAGAATGTGTGCCACGACAGTGAAGCCTATAGTGAGGAGGCTGAAGGGACTGGGCGAGGAGAAAGCGATAGAGAGCTTCGCCGTCGGAGTTGAGGTGAGGGTCATGGGAAACGACGGAGCCATCGTTGAGGACGGAGAACTCGGCGTCGTAAGGAGCAAACTGTGGCGGAGAGTCTGAAGGAGCGAAAGGGGGCGGCGGGTCATCGACATCCGCAGGGGCGGCTGGAGGCGAGTATTCGGGCTCCTTGTTCTTGTTGGCCATATCAGAGAGGTGTGGGCGGTGCAGGGACAAGCGATGGATTCCTCCTCCTCCTCATCCTCCTCCTCATCCTCCTCACCGTCCTCGTCCTCGTACGTCGCCATCTGTCGCTGCTGCTGATTTTCGACCTCTGCTGCAGGTCCTCCTCGCTTCCTCCCACGACTACCCAAAGCAACTCTTCAATTACAAATTCAACATCGTCGCATGGAATGTCCGCCTCCTCGCCCTCTTCCGCCCCGACGTCAACATCAACATCAACATCTTCCTCCGCTCCGACTTCCTCTTCCTCTTCCTCTTCCACCTCCTCTTCCACTTCCACTTCCACTTCCACCCCCCCTTCCCAAACGTCCTCTTCCTCCTCCCAAACATCTTCTACTTCTTCAACCTCCATGTCCTCTTCCTCAACGACTTCCTCAACGACTTCCTCAACGACCTCTTCATCGATCTCTTCATCGACTTCTTCAACCTCTTCTTCAACCTCTTCTTCAACCTCTTCTTCAACCTCTTCGACCTCCTCTTCGACCTCTACAACCTCCTCTTCAACTTCCTCTTCAACCTCTTCAACCTCCTCTTCAACATCTTCGATTCCCTCGACCTCCTCTTCAACACACTCTTCATCAACTTCAATAATATCCACTGCATCAACCTCAACCGTCCCTTCCGCCACCACAAGTACAACAACGACCGCCAACGGTATTCTTTCCACCGTCCCGTCCACAACCGCGACGCACGAGTTTATGTGCGTGTCAAAACTTTGTTACTTGACGCGGCACTGATTCGCTATTAGAACTACACTACACAGCACCGTGTATATAACAACTACTGACAGCCGGGGCTCAACAACTATCACGGCGCCCAGCGCTTTCACATCGTTAGTGACATTGACCGCGAGTAATGGCTCTATCGTTACCATAACACAAATACAAGTCAATCCTACTTTGAATTCTAATAACAAAGCAGATTCAGCAGCTTCCGCGTAAGTCTTTTGCTAACGGTCGCGACGAGGCCAACTGATGTATTGCAGTTTCTTTGCAAATACTGGTGCGGTGGCAGGAACGTTCATTTTAGTAGGCCTAAGTGCCGCCTCGATCCTATTGTGGATTTTCTTCTTTGTCAGACGTCGTCGACGACGTCGGAGAATGGAGCACGATTCTGCTGTTTCCGCCACGTTAGCTGCGGCTGGTCTATATAGGACACCTCTCGACGACGACGAAGATCCCAGAAGACCACACAGTCGTTCTCCGGTAGTTGAAATGAACGAGCGCACGAGTTCGAGATTGGGCCAGCAGTCGCAACCTAGTAACGGCCGAATATCGGCTTACTTTGATGCACCGGAACCTGAGAGCGGAGATCCATTCAATCCCTACGCTGAGTTTGGCGTTCCCGCAGGTACAAAGGATGGATATGTCCTCGCCCGCGCTTCCAGCCCGGAAGAACATTATCGTGATAGACAAGGAAGTACGAGTACAACAGGTTTTATTATGGGCCACTCGACGTCCGGCAGCTATGAACCTCTGCTAGCTTCCTATTACCGCCAGTCCGTTGCATCACCGCCATCTCCCACAGTGCCCCTCGCTTCACCACCACCTGGAAACGCAGAGCAAAATCAAGAGGTACCTCCACGTGAGGGCTCAAAGTCGTCCGTGTACGATTCGGAAGATACGGACAACCGTTTGGATCCGAATATTCGACACAGACTCGAAGGCGGTGGTGATAACGCGTCGGCAAAGGAACTTCGCGACGAAGAGGACTATTCTCGTCCCGTTCTCTTGGTACGTATCTCGCCTATCAACTTGACGACAGACTCAGAGAGTGATACCTATTCAGGTCCGCAATCTCCCTGATGCATCTAGTCGAGAGTCTTGATTCATTCCTTTATTATCCTCAAAAACTCACTCTTGTGAACGCTTTGGACAACTACTTTATGTGCTCTACATATATATTTTTCTTGCATTTGGACCGTACCATTATTCTGTAGCCACACTTGCTTTCTTAGTAGTATCAACTGCATATCTTACATACCACACACACACTCGCACGCTATTGGACATTCTCATCACGTTTAAGGGCGTATACGATTATGACTGGTAATCATCTCTCTGCGCAGCACTGATGGCGACGGAACAGGCAGAATTCCCGCAGTCAACCAAGTTTGTATTCTTGCGGCTCATGTTTGATGATTAAATAACATCGCGTAATAACTCTATCAACGTTGCGCCACAATGCTATGCGCACCTCATAGGTTGACGCCGCCTCGATTTGAAACAACATATGTACCTGTACATGTCCTTGGCGGCTTTTGTTACAATAAACTTACAATGTCCAGTGAACTCGTCACATTTCGTCACCCTAATGAGTCGTCCCACCTTGTTGTTGAGACTTGCGTGCCTTTGATGGCTCACGTAGTCGGTTGCGAACCAGAGCCGGTGGATGTAGAGCCCCAAGACTTCACCCACTGACTGTCTATCCTCACACTACCGGTCCTCAGAACGGACCTCGGTGGCCGTGGTGGTGGTGTGTAGGTTGTACGAGGCCTTTCCCGCAAGACAACCGGACTTGTGACCGTATTCCATTCAGTCGGTCGGTCGCCCAGTCCATCCGCCTCCGTCTGGAGAAATATTTTACTTTGTTCGACCGGCTGCTGATCAATGGCTACTTCATCCTCGTTTTCATTTAGCGGCAGAGTTGCAGGATAGATTGAAGGTGTTGATTGAGGCGTCATCTGTGCGAGATCTGTGCCGGAAGTGTTCATCTGCTGCACGGGCCGTAGTTGGTCGGTGCTAGTGGAATGTCCATGTACATCAAAAAATGCCACCTTATAGCTAGGTGATGCATCCTGCGCGGGGCGGGCAGATCCTGAAATGCCAACGGTGATGCCATACGATAAAGAATGCATGGCGGGTTCAGCGCCATTGTCATTGAAGGGATGCCTGTAGTCAGGGTCATGTTCAGGAGCCGAAGATCGCAGTCTCACGAGCATCTTGTCTCGACGCCTCGTACGATGTAAACGTCGTGTAAGGTATACCATACCAAGCGGAAAGAAGGCGGCGATGACACCAACCAGTGCAAAAACACCTGCCATCGCCCCTGTATTGTGAAGAAAGCTACGAAATAAGGATTAGAGGGAATCTAGAGGAAACAAACGCTGGCTCACGACTTCGTTCGCACAGCAGCAACGGTAGGGGGATTGGCATACACGTGCGTCCACGTAACCGACGATCCATCCGAGTTTGTACTCGTGGATAACAATGTCACCAGAGCAGGAGTACCGACAAAAGTAGTGCCATCTTGGAGTGTAGTCACAGCTACGGGAGATACAAACGTAGATTCCGGAAATTGCGTTATAATGCTTGTGGACGTTGCAGTCACTACCGTAATACTGTGAACAACATGAACTACGAAAGCTTTTCTTTCACAATCCTGGAATGTTCAAATAATGAAGGCTTACCGGAGGGCTCCCCGCTACCCTGTGCCGAGGTAACCGGCGCTGACGATGAATTGACAAATTCTTCTTGACTTGTCGTACTCGCAAGTGACTGTGTTGATGACACAAATGTCGCCGACGACATTGTTTCTGTCTGGGTGGTACCCGACGAGTTTGTTGTTGAAATAGACATTAAAGGCGACGTAAAAGGCGACGTAGAGGGCGTAGCCACGGTTTCGTCTCCCATGCTCGTACTCGTTGCCGACGAAGACGACTCTGGTGACAGTGTGCTAGGCAGAGGCAGAACCCTGGAGACAGGGTCGCAAATAATGACAAGTGCACATGCTAACAACTTACTTGCGCGCAGGGGATGCACTAGAAATAGTCGACGAACTCGGTATCACGAAAGTACTGGATATGGTCATTGACCAGGTTGTTCGTCTCGAGGCATGGCACAGGAAATCCCTGCTGACGCCGCAGACGATCATGAAAGCCATGCGGTTTACGTTTTTGAAACTTTAATTATCACGTACAGTGGCCTCCCAGGACAGAAATGTTGTTTGCTGCTACAGATGCGAATGTTACTAGAGATTTGGACCTTCAGTTACTGTTGGCAGTGCGCTTTCATAACCACGATGGTGGATAGGCTCCGACATGGGTGAAATCGAGGCGATGGTTAATGTACGAGCCTTTGAGTATGTCACTGGTGATGCAGTGATATGACATTCGACCAGCGATGATATGATATCTGGTCGCGTATCAGTAAACATCGGATTTTATATTCAGCAGCACTAGCACCAGGCTGGACTTGGGCCTCTCCTAAAGCCTGCACACTATCCGCTCGGAGGAACTGAGTGTTTATGTAATACCAACTGGCATGCCCCGTCGACCTGCTTCAAGAGCCCCTCCAAAAGCAGTTAGGAATATACATAAGAACACTACAGACAAGCCTGTTGGAAGGCCAAGAATAAAACCTCTAGCAGGATTGGATGATGATACTACGGGTGAAGACTCTGAACAAAGTGGCGCCATAAGCAGTGAGAGAGGGGCCGATACGGACGAAGATAGTGGGAATGATTGGGATGGAGACCAAAACGAGGAAGATGCTGACGCACCGCGTGTGGTTCAATGGGTTGATGAGGACCGAATGAGCACTCTTTCAGAAAGCGGCAATGAGTCTAATGCAGACGATGACTTGGTGCGTTCAGTATCGATAAGGTTGCTCTACCTTGACAATATACAATCTGCATAGAAAATGATACAAAAAGGTATGGATTCCTCCAACAGACTATTATGCTGAAAATTCCCAGATCTTTCAAGCTTACCATTAGGGGCACTGCGAAAGGCCCAATATGCTTTGAGTCGAGCGCAGGTAGATTCGGAAAGCGGTTCAGACGATGAATCTAACAAGTCAAGTTTTGCCGAGAAGAATCGAAATAACATTCCAGAATGGAGGTTGAAACCGAATTCCGAGATTCCAAAACGGCGCGATAAACATGCGTAGGTGCCGCACCGTCTTTCACCACTTTTTTTTTTTTTTAAAAAAAAAAAACGAATTTCAGTCCAATGGAAATGTCATCCAAGAAACCGGTTACGAGAAGAAGGAAGGTTGTCGACATCAAAACTCCCGTAAGCGCATTGCCGGGACACCAAATCATGGATTGACAATCTCATCCGTAGCAAGCAAGGGATCCACGTTTTTTACCGCTAGCAGGCGAGTTTTCCGAGGAACTTTACCAAAATAACTACGGCTTTCTGGCTGAAGCGCGGCGGAACGAGTTGGACACTCTCAAAGAGAATCTTAAACGAGCTCGAAAAATGACATTGTCATCGCCACGAAACCAACGAGATGAACGGGAAAGCGAGGTGAAACGACTGGAGTTGGCAATAAAGAGAATGGAAAGCCTTGTAAATAAAGACAAGCAAGACAAAATCCAGGTGGAAGCGCTGCGAAAGATAAGGAAAGACGAACGCGAGAAGCGAAAACAAGGAAAAGGAGGGTGGTGGATGAAAAAAGGTAGGAATAATGAATGAATTGATTGGAAAAGGTTTGGTGACGTAAAAATAGCTGAGGAGAAGAAGGCAGTAATGGAGGCGAGGTATGAGGCACTGGCGGCGGAAGGGGGTAAGAGGGCGGTGAAGAAAGTGATTGAGAGGAAGCAGAAGAAGATTGGGCAGCGGGAGAAGCGGAGGCGACCCGGAGTTCGGGAGGGACACAAGCGCCGAAGAATTGAGTGACACGTGGCTTACTTAAGTACTTAACGACCATGTCATCCGACCAACTCTCTTCCTCCTCTTCCTCCTCTTCCTCCTCATCTCTCCCCATCCGTGCCAGGCTTGGTACATTGACTGCTGTTCTGGAACACGCCATTACACGATGGGCAAGGTCTCGTGTTCCTTCATCGTCCAACTTTTCTTCAGATTCCTTGTCTTCGTCTAATACGCAATCCAAAATACCACGCCGTCGTTATAGCTCGGTGTCTTTAGAGAGGGAATTCATAACACACATCGCCCTCGTAAAGGCTCGGAAAGCTTCTCGCCGGATTCCTAGACAGTTCTCCTTGTATCTTCCTCCCGTATCGTCTGACATATCCCATGGTCTCACGATTACCACCTCTCTTCCCCTCATACTTGAGCATCTAGACTCGGCATTTAAACGAGCTGTGAAAATACACCGAACTCGTGGAAGCAAGATTCCAAGGGCTGCGACAGCCGATTTAATATCCTCCCCCTCCATAAGGAATGTCAAAGGGAAGAACAAAGCCAACTCTCTTCCAGTGATTATAGAACAAGCCCCCGACACTATTTCCAAGGCGGGTCTAAAGGCATGGTATCTTGATGTGGCTTCCCCTTCCTGGGAGGATTTGCGTACGATTGGCAAAGTGGGTCGCTCATTCCAATATGATCGTTTTGATCGACTCTCGTTGCAGTTACTTCATCTGCACCCCCTTACTCTGGAAGATATTCTTCAAAACGAGCCTCGAGAAAAATTAGAGTTATTCCCAAAACTTGGTTATTATTTCGTGTCGTTTCGAGCCATTGAAACCCGCAGCAATATGCTGAAGAAAGACTCACCACCTGATGAAGCTCCCATAGGCGAGGCCAATGTATACCTTACTGTATTCAAAGACGGAATTTGCTCTGTGAGCATACAGCCTCTTCAATTATGGCTACTAATGTTTCCTGTATACATAGTTTCATTTTACGGACATATCGGGTACACATATTTGTTGTTTCACATTGCTCCTGATTCTACGTCGTATCCAGAGCACACGCACCGAGTTAGAAATCGGATACATCACTTGGAGAACATGTTTGTCATGACTTCTGGCATGTGCCATTCATGACACTTTATTCGGTTAACTCATCTCTGCGTCAGATTGGATTGCACATGGTCTTTTGGATTCTATCGTTGATTCATTCTTTCCCTATATGGAGCAGATCGACGAGGAGGTCATTGCTATAGACAAGTTGGTGTACTCCAGACCTAATCAGCTACTGTCAAATAATGCTTATGAATCGCCTTCGACCTTGGAAACGATTGGAAGTATTCCGGAAAAGGCTCGCAATTCAAATCCAATTAGTTCACGGGACGAAAAGGTGGACTTGGGCGATCGCGGTCGTTCGCTTCGACGTATACGCCTATTTACCTTGAATCTGTCTCGCTTTTTCGGTCGCCTGATATGCCTAATTTTCAAACGCAATGTTTTTACCGAGAATCTCTCGCAGAATTCCAAAGTTACACTTCGCCGCATCGCTAGAGCAAGGAGATTGGTGACAATATTAAATAGACTGCTTGCAACAAAGTCCGAAGTCGTATCACGGATACAGAAGCGTCTGCTAATGCATAAGCATTTTATGGACGGTTCTAGCCAAGGTACACTGGACATTGCTATGTATATGGGCGATGTGCAAGGTTCGTTCTGTGTCTACATCGTCGTAGGCTTGTATTCATACTGCAATAGACCATATTTATACCCTGCAACACTCCTTGGCTCATTATGACCGCATTTTAAGTCAACTACATCCCATCTATCTTTTGCAACTACGCACCGACTTTGCACTCGCCAGATCAGGCGAGAGCATGGGACTCTTTTATTTGACCGCTATCACCATTGCTGTACTATGCATACAGTCCTACGTTGGTATGTGTCTCTTCATTGATTTCGTTACTTGCTCAAATAGTGATAGGCATATTTTCTCTTAATGTGTATGTTCCTCACGACGACCTAGTTGCCACTGGCTCGTTTCATGTGTTTGCCGTCGTGATGTTAGTCATCATCGCGATTCTGATCGTGTATTCCGTTGTCGTTTGCATGTGGTGGAAGCAAGCCAAAAGACGCCGTAGAACTGGCTTGTAAACATTTCATATGGGCATTTAGTGATACATGTACCCGTCATCGTATTTTATAGATATGAAGCATACATATAGGGAGAAGAAGGTCAGATGATCTTAGCCGCCCATTTTGACGCCAACTAAGGATAAAACATGGTCTGCCTCCTGTAAGGCTTCTTTGACTACACGTGCAGGAGTGGTTAGAAGCACGCATTCACATAGGGACACCAAATCACACCTTTGTTCTGCAGCAAGGACCGCTTTTGCTCAAGATTCTCAAACGTGGTACGCAGGGCCTCGCGTTGCTGGACAATAACCTTCTCAACACGTTGAAGATTTTCAGATTCAAGTCGAAGGTTATCTAAACCTTGCGCAACCTGTTCATATAATGCATCAAGACCTGAGACCTGATCAAGATATATTTCTCGGATCTCTTGCCACCTGCAACGATTTTCCCATTCGGTGTCATCTGCCCAAGAGACAGTTTTGGGGATGTCACCAATACTAGAGCGTTTGATACAACTACGTTTACGGGTAAGTCGAGGTTCTCCAGATGCCGCAGCAACAGCATTGTCAGGCTCAGCTAAAGCAACTGACTCTTGCGAAGAGCTAGCAGGCGACACCGTGCCCTTGACGGCTACATGACTCGCATTTGGTAACGAGAGCTCTGAGGAGTCGGTACGAGAGAGGACGGTTGGTATGCTTGTCTGTTCGCTGTGTTTGTTGAATTTTGACTCCAAAGCAGAACGTTCGGATCGAAGGAGTATCGGAAGGGCAGGCGGAGAAGATATGGCGCGCAGAGGAATGGAGAGCGCGCTTGGGGCCTTTGTGGCTTGCACAGATGCATGAGCATGAAACGTCCCAGAATGTGGGTCCGCTGTGTCTGTTAAAGTTCTGACATTTTGCGGTGCAGGTGGCGGAATCGCCTTGGCGATAGGTTTCTTTGAGGAATGAAATCTATCAGACGACGGCAACCGGTAATAGTCTGATTCATGGAGTAGGATTGGTTTACTGGAGTGTCCATTGAAACTCAAGTAATGAACAGGCTCTGTTTGCCGCCGAACAACGGCGGACGTTCGGCGTTGCTGTTCGCGGAACCACTTTTCCATTTCTTTCACGCGAAAATCGGCAGGTGCGACGATGGTCTGGAAGGTCAAAGGGTCACCCTTGCTCAACTTTTTGGGAAGAGAAGTCTTGCTCAATCGCTGAGATTTACGAATCATTCGGTCTTTTAGGTGGCGAATCTGCATGATGCGCTCCCATGAAATGGTTGGTTTGCGTGAGAGCTCGAGAGCCTCGAATTTCAGGAGTTGCTCATACATGGCTGCAGTGCCCGGAGGGAGCAAAACCTGTGGAGGACAAGGTGAGGAATGGAGAGAAGGGGGATATAGGAGAAAGAAAGAGATGCCTTGAACTCATTTGGGGTATCAGTAGTTTGGATATAACGCCAGCCAGGAAGAGTATTTGTGTCTGGAGGCTCGAGCTGGCCTCTGACGGGGCTGGAGCGAAGGTAGTCAAGCGCAGGCTGCATCCAAGGCGTCCCAGCGTCCCCAGGCGTGAGAACGGCTCTCTTCATGTCCTCCATTGCCCGCTATGAAACTTTCCTCGTGAAAAATGTTTCGACAATTGCCTCGCTCGAATCTTCTCTGAGGTCCATCACCTGGTTTCTTCCAGGAAGGTTCAAGGATGCAGAGCTTGCTTCCGAGGCCTGTCAGTTCTTTTTCCTTGCCACTCCTTCACTTCTTATTCAATTCCAGTATCTGCCCTGCTGAACGCTCTGAGCATGTATCACGACACCCTCCTAGAGCGCTTTGTCAGAAGCGATCCTAAATATAAACCCCTCATCCCCTCCTCATTGCACACGCGGTATACGAGAGCTTGGGCCGAAAAGAATGGGATGTACAAATGGGTAGCTCGCACTCTTGAGCTCATACGGTTCGCCCAACTGCTTATTGAAATGGGTCTACGAAGAACCGTCTCAACAAGAACTAGGTGGAGAGGCGTGATTGCTTTGGAAACTATAAAGTAATTCCCCAGTTCTTCCAACCTGACTTGGCTCATTTCTTAGGGCAATCTTACGCCTAATGTTATTGCGCATCACCCGCCGCCCACTGTTGTCGCCTCCAGTACCAGAGAGAGATCTCGATCCGGCAACCATCCCTCCGCCAAGTAACACTTCCTCTCCAACGCTTGCCCCTTCTTCGCCTGCACCGTCTCCGCCACCGACACCGGACCACCTGAGGAATAATCACATACCCTTGCCTCTTCATCCCCTTCTTGCCAATGCATCCGGTATTAATCATCCAGAGTTGTCAGTAGAAGAGTATCTCTTGCCCAAAGCCCTTACGCCATCCTCGGTTAAGTCCGCAGGTAACCTTGTGAAGTCGTTGTCTTCCCCCGTAGATTGGCTGGCAGAAACCATCTACATAATACGTCCTCTCGTTTATGGTACGCAACTTCGCTCCCTGCTCTTGCCTGTTGTTCTGACAAAATCCCGGATAGCATCTCTCATGGCCTCTAATCGACGTTCAAACCGACCTTTGATCATTGCGCTGATTCTGGAGATAGTATCAAGAAACCTCCGTCGGAAGCCTCCACCTTCAGCTTCTCTGGAACGTACCGAACACGGTCGGCGCGATAAAGACTTACTTTGGTACCTTCTTCGCGGATCGATTTGGGAATCGTACACTAGGTGGGTATTTCTTCTTATTGTATACCCCTTTCGACTTACATTTGTACAGGCCAAAGTTGGAAGATGTTGTGGATAAGACGATGAATGTACCTCTTTTGGGACTCTTGAGCGCACTTGTCAAAGACTGGATTCCTCTGATCGATGAGTATTATTATTGTAAGCGTCATGTCTGCTGCATTTCGAACCAACAACTAACGAAATATTTGAAGATACTGCGCCTTAGTTCTTATTTATCCTCGAATTGTCATCTCTTGTTGGTATATCTTGTAAACCATTGCGTTTGTCAATCCTGAATTTGGTAACCTCCACACATTTATTCTTTGTCATGCGATTCGAAAAGCACTGAGTGTTCTCAGATGATGTGTGATCCTTCTACTCAATGTCTACATACCAGGTGAGTAATGTGACGGAAGTTGCTGTAGATAATTGACAACCCTTTGGTCATTATGGGGACGGCGCAAATTGTACGCACTTCGATTCTTGCTCGAATCTGAATGCCCATGGTAGCGATCACGGTGCCGTCATGCAAGACTTCTCATCGTACCTGGCTTATATTACAATGTTCGGATTCTATTAGATTGCAGAATTTGTTTATTTGTACACGTTTGTACGGCGGACCTGCAAAACTCGCCTTCCGCCTTCCTTTCCCTTCATTGCAGCTGGGAGGAGTTATTTTTTTTGCATCGCAAATGATGGCATCTCCTGGCGACAAGATGGAGCTGGACAATTCTCCTGCGCGCCAATCGTAAGTCATGTGGCCATTACGCATATACTCGCTGAAGATGCATATACACACCCCCCGTAGCTCCCGCAATCATTCGACAGACACTCTCAGGACTAGAAGATCTCAACGATCCCTTTCCAGAGACAGGGAGAGGAGGGAAAAGAACCATGACGAAGATAGAAGGAGAAGGAGTCGCAGCCGAGACAGAGGCAGTGAACGTGCCTACCGTGATAGAGATAGGTCTAGGGATCGACACAGGGAGAGGGACAGAGATAGACGTCGTGACGATAAGCATCGTGGTGACAGACGTCGAGGTGAAAGTAGACATGGGCACCGCGACCGTGATGATAAAAGAAGGAAAAGGGACGAAATAGACGACGTTGGGGAACAAGAAGAGCGTATCAAGAGAAAGCGTGAAGATGATAGCTTGGAAGAGAAAGCTATCGTCAAAGGCAGTCCGCTCAGTGACCGTTCCCGGGACCGCCGCGAACCGCGGGATGAACTTGATGAACGTCCTCGGTTTTCTAGGGACAGGGATTCTAAACGTGATCGCCGTCGTTACCATGATGACGATGATGAGTTCAAGAACCGACGTCGTTCAACAAAGAGTCCTCTTCCGCCCTTCAAGTAAGTGACTTCTAATACTGTGCATTATGATTTCCTTACGTTGTTTTCAGGCGACCATCGCCTATATATGATACTCCGGAAGATTATAACCCAGATGAACCCAAAGAAGACGATTCTGAAGCACGTTCCGTGTTTGTATCTCAATTAGCTGCGCGTTTGACTGCGCGTGATCTGGGTTATTTCTTTGAAGACAAACTTGGGGAGGGCACAGTCATGGATTCGAGAATTGTTACGGACAGACTGTCACGCCGCTCGAAGGGGTTCGTCCTAATCCTTAACATTCCGTTCTGCTCAACTGAATCGTCGCAGCATTGGCTATGTTGAGTTCCGTTCCATAGATCTCGTTGATAAGGCTATCGGCCTGTCTGGCACTGTCGTGATGGGTCTTCCTATAGTGGTACAACACACTGAATCAGAGAGAAACAAACTTCATCCAGGCGATGGGTACGTTCATCAAGGTTGACAATATTGATAGCGTTAACTGTTCATCCTAGTAACCTGAATCTACCACCTGGCGTCAGTGCACCTCATGGTGCAATGCAGTGAGAGTTCGCTTTATAAATGACGAGATTGCTTAAACAGTTTGACAGGCTATATGTCGGCTCTTTACATTTTAACCTCACCGAATCGGATATTAAACAGGTTTTCGAACCTTTTGGTGAACTTGAATTTGTCGATCTTCACAGGGATCCTATGACAGGTCGAAGCAAAGGATATGCTTTCGTGCAGTATGTTTACCTGCTTTCGATGGTTTATCCCAATCTGTGACCAACCCAATAACTTTAGATACAAAAGATCTGAAGACGCAAGAATGGCACTAGAACAAATGGAAGGGTTTGAGCTTGCTGGCCGCACGGTGTGTGCCGTCCACAGTATTAGCACCCATCGATTCTCAGCTCACTCATGACTAGCTACGCGTCAATACTGTTCATGAAAAAGGATCTACCCGTTATACACAACAAGATTCGCTAGATGAAGCAGGCGGTAAGACGCGATTAAGTACCATTGTTTCCGTATCTGACTGTCGCAGGTGGTAACCTGAACGCTGCATCACGTCAAGCACTAATGCAAAAACTTGCTAGGATCGAACCGAGTACGAGACAGGAGACGATGTAAGCAGAAGTTTGAGATAGTTCTTTTTTTCCACTAACATCGGTATCAACAGTACGAAGCCTAATATACCTCAGGCAATGCAATCACGTTCCGTCTTACTGAAGAACATGTTTGATCCCGAAGAGTAAGATAACTACCTCTTGCCATTTGAATCCACTAAATTTTGAACAGGGAGACGGAGGCTAATTGGGAGAAAGAATTGGCTGAGGATGTCAAACAAGAATGCGAAGGTCAATTTGGAAAAGTTGATGCGATCAAAGTAGAAAAAGACTCTCAGGTACGTGTCATCGTTCATATTATCGTGGTCTTGCTGATGCACAGGACAGGGAGAAATATATGTCAAATTCAGTTCGATTGAATCAGCCAAGAAGGCCATTCAAGGACTCAACGGCCGTTGGTTCGGTGGTAAACAAGTCGCTGCAAACTTCATTTCGGACGCTATTATGCAGGCGCATCAGTAAGAAGGAATTCAGGAAAGGATTGACATGGTCACTTCGAAGCTACTGAATTTTGGATTTGATGCAGATACACCCACGATCGACTTCATTTGCTCAGAGTCTATTTTATTTTCTCCTGGTGGTTTTCTCTCAATTTATAATCGTTGTACAGATCTAAAATCTGATGGTTTTAACGCGGCCGGTTACTCTTCATAGGCAGGTTCATTGCTAATACCATGGTTGTTGAAAACTGTCATTATCCTCATAACGTTTAGAGATTCCATACGATCCTGGTAACAACCATCGAGGTCGAGGTATCGGCCGAGGTTCCTTCCGACTGATGTGAAAACTAACAAAAGCCGTAGGATATATAAACTATCCTTGGAAACTATTCTTAAAACATATATCTGAACGATGGAGATTGAGGTCCTTGCCCAAGGATTTCAGTATCGACATCCGCAGCGGTGATATTAACGCCCTGTGCTTTATTTCGTCTTTTATTCTCATAACGCATCCAAGCACCAGTGCTAGTCATATCGTTAATATTTGCTTATTGAGTATTGGAAACCCTACCTCGCAACCAGGATCAGGCAAAGACCTCCAAAGGCAGCTGTAGTGTTATCAGCCTGTAAATTGCGCCTCTCACGTAGTCACCAACCAGAGGTTGCAAGGGCTACACCATTGAATAAGACAAGATGAGAGCAATGTAGAAGATACTGACCAGGAGTGTATTTCGGTGCGTCTTTTGCCCTAAAGACGTTTGTAGAAATAAGACCAGCCGAGTTAGCGATTGCAACTAAAATAATATTATCATCGATCAAATATTTGCGTCAATAGACACACCCATGACTGCTGCAACCACAGCCCTCCTCGATTCACTGGGCGTATTGTTTGAATACCTGAATGCAGATGTGAATTGATTTATACAACAACCTCAGAAGTTAAAACGCACCAAGCACCAACCAATACGGAAGGTGCAAATGCCTATGCAAGTCTTCACTAATCCACATAGCATAGTGTTCACATAACTTACACCCATTGTCAACAAGAAACAGGCAAAATAGGCCAGATTTCGTTCTTCTGATGGATTGATACCCCCAAGAATAATAAATCCGATGAGCCCCATTGCCAGAGGAATACATCTACTCAAGCTTTATCATTCATGTGAGAGACAAAGATAATATCATGCCATACATGTGAATCGAACGTTCACGGAAATAGTCTGATGAGAAGGTTAACAACAGTAGCGCAACAGTGCCAGCAACATTGGGTGCTACTGTCAATAGGTTTGTCCTGACAGTTGAATATCCCAGGCTTGCTACTATCTGAGGAAGGAAGTTATTCACGCTTGCCAGCGGGACGCCAAATGACAAATTTATGAAAGCCCATAACCTGACAGGTGAGCGAAGATACTGCCTAACAGCGAGATTATATACCAATAGATAGGGTCAAGAAGCGGGCGGAAAGCGTCGCGAATGTTGAGTTTCTCGTCAACAGCGACAGAGGAATCCATAAGTATACGGGTTCGAGCAATAGTTTTCTCCCTATCATTCAACATTTTCCATGTCTGAGGCGAACGAGGAAGCCAGAACAATGCGAAGATCGCGAACATAATAGTGGTACCGCCTTCAATCCAAAACAAGAATTGCCATGAATAATACTTTTTGACTTGAATGTGGAACGCGCCGAAAGCTATGAGGCCTAGGGGGGAATCCATCAACGAATCCTGGCAGAGCTGTAAATTCTTTACCGGAAAAGGCGCCAGATATCGAAGCAGCAGCTAAATTACATTTCAGGGCACATTCCAATGAACACAGTTCTTAACGAACCGTAGAAGATTCCAACTCTTGATGCCAGTTCGTTTCTCTTATAAAAAGTTGAGAGGTAAAACAGCTGATATAGTGTCATGCAAAGGAAGCAAGAAGACGAATCGGCGTACGACCCCTGGCAGAACGGGCGACTCGAAGATGCCCAGCATGAAGCGGATCGCAAAAATCTCTACACGATGTAAACAACACTTCAGAAAAATGATCAATGAGAATTACGGGAGAAATTCTTGGCTATGGCAACGAACAAGGCCCTAAAGTAGATTAGCCGGAACGAGCACCATGAACCCAGAACCGTTTCAAAGCTTACATTGAACCCTGCGAAGAAGTCGACAATTGATATTAACCCTTTTGCAGTATGGACTTACAAATCCAATCATTAGCACAGGTAAAACGCGCGCCGCGGAAAAACGTTTGACAAGTAAAGAGATGGGCGTTCCGAATCTGCCTGGGTAAAGAAAATGTCAAAGTCGCCTTGATGAATGTTCTTACAAGCAGAAGGGCACCTGAAACCTCGGAGGTGAGCCAAGAACAGTACAAGGCATCTTCGATTGACACGTACATAGAATACCATCACGAGGATAAAGTACTGGACATTGAATTGAGGCACTTACAAAATGACCCAAAGAAAAGATCTAACCTGGTTGCCGGTCAACCCAATGTCCTGCATGCATAGTTGATTAGCAGGTAGGTGACCAAATGCTGGACAGTCGGTTACCTTATCCCAGCCATCTGTCTTGGCGTTGCCTACGTTGCCTTTATCAAGTGCATTGCACAGATACCTATTGGAGAAGCGAAATTTGTTGAAGCGAATGGAATACATGGCAGTGACGGTACACACATGAAAGCCAAGGGAGGGAGCAAATAAAAGTCAAATTTCCGCAACAGGCGCCGCTCCTCGTCCCGACTGAACTCTGTCCGTTCGATGATCTGACTCTTGATATCGTTTGGGGAATCTTTCTCCGACATGGATGAGTGGGTACATTAGCATGTTGAAACCTGGCCTTAAGAATCCACTATGCCGTAATGCATGGCATCGTAACGCATGGCATAGGCTAACAATAAACGTCACGAGGACTGAGGTGGTGATATGGATTTGGCGGGCCGGTGGGCGCCGGGCTACATTTGGAACCAAACCTTAGGTTTTCGACGTAAATGCCTGCAGTAAGATAACTCTTGACCGTCAATACGAACATCGCATCGAACATGTCAGAACACGTCAACTCCAGCGAAGTCCCTGCATTCAAGCACATCCTCTGCAAGTCTCGATCTTATCACTCGATTAGCCAATATTGAACGATAATTGTCTTAGCCCACGCCACGAAAGTTCCCGGGTTAATCTTCCTCAGCGGACAAACGCCAGTTGATATAACTGGCAAGGTTGTAGGTGGAGGCATCAGGGGGCACACGGTGTGTCATATGGCATTGGCGTGATCAGAGCAATGGACTGGTTATTATCAGGCCCAGTGCATCAAAAACTTGGGCAATGTACTCGAAGCTGCGGGATCGTCATGGAAGAAAGTGGTCAAGGTGAATGTATATCTCAAAGACATGAATGACTTTGCCGCCATGAACGAGGTGTATGAGCAGGTATGCCGCCGGCACGGAGAAGATAAGTTGGAAGACGCTGATATGCTATTCACTGTAGTTGCTTCCCAGCCCCAAGCCAGCGAGGACGTGTATCCAAGCGGCGAAACTACCTAATGATGTTGATGTTGAGATTGAGGCCATCGCAGTAGGCTAAGCAATATCATGTACTAGGCGTACTAGTAGAATGACTGTGCGGCATTTTCAACCTTTACCATCCATGTCGAAGCAAACCGAAACACCCTATGATCTCCTGCTACGGCCGGACAAGAAGAAACTCTGTGAAAAGTACGTCGGAAAACTAATAGACACTCTTAGGACCCCCGCCTTCGTCGTGGATAGAACCATTTTTGCCCAGAACTGCGAGAGAATGCTTTGCACTTCAACTGAATGGGGTGCCACGTTTCGAGCTCATTTAAAGACCCATAAAGTAACCAATACTGCCAACCGTCGATTAGATTAGTACTTATTTCTTTCATACGCAGACAACAGAGGGTACCAGATTACAGCTAGTTACCACCAATCATCGGACTGATGCTGTTATCGTCTCGACCATGTTAGAAGCATGGGAAGTCGTACAGGCAGGCCTTTTGAAAGACGGAACAGTCAAAGACGTTCGTTCTTCAACGTCTATGTTCGGTTTGGTTTGATGCACCATACAGATGCTGTATGGATTGCCTGTGTCACCGAACAAAATTGCCGACATGGCGGCAGTTTCGGACATCATGTCAGCAAGTGGTGGCATATTCCGTGTCCTAATCGATCATCCGGCACAAGTACATTGCTTGGAAGACCACGAGAGAAGTCAAGGGACCGAAAGACGTTGGTCAGCCTTCGTCAAGATTAATGGTGGACAAAAGTTCAGTGTCGAATATGAGGAGAATTATGAACTAACGTGACTGACAGTCGTGCAGGAGTGGTTCCCGCATCATCCGAGTTCCATAAGCTCTTGCAGACCCTCTATGCTTCATCCTGCGTGGATATTTATGGTTTCTATGCTCATGCAGGGAATGCATATGGCTCAACCACTTTTTCAGAGGCATCTTCATTCCTCTCTGCGGAAGTAGAAAGTGTAAATCTTGCAGCCCGTATAGCTCTGGGCGAGTTATCGAAAATTCCAGAGAAGCCGTCTGCTCAGAAACCCTTTGTCTTATCGGTCGGATCCACACCTACAGCACATGCTGCTAACGCCAGAACTCGTCAACGGTTAGCGGAAGAGCTTTGTGGCACTCTGGAGCTTCACGCTGGTAAAGTCCGTGGTTAACGCAATGTGTAAATCCACTCATTGCCATCGATAGGAAATTATCCAATGTTGGACTTGCAACAAGAGCATACTGGAATGATAGATGAATTGCAGATTGCACAGCGTGTCAGAGCAACTGTCGTTTCGCTTTATCCCAAACGAGGCATAAATGATGAAGACGAAGCGCTGATTGATGCTGGAGCAATCGCATTCAGCAAAGATACTGGGCCATCTGGCGGGTACGGACGAGTTGTGGGAAAGTCATGGCAACTGGCGCGTATGTCCCAAGAGCATGGGATCTTGGCTGGGAGGCAAGCGAGCGGCTCAGAATTGAAAGTTGGCGACATGGTGGAAATTATTGGACAGCATGCATGCTTGATAGCAGCTGTAAGTGTAATATTCAAGACAAGGTGAATAGACTGAAATCAATAGGCATATCCGTGGTACTACGTGGTGGACAAGACTGTGGATGGCGGGCAGACAGTGGTGGATGTGTGGGTTCCGTGGAAAGGCTGGTAGTTGGCACGTGATTGGTTGTGGATAGGCGTGAGGGCTTGAGAGGCATGACGCCAACTTTGAAATGCCCTTCCACCGCGACTATGATGACGATGCCACAGAATTGCTAGAAACATATGGTATCATTGACCTCTTTTTCCTCGGCTCCCTTTGAGCGTTCTTTTCGCTAGATTTTCTCATGAAATACATCATAATCGGTAATTGGGTCACCTACTTCCCTAGCACTCATAAGACTCATCTTTCTCCTAGGCGATGCTGGAACCGGAAAGTCATGTCTACTTCATCACTTCACGCACAATGCCTGTTAGTCATCGTTACAACCTTCTCTTGCAACTCACGGACTTGATTGCAGTCAAAGAACATTCACAGCATACTATCGGCGTGGAGTTCTCTAGTCGAACGGTTAAGCTCGGCGAAAAAAGAATAAAACTACAGGTTGGATAGCCAATTTCACCATCAACGTAAACATTTTAACCATATCTCTAGCTATGGGATACCGCCGGTCAAGAGCGATTCAGGTTTGTCGGGTCCTATGTGGTCGTATGCTTTCTCACAACCATAAAGATCCGTAACGCGCAGCTACTATCGGGGCGCAGCAGGTGCCATTTTAGTCTACGATATCACAAAGTGGGTTGTAACTGAACTGGCAACCGACATTCTCAGGATTTACCACTCATGTCACAGCCGAGAGTCTTTCGTCAACCTATCCAGATGGTTGGCAGACGCCCGGGCATTAGCAAGCCCACAGCTTGTCACAGTAATGGTAGGAAACAAATCAGACCGCGAGGAAGAAAGGGAGGTGGAATGGGCAGAGGCGAGTCGATGGGCGGCTGAAAATGGTGTGCTTGTTTGTGGCTTGATATCAATCGCTCTGACGCTCGTGTCTTTATAGACCTTCATTTTCTAGAAGCATCGTCCTTGACAGGGGATAACGTCGAAGCACCATTTCTGTTGGCTGCTCGGGCAATCTTGTTAGCAATTGAATCTGGGACTCTGGATCCAGAGAAAGCCGGCAGCGGTGTCAGTTATGGGGACCGAGCACTTAGAAGGGTTAACAGTTCTAGCCGACTGAGTTTCGGGAGTTTCGGGAGTTTCAGTGGAGGTAGAAGGCGAGGTGCCATTAAAGTAAGAAAGTGGTTACCTGGCGGCAAGTGCTGCTAGTCTGAATGTGAGTAAATTATTTATCTTGATACGCTTATCTGTGAGTAACTGTTTCGACCGTAATAAACCTACTGACAGTTGCTTGCAGTCCGTGGCATGACCAATATCATACCATCTATATGCTATACCCTACAGGTTCTTGCTTTGCCATAATGACACGATCTCTACGACAGTCGCACGCCAAGTCATGTCCATTATTAGATTAAAGTCTCTATAGAAGATTTATTGGTCAATATGGGTAGTGTACTTTAATTCAAATGATTGCCCTCCAGTCTGTACCCTCTGACTCTTACAGCCGAGGTGTTGTCTAGCACAGCCGGCAACGACACGGAGCTTAACCAGGGTCCCATGCTTGTCACGCTCGCTACCACAACGCCATGAGGAGGCAGCATCAATATCAAAACACGATCGGACGCGACAATTGTCTTGCACAGGAGCAGCTATAAATCGTGCCGTAGTTCACATTTTCCTGATATTCGGACCGTCATAAAAGCTGGAACAGGAGAAGCACACAATAAACGCTACAGGTCTCGTTCCACTTCAGTCGTATTATAAAAGTCTTCCATGCCACTCCCTGGCATCGTCGATCCATTGTTCAAAACCAGGCTTTGGTGTTATCTGCGGCATTGCCCACGTACGCATGATTGTCTATCATTTTGGTGGTAGCCGCGAGCACTGAAGTTGGTGTTAGGACGTGCATTCAAAAAAATCTACATATGGCCACGTTAGCACATTCTAATAATCAGCGAGTGGTCTGGCCCTTCAAAATCCTCTCTTCTCAAAGTCAGCCAACATGTCCCTGGCGCACTCTTCCATGCTTCTGTATTTCAATCCGAGGATCTTTTGCTCCTTTGTTACGTCCAGGACTCCCTTTTGAACTGCCTGTCCTGCGCCAGGGTTACCTGTGGGAAGAGCCTTGGGAGTACCAGGTGCATGTGATGGAATCGGAGACGGTGAAAAAGAATTGGCCGTGTCGACTGGGAGTGAATTACGTTAGTAGACTATAGCATTATCATCTCCAACAGTGCACTCACTCCAGTCTTGCCAGGTGAATTCTCCTGAAATATTACCAATCTATAAATCCAACATTCTCCCAAAATGGAAAAGATGCTTACCGGCAGACACAATTATTCTTTCTCCAGCGACTTCAGCAGCGGACAGTGACTTGACCAATGAAAGGGAGATGTCGCGGACGTGAACCCAGGCGAAAGCCGGAGAGGTTAATGCTTCATTTGGCTGACCTAGATTGTTGAAATCGACAATGTAATCGTAAAACACCTTTGCCGTATAATTCATCTCGCTGGGGTTCTTTGCCTCGCCAATATAGGGCTGAAATGAGTTGTCAACGGCCAAGGATCTTTGCAATGACGTGAATACTCACTCCAAAAACCTGGGTACATATCATAGACATCAATCAGGTTGCATAAACAGGTAGGAAAGACGCACAAAGGGTGGGAGTATGACAGCCATATCCCAGCTAAGCTGATGTTTATTCTCGTTATAAAACGACCATGCCGCTGGACAAAAGGCAACGTAGATTAGCCTGTTGTGTCTTTGGCTCTTTGGAGTTCACTTACCCCTTTCCGCCAGGACCTTCTCTACCTGATAAACTACTTCTTCTGTCGTGTTTATTCCTGTTTTTTCGTATTCTTCGAGGCACCCTTCGTTCCAATTGTTCTCGTTCAATATAGTGTTTGGGCCCAGGCTGGGTGACGATACAGCGATACAGGACCCCATGAGGATCACGCGCTTCACAGAAGATCTGTGCGATATACGTCAATTGTATGCAAGACGCTGGGGTGGCTAATGGCTAATGTAAAAGGTAAGATGAGCACTTACACCGCTTGAGCGCTGCGAAGGATTCCTAAAGTTCCATTCACAGCAGGATCAATCACGTCTTTACATGCTGTTAATACCCCTTCTCAAGATAGTCATGACATGTCGCATACCTTTGGGATGCTTGAATTTTGTGAGCACGGGAGCAGCTAGATGCAGAATCGCGTCTACGTCCTTGACAGCTTCGTCGAACGCTCCTCCCTTGATGACATCCTCAACGATGGCCAACTCGAATCGATCGCCATAGGATCTGAATTCATTTCGTACGGATGCACTTCTTGCCTCAGAACGTACAGTTCCGCGAACAACGTAGCCTTGCTCGAGGAGATCCCGAATGGCATAAGTCGCGATAAAGCCATTTGCACCAGTAACAAGAATTTTGGAACCAGGTGCAACGTTCGGCATGTTTTCAATTTCGGGGAATGATAGATTAATGTACGATACAAAGCCTTTTTATATGTGAACAAGCAATTGATAAGCTGACGACAGTCCTTACACACACCCAGTTACCCTTCTCCGGTTGAGCTGTGTCATTCCCTCCTGACACGTCAGGTGATCGCGTCGTCACGCCAATTTGAACCTCGCAGCTTTCATAAATCTGAAAATCAAACTGTCCCGCTTCGACCTTTTCTTGTCCTTCGTCATATCATCGCTCGCAGGGTCAGGAGAAGGTTCTGCATCATTGCCTGCTTGGCCCATGTCCGCCGACTTGTAGCACTGCACTTGCGGTGCGTTTGGATCATATGGCCATTCACGTTTCCACTTTTCTTCCAGTGACGTCAATTGACAAACAAGTTGCGGATGCATCAAGAGTTGGTGCTTGAGCGTGTCCTTGAGCGTTTCTTGTTCAAGGACTGACGGGTGAATGGATTCTCGCGTAAAAGTGTCCAGTGATGGAGGTGCCCTTGGAGAAACGTTGGCCATAGAAAAAACGCCAGTCTTCGGGCTAGAGTGTGTTCCTGTAAGTATTTGGCACGATAATCATACAATCCTCTACTTGCTTGTGTGGGGTTTGCTTGCCCCAAGGTGCCACTGGATTCGTGAATGACGCCAAGTAATTTACATTTAGCGATAATATCTCGTTCACTTGTGCCTGTACGACTCGTTACCAAAAAAAAATTCGATAACATAAATAAAGCAATGACGGACTGCCATCCACATTAGAGTTATATCAGCTAGATCATGGTCGGTAAATCCGCCACCAATCTAATATATCATGAAGGTGATCTTGAGAGACAGAAAGTAGCAGAGAACGTACGTCAGAGTGGGAACCTGATGCATGATGATCAACTGTCACCCCAGAGTGTGTTCGCAGCATGGTGTAAACGTACCAGAAAACCAGCACTAAAGCGCGGGCATTTTAACATCAATTGGAGATGGGATGATGTACTACTTACTTGTTTCAATAGCTGCCCTTTCTGTAGGCCAGCATCTGTCTGCACAAATTTTATACAATTCTAGGGAAAATCTGGTAAATGGATTACGTCTATGCAATAGACCTCTTACGAAATCGGCCCTGTCCTCGTCGAGCGCTAAAGCTTGGTATGCTCTCTCAACGTGGTGGCTCAAAACTTCTTCACGCAAACCAAAGAGAGGATGGACGGCGCGGATCATGGATATTTCCTCAGGTAAACCCACAGAACTAACTGTATCAAAAACGCCTAGACACCTAACAATTCATTCAGGCGTGTAGACAAGTTTGCTGATCGACTTACTTAATCGTGAAGCCATCACCATTATGATTTGCCCGCAATTTTCCAGCCGAATTTGGATCAGTCCATCGAGCAAGTTTGGCTTTCAGATCTGCTATGTCTGGTGACGAAGTTTAGAGCTTAAAATAACCATTTGAAAGAGAAATTTGACCTGTCTCGTCCTTGCACTTCCCCATCTTTACATACGTTTCGAATATATCAGCAAAGTTATCCATATCTCTACGGTCAAGGATGCCTAATTGCCCCTGCCACCGCGTTCAAGTTTTGGGAGGGATAAAAAGCCCAAGTTGAACTTACAATAAGTGCGGCAATCATGCGTGCTGTGTATGCGCCCTGTCGCAATTGAGCGCAAGTATTTATCGACTAGGAACATCATACCCTCGAGAAACCAAACAGAAAGATCTGTCACATCATATAAGCCTCACCTAATTTTTTTTAATGAAACATAACGCCCACCTCATCACCTGGATGATAGTTTCTAAATATGAAGTGTCAGAATACGCCACAGAACAAAGAATAAAGAACATGCTGTGCTATGAAACCATATCCGGCTTCTATTTTATCAACTTGAATAAAAATGAGTATTCGACCCGAAACCATTTTCTGAATCATCACCTATTGTCCCACCGGTCGCGCCTGTACATTTGAATAAGTGCCTTTCATACGCAGGTCATCGCAGATAAATATACCGTCTACAACACGGGAATAAGCGCTCCCTCCAGTCCCGATTCCCGACAGATAATAGACAATTTGAGGCACTGAAACTTGATGCCCATTATCCCTGTAATTGACTGACCTCGCCAGTCGCTCCAACAGATATCAGGTGGTGCTGTCCTATTCGGCGATAGATCTCCTCACCATGATATTTGTATATTCGACGCGACTTTCGGAAAGTCCATCTTGCCATGTACTTGGAGCTTCGTGAGCTACAGAACAGAAGCGGACGAAGCAGCAAAGTGACTTTACCCGTCACATAAGACGACAATCCTCTTTATGACAGAGTGGGGAAGTGCATTCCCTTCATGCAGGATATTTGGAGAAGTGGATGAAGATAAATTCATTGTAAGAGGGATAATCACATTGGTGCACCAGCGGACATGGTGCTTATATACGCCACCACCAAGTCAGATGGCTATGAACATGTGTGGCATAACGTACAGCATGATACTTTTTGGTTCAAAATGTCACGGTCACCGGCCCGGATTGGGCGCCAACCTTAATCCGTTAGGCAACGCGTTAGACTGTCAAGATGCAGTTCCACGCACTCAAGATAATGTCACGCAGACTGGATTTCAATTACAATTCATAGCGTCAAAACAGCAACAGCATCATGTCCCAAAGCGGAACTCGGCAACCGCATATTCATCCAGTGCTTCACTAAAAGCATCCTCCTCGAGAATGCAAGGATGCTCCGATATAATCGGTCGTGCGTGATATTCCTTGTAACTATGAAAAAAAATAAAAATTGACAAACTATAATCTGAGCAAAAAACGACCTTACTATATTTCGGTCAGTCTAATATGCCATGGTGGAAAACCATGAAGCTCTAGGGGTGCCTTGCAATTGTGGGAATCCATTGAATGGACAATCATGAAATCCGGTGAAGATAACCCATTATCATCTATAACAGATACTCAGCAACGGCTGTATTGGGCATGACACACGACATACTCTCCAACAACATTGACAATGTGTTTGCTGTGATTTGCTTTCCTGCTTGCAAGAACGAGCAAGCTGCTGTTGCAACAGCGGGCTTCGCCGAGTTCCTCGATATGATACACAATGTAACGGGCTTGGAAATGTGCCCTGCACCTAAACCGAGTGTAAATGCAGCCAATAATGGAAAGGATGGTTCTAACGATTGTTTAGTCTTTTTCTGATGTTCAAAGCAGGTTTATTTCTGATGCGGTGAGGTATTTCGATGGTGATTACATGGGAATCGGTATGCACGGGCGAGAGTGGTCGAGAATCGGCACAGTCGGAGGGTGGTGGAGTGAGGGGATATTCTACTTCAGATGCGCTGGAGTCTGATTCGGGGTATTGGCTTTGAACGCGCTGTTCGATGCGCGATGCGGAACGGAGGAGAATGCCTGGGGTATGGATAAGAAAGACCCACAGAACCGGAGCGAGCGTACCGTGTTCATCATAGACGGTCAATTTCCTGATTCCAGCAGTCCTACACCAGTCGACCGCTCGGGTGACACAATTTATGAGGGTATCTTGGGCGCCCTGTTGGGGAACATGGGAAAGAAGAAGAGCAAGGTGTTTTGGGACGCGTCTACGAGGGGCATGTATTGGAGCCGGACGAGATGTTGCGAGACGGGCACGATATGCACAGAAGAGAAGGTAGAATGAGTAGAAAGTATGAATGAGGCGCAGGAGCAAACGCATGAACTACGTGGATGTTCTTGTAAGCGTACATAGGGTCTGCCACGTGATATTTGTGATATTTACGTTAAGCCAGGCTCCTCCTGGATCGCCCGCTTGATTTTCAGCAGAATATTCGTCTTCCAATTGTCCAGTTTAACCACCTGGTCAAAGTCGTACACCACATTCGTGAATGCTTCAGCGTCTCCTCCTTCCATCGCTTCAATCAACAACTGGATAAACTTGGCTTCCCGCGTCGATTCAAATGACGGGTCTTGCCCAACGTATCTTTGCTTGTTGCGCCTCGCAGTGACAATGTCCTATGTATAATCAATTGAACTCTGCATTTAAACCGCTGCGGCGGACATACATTCTGTGCCAGCGCGCATAGACCAGCGCGCAGCCAATACTCCTTCACGCTATATTTGGTCAGAGCCGACGTCAATGAATGGTCAGCAACCTGCTCGTATCGAGCGATGGCCTGTGGATATTCCTCCAGTTCTGCGTGGAGATCGGCAGCATCCTTATAGCATGCATTCGCCGTTCTGTGCAAATGGGTCATTCAGTTATGTATGCATGGTGATGATATTCAACATACGCGTTGGCGTCCTCCTGTGCATACCAGTCGCCCGCTCGTACATAACTCTCGCAAGCCCTACGTAGATCACCCGACTCTTGCAGGTAGATCTGTCCAATTTCCTTCTCTCTGTCTGCCGCCTGTCGAAATCGACCACTCTGAGTGAGATGTACAATGGTTTGAGTCAACGCCTGGATAGCCACTGCGGCATGCTGAGCGACAAGTTGGGTGAGACGAGAGACACTTACGCTCAGGATAACCTCGCTTGTAAGCTTTCGCGGCATTCCACCAGGCATTGGCTGCCTCGTTCTGTTCCTTGCACTTCTCTCTGCATTCAGCCTCTCTGGCGAATGCGTCCCCAGCTTCCTTGAACAATTTCTCGAGCTTGAAGGCATTGGCAGCCTGCTGATATAGATCGCCAGCCTCCTCGAACTTGGTGCTGGAGGAGGAAAACCAGCCAGTAGAAGAAGCTGCCTTTTTGTCGGCCTTGTCGAGCAAAGTCTGCGCTGTCGACTTGGAGGGCATGGTGGGTGCGCGTCAGAGCTTAGAGAGCTGTGCCATCAGTCATCTGACTCAAGTCCCTTCCGCCATGACTCTCTCCTACGACACAATACATCAACTTTCAGACGCCCATCCAAAGGTTCCCATCATTCAATACCAGTATGGGACCGCTGGTTTCAGAACTTTGTGAGCACATTATCTTCTGTTCTCCTCATGTTCCAACTCCTTCTCAGGGCAACCGTTCTGGATGCCGTTCTATTCAGAGTAGGCGTGCTCGCCGCGTTGCGCAGCAAAAGGCTCAACGGCCAGACTATCGGTGTAATGGTCACAGCATCCCATAACCCTGAACAGGTGTGATTTTTTATTTATTTATTATCTGGCTAGATAACCAGCCTTTTACCACGCATACTCTAGGACAATGGCGTCAAGTTGGTGGATCCACGCGGTGAAATGCTCGAGGCTTCTTGGGAAATCTATGCGACAACCCTGGCCAACGCTGAGACCACTGATGATTTCATCGATGCGCTAGATGAGCTGATCAAGATTACAAAGGTTGACTTGTCGAAACCAGCACGCGTTGTATACGCACGCGATACCAGACCTTCTGGAGAAAACCTGGTGGCCGCCCTTGAGGACGGATTCAAGGCCCTGGATGCCGAAAGTCGAAGTGCTGGTGTCACATCTACCCCAATACTCCATTATCTCGTCAGAGCTCTGAATACCAAAGGAACCAGTGAAAGCTATGGAGACGATTCAGAACAAGGATACCATGAAAAGCTAACCGAGGCTTTTAAGAAATTAGTGGTATGGCTGCAAATTCTGATGCGACTATCCCTTCATTGACACACATGCAAGGCTGGACGACCTCCTCTAGACCCACTTGTCATTGACTGTGCCAATGGAGTTGGAGCACTCGTCGCGAGTACCCTGTCTCAATATGTCGGTAGCAACTTGCCCATGATACTGGAAAATACTGCAACCAACACGCCTGGTGCCCTGAACTACCTTTGCGGAGCCGATTTTGTTAAGACGTCGCAAAAGCTTCCGTCATCACTTATGGGTAAACTAAAACCCGGTCAGCGTGCTTGCAGCCTTGACGGTGATGCGGATAGGCTGATTTATTACTATCTCGATGAGCGCGGTTATTTTCACATGCTTGATGGCGATAAAATAGCTGCACTTGTGTCTACATTCATAGTGGATCTTGTGAAATCTGCAGGCCTTGAGCAAAAGATAAGAGTCGGGGTCGTTCAAACTGCATATGCCAATGGTGCTTCTACCAAGTTCTTAACCCAGGTGAGAACTTTTTCATTTACCAACTCAAAATAATAAAATACACATAGAGTCTCCCCGTAAAATGTGTACCCACTGGTGTCAAGCATCTTCACCACGCCGCGGAGCACTCCGACATCGGTGTATATTTTGAAGCGAACGGGCACGGTACTGTCCTGTTCTCTCGGGCGACATTAGAAAGACTCAATAAGCACGAGCCAACGACCCCTGCACAATACACTGCTCTTGAACGCCTAATTGAACTGACTCATTTGATCAATCAGACTGTTGGTGACGCGCTCTCCGATATGTTGCTTGTCGAGGTTGTGTTGGCGCACAAGGCCTACTCAGGAATTGAGTGGAATTCTTTGTACACAGACCTCCCCAACCGCTTGGTCAAGGTGGTTGTGCCCAATCGCCATGCCTTCCGTACGGAGGACGCTGAACGAAGACTAGTCAGTCCACCCAGCTTGCAAGCCAAAATCGACGAGCTAGTGCGGAGATACGAAGGGGGTCGGTCATTCGTCAGGCCGAGTGGTACGGAAGACGTGGTTAGGGTATACGCTGAAGCTGCAGTGAGATCTCAGGCAGAAGGTAAGCTATTTCAAAAATGTCCCAATGGAATACATTGATTGATTGGTTTGAATAGAACTGGCGTTACGGGTGGCAGGAATGGTATATGACGAGGCAGGAGGTGATCCTATGAGGCGGCCGAAAGAGTTCATTTGATTCTTACAATTAAAGGGATTTCTTTGTATCGATTCATTGATATTCCCAGAGTTGCGTCTGTTGTATTATTAACGTAAACCCGCCCTCTCATGTGTCGATTCGTTATCTACAAAGGAACCTGTCCAGTTCAACTTTCTCATGTGGGTGCTTGATTTTTGCGCTGTATTGTCTGACTTGACTTGTAGCTACTCACGCGGCCATGTCATTCCATCATTAACCAAGCTTTTGACTCCCGGCTGCGCATTGACCGGAGGCGTCCGATGAATGGCGATGGCTTCGGTGTAGGCAGGTCTCGTGCGCTCTGTTGATAAGTTCTATATGTCTGATCCCTGCGTCGACAGGTTGGTATGATTCGGTCTATGACGAGGAGCTTGGGTGCCAACCCTGCATATTCACCTCGGTCACACCTGTTCGTCTTGCCCACGCGTTCTGCCATTTTCGAAATATAACGTGATTTCCAGGCGTGGAACAATGCGAATCTCACCCGGCTGGCAGAGAAGATAAAATCCCCGCTAGTTTTGTGAGCGATTCATCCCTTTGAGTATGTCTGGGCAACGTTTGTGACTTTCGGCTGCAGTGGCCACGTGCGGGCGACGACAGAAGGGTCGCTATCCCTTGACAACTGTCATCCTTTCGTTCACGGAAAGCTGATGGTGAGTCTTCCTTGTAAATACTATCACTATGCCTGACTACATTGTGCGATGAGTTCATGCATAATGGCAGTATAGCTGAGTTTCATCGCATGAAAAGGAAGCTTCAAGGTACTCTACCCGACGTCGCATTCAACGCTGTTCATGGGAACACAGGTATGCTTCTCCAATTCTACTTGGCACACATTACTTACCATAGGAAAGACTCGGAATGGGCATTTGCCTTATTTTTGTCCAAGGTAGGATCATCACCCTTGTAACCTTCCTGCGTCGATCCTGGTCCAGTTGCCCGATCCAGATGCGAAGATCTTCACATCAGACATCCTTCGCGAAGCAATGCTGGCCACTATCTCGACCTTAAATGAGCTTGCTGAGGAAGCAGAAATCACCGAAGTAAGGAATATATCATCCTCTTTGGGCGCTAACGCATTCACAATTTCAGCCAAGTCTTTTGAACTTCTGCGTTACCGATGGCGAGAGCGTTGTTGCAACTCGTTACGTCTCATCACGAAAAGATGAGGCAGCATCGCTTGTATGTACCCCTAGCTTTTTTATTTGCCGGAAGCCTCATATTCTGCAAGTGGTTCTCTTCCGGCACAGCGTTCAGTGAATATGCCGATGGTGGTCATTACAGAATGTCAAAGGCAGATAAGCGAGAAAACATGATAATGGTCTGTATTACCGTTTTCCTTCTAATTGATTGGCGACTGATGTTGTATTCGAGATTGCGAGTGAACCATTAACGTTTGAGCGGGGTAAGTGTGCCAACTTCGGCACTCACTTGACCGTTTTAAACAACACTACATAGCTGACTGGATGGAAATCAAGACGAACACTATGGTTGTCATAACACCAAAGATGAACCTGCTTCAGATACCAATCTTTGACAAGTTCTACGTTCGACCCTCGGATCCAGCAGCACTTGCTCGCAATACAGAATTTGCGCGCGAGAAAGGCCTCCTCAGTCCTCGAACACCAGTGAACGCGATGGGCAAGAGGTTTGAAAGTCAGAACACGAAATATATATGCTGTTAATGTCTGCTAGAGTATTAGTATTGTATTGAGGGCCTAATCAATCCTTGGATAAGTGTGACAAAAAAGCAGCGCCACGTAGGAGTCACAGCACGAAGACCGAGGGCGCTTGACAACGTCCATGACGGCGGAGAAGCGGAAACTCGTGTTCGCATAGACGCTGAGCATCCATGATGAATCCGTGGTTACTTTGGAGTGCTATTTCCACGACAGCAAGGTAAGTGCCCGACTATAACTGAATATCGTGCGACTTGCTAACCGTCCATTGATGCAGACTGTCTACAGTACTCCAGATCCTTATATTTCTTCCTTTGACTTTAGTGACGCTATCAAGACAGGCCTTCCTCTTGCTCTCTCTTCTCTTGTGTACGCACTCGCTCGTTCATGGAACGTTGCTCATGATCTGGGATTCGAATGCCCTGTCTGTCCTTCAAGTGCCGATGCACCCCTTTCTCCTCCTCCTGTGTTTTAACATCTTCTCTTCGTCAATAAACCCGTGGATCGTCACCGCTACCGAATGGTGGAGCACGATCCTGACGCTGATGGGTCCCTTGTTTATCGCAATGGAAGGTCTCTCCAGCCTCCTTGTCGCTCAGAAGACGGGCCAAGAAGGGAAGAAATTGGTGGAAAAAGGCGAACTATTCCAGTTTGGCTTGTTGATCGCAACATCGGCGACCTATGTTGCTTCGGCATGGTGGATGGTTGACGTGAGTGTTCACCTGCCCCTCATCGATCCCAATCACTCATGCTTTCAAGTCATATCCTTCGGCGGCTTCGTCACCCTTATCATCTACCCTTTTGGGCGTAGCGATAACTACATTTCTCTTCCTCACTTGCATTGGTTTCTGGCTGCGGCGCACCAACATCATAGAATCATCTAGTCTTGCATTATTCATTGCTTATAATGTCTGGTTGTGTGGTTTCGATCAGAAATCATTTTCAGACCCGGCATCGTCATAGTACGTTTTTTCGTGCCTCATTTGCATCATCTTGTTGAGGCAGTATTTAGTGCACCCCTCGTTTCTAACCTTCTTCCCCATTTTCAAACACTGATCAATTTTCTTATAAACACACTACCGAAACCTGTTCTAATAGCTCTCTTATATCGACTTTTCATCCTGCATATGGCTTCGCGTATCCTACCAACCATTGGTGCAGACGATTGGGGTCAAGAAGATTCTACGAATGCTTGGGAAGATGGACCTGTGAGAGCTACTTTTCACTGGATGACTGGTTGAGCATCTAACTCCTAATCTAGCCTTCCACGTTTACCCGTATACTTTTGACCTATCGTCAAACTGTCTTCGTTACAGTTTACTCACATCTGTTGCGTAAGTATTGTTCGAAAACGAAAATCTACATTTTCTTAAAGTTGCTTTAAGTTTTGGATCACTCGTCGCAGATTTGGTGGAGATGGATGAATATCTTTCTTACGCTAGCAATATGGTCTGTAGAGCTCCTGGTCAGCTCTGGAGATGACGTTGTGACGAAGGACTGGAAGGTTGATTAGTATTTTATCATAGCGATTGGTTAGTTTTTCTTCCTGTTCAAATAAATGAATTGCCGACGAAAGAGTTAGTGATTTATTTTCCATTCAGCCATACTGTCATCTTCGCCTTCGTAGTACTCGCGTTTCCATATCTGCGCTTTCCGTTTAACCTCCTCCAGTATAAGTTCGCAAACTATGAACGCCTCTTTTCTATGAGGCGAAGAAACGGCGATTACTTGACAAGCCTAGGGTGAGAAGGAGTATAACTTTGGCAGTTGAATTCATACCAATTGAAGGTTCTCCGACAGGTACCGTCCCTATCCTGTGGTACAACGCACACCGAATGATTGGTGGAGCTGGTTCGCTAGCTGTGGCATGCTCAGACTTTGCCACAGATCGTACTACATTGCAAACAATATTCGCCATGGTTTTCAAAGCTAGTTTGGTGTACGCTTGATACTCCAGTTTCCGTACAGCCTTACCTATAGCGCGTAAATATGACCCCGCACATCGCCTGTTCGTGAAACTAACCGTTGAACGAATTACGGGTTGTACCTGATAAACATATTGGCCACCATAGTATGAGTCCAGGATAGATAGATTAGTCACCGATGAAGGTAACAGTGGCACCTGCACGATGATCTTGGACAGATTTTACTGCGCACTCGACATCTAGGTTATAAGAAATGAGGCAGGTGCCATACTCGTTGTCAATTTGACCCTCCGTCGACGCGGCTGGTAGTGGGTCCATTCAAGTTGTTTATTACTGGTAATCACCGCTTTCAGTCACATCAATGTTCAGGTCAAGGTGGCCATCACTCTGCACAAGAGGATTGTCCACGCGAAGCCAGTTGAAATGTGCCCTCGAGCGAGGCGCGCCAATCGACATTCATCCGGAAGTTGAAGATGCCATGGCGACCAACAAGCCGGTGGTGGCTCTCGAAACAACGGTCATAACCCATGGCTTACCACTCCCACAAAATCTCCAGCTAGGACGCTCACTGGAGAACATAGTGAGATCCACGGGTTCCATTCCAGCAACAATTGGCGTAATTGGTGGGCGTGTCAAGATTGGGCTAGAAGACAGCGAGTTAGAGAGATTGGCAGAGAGGACACATAAGCCCGTGAAACTCTCTAGAAGAGATGTCGCCACAGCAATCGCGACAAAGGCAGACGGAGGTTGGTGCATCCCCTCAAAAACATTCAAGTGTGGGTTTAACTGTGCCCCAGGTACAACATGTAGTGCTACATTGCTCTTTGCTGCACTGGCTGGTATACGGGTACATCAGCAATTGACTAGTGAAATGCCTTCTCTCTGATGTTGAGATCCATAGGTTTTCGCCACTGGAGGGTAGGTTTTGAATCTGATCTAACGAGAAATGTGGTCATTGCATTAATCTGGATAGGTTGGGGGGTGTTCATCGTGGCGGAGAGAACTGTACGTACACCATTCTCTAAGCCTTAAAGGTTTCATAATGATGACAGCTATGGATGTTTCTGCTGATCTCGGGGAGCTCGCTAGAAGTCCCGTAGGACTGGTGTCAGCTGGGGTAAAATCAATATTAGACATCGGGCGGTAAGGTCTTAGTCAACTTTGATTACATACGACTCAACGTGTGCAGAACGTTGGAGTACCTTGTACGGTAGCCGCCGCGGAGCGCTCAAACATTTGACCATCATGCATTTTAGGAAACTCTCGGTGTGCCGGTCATTTCTTATGGCGAAACTCGCGAATTTCCTGCGTTTTTCTCTCGTAAGAGTGGATATGAGGTACGTGCTGATATGGTTTTTCGCCATACTTCATCAACAAATGATAGGTGCCATGGAATGTATCAGATCCATTGACCACTGCTATGATTCTTTGTTGGTGTGCTTTCTTTCCCATTGCCTCCCATTAAAACACGGCTAGATACTCAATGGCAACTCGGCATGGATAATGGCGCGCTTATAGCGGCACCGATCCCCGACGAATATGAGATGACAGGTACGAAAATCCAGGACGCGGTCAATCAGGCTGTTGCAGAATCAGAGCAAACCGGGATGAGCAAACGGGGAAAGGAAGCTACGCCTTGGTTATTGCAACGCGTACGCGAACTAACCAATGAAGAAAGTCTAATAGCAAACGTTGCGCTACTAGAAAATACTGCAAAAATTGGTCGGCCCCTTTTCGCTTCAGCGTACAACTAACCTCTCATCTAATGTTAGGCGGACAGATTGCTGTCCACTACCATAGACTTGTAGACGAACTCAAAGTAAGAGCGGATAGCTCGGTACTGGTTCATTAGAGCGAATGGATGTTATTCAGGTTTCTCATATGCCAGACTTACCAGTACGAAGCCAAACTTTGACTCTCGATAAGGAGGAAGATTCCGCTATTGTTCGTAACATTCCTTCTCATCCAGACTTGACATAATTAGAAACAGGTTTCTAGTTGGTCATCAGCAAAACTAGTAGTTGTTGGTTCTGCGGCGGTTGATATTACCGCCAAAGCTATCCCCGACGACAATTTGAGTCTCGGAAAAAATTCGACCATGCCTGGGAATGTATCGTTGACACTCGGAGGTGTAGCGCGCAACATAACTGAAGCTGCTCATCGTGTCTTGACATCCATTCCACGGATACTAACAGGACCTCCCTTACTGATCTCGCCAGTTGGGAATGATGCATTTGGCAAGCTCTTGACACATGAAATGAGAAATATGGGCATGCGCACAGATGGATTATTGAGAAGCCCATCAAACCAGAAGACTGCAGTCTGTAACATGGTGCTCGACGATCAAGGTCAACTGATAGGTGGTGTTGCTGATATGGGTATCACCGAGGCCCTTAATTCGAAAAATGTGATTAACATCATAATGTCTGCGTGAAGAATTCTCTGATGGATCTTGCAGATTTTGCTCATCATTGATAAGATCAGGCCAGGCATCGTCGCACTAGACGGAAATCTTACTTCGACTACATTAACTGCGGTCATCGAACACTGCACCCTACAAGGCATCAAAGGTAGATTTCTAGTAGATTTCTGGACTATCTACTAAGACTCTCATTTACCAGTATTTTTGTGAGAAATAGCTCCTTTGACCATTGCATTACTGACGATTGTGATGAAAGCGAGCCTACATCTGTGATAAAATCAGTTTCAATACTTCCGGCGATCGTCTCATGCATGGACAAAGTTCAGCTAGGAACTGCCCCTGTCACTTTCGCGTCGCCCAACCTTCTGGAATTGTCCAATCTGTACCAAGCTGCACACTCAGAGCCGCACAATCTCACTTCACATTCAACCTGGTGGTCCTCTATTGAAAGATTTTCTCTCGGATCGTCTTATCGAAGGGATCTAGAACAACTTGCGAAACGTAATGTGTGCGAAGAGGACTCTAGTAGGGGGACACTGGGCTTCCTGCTTGATCAGGGTGTCGCACAGATGGCCATTAATCTACTTCCTTTTTTTCAACACCTCATTGTCAAATGCGGAGAGCAAGGTGTGCTAGTAGCCATGCATGTTGCAACACCATCAGCCTGGTCCAATGAACGTAGCAACATCTCCAAGCGTTACGTCGTTGCACACGGAAGTCATGGAAATGCCGTTGTTCTGCACCACTTGCCAGCGCATTTCATTCGTGATCCAATCAACGTTACAGGAGCAGGCGATTCTTTCGTCGGAGCACTTCTAGCTTTTTTGATTCAACAACCCGATACCTTCGATAACCAACGTCTCCTTGTTAAGGCGATATCCGCTTCACAGCAGGCCGCCAAGTTGACACTACAAAGCCATCTTGCTGTGTCTCCGGCAATATCATATTATAATATTACCAAAATTGTTTAGACAGACTATATATAACATGCTAGCAACGCACGACACTTGGAACATCAAGCAGCTCCTGCATGACGACTCAGCATGGACTGATTTCCTGCAATGTACACTTACTAGCTGAGACCCTGCCTAGAAGAATGTGTTGGAGTTTATCATAGATCGACAGCGCACCAGCGCCAGCAACACTCCGAAGAATGTTGACACCAGCGCCTTTGAAGAGAGATTTAGAACCTTCTTTGCTGATGATTTGCGAGAATGCGTCCAACATTGAATCGTATTTGACCTCGGCGCCAGACGTCATCATCATCCGGCGACTGAAAAAAACTGATTTGAGTATCGACTAGATTAAAGGCTAGAACATACGCACCGGACTGTATCCAGTGGATATGAGGCAAGACCAGCGGTTATTGTGACGCCCCAGCCTAGACCAAATGATGCTAAGAAGGATTCTTGGAAGGGGCCAACAAGGGCGACTGGTTCTAACGAATGGTTAGCGCATATAATAGGTGCCGTTCCCAATGCACACTCAGAGAGTCGTAAAGACCAAAGTAGAGTCCTCGATAAACAATTATGCCCAGCACAGATGGTACGAAGCCACGGTAAAGACCAATAATGCCATCTGATGCCAGTGTTTTCTTGTACACATCAATAAGTCCTTGAAATTGGCGTGATTTAGCTATTTTTGCATCGTTGGCCAATCGAGTACGAGCATAATCCAAAGAGTAGACAAAAAGCAGCGATGTAGCACCAGCAGCAGCACCCGAGGCAATGTTCCCAATGAACCATTGCCAATATCCTTCGCTCTTTTTGAAGCCAAATAAGGCATGGAAATAGTCTCCTAGAAAGGTGTCAGCATTTTTAATCATTTCTTTATATTGCCCAACATACTAAATGCGAAATTGAGAGCCTGTGTCGGGAAGTAGCGTATGACGTTTGCTGTGTTTCCTCTCCAGAATGACAAAATGCCTTCATTTCTGTACGTTCTCCCAAAAGCATCGAGTATGCCTTTATAAGGAGTGCCAAGGCGACCTTGCTTGATCTAGGTCCGATAGAAACTAAATTCATTCGAATAGAAAATTCTGTCCTGCAAACCATTTCATCCTGATTCTGCACCAGAAGCTTGACACGTTCGATGGGAGCTGCACTGGTCTTAGCCACAGCCTACTCCAGCATAACTAGGTGATCACTAGTTGGCTATGCGAGAACTCACTGCAGAAACCCCTCCCATGGTAAAGTCAACTGAAATGCGAGAGCACATTTGCCACAATATTGAGTGAATATACAAGAGCGACAAAAGGAAGCCAACCTGCAAACTCTCGCGGCGTCTTCGTCCTCGACTTTGACTGAGTCATTTTGCTGCAGGTCAATACTGGAATTGTGATGTCATAGACTGCCTGTCACACTTGTAAAGTATCACGCGTCACGCGTCATAAATCGTCAACGCGAAGTGGCCCAACTTTGACTACTTCTCTGGCCATGTGATCTCGCTCTCTCCGCAATGTATGCAGGACTCGATTGTTCTCCTTCTGCTTTTTTTCGAATCTGGACTGTTGCGCCAACCGTTAGCCGCATCTTACGGCCATTGCGCGAGACATACCTGTGCACCATGTTTTAGCCGCGTCAGAATATTCGCAGCCTGCCCCTTGGTCAGACTGCTAATTTTCTTTTCCTTCTCTTCATCTGATGAGAATCCATCATGTCCGCTTGCCCGCGTGCGCCAACGCTTGGCAATCAGTTGTTTTTGACTGTCAGAGGCAGGCTTTGCCCTCCAATTGGCAGAGCGTAATAACAGCCTTCACGAAGACATGAACGGCGAGAAATGTACGCATGACTGTATTCACCTGCTTGACATCTCGCCACGAGCGATTCTTGCCTGAACATACGTGTCGCAGCCTCTTATGGCATCACCCAAACTCTCTGCCGTCAGAATTTCCCGGCTACGCATGTAAGGCGATAGTTTGAACGATGTAGCCGTAAGCTTATCCAGCATTGGTGGTGTATAGTATCCGCGATAGTGAACATTGGTGTCTGTATCTTGTTAATGCATCAGCGACCTGGAATTGACGATGGAATTACGTTCTGTTCCTTTCACTGTCTCCACGCGTACATAACCTTTTCCAAGACACTCCAACACATATATATCATCACCACATCCTACCCATGCATTTTTGCTGATGGCAGAGATATGGCGAGTACCGTAAGACTCCTCAACTAGAGCGAAGGGATCTTCATAGTCTACGTATGTTACTGAGGTCGGCTCAGGAATGTCGTCTCGGCTGTCGAAAGCTGTTGATTCTGCTGCCCGCTTTTCCAATGAATCAAGACTTTCATCTGTCGCTCGCTTTTCCAATGAATCAATACTCTCATCTGTCGAAGCCTTAAGCATTAGAATGCCGCAAATGTCAAACTGACCGTCAATGGTAATCTCGTTAGGGTCCAAGCCAAATAAAGTGGGGATAGACAAGGCACCCAACACCCGGTTCATGCTGTCAACGAAGTCTATCATCCTACAATCTACCTTACCAGTTTCCTTTGATAGTCGCATGCCCCTCCCGATCTAAACGTGGTTTAAAGCGCGGCATCCCTATGCTCGGCATAAACATACCATCTGCGCAAAGACGTTACGCGACCGAGTCGGTCTTGCGATCACCACGCAATCGATGTTAGGTATATCCGCTCCCTCTGTCAGAATAGCTAAACATCTGCCTCAGCTCTGTGCTAAAAAAAGGCTGGACTTTTCACCCACCACAGTTCACCAATACTGGATATTCTCCCGCCCTAAACGAGGCAATAAGCACCGTGCGCTCTGCGGCAGGCGTTCCAGAATGCACGTATCGTGCATCAATACCATAGCTACGAAAGGTCTGCGTTAATGCCACCACGTGGCTGATATTGACACAGAAAACTAATGTAGATTTGCGTGTGGCTGCGTCGAGTACATGAACAGACAGCTCTGTGAAGTTGCAGTTCTCACACTTACATGCACGATCGATCCAGGTCCTGACTACGAGTTCATTAATCGTCTCGGTGTTAACGACATGCGCCAAACTTGATGGGTTAAAATCTCCCGTCCTTGAATTAACCGTGACTGATTTTAGGTCGATGTCAGCCTTGACCGATGTGAATCGGACGTTACAAAGCCTGATTATTTTAATTAAACTTGCAATGAACGGTGGGACTACTACTTACCACTGTTCTTTAATCATTTCCAAGAAGTCCCGATGATAGACTAATTTCTCGAAGACTGATCCCAAACCCAAACCATCGTGTCGACTAAATGTTGCAGAGAATCCGATGATAGGTATTTTATGCTTTACGGGTGGAGACGCGAAAGATGGCTTCGGTGCTTTGATGTCTGAGTCAAAATACGAGAGCAATCGTCGATAGCTGAAATATTCAGTAAAGTTATGTTATGCTCGATATCGAGTGGACGCACGAAGGTGCTGCGGCATGGTGCGCCTCGTCTATAACAATGGCCTTGATAGTGTTGGGGTCGAACTTGGTGATGCGACCATTGCTCAAAAGCGTTTGATAAGTTGCAACTGTGCTGGATAAATAATTTATACAACATGATTGCAGCAAAGAACATGGGAACGCACACGTCTGCCAGTCCAGAGGCTTTGAATTTGGAACCCTGTTCAATTTCAACGGTCCAATTTGGGAGGATGTTAGCAACGTGTTCAGCGGATTGCCTCGCGAGTTCTACACTGTTGACGATAATAAGGGAACGTAGGGCGGCTGGATTTGCAACGGGGCCAGATATTCGCGAAAGGAGTGAGATGAAAACGGTCGTTTTTCCTGAACCTGTTGGAAGTGAAATGCCTATGCGAGTTAAGCCGCTTGCCAAAGCGTCAATGCACGCGTCAAGGCACTGTTCCTGGTACGGGCGCAACCGTACATGAGCTGTTGAATACCTGGCGACGCGCAATCCAGGAATGGTCCAAAGGCATCTCATTGACCAAGAGATGTTGGTGATTTGATTCAGACAAGTTGGATCATGTCCACCTGCACATTAATGGTATTCTAAGTATAGGCTAGCCATACCCAATTTAGGTAGAAAATCTGGTAATAGTCCAATAACATCTCTAAAGCCATCTATCAAGAGCCACCAGAGTACACCTTGCCAAACATAATTTGCTGGAGCTTGTCATATAATGAAAGCACACCAGCGCCAGCAACACCACGCAGAATGTTAGCACCAGCCCCCTTGAAGAGAGACTTCGTGCCCTCCTTCTGAATGATCTGTGACGCAGCATCAAACATGGACTTGTAGTTTTTGCCGGAACCAGATGTCATCATCATACGTCGACTGGATTTTGTTAGTCAGGTCGCTACTGACAAGAGAAGACAATTTACCGGATAGTATCAAGTGGATACGATGCTAGACCAGCACCAGTAGTAACACCCCAACCAAGCAGGAAAGAAGCAAGGAAAGAACCCTCGAGTGCGCCAACAAGAACGACAGGCTCTGGAGATGTCATAAGTTGCTGAACATCAATGGCCCAATTGACAACTTACTGAGTGAGTCGTAGACACCAAAGTAAAGACCACGGTAAACAATGATGCCAACAACGGAAGGGATGAATCCACGGTAAAGACCTGCGATACCATCTGATGCAAATGTCTTCTTGTAGACATCGACCAATCCGTTGAATTGGCGCGCTCCACCACCCTTTGCGGACTTGGCATCGTTCGCTAGACGGGTACGGGCATAGTCGAGCGAGTAAACGAAGAGTAACGAAGTGGCACCAGCAGCACCACCAGATGCAAGGTTACCACCAAACCATTTCCAGTAACCTTCACTCTTCTTGAAACCGAACAGCGACTTAAAGTAGTCCTCTGTTGTATTGCGGTGAACGTAAGTAACTTGCATCAAGTTGAAAATTTTTTATACCCACTGAAGGCAAAGTTCAATGCCTGCGTAGGGAAGTATCGGATGACGTTGGCCGTGTTTCCTCTCCAAAGAGAGATGAGGCCTTCTTCCCGGTAGGTACGGGCGAAGGCATCACCGATACCCTTGTAGGGCGTGGAAAGACGACCTTGCTTGATCTGTGGAGGTACTAGATCAGACACCTACAGATTGAGGGGGGGAAAACTGTTCACCATCTCATCCTGGTTCTGCACCAACAGCTTGATACGCTCGATTGGCGCCGCACTAGTTTTGGCAACAGCCTGGTGAAAACGTTGTCAACAACGAATCCTCGGCCGAGCAACTTTTGAACTCACCGCGGAGACACCGCCCATTAAGAAATCGACTAGTTAAGAGCACATTGAATAGAGCAACAGAGGTAGAGGTAGAGGACAAACCAGCGAACTCCTGAGGAGTCTTGACCTTCTTTATTTCGGCCATTTTTTAAGCGAATTAGATGAGTGGAGGATGAGAAGAAGATGCTGAGTGAGCGTCTTTAAAACCTCACAGCCTGTCAAAAAACTTTTCGGAAGGCACCGGAACATTTTTGATCTCCGCCACCTTCCGATCTGGCCGTCCCTTTCGTAAAATACCATTTAAGTACGTTAAAGTGTACAGCGTAATGTACTTGCATTCTGATTATCGACGATGTTATGACCACCGCATATTGCTACTGGACGACCGACCCGGCAAAAAAGCATTAGTCAAAGGAGGCAGTTGTGACACGGCACTAGGCAATCCTGGTCGGTTTAAATATGGAGGAGGATAATATGTGGATGATGAATATGGCAATGGTAAAGCTGATGGATTAGGTCGAGGAGGCAATGACGCAGGAATATGATTTGCAGTCGCAATCTGGTTCAAGGGCGGCGGTAGCGTGTGATCGTGATCAAACTTTCCCTTCTTCCAAATTGCCTCCGTTGGCGAAGCTGAAGAGTCGCTATCAGACACCTTCCTCTTTCCGTTGTGTGTGAACGGTCGTTCCTCATCAGAATCTGCCGTAAGGTCAATCACGTCCGACTGTTGGGAGAACGACGCCTCTGTCTGCGTACGTGGCACACTTGCATACGAACGATTCATCGGGGAGGCTTGAGATGGCGATAGCTCGCGTTGGACACGACCCTCGTCTTCGTCGTCAGATTCTAAGACGACTACTTCCACGTCACTGGCTTTCACTTTTTCATCGTCTACTTTGGATAAGAGATGATCGTGCGATTCTTCTGATTTAATTCCTTTGCGTGGAGATGACGGTTGATTGAGTATGGGGGGGTGATTAACTTTCCATGCCTTCGAGGCATGTTTATTATCTGCAGTGTGCCATTCTCCATCAGGTTCGACAATGACATCCTCTACTGACGTTGATGTTTGTTTGAGGATCTCATCGAAATACCTGTACTTAACACATTAGTAAACTCGTTTCATGAAACAAATACAGAGAACCAACCCATCCACAATAAGATCTTTAGAATCCAACACCTTTTCGCAGACGGGACACAGCCATGTCGTGGTTTGTTCCATGACAGAAAACCATGATGTGGCATCAAAGCATTGAGAGTGTACGCACTTCGAAGATCGAGTAGGTGTATCAATGCGTACGAAGCTCAACTGCAAAAGGTGTTGGCGCGACGATCAATGGCAAAGATGTCCCTTACCGGACACTTTAATGACATTTTTTGAGGCCCCGCAACAATATCCTCATCTTCTGTTACAGATTGCAACACTTTGTACATGTTAGCAATACAAGCCAAAATCATGCATGTTGTACCCACTCTGCCGATGAATTTCTTCGCTGCTCTTATACCTAGCCTTTAGGTCTTTCACAAGCTCTTCGACGCTGATTGTATCCACAAGCATTACTATCATATAATATTTCTGCGAAGCAGACTTTAATTAATGTATTTCGTCCAAAAGGACAAACGCACCTTTGGCGGTACGCCTTGTTGACTTTGAGTGTTGAGGTACACCATGTCAACTCTGTTGGCACCGTTGTACTTAACTAATTTTCCCATGTCTGGTGGGGGAGCAGTGCCAGGTTTTTTTTTCAGACCTTTCAGATTGGCAGACAATTGCACGCTATTGATGCGAACCTCACACGTTGGTGGAAATTCTATCGGACAAGGAGTAGTATTTGCAGTGTAGAGGTTGTTGCCCGCATAGAAGACAGAAGATGTGCAAAACAGCCGCAATTGAGCCTTGGACCTGAAAGCTTATCATTAAGACATAATAATGAGCAATGTCACAGTGCATACCCTTGTGCTGCCAGCCGCGACACTTGTTCACTATTTAGGGAAAATTCAAAATTAACTTGCCGACGATCAGAAGTACCAGTGGACTCTGTCATACAGGTTCAGGGTCAATTGGGTCACAAGAAGGACATGTCTCACCTGGGCAGTCGACAATACGTGAAACAGCTTCATTGATGATATAAAATGGCGAATCCTTGAATTGTATGTCTAGTATTTTGGCTCAATGAACATTCATTACAAGAGGAGGGTAATACCAACTTGATTTCGCACTATACGAAGAAGCCGAAGGCGCTGCAGGGGCAGGGAGTCGACGAGGCAAACCGTAAGGATTATAATGTGACATTGTGCTTGGCCCAGGATTGACGTGATCACTATAAGTGCCGGTCTTTCCGATTGAATTGTAGGTAGCCGGTGGGGGTGGCAACGAGGGAGTGCCGTATCCTCGTTTTGATGGATACCTATAGCGGAAAGGTCAGACATGCCCGGCACCAATCGCCCGTTGGGAGCGCTACGTGCCACTCCTCGCAGTTTTCCGTCGCATGTACTCACTGTCCTTTTGTTCGAACCTGAAGAATGACGTCCTTGACCTTCGTATACTGATCTGTCGCTGCACGCGCTGACAGGGTATCTAGAAATGCCTCAATCCTCTCGATAATCTCTTGCTTTTTGCCGGATTTTGCTAGCTGTTGATGGCACTCTTCGTTAATGCCTTGGATGATATGCTTCAATTTGTCGACAGTGTTCATTCGAATGGAATGGCGGATTTGCTATCACAAGTTAAATTGATGTTGGAACATCGTGTCAGTGATTTTACCTGGAAATCTGACCATACATTGCTGCTGGCCATGTCACAGTCGATATACAGAACCACACGATGTATCCACCACTAGACTGCAACCTTCGTACTTGAGAGACGATGAAAACGGCGAGGCACTTGGCAGAAGTTAGCGTCTGGCAAATTGCCAAACACACCCAAATAGGATGAGCGTATCTACGCGCTTAGATACGGGCGCTAACTACTCTTTGCTTCATCGATGACAGATATGACAGATTCCGACTACGAAAAGCTTTCAAAGGAAGAGAGAGATGCTCATGAGAGTGTTAATCGCGCACGGGAGGCAGCAGAGCAGGCCGGTAGCTATCTCTCTTTTCGAGTTTCGCATTGGATTTACGAACCAACTCTGGTTCAGCATTACCGTATTCCTGGGCTCAGGAACTAGGTGATGTCGACATTATAGTTCCTGTACCAAAAGGAACGCGTGCCCGGGACCTCGACGTCGTGCTTGGAAAGAAGAAGCTCAGCGTTGGACTGAAAGGTCAGGAGCCCATAATGGGCGGCGAATTATGCAAAGACGTCAAAGTCGAGGACAGTACATGGACTTTGCGTATGGAGATTTTGGTTAGTACAACGCTCAATTAACATTTCATGCAGAAGACAACCAAGCTGTTCATGTCCATCTGGAAAAACTGAACCAGCAAACATGGTGGGAAAACGTATTGACCCACCATCCTAAGATTGATACGCGAAAGATTGAGCCTCCAACTGGCAAGTTGAGTGATCTCGACGGAGAGACGAGGTAATGACCAGCTTTGGACCTGATTAACTTTATTCTCACGTTCTTCGCACAGGGGAATGGTCGAGAAAATGATGGTAGGGTTATCATACGATGCATTTATGCCCGAGCTCACCATCTTATTTAGTTCGATAATCAGCAACGGCAAATGGGGAAGCCAACCTCAGATGAATTGAAGAAAAAGGAGGTATGGACCATATACGTGCCACTACACATCTCTTCTGATGTAAACCTAGGCGCTCAAAAAGTTTCAAGAGGCGCATCCGGAACTGGATTTCTCTAATGCAAAAATATCATAATTGCTTTTACACAGTTTTGCCAAGAGGGATGTTCATGTACCATGACTAGTTGACTAATTACATTTTCCTGCGTTTCTCAAATCAGTTTTCCACACCTGCGCTTTTCCGCTTGACGCTTTCCACCAAAGTCTGCAAACCCTTCCTTGTTGATTCGGCCACTGGCTCAGAGGTAATTCCTTCTGCACTGTCTCGCACCTTGCGCTGTCTTTTTTGGCGCTCTTCTAATAGAGCGGCCATACTTTTTGTCTTCTTGAACCTAGGATTGCTCGGATCGATGGCGAATTGTGGGTCCTCATGAAGAGCTCTAAACCGCTCGTCATGGACATCGATAACGAAGTCTTCTTGTATTTCATTTTCGTCATCCGGTCGCGATTTCTTCGATTTCTGTCCTTTGAGTTTTCCACGTTTTTCCTCCTTGATGATATTCTTGAGGTTAAAGTGTTTGGGTTTCGAATGAGGACTGTCAGACGCGACAAGCAACGTGAGCTCCTCCGCAGACACCGCCATTTTGTGTCCCAGTGCTTCCGATGTGCGCATCGCATTTTTCCCAGAATTCCCTCCAGCCCTCTCCTCTATATGTGTTCCCTCCTCATCACCATCCACAGCGAAGAAGTCGTCTCCCTCAATAGCCTTGGCACGGCCTTCATGCGGTGCATTTCTCTCTTCTTTGCGCTTCTTTCGTTTCTGACGCACTTTCTTCTGATACTTTTCCAACGTCGTCTCGAGTTCTTCGTCTTTCTTTTCGGTGAGACCAGGCGTGAAAGTAATTTCCATGTCTACATCATCCAAAGTCTTCCCCTTGTTTGCCCATCCTTCTGGCATGTGATCGTCATTTCCTTGAAGGAGCAAAGCGCGAAGCCTGTCCCGATCTGCGACCTTTTTGCTTTGTTTTTGTTCTCGTCTCTCCACCTCCAAACCTTCGAGTTCGTCCTCAGATCCCGAAGAAGATGCAAGAATGGCACGAAAATCGGCTTCCTCGATCTCTTTCCGCGTCAGTTTACGACGAGTCACTTCCATACGCTCTGGGTCATCATCATCCCATGTTAATTTCACTTTAGAATGACGCAATGCCTCCAGTTAAAGTAAGCCAGCGAGTCGCCGGGTACTATATGGCTACTCACGTCTGTCACAAACTCAAGTCCCTTGAAACTCGAGTTCATGTTTTTATCTGTTGCTTCGTCCCTACACCAGTCGGTCTTCCTGCAGCTTTTTGAAATCATAGAACGTACCTGCATTCATCGTCAAAAGTCATCCCATCCGGGACAAAACTCAGATCGAACACATTCGCCGAGCGCTCGAGCTCGGTACCATCCAGTTCTGTATATATATGCGCAGCTGTGTCGACCGTATCACAGGTTATAATGGCGTAATAATACCTATCCTGGGTGAATGGGATGTGGAAAGCGAATCAAACGAATACCTGAGTCGCTCTAATTGATATTTTCTCAAGGCGTCCTCGTCATAATCTGCTTCGTTTCCAAGATCGTGTATATTGTTATCTTCTTCGTGTTGGCGCTTTTTGAAAATCTCCGCTGGGGGTCCTTCTTTCTGCTCCCTCGCCATTCTATCTTTTCCAAACTGGCTAGGATAGATCCGGACACTCAAGACGTGCCCCCTCATTACATTGTGAGCACCGCTGATTGTTTTGTCGCCTGATGTGCTTGGCACGGATATTAGAGGAGCCGCCGGTGATGCTAGGGACGAGCATATCTTGTACAGGTGTACCGCTCGCACATGGTCCCAGTCAAGATTAACGACCGCCAGTTTGTTTGTACGCTGCACCGGTTGGTTGTCGCTCTGATCGTCACCCACAGGATGGGTGCGGCTATATGCCGTGGCCTGTGCGTCGAGGACGGCAAAGTCATCCTCGTCGAGGTTAACCTCTAACTCGTTGGCGCTAGTCCCTTTCGAAATCAAATGGTCTCCGATGGTAATAATTTCATCGACATCTTCACTATCGTCACTTTCACAGGCGATGTCATCTTTCTCGTCCTCTTCGTCGGACGACTGGAACAAGACTTGTCCCCGTGCATAATCTGGACCATCCTTCAGGACAGCATCATCTTCCAGGCGGTAGAAACGTTTCAAGCTATCTTCGTCTTGCGTTCCAGACACAGGCCTGCCATACTTGTCGACCCGGCGACCTGGCGGAAGTTAGTTTCCAAGGCTGGTCGAATTGGACAATGACCCGACTTGCGCTTTTTCTTCTGGGTGAAGAGACCCTTGAAGCGTTCGTCCACTACAAGTTTTGAGCGGTTCTTTTTTGGACGACGAAAGCGAGGGTCAGTCCTGAGCCTGTCGAAACGAGAATCGGACATGTATGCGCGTGTGTGGAAGGCCGGTGGTTGCCGGAGAGCCATTGAATATATCACGACCACAGCATTGCTTGCCTTTTCTTACGCTCTTCCATCTTCTTCCATCTTCAACGGGCTGCGGGTCGCCTGTTAACATTATCCTCCGCTTCTATCCTTGTTCGTTCACACGATGTTCACGCGTGCTGCATTCCTTATATCGCTTGTTCTGCTCCTGGTTGGGCAGGTCCTTTCCTTGCCATTGCCCGTACAGGTAACTTGCATTCATCTGTTATAGGAACATGCAGTAATCTGCCTGCACAGCCTGTCAAAGTTGTTGAACGTTCAGAACCTCTGGTTACCATTGTTGCGTATGAGCGGACAATCCCTGTCAACGCTGCAGGGGAAGGAACTCGCTAGGGCAGTGCCCGAGTACGATGCAGCCAAAAAGGGCTAAAAAGGCAGAGAAGTTGAGGAAGGTATGCGCTGGAAGCCAAAGCAGTTTGGGAGGCGTCGGTAGAGCACAGCCCTGTGTGGAAAGACTTACATTACACCTGCCTCGCTGCTGCCTTGCATCTTCCTCCATGACTGAGTACGACTACTCCCCAGAAGCTTACGAGCGTTACATGGCTACTCAACGCCGCATCGCCCACTGGGTTGACAATACAGAGCTTCATCGTGCAGAATTCAATCCTGCCGCTGACCCCGACTCCATCCGCAGGACGTCCTCCCATGATCCTCCACCCCGTCCAACTCATCGCAGACATAGCTCCTTGCCTTACCCTCCTGTTCCCCATTATCCATTCCCACACAATGCTGCGGGTCTCTCGCTCCCTGGCCCTATGCCTATTGTTCCCCCACCACCTCAAATGATGTATGTTTCGCCGCCTCGCTCGCATAACTCAGCTGCAACCTACGTCGTTGCACCGCCACCGGCTCTGTCTTCCCCGTACTACCCATATCCTTACCCCTACGCTCCAGCGGGGTACCCCTTCATGGGACAGACGCAAGCAATTTTGGTGAGTTATTCCCTCATTGAGTGTCAGATTTGTTCCCGTAGAATGGAGAACAATTTGGTCCCGTTTCCTTTTATTCCCTTATCTTATACCGAGCCAAATCGTTCTTCCTTGGCGCTACTTGCGGGCCTATTTTAATCCATTTCGTGGACGCTGCATGTGCTAACTCTCGATTTCACTTACCATCATGAAATCCTCTTCGCCGCTATCCCGAAAACAGCCTGTGCCCGGCCACGCAAACGGGACTCCGCAGAACACACCTTTTTATAATCCACATCCTTCTCAACCTCTCCGTGCTCCTCCATACCCATCAGCTGCCAATATGTATGCTCTGTTGTCTCCGTCTCTCTTCTTTTCTGACCTGCAATCCCAGTAATACTTTCAAGCCATCTGAAATGGGTGGAACCAATCCCCTCCCATATAGTTACACTGCACCTCTGCCATTTGCCAGTAAAGCGAGTAGCCCTCCAGCCCATGGCAAATTCCCACAAAACCCTGGTCCAGCAATGTACCATTTGCCTCCTGATCTCCTTTACAAGCGTCTATATGATATTGAGCGTACCCACGAGCGTCGGCGGGCTCGAAGCTCTGACAGTAGCTACAGTGATGACCGCGGGAGAAGCAGGAGCAGCAGTGACAGCGAGAGCAGCAGTCACAGTCGCGGACGGTCCCGAACCAGGAAACCTTGGTGGAATTTCACTTGAGTCAGGTTTTCGCTCTTATCATACTTTCTGGGGACAATTCAAAGGATTTTATCAGACACATCCATACATACATACTCTTACATAGTACGAGAAGAAAGTACCGTACCTTTCTCTACTTAATTGTCCAAATCCATATCGTCCCTTGTGCCCCTACCCCGACAATCATATTTCCGTTACGGGGGATCCCACAAGCATTGAGCCGTTGGACAGAGCCCTCTTCAGTACTAATCAACCAACCCGGTAGCTTGTCACTTCCAGAAGGTTCGCCGGCACTAGGATAATCGGGTGGAAATTTGGGCATTTCGCGCTGTTTCAACGAATCGGGAAGATGCAATAAATAAAAAGACGTAGATTCGGGATAGATTATTATGATAACATTGCCGAAAGTAGACCGGCATGGGTACATGGCAAGCATCGGTCCAGTGTGTGGCGAGAGTTCTCTGGGGATTAACTTTTTGAACAGGACTTGGAAAGAACCTGGGTTTGATGATTCCACCATTCCCTTTTGGTCACAAGCTTAGACTTACCACTATCCTCCCAGTCTCCATAAGTGGGCCGCACGGTCTGCCGATACGTGTGAAGGTCTTGCGGGAAGAATCGGTCAAGACTTAACCAACGCCAAAGCACGAGTTCACCCGCATCCATGGTATATTCATTTTCCTTGCCTTTCTCGTTCCGCTTGGTACATAAGACTGCAGGCGCGCTATGAGACAGAAGAATATCTTCAGAAAGCCTGCAAAATCTGTATTCAATACTCTTCCTCAAGAGGCACACAAAGGCTGACCAGTTGATAGATAGTACGCGAGCGCGGTGTATGCTGGTGCCGCTGAATAATGGCTTGTCTAGTCTAGAGAGTTGAGACGAATTAATCGTCGGAGGTAGTGCCCATATTTTAACAGCCCTGTCCAATCCACACGTAGCTATCAGTGGTTTGGAGAAATGGAATGCCTAGGAAAAGATTAAAATGGCGCATGGGGAAGAGCCAGGAAAGACAGACGAACAGCACCAAGAACTGCTGCCTTATGTCCGCCGGATCGACCACCCATTAGCAATACCACGCATCGTCCCATTCCTACCCCCTCCTTCTGGTTCGCAATAAGCCCGAACGCTGGACCGGCGCGACTCGGAGATTCTAAAGGGGGCCATGCAGGATTGTACTTTTCATCCTCGGCTTGATGTGGAGTAAGGGTCATATCATATATCCGCGTTGTAAAATCCCTGGATGTAGTAGCAAAAATGTGAGGGCAGATAGGATGTACAGCGATAGATGTTATAGCCTATGTCTTTGTTGGTCCTCACGAACAAAATTATCCAGATTGTACTCACACCTCCATGGCCCACAAGGACAGAAATGGGGCTGGTTCTGCTAATGTTCAGGACATAAACTGTGTGAAGGTGACAGATTGCTAGTAGTGGTTCGTATGGCTGTTTTGCTGATAAAAGCCATTCCAGACGCACAAAATCACTCGGAATGGGTGCGTATGCTTCTAATTTCTTTTCAGATTCTCAGATAGAGATAGAGAAAGAAAAAAAAGCCCACCAGTTGAATGAGCAGGTGGCAACTTGAACTCGAGAAAATGCCTCTTGCGCATGAAGCAAATCAAGACAACTGTGTCGGTAGCTGTTGCGAAAGCATCGGCGTAAGTCTCAACCATGCTGTTCCAGAGGTCGACAGAAAGTCCATGGCGTCCCTCCCAAAGCACGTCGATGGATTCTTTAGTCCATGGAAAGGTAGCAATCGATTGAAATGCAGAATCTGCTAGCTTTTTTAACTAGGCCTGGATCATTGATACGTCTGAAAGATGGATGAAAAAGACGAGCCACTGACGGTGAATTTCTCTGACAATATGAAAGGACACTGTCCATACTCCATCTGACCTAAACAGGCAGTCGTACCGAGTTTGTCCTCACGCCTTTCCATCGAACATGTCAGAGGCTTCGGCATACAAGCCAAAGCCCTCTCTCAGCTATGCTGCAAAGGTCGGTCTTCAGGGCGGCGTTATTGGCGCTTTCATCAGCGCAATCCAAAACGCGCTGGGCACGCATTCACATGGTGCAGCTGGCATTGCTACCCGGACTGGTGGAACCATTGGCTTCTTCGGTACGTCTCGGCCTACGCATTGCATTCGAGTAACAAGTGTCCATTTGAACAGCCGCAATGGGTGCCACGTTCGCTCTGACTGAATCTGCTGTTGCAAACTATCGACGAAAAAGCGACCCAATCAATGGCGCTACGGGTGCCTGCGCGGCTGGATTTCTTGCGGGCATCCGAGGTTCGTGATGTAACTATCCTTATGTAGATCACCGTCTTATTTCTCAATAGCTCGCTCAATTCCGATGGCCCTCGGCGGTTGCGCCATTCTAGGTGCCGTCATGGGCACCTTTGACTATGCTGGTCAACTTGCTCCCGAACAAGGAGCTTCGCGAGAGGAGAAACGAAAAGCTTTCTTCAAGCACCCAATAAAACCAATTGTACAGCCAGTTGAGGCTGAATAAACCAGCTTGCAAATAGACAACGTGTGGGGAATCACCTTATGCTTATTGAATTATATGGACTACAACGATTAAACCAACCAGAGGTTCTCATAACATAATCAAAGTGCAGGCCCACAATCACTATTGGAGGGGTTCTGCTTTGCTGCGAGTTCAATCAATTTTGTGTAGCGGTCTTGGATGATGGGATAGTGCTGATCATAGAACTCTGCCCATGAGTTTGTTGTCTTGCAAGTTGCCTAAAACCGTTCAATAACTGTCGAGCAACGAAAACATTTCCTTACTTTGCTGCTCAATCGTGCCCATATTGCATCCTGATCTCTACCATCATCTTGCTCGTCACCACCACCATACGCAAAAAAATTGCATATGATGTCAAGATCTTCCTCCACGTCATTTGCACTGGCAACATTGGCACCAGTTCTGCTTAAGTTCATATCTTGGGGTTCTTCTTTTACAATCCCTGGATGCTTTTGCTGCATTGCCTTTCTATAAGCAATCGCTGCCTTTTTTCTGAGTTTCTCGACCTCATCTCTCATGTTGCCCGAACTGATATACGATCGCCATGATTGAAATGAATGGTGCTGCATCTTATAAACACATCAGCGCTGGTCTTGAGACACTTGGATTGACATTACTTTTCTATACAAACGGTCTGCGATGGCTTGCGACGACATTTGATGCTCACGCTCCAGAAGGATTCTCACATATTTTAAAGTATACTCGCGTTCGACATCGGAATATTTATATCCCTTCGTCAAGCGTTGTTGCGTGTGCTCGGGGGGTGGGGTTGGAGATGGCACCCTGGGCCGCTCGAAGACAACTTCAACTTCTTGAGGCTCAAGTTTGACCGTAGAATGGATATTAGAGCTCTGCGTTTGAGGTTCTTGTTTAACACGTTTCCTCCCATCCTGACGCCGCCCATTCTGAACCCCATTTCTCTGTTCTATCGCCAGGGCTTCATCAGTTGCAAGCTCCTCGATATCACTGGAAGAACTGAGAATTGCAGCCCGTTTCTTGGATTTCCCTGTTAGCTTAAATTTGTACTGGACCGGATCTAATAAGGACCCTTCTTTTACAGAGTCGTGAATATATGCAGGGCTAATAGGAGTCTTTCCTGCATCGATGGTCGATGTTAATAGGTCCTGAAACGTTGTTGAGTGAGAGTAAAGGACGGCATAATCAGCCGCCGTCTGGGCATTACTAATTTTGCCGCCATTTTTCTGCAGAAAGCATTAGGAGACTCAGAAGCAAATATTCGACATCACAACCTTGATTAATGAAACGACATTGAAACGATTGGGTTGATCAATTTGAACGAAGAATGTAATTGGCTTGCCCCTGACACTAACAAAAATCTTCCGGGAGCGGTCCTCCTGAGTCACGCACATGGCAGACTCGGCGTTATGCAGGGGGTATGAAGGTCCGATGTTCGCAATAGTTTTCCGCCGAGCGTCAGGAGATTTCTCTCTTCGCTTCTGCCTCTTTGCTTTTGGTGCGCTTGGAGCGGGAGGGGATGCTGATCTCGGACGATGGACCGATCGTCGACCAACCTGTGGTGGATGTCCATTTGTAGATGTCTTCGGTTTGCGCGAAATAGATGCGGGAAGTGAAGGCGATGAAGGTCTTGACGTAGTGCGTGCGGATTCCCTCGGATACCTATCGACTGGATGTTGAGTGACCTCCTGTGGAGTAAGATTACTGGAGCCAGGTTGTGGATACACAGGTCCTCCTTGAGTTTGCGGTATTGTGTTCTGGCCAATCCCATGGTTTCTCATGGCATCCACGAGTGACATGGCAAAGGGATCTGTGTTGAACATCTGAGCCCAAAACTGTTGTGCAATGGACTGCATCATTGTAGCCTGCACAGGGTGTTGCATGGGATGAAACGGCTGAGTAAATTGTTGCATTGGAGTTGATGGAATTTCGTTTCCAATAGCAGGGAGCTGCATAGGATGAAATGGCTGTGTCATGGTCTGTTGATAAAATTGTTGCATTGGAGTTGACGGAATTTCATTTCCAGTAGCAGGATATTGAGAACCGTCATGCTGCGCAGATGATAGGGGCCCAACCATGGATGTTGGTGACTCGTAGGGCGACAACTGTGAGTCCTGGGCGATGACATTTGTCGTTTCTAACGCATCAGCGTCCGTGGTGACGGAAACCCGAGATCCACGCGAAACCCTCTCCTGCGCAACAGAAGCATCAACAGGCGTGACACGAGGTGTTGGTAGAGGACTTCTTGTTAATTTAGATCAGTTGTTAACGAGCGTTATGGAACAAGTAGACTGACTTGTTGGTAAAATCCACTTCATCAAAATTTACATCGTGGTCTAATGGTAGACCATCATCCTTGGTGAGACAGTTGCCCCACTGATCGGTCGCCTTCAGAGCTTTGCCTGCAGCCAGGGACTTTGATGCCCAACCATATTCCAAAACTACCTTGTCTGCATCTTTTCCCCAGTCCCGAATGAACCTCCGTCCTTCAAACGTCCTGGCATCAACAAGAATTATCTGGGCCTGTTTGGGGTCACCACAGATATCTGCTCCTGATTTCTAAGTACGTAAGTGCCATCTATGCGCGACGGGAATACAAAGGACAAAAGTACCTTCAATGCCCTAACAAGTTTTGGACGGTGTACAATGCCGCAGGCCTCCACGAATATGCGAAGGGCTCGACCGTCGTCGTCGAGAAAGATATCGGGTCCATGCTGAGTTTGTGTGGCGGGGAATTGGTCCATCGGTACGCTCAAAGGACAAGTCGCGCGCGCATTTGGCTCACTCAGGTATTCCGATCACGCGTCACAACAAGTCACACACACTCAACGTCAACGTCTGACACGATGGATATTAGAAACACGCAATATACAGGTAATGCAATTGTAAATATATTCAACGGTAACTGTACAATAAGTTATAAAAACGCTCTGTTGAGTTTGCGTCGGTACACACCTCTTCTGTCTGCGCGCACGAGCACCTTGGCCGCCGAACTTCTTGGGCTCCATTCGCCTCGGATCCGCAATGAGTAATGTTCTGTCATAAGCAACTAGTTTTTTCTTCAACTCAATTGCACTGAATGCGTCTTCGTATTTGGCGTAGTAGGCTACGAGAGCTTTTGCAATCGCCTGCCGGATGGCGTACACCTGTGATGTGTGTCCGCCTCCCTTGACCCGCACACGAATGTCCATGTTAACAAAGCAATCCTCTCCGGGCACCAGAACGGCTTCGTAGACTTTCAGCCGCAGAATCTCGGGCTGAACAAGGTGGATAGGCGAGCCATTGACGCGGATGAGACCACGTCCCTCTCGTGCGTGCGCAACTGCTGTTGCTGTCTAAAAATCGTCAGCGCCGCCACATCTCTACTGGAATAACCACCGATAATACCTTCTTTTTGCCGAACGTTTGCACGGCCTTCACTGATGATGCCATTTTGTTGATTTGACCAGCTGAAAGCGGACTATAAAATTCAGCTGGAGACTTGCTTTCTGCGCAATCGACCGCACCTTGCGTTTGTTGTCGTCCCGAAACAATTTGGTGACGATAAACGGGTGGCTTGTGACATCTGCCTAGTTTACGGGATCTGCCGAGTCCTAATGAGTTTGACTAAGCATCTGCTTTCGGAACAGTAAATGACATGTTGCGTTCCGCTGTGAAGGTCAGTTATAGCAAATCAAACTATACAATCTTAAGAACTTCAAATTAGAATCTACACGTTTCTAGCCCCGTGCTATGGTCAAGGTCATTAGTCGGGTCCACATCGATCCTCGATTCAATCTCAACGGATACTGTTAGTCTGGTTACTGGTGAGCACTTTGAAAAATAGTCGCCTTGTGGATCTAATTGGCTTCCCATAGCTCAACCGTTGACCAAAACCATTTATCTGTCGTTGACACACCCGTTCAAACGCAGACCGTCCGACCCCACGCCTGAGGACAACGTTGTAGCCCTCGACCCCACAGTATTTGACCATCCTATTCGGCGGGATATTCTTCATCTATGTGTCACTCACTATCTCGACTCTCTGAGGCAAGGGACGGCAAGCACTAAAACTCGCGGTGAAGTTTGTGGTTCTGGTGCCAAGATTCGCCCTCAGAAAGGAAGTGGTAGAGCTAGGCTTGGCGACGGCCAAAGTCCTATGCTTGTTGGTGGAGGTGTCGCATTCGGTCCAAAACCCCGAGATTTTAGCACAAAGCTGCCTCGCAAGGTTATTCAAATGGGTATGCGAGTTGCACTCAGTGCAAAGCTCCGAGAGCGGCATTTGGGTGTGATGTCAAGTTTGTCATGGCCAAATGGTAAAACCAAGCACATGTCGCAGATGATCGATGTGCTCGGCCTGCAGAAAACGCTCTTTGTTACTGGGGAAGAAATCCCATGCACAGGCCTCCAGAGGGCGATCGCAAATATTCCCAAAGTTAAACTTATCAAAGCGGACGAACTCAATGTCTACGAAATTTTGAGATGGCAGAGGGTATTGCTGGACATGAGATCAGTGGAATATTTTGAACGGATTTTAGGCAAGCAAATGCCTATCTAGATGCTAGGATACTTGTATGCTCGCAGCTAGTAATTATCACGCTCACGTGACACTGACAAACAACGCGTCTGTCGCGTCGCTTCGTGAGTCAGCTAACATGTCAGACGGATCCCAATCTCAAGCTCCCCATAACGCGAATGAGGAAGGTGAAGGTTACCAATCATCAGCCCCTTTGCTTGTAGGCAAGCTTCAAGAAGCTGGCATCCATCCGAACGATATCAAGAAGCTCGCCGAGGCCGGCTTCCATACTGTCGAGTCAGTCGCTTTCACTCCAAAGAAGAGTCTCGTCGCCATCAAGGGGATTTCAGATCAGAAAGCAGATAAGATACTCACAGAGGGTATGCCCCACTATCTTCGAGAGAAACTTAAATCATGTTATACAGCCCAGAAGATAGTACCTCTAGGTTTCCAAAGTGCAACTGAAGTGCATGCACGCAGGTCTGAGCTAGTGCATATAACGACGGGGTCAAAGCAACTGGATGCTCTCCTTGGAGGTATGAATCATGCTGGCTGTAAACACAAGTCCTCATACAAGTAATGTGTATAGGTGGGGTAGAGACTGGGTCTATCACCGAACTTTTCGGCGAATTTAGAACTGGCAAATCTCAAATATGTCATACACTTGCTGTCACTTGCCAGCTCCCTGTCAGTATGGGGGGAGGGGAAGGAAAATGTCTTTATATTGATACAGAAGGCACTTTTCGTCCAGTTCGACTCCTCGCCGTCGCAGAAAGATACGGGTTGAATGGGGAAGAAGTCCTTGATAACGTGGCATATGCGAGAGCATATAATGCAGACCATCAACAGTCCTTGCTTACAATGGCAAGCGCTCTCATGTCGGAATCCAGGTACATAACCAACTCCACTATCGTGTGCAGATGATAGAACCTTTGTTTTTCAGATTCTGTCTCCTCATCGTCGATTCGTCCACTGCCCTGTATCGAACTGATTTTAATGGTAGAGGAGAACTCTCAACACGACAGAACCACCTCGGAAGATTTTTGCGAACTTTGCAACGGCTAGCCGACGAGGTACGTGCAGAGCTTATCCAAACCCTCATCAACAATTGAACATATGACAGTATGGCATCGCCGTCGTGGTGACAAATCAGGTCATGTCAAACCCTGATGCTGCAGCTGGTCCTTATGCAGCTAATGAGAAAAAACCAATTGGCGGCAACATTATGGCGCATGCAACAACGACAAGGTACGCATTCACCAAGCATTAATCAATCGACTTTCTAATTCATGGGTTAAAGGCTTCAGCTTAAGAAGGCACGCGGTAACACGCGTACTTGCAAAATTTACGATTCTCCCTGTCTTCCAGAGATGGAGACCCAGTTTGCGATTCTTCCTGGCGGCGTCGGCGACCCAGAAGAGGAACAGTGATTACAACGGGGTGACACGACTACGTTATGTATTATACCAGGTTTTTGATGACTTTTGCGTGGAAACACTGTAGCTATCCAGTTGAATGGGGAATGAACGAGTCTGTTGAGGACTCGTTCCGAATCAGAGTAGCGATGAAGCTATGTATGGTACGAATAGGCCTGTACCCGCGGCTGAAAGAATGGACTGATTAAACCAAGAAACGAGTCAAGATATTCGCATCAGCCCCGCTAATGCGTTCGCGTAAACGGTTCATGTCCTTAGGACTAACATCTGCGATATCGGCCATAACGTAGGCCACCTCTCCCTTGGAGTCCGAGTATTGCTTCTCCACGTTATATGGAGAGAGTGCATCGTTGACCTGCTTCAGCACACCTGGCTGATTCTTGTGCACATGGCACACACGGATATGCGTCCCCTGCTCTGCAGTGATAGCACGAAGATCGACTTCTGGGAAGTTCACTGCGCCAAAAGTAGAACCGTAGCCGAGGTAGCGTGTGATAGCTTGAGAGACTTCTTCACCAATCATGCGCTGGGCTTCCTCCGTGGAACCTCCAATATGTGGTGTAAGGATGACGTTGGGTGTGCTCCGTAGCTCGGAGGCCCAGGAATTCAATTGGTCATCAAAGGGCGCTCCATTAGAAACGGGCTCGGAGGGGAATACGTCGACGGCCGCGCCCGCTAGATGACCCGACTTGAGAGCAGTGAGGAGGGCGGGTACGTCAACCACAGTTCCACGGGCATTGTTGATGAAATAAGAGCCTCTTTTCATCTGGGCGAATTCGACATGGGACATCATGTTTATAGTCTCGGGTAGTTCGGGCACATGAAGAGTGACAAAATCCGATTCAGATAAAAGAGTGGAGAGCGAGTCGACCTGACGCGCTTGCCCCAAAGGCATGATATTGACGATATCGTGGAAGAGTACGCGCATACCGAACGCTTCCGCAAGCACCGATAACTGTGAGCCAATGTGGCCATAACCGACGATGCCCAGGGTTTTTCCGCGGACCTCCCAGCAGCCTTTTGATTGCTTGTTCCAGAGACCTGTTCTCAACTCGTACGAGCGCTCGAACAGCTGGCGAGACAGGGCCACCACTTCGGAAACGACAAGCTCCGCGACAGAGCGAGAGTTGGAGAAGGGAGAATTGAACACTGGAATGCCAGCCCGAGCAGCAGCAGGTAGATCGACCTGGTTTGTACCGATGCAGAAACATCCGATTGCGAGCAACTGGATTTTGGATTCAGCGTACGTATCGATTCATGGGACATTGGACTTACTTTAGTAGCCGCTTTGACGACTCGCGCAGTGATTTTGGTTTTGCTACGGATGCCGATGGCATGATAAGATCCAATTTTTTCCACGAGCTCATCCTCAGGCATCGCCCGTGTGTAGTGGTCCACATGGAAACCTTTTGCCCTGAAGGCTCTGACGGCTTCTTGGCTGATGTTTTCAAGGATCAACAATCTTACGTCCTCGTTGTCCATAGGGTGCAGCACTCTTGGCTGATGGCCGTCGTATTCATGTCGTCGGGTACTTCTGAAATGATCGTGGATGCTAGAAACACTGGCCGGAGAGATCGACGCCGCAATCGGGTCAGTATTTTTGATGTTAATCGGTTTGGTCATGGTGAAGGTAAGAGGCAAGAGCCAATTTCAATACTCATCAGATGCAATGAGCACGCAACCGCCGCAATATTTATAGTTTGGCATCAAAAAATAATTGATCGTGACTCCCGTACTCATGGGTCTATACCTACTTGACTATGGTGCAGGCAACGTCCAAAGCCTGGCGAATACTTTGACAAAGCTCGGCCATAACTTTACGTGGGTATCTGATCCTGAAGACTTTACAAAGGCTACCGTAAGTTCTCCAATTAGAAAGGTAAACTAGTCTCCTGCATTGATCGATAGTCCCTCATATTTCCTGGAGTCGGAGCTTTCGAGACGGCCGTTGGTCACCTCGCGTCTCGAGGCTTTCTCGAGCCGCTGCGTGACTATATCCGATCCGGAAGACCGTATTTTGGGATATGTATTGGCATGCAAGTACTTTTCCAGTCATCAACCGAATCGCCGTCACCGGGACTTGCGATTATACCCTCCCCTATCGAGCAATTTGATGACACGGACAAATCAGTCCCCCATATGGGTTGGAGTGCTGCAGAAATACTCGATCCCAAGGAAGAAACAGATCCAGCTTATTACTATTTTGTCCACTCGTATCGTGCAATATACGATCCAGAGAGATACCCTGAAGCTGCAACATGGACATCTACAACGACGCAATATGGACAGGAAGTTTTTATTTCGTCTGTGCGCAAAGGCAACGTGTTTGGAACGCAGTTTCACCCAGAGAAATCCGGTGCGGCTGGTCTTGCCCTCATAGACGCTTGGCTGCGCAAGCCTGAAAGTATATCGTCTTTCGGCGGAGCCGTCGCACGCCCTGCTCGTGTCAAGCATAAACTCACAAAGCGCATTATCGCATGCATGGATGTTCGGGCCAATGACGAGGGAGATCTCGTCGTGACCAAAGGAGATCAATACGATGTACGGGAGAAAGCGGTAGAGCCTAACTCTGGCGCAGTGGTAGTCAGGACGGCTGGCGCGGTGCGCAATCTGGGCAAACCCGTTGCACTTGCGGCCAGATACTACCACGAGGGAGCAGACGAACTCTGCTTGCTCAACATCACGTCCTTCCGCCATTCTCCGCTCCAAGACCAGCCGATGCTCGCCGTAGTTCGGGCGGCCGCAGAGTGTGTTTTTGTACCTCTGACCATTGGTGGCGGAATCAAGGATACGGTTGACCCGGATGGCACAAAACGCACTGCGCTGGAGGTGGCAGGCGCGTATTTTCGTGCAGGTGCAGACAAGGTGAGCATCGGCTCCGAAGCCGTCTATGCCGTTGAGCGCCTGCGAGAGTCGGGAAAACCGGATGGAACGAGTGCGATTGAAACGATTGCACACGTTTATGGCAGGCAGGCGGTTGTCGTTTCAATCGACCCGCGCCGTGTCTACGTCGATCCTAAGACGTATGATGGGCCATACAAGGACGAATTGATCAGAGGCAAGGCGGATGGTCTGGAGATTGAACGCGGCAAAGCATGGTGGTATCAGTGCACCGTCTCTGGTGGAAGAGAGAACCGCCCCCTGTCAGTGGCACAATTAGCGCAAGGAGTAGAGAGGCTGGGAGCCGGTGAAATCCTCGTCAACAGCATTGACCGCGATGGGACAGGACTAGGGTTCGATCTGGAGCTCATTAACATTGTGAAGAGGGTGGTGCGAATTCCTGTGGTAGCCAGCAGTGGTGCGGGTTCCGAGGAACATTTCATTCGAGTGTTCCAGGAGACTGATGCAGAGGCTGCATTGGCGGCTGGGATCTTTCACAGAAATGAGGTCAAGATTATTGACGTGAAGAAAGCATTAAGGTCGACTAACACCAATGTCAGATTGTAGGTTACATATTTGAGGCAGAACAGAAATACAGTGGTGAATACATGCCATCCTACGGTACAACCCGTCTAAAGGCCGCTTCAAGGGAAACATAAACACCAGAACACCAAGAAACAAGGTTATTACAACATGAAGAAAAGTCTCAGTCGGCTGAACGACAAATTTAAAAATCTCGCTGAAGGGTAAAGGATGCACGCATTCGACCGGGGAAACTAAAAACGTACGAATAAGGAAGTCAACGGCAATACAACCATAACATTAGCGTCCGCGGACCACTCTTCCAACCTTCTGGATGATGCTAGTCTTTCTACCCAGGTCTGAACCAGAGGGAACATTGATATCACCGTAAGCCAGGGCAGGGGCAACATCAATGTGATTATCGGAAGTGTTCTGTCCCGGAGTAGCTGGTAACTGTTTGTTGTGGGCATCAATGAATACGTATGATTCTTGTTTATCCGAACCAGTGTTGTGTGTTGGACTGGTCCTGTGTCCAAACCGGCCCAAAAAAGAGTTTTGGGAGCGGTGGGTAGGGCGCGATGGCTCTGTTGGCGAGGTAGGGGGTGAAGGGGTAACACTGTCGGAACCCACGGGAACATTAGGGGCCTCACGCATATTTCGGATGCGCTGCATCAGCGATTTGGAACGCCTGGGCATGCCTGTGTTGGCAAGAGCATCGCCTTGAATAGCGACTGGACTCGGGACAAAGATGGGTTGAGGGGGAGGGACCGTGCGGCGGGTGGTGACTCGGGGCCGCAGCGCACGTTCCGTCTGGCCTTCATCTGGGTTTTCCCTGTGCGGTTCCTTTGAGTCGCGGCCGTCTTTTGCAGAGCGCCTGTTGCTGCGACCGTTATATATGGAGCTAGCAGGCGTATCGCCACGGCCACCTCCGGCAAGAAACTCTTCAAATGGCTCTGGCTCATGCATTCCCCAGGCCTCTGCGATGGCGTCGACCTTTTTCTTGGGATTCTCAGGGTAATCGTTGGAGAAGGCGGCGTATGCATGTGCACTCGGATAAGCACTGCTGTTGTTGTTGTAAACCAGGTCATCTTCAGGGGAAGGCGACCAGGAATGGATGGGCGCCATGTTGGGCTGCTGGTTGCGAGAAGGGGCACATGCATCAAACGGCCCGTCATGGTGGAACACTAAGTGGGGCCATCAGGTGAGCGATGAGAACAAGAGAGAGAGAGAGACGGACTTGGGCCAACACCAGAAAAGTCAAGACGGTCGATAACGTCGGCATGCTTTGAACCCTTCTTGGCTGAGCGCGACTTGGGCTGTCTGGCGATGGCACCAGAATCTTGGGAATGGGACCTACGAGTGGTTGGATGTGAGACTAAGTTACTGGGGGGGGAACTGAGGCGAATGAGTTTCGACGGGGAGGATTGTTTATGGGGGAGGAAACGTACACAGCAGTGTTGCTGCGACCTGGACGAATGCGAGAGGAGTCTTGGTGAGGACGAAAAGCAATGGTGTCTCGAACAGCGTCGGCGATATCGGAGGGAGGCTCGCGAGCAGGGCGGGGACGAGAGGAAGGCATTCTTGTAGACTTTGGAGACTTGTGAGGCTTTGGAGGTTTTGGAGGAGGAGGCGGGGCGTCGAGGAAGGGATTGTTGTGGATGCGGACGGCAGCCATGGCTGTTCGCACGACGATTTAGATTCTAATTTATAAAATCTCCTATTTTAATTGCGCCACATGCCCTGTTGGTCCCGTTCCGACGTCGCTGCCCGCATTCTCTCCGGCGACTTGCTCATTGTCTACGCTGGTCACATCCTGCGCATCCCAGACTCATGGCTTGACGCTCACCCAGGTGGTAACCTCGCCATTTTGCACTTTGTCGGCAGAGACGCCACGGACGAGATTCAAGCGTTCCACCTTGATCGCACCCTCGACCTCATTTCACGCTATTCCATCGGCTCTCTTGATCAAGTCTCTGTCCCATGGCTCCCTCTCATACCCCCTGTCATGGCTGGCTGGGTCCGTGCCAAAGACAATTCTGGTTCAACTGTCTGGCTCAACCATGCCCAGCCTTTCTCTCAAGGTCTCCTCGTTCACAACAACAACAACAACAGCTCTTTCTCTGCCCCCGACATCCACTCCCTCCAGCTCCCCTCCTCAGATCTTTCCCTTGACATCCAGGTCAACCACTCCGCTGCATACCGCCAGCTCCACAAGCGCATCGTAGACGCAGGTCTCTACAACACTCCTTATATCTCCGGCTATGGTCCGGAGCTTTTCCGCTACACCATTCTTGCCACTCTCTCAGCCTACGCATACACCAACCATTGGTTCATCACCTCCGCCCTCTTTCTCGGCCTCATGTGGCACCAGCTTGTCTTTACTGCTCATGACCTGGGCCACATGGGTGTGACCCACAATTGGACAATCGACCGCCTCTTGGGCATACTGATCGCTGATCTCATAGGTGGATTGAGCATTGGCTGGTGGGTCGACGTGAGTCCCTTTTTATTCACCATTCTTGCTAATTCCATCATCATCAGAATCATAATGTCCATCACTGTACGTCCTCTTTTTCCTACTTCCTATCCATCCACTTTCTGACCATTTTATAGTGGTGACCAATCACCCTTCCCAGTCTGTGTACTTCCACTCGTCCGCCAAGTTGATTTACTAATCTCCCAACCCTCAAGTGACCCCGACATTCAGCATCTGCCTTTCTTCGCCATTTCTCCTGCTTTCATGTCATCCCTCTGGTCATCGTACTACAAGCGTACCATGCCCTTTGATCGCTTTGCAAAATACGCCATAGCTATGCAACACAAGTTGTTCTACCTTGTCATGCTTTTCGCTCGTGTCAATCTTTACAGACTGTCCTACCATTTCTTGATTAAAAAGGCATTTGATACAAAGCGCGCCAGAGGCGGCGGATGGGCATGGGGACTAGAGGTTATTGCATTGATTCTCTTCTGGACTTGGTTTGGTCGCGTCCTTTACGGTTGCGGGAATTGGCAGACAGCCTTGGCATACGTACTTGTCAGTCACGCCGTTACAAGCCCCTTGCACGTTCAGGTATGTTCCGTGCCTCACGTTCAGGGGCATCGGATAATCGCATTCACAGATCGTCTTGTCTCATTTCACCATGTCTTCGGCAGACTTGGGCCCCCTCGAATCATTCCCGGCCAGACAATTGAGAACAACTTCAGACGTCATTTGCCCACCGTATCTCAGTTTTCTCCATGGCGGTCTGCATCTTCAAGTCACACATCATCTCTTCCCTCGTCTTCCCAGGCACAATTTGGCCCGCGCAAGCCTGCTCGTCAAAGAGTTTGCCCGCGAACGCGGTCTAACTTATGCCGAATTTGGGTTCATAAATGGTAATAAGGAGGTGTTTGGAGTCCTCCAACAAGTCGCGGATCAAATCAAGCTCCTCTCAAAAGTGGCTTCAGCAGAGGCACAAGAAGCCTTGGACAGGAAGCTAGCCGCTTCGGAAAAGTCTTGGAAAGCCAATCATTAAATCCGACCTCTTCGCTCCTTTATATAGAGTTATACCATAATCACCGATACATTTTTCAACGCATGACATAGACGACATGGAGTGCAGGTGCTGTCATTTTGCGAGTATGTAAATCAGATAGACTGAGATATGATACCCGTTTATTTCTTCTTCGCCGCTTCCTCCTCTTCCCGCTGTGAAACAGGTTAGACGTACATACTCGCACAAGGCTGATGCACATACCTTGGCAGCACGAATCTTGCGTGCACCCTCGTGCCTTTGGTGTGCACGAGCATTACGCAGAGCCCGGTAGGCTTCAAATGCACGCTCTTCGTCGGTGATTGCTCTGGGACTTTCTGCAGGATATTCCTCAGGGAGCGCCAGAGTTGAGCGTGTTGTTGCTGCTTTAAGATCGTCCGTCTGTAATAATGCATTAAGCACGTGTACATCGCTTCACGCATCCGGCCTACCGATGAGTCGCCCTTCTTTGGCTTGCCAGCTTTGCGCGGGAACACAATCAGTCGTTCCTTGTATGCCTTGAGCCGTTCAACATTCAGCTTCTTGCCTTCCTCACTCAAATTTCTCCTTCTGTGATCAACCACAATGCCAACACCCCTGGCCTCTTTTCTGCCAACGCCTGCATCCTTGAGTTCGGCAAGAGTGAAGCCGCGACCCTCGCGGAGCTTGCGGTTGTAGCGAACGGTTTGGCCACGGACAGCGGGCCGCAAAAGAGTGAGAGGGCGAACACCAAGGCGTGCAGCCTTTTCCTTGCGAGCTCTGCGTCTGCGAAGCTTGCGTCCAGGTTGGTCAAACCAGGTGCGGACGCGGCGTTGCCAGTCCTTGTGGAAGTGGTTGACGGGAAGGACTAAAGACAATAAGCGATTTACCAAGTCTTTGCCTCTACAAACTGACCGTTGTTGTGCCGGAAACCCATTGCCTTACCCTAAGATTATGATGAGCACTTGTGGTAGTTGGGCGACGGTGGCTTGTAGAACTGTACAGCCATGTCGGCGTTTGCCGGAATTCATAACGTAATCTCATTCCGCTCCTTCTAGCCAACGAGTTGAGAAGATGGCCAAGTGCGGCCCAAAGCCCAAGCAGATCTCTGCCCGCCAGCTTAGACTTTTGATCCGCGAAGAACAGAGAGCTTACCGTTCGGCCACACAGCCTCCACCTGCCCCTCTATCGCCCTGCCCCAAGAAGAGAATCTACACAAGACCTAGTCAACACAATGTATCTCTTGCCAGGAAGAAACAAGTCAAGATAAAGCCTCGTTTAACAATGGTGCGAAGGGCGAGAACTGAATCCAGTGTCGCCTTCTCTGCAATGTATGTTGGTCCATATGCCAAATTGGCGTGTTTTTATGACACCATCAAAGCACTGTAGAGATTCCACTGTTTGATGTTCTCAAGTGTGCAAAGAATCTGGTCTATATGCCGCAGGCACCTGTCCCTTTTGTCTGTCCAATAACTCCGCCAAGAGGAACGCCCGCTATTGGACTGGATCTAGGCGATCGAACAGAACTTTTGGAAACTCCAAGAGTGGTAGCTACCAGTCAACCAAGGCTCCACTTACCCCCTTTTCACCTCGAAGGGAATGTGAACGTGTCTCTTTCACCCGCCTCTCCTGACCTTCAACGTACACCAACCGGGGACGACCCTGCTTCTTTCGCGTACGAAGACTCAGCGCAGGTACAAGTATTGAGCCAACTTCCGATGGAGCAAGAATCGGATGCTGTCTCGTTCAAGGTTCTGTTACCAAAGGAACCGCTCTCAGTCGATAAATGCTTGGAAAGGATTATTGAACAAGCAGACTCTCCAGAGACAAGTTACCATCGTTCTCTCATGGCTTCTATCTGGGCGCAACCCACAGAACCCTCTCTTGTCCGAAAACAATCGGATCTTCGAGACACTCTTCGTGTTGATATTATTTCCAGCACTGTGCAAGAATCGATGAAAGCTGCGGAGCAACCTACTCAACGGAATGGGCTTGTCAGCAATGCGGTATCATGCCTCGCAGGCCAGGCAAAATTTGATGCTCTGCCCCGGGCAACTAGACCTGAAGCCACTTTGAACCTTGTTGCTAATCTGAACGGGGGAGGGTCTGATGGATATGGAGCTCGTCGTAGCTCAAGAACTCATACACCCGGAGCTTTTGCTAACACTGTATTGAGACAGACCGGCCATCTCAGGAAAAAAATAGTGATACCACCCAATGGTGATAGAAAGGCGCAAGATACCTTTGGAAACCTTAGTGGGCAAAGCCTGCAGAGCAGATCCCCCACGTCTATGCCTTACCGCTCAGGTCTTGATGGTACGAAAGTGAGTAGTGCCGGCTGCAATAATAAGAAATGATCCTTTTAGACGATGGAAACGTCTGATTTCCGTTGGTAGGACGACTACTCCATGCGAGGTGCAAGGTATACACGATGTTCAACAGACTAAGCGCGTTCTAGCGAGGGCCCGAGCACCGGGCGTGAGGAACAGAACTATTCTAGATTTGTGCACGTTGATTTGTAAATGTAATTCTATTGATTGGTTACGTCCGCTTGCGCAACTGTTGACCTGCCCCCTCCTTTTTCTGTCGCTCTTTTTTGTATTTATGTGGCCTTGGTTCCATCTATTCGGGGCGCTAATCATCTTGTGTTCTTTTCAAAAGTTTGCCTGTGCGTTCAGCTTTTCCGCTAGCGCGCCCACGGAATGCGGCAATCTCACCTTAAATTGGCAAGGTAAGAACAGTGGAGCTACCTCGGCTACTGGCTGATATCAGCAGGCGGGACCCCTCCATTCCACTTATATCTCATTCCTGTATGTCATCCACTTGGTCCTTGTCATCTCCCACTGGACCCCTTGCCTACTAGGTCTTTGACATTCCACAAAATATCACTGTCCCCTCTTCTGCTTTTGATAATGGAGAAGGATCATTCTCCCTTCAATTGCTATTGCCTCAGATGCAGCAATTTGTCATCACCATGTCTGATGCCACGGGATTCGGGACCGGAGGGGTGTCCGACTTACTGACGGTAGGTGCTTCTGAAGGCGGAAAATGCAACACCAAGAGTCCAGGTAAGGACGTTCACGTCGTCACTATGACCAGCTCACTAATACTCATCGTCTCAGCTGTTTCCTTCACATATCAATTGAATACGGCTTTGCAACAGTGCAGGTTTGAAAGTTCAAATGGTCACCTTTTTCACGAAACCAAAGTATTCTCCTAGGCCTTTCATCGTATCTGGTTACTTGCAGGGAGTGCAGCCGGTCACACTCTATGTGAGCTTTTTTCTGCTATTGCAGAGGACGTAAATGCTCAAGGCTCATAGGGTGTTATTCCCCTCGGGAAAGCCTTCGTCGTGGGTCAGTCTACGGGCCAGCCTTCGTTCGACTGGACAGTTAACGTAGCTGCGGGCACGAGCATCATATTCTTCATGGCTGATGCCCAAGGTCATCAGGGTGGCAGTTCCGATATCAACAAAGTCGGTAATTCCAATAATGCTGGCTGTTTGGATCAAGATTCCCCCTCATCAACGGCCTCTGTGTCGACCTACGCACTGCCCACCCCAACTTTTATTGCACCTAGGCCCCAAAAACCAAGCGGTGGCGGTGTCTCATTCGCTGCCATTGCCGGGACCGGGATAGGCTCCCTTTTGTTCCTCGCAGTCATTATTACGTTGGGTCTATTCTTTTTGCGTCGGAAACAACAGCCATCTTCTCCCCAAGGAGGGCCCGAGGACTACGGAGACCAGATGGCTCTTACGCCTGGCTCACATCCCCATGTCGACGCGACAATACGTGGATCCACACATAACGTCAATCCCTTTGAACTTTCGCCGTCTGTGTCATATCAATCGTCAGCCAAAACATACTGCACATACCCAGGATTGAACATTAGCCCATCGCCTCCCACTCAGCCATCCGATCGCTCACAGATGTCTGGCTCCGCACCTTCAGAAGTTTCAGTAACACTTGGAAATGAGCCGCACTCTTCGAATTATGACAGAAAGGACGAAAAAGCGAGTGCAATTAATCAACCACCACTATCACGGTTCATTGTTCATACCGACTTGGAGGACGAGCTTTGGGAGTCCAACCAGAACGGAATAGTGGAATTACCTCCTCGGTACACCGAACGCCATACATCCGTGACTGAAACTTCTGAGCTCGGCTATCTATAACTGGCTTGCCTGATTGGACCTGATTCATTCTTTGTACATCACCCACACTTTTTTCGTGTGTCCATCTGGTGCGCTTCATTTATACCATGCTTCATCCCCGGTTGTAAGGATGGTCTCGAGTTCTTTCGAGTTCTCGAGCTCTCGAGTTGAGAACTGGTTTGTGTACTTTCGCTTTTTGAGTATTGTACTTACAAGGACAACTATTGAATCGATGTCTACTGCGCTCCTGTCAAATATGTCCTCGTGGCCGTGCGTGTCACTGCCTTGTGGCACATTGCGTACCGGAATCTGTGCCGCTCCGATCTTTGCCTTAAATTTGGGAGTTTATTGCTGTCCGTCCTTTCACCTCTGTTACGACAACAACCAAGTGGAAGTCGGTCTCGACCCCTGTCGCATCAGCGTGTTGTATCAATAGTTATGGTCCTTGCCATTGTTCGTGTGCCACCCACGTTGCTATGGCTCGCTGGTATTTTCTTTGCCGTCCATGGATTGGAGTTTGAGGTTAGTTCTCCTGGTGAGTGTGATCCATTGAATGTGACTTGGTCAGGTACGAACTTGTGGCAGCGTGCACTTTCTCACTAATACAATCGTGGCTCAGGTGGCCGGTTGCCTTTTCGGTTGCTCATCATCCCCGTGAGTATCGATCAAGAACGTAACGCGTGAGATGTTAACGCGGCTATTCCAGGCTTTCGGTACAATAAGAAACATCAGTATACCAGCTTCCGCATTCAACTCTGATAGTGCAAATGGATCCTACACTGTACAGCATCTGGATCTCCCTCAGAGTTCTTCATTCATGCTGAGCATGTCAGATGCCGATGACCTTTTCGCTGGAGGTGCAACGAGCCTAATGACCGTGGGCCCGTCCCAGGCGCATCAATCATGCAATACGACTGATCCAGGTGAGTCACGTCATTAACGTCCTGCGTATGGAATTTGCCTACCTGAGCGTTTGTGAATGCTAGGTCCAGATTTTGATTTTTCTCTAGATTCCTCCTTGGCTCAGTGCAGGTGAATGGACTCGATTGCTGTGTGAATGCACTGACGTAATTTCGAGACCTTTTCCGTTTACACAGTATGAAGGTGCCATATTGCCAATCACGGTTCTGGTTTGTTCATCCTTGACACTTGGATGCCTCCAGTTGACCTAAATGTGACGCAGGTAAACGTACCCCAAGGACCATCATTTGTCATCCATCCTCCTCCGGCCAATTCTTTCAATTGGACTGCGAACCTAACTGCAGGAACGTCAGCTGTCTTCTCCGTTTACGATGCCAAGAACAGAATTGGCGGTACATCAAACGTCAAAGTTGTCGGATTCACCAACGATACGTCTTGCCTTACATCTACGACATCGCCTACAGGGTCACTGGGTCCTAGCCTAACTCTTGGCATCTCGAACGGTGGCACATCGAATCCTAGTCCGGCTCATGGTAACTCGAATCCAAGTTCAACTCATGGCAACTCGAACACCAATACATTGAAAGGACTGGCTATAGGCATATCGATTGGGGTGTTGGTCCTGCTAGGATTTGCTACCCTTCTCGGGTTTTGCTGCTATAGGCAGAGCAAATTGCATAAAGCGCGTCTTCGCCCAATATCTCCTTTCGTCGATCTGACAAGTGATTCAAATGGTGGGCCAGGAGATACAACTAGGGAGAGCCATATCTTAAGAAACGGAGGAACCAGGACTGGACGCCCTTCGTTGTATCCCCAGCCGTTTCTTGCCCAACTAGCGCAGACTAGTACTTACTCGCGAAGCTCAAAACGGTCCGTTCAAAATCGCGATTCGGACACTCAGGGCGCTCAAACGACATCGATGAACAGTAGATACCCGTCCAACGTCATGATCCATACGGACATATCAGAGTCGCTAGGTGGTCCGATTGAACTTCCACCACACTACTCTGAAAATCTGCCGCCTCTGCCCGGCCTTCCACGTTCCTCGATGGACAGGACTTTCCGTAGCGGTAGCACCTCACGCGCTATCAGTTAGACATAGATGTGACCACATGATACGATGTAATATTACTTGCAGTCCTCAAATAGTCAAATGTGAAATGCAACTCCTGTTACTCATAACTCATACATACATAGATAAATGGTACACTTTACTAATGCAACTGTTTAAAAGTTAAGGGAATATAGCAAGAAGACAGGAAGGAAATCTTAAACACTCTAATTAATTTGCCCAGGAGCCAGGAATGGTACACGTTTCGTCAGACCACTGTAACACTGGACCCCACGTTCACTGCGTCATTACTGAGAGTCTGCTTTGCAAATGCATCAACCATGGCTTCCTGGTCCTTTCGCCGTCGATGCCTTCGTCGTCTGTCATCTTTAATGACGCGTTCGATTCGTCGGCGACTTTTGCCTTGTAAACGTGGATCCGATAGCGGATCCTTGCACTTGTAGCAAGCCAACTCGATACTCGCCAATAGGCGAAGTGTCTCAGAGTTATTTAGCGCCTGAAAAAGACCCCAAGTGAGATAAAAGAGGTTGAGTTGGTGATAATCCTACTTGCATTTAGTGACCATGACACGACGCGTGAACCTTCTACACAGCCGATGACGACAAAATTTCCACGCTTCTCAGCTTGGAGGTCGTTCGTCTGGGCCGAAAATGTCAGAGGGAAACGACCTATGAGCTCTAAAAACGTACTTCGCCAAATGATGCCATGACCTTGCCTGTAGAAGTGGCTCGGACAACTAATTCATGTCTCTAGAAAGTCTGGAATGATCGATACGGCGAAACTCACCAACGCGGGACGAATGACCGGCCACCTCCTGCGTAACAGTCGCCCTGCCCAGATAGGCCCATGAATCCCGTTCAGGTTTACGTATGTGAACTTTGACTTGAATTTCGCGGAAATTGTCACGCGACGGAGCAGACGGCTGCGACAACAATGCTACAGGATTCGGGTAATGTAAATATTAGGGGATGAAATGACCTTGGATACTCACCAGAAACAAAGGGATCTTCTTCATGGTGCTCCTCGAACCCGTCCTGGGTATCTGAGTGGGCGGTATACATGATTGTGGCATCCAATTCCATTGCATCTTCCATCTAAAGGAAGTCGAGAAATTGTCAAAACTATGATTCTGAACGGGTTATGAGAGATAGTATACCGTTCTCGACTGAGTAATACCTGATACTGTGGAGAATGAGGAAGAAGCTGTTGCATCCACTGAGCAAGCACCTCCCGGTCACCAGTCATTGCCCACGTGACGACTGAGACTACGACTACAGCCAATAAAAATACATGCTATGCTGCTAATACTACAAGAGAATCGCTATCAGGGTGACAAGTAAGCCCCGCCCACTAGGCATAGGTTTCGCGATGTGAATTGGACGTTCAGAACAGGTGTCCGCTTCGTCGGAAATGTTGCCAAAAGATCAACCCTACAAAGCCGAGATAAGTGGAAGCATGATACACGTCGCAATCTGCATACGTTTCAATACTGTCGTCCTCACCGTACTTGGTGTCCACCCCATTTATACCATTGAGGCCGTTTTCCTTTGTTTTCCCTCTCTGGCCTCCAGCGCTCTTGACATCCCAGCATCTTACCGTCCAGTCTGCACCCCCACTCACTAGAAGCGTAGATTCCGCGCTGAAAGCCAAAGAATAGATAGATGATGTATGCCCAGCCATCTTCTTAATCCGTTTCCCTGATGCAATATCCCACAGGTTAATGGCGAGGTCCTCTCCTTTATGATGACTTTCAGAACAGTTAATTGGAAGAAGATAAGGATCTGACCTGAGCTAGCAAGATAACGTCCATCCGGACTAATAGCGAGTGAGGTAACTGTTCCTTGGTGTCCGATGAACACGCGTAGGCATTGGCCTTTCTGAACGTCCCATAGTCTGGCCGTCCAGTCACTGGATCCTGTTGCTAGGTATAGCGAATTGGGGTGAAACTGGACACACTAGCGAGACGAGCCTCGACAACTTTCACATGATGTAAGAACAGGATACTCACATCAACGTCGCTCAAATGCCCTGCATAAACCCGTAGGCAAGATGCTCTATCTGTCGACCACAGTCTGGCAGTGCGATCCCGGCTGCCCGTTGCAAAATATACTCCCATAGGGCTCCACTTCACATCCCATACAGGATTTTCGTGTCCCCTAAAAGCGACCAGATTTGTATATGTGTCCATAGACCAGAGACGTGTCGTAGCGTCCGCTGATGCAGATAACAGGTACTTTGGCGGAGCTGCAGAACCGCTTAGCGGATCGAAGGCCAAGGTATAGACGGGACCGCTATGTCCTATGAGCTTCCGCGTTGTGCTGCCTTTTTTCTCCCTGATTTTTTGTAGGGAGGTATCTGATCTGGAGTGAGATACTAGTTGCTCGTTTAGTATTAGAACCTCACTATCTTTAATTGAACTCGAAGAGAAGTCATTCCTGAAACCTCTTAGTTTTTCGCTTTTCAGGCTCCATAACCTAATATAACTTTCGGCAAACCCAGAGGCCATAAGGGAAGTGTCTGGAGAGAATGTGATACATGGTACTCTGATCAGTGGTCCTTTAATTGACATGAATTACAGAGATAAGAAGTTAATCCTACCCTTCTGGTACGTCATGCAGGGTATATGCACATATGCTTGGTAAAGCCCGCGCTCTTAGACTTGCTGCTTGAGGAGAATCATGATCTATGCCAGTAAGTATAGACGGCTCAAGGCGTATTCGCTTCCGCGCATCGCGAACCGCACTTATTTCCCGCTCTATGTCTATTGTCTTGAATGATGGAGGGTGGGGCGGTAGGTCGCCATTTGTAGGTGCAACCATACCAGGAGCTAGAGGCGGTCTTGCATATTGAAGATCGTACTGAGCTGTCATATCTCTGTCGACCATTGCTTGTTCCCTGATAATACGCTCTGTTTCATGTCGCAAATCATCTGGTATCGGTGCATGCCCCAACTTCAAGTCTCCTTTCGAAACATTGAAGGCTTGGGGGTTACTCAACTTTGCGGTGGTCCCATTAGTTTGAGGGATAAGCGAAGACAGAAGACCAGTGGACTCTTCCCAAGCGTGTGAAGAAACCGAAGTCGGATTTGTAGAAGTAACTAAAACTTTGGGATTAGTATAAGCGAGCAGTTGAAAATATAACTAGTTACCATCAAACCGGAGGTGATTATTGACTACCTTCATGACGGCCGCCCGGCCTCGCTTTCCTCGTTCGCCCGTGAAACCTTCGCCTGCGCCTATCGGCTCACCCCCGACGCCTTCAGTTAGCCATCCAACAAGAAGACTGAAACCCGAGCGGCTCATGCGGATAACATATTTTTCGTTCCGGAAGCGTTGAGCAAGTTCATCGTTCTGGACATGAGCTGGCAGAAGCAAAGTTGACAAATGATGTAGTGTGTCATTATGCAATGGAGACAATGAAGAAGAGAAGGAAGAATGAAAGCGCAGGGCTGTCACGCAGAGTTATGCTAACCTTCGACCTGTGAAGTGGAGAATTACACACCAGCATCTTTGAACCCATGCTGGATAAGATCGAGGTAAAAATGACAGAATATGGGAAACAATATTGGTCTGAATTCCGGCTATGAAAACACATGCGATGTGAGCTGAGAATCTACTAGAGTCACTGTAATCACTTACTCGATACATATCTAAAGAACCATCCACCCATGCTTCCAAGTCCCGAAAGCCCTCATGCTGGTCTGTGGGGTCTTGTGATAGGATCTCTTCTGCGCCAACTGCACCAATGCTAGAAATAAGATTTTGCAAATTGGCAGGACTGCCCAAGTTCCCGAGTTCTTGTAAAACAGTAGAGGAGTCCTTGAGTGCATTTTCTCCGGACTTTAATTTCTGAGAGAAGGCCGCAAGGCTCTGGACAAGTTCGTCGGCAGACGCAGTTTCACGTTGTTTGCCCTTCTCATCCAAGGACGATTGACCCAGCTCCTCGCGCAGTGCTTTTTCCGCGGAACAGTGACCACGGGTCTTCAAGTAGTCTAGAATGATGCGGTCTACTGTTGTCAAGTTTTGATTTGCGGAGTCGGCTTGCATATTTGCAGGAGGAGTGGCTGCATTTGTTGGAGGAGTGGCTGCAGACATGGCCTGCACGTGATCTAGGGCGTTTAGCTGCACGTCGCGTCGCGCTCGAATCCAACAAGAAATGGCTTCCAAGCAGGCCAACCGCCAGGCCATCACGCTCAAGGGCTCTACGCAACTGGTTACAGAGTTCTTCAAGTATGCAGTCAATACGTAAGTATGGTCTCCTGTGTCCTGCAAGCCTCAACGTCAGGAAGTATACTCTTTCAGAGAGAAGTGTACCCCTCCGACGACTTTCACATGGTGAAGAAGTATGGTCAGACCGTGCTAGTGACTCAAGATCTCGCCCTGGAGAACTATCTGGAGAAGTGAGCTTGTACCATCCACAATTTCACTCTCTAATTCTTTGAACTGTAGGATTCTGAACCAAGTGCAAAGTGAGTACGGAGCTTATATATGCGCGGAGGGCATTATTGTCTAATGATGGATGCCAAAGAATGGTTGCTGACAGGCTCTGTGACACAGCTGGTATGCGCCATAATTTCGAAAGACACAAGGACGCCACTGGAACGGTGGGTCTTTGACATCAAGCTAGTAGAAGCGCCTGCAAATGGGGGAGAGGCGTACGGCCCCAAACCAGAAGCGGAAATTCAGTCCGAAATACGGGCGATTTTAAAGCAGATTATCTCGATGGTCACGTATCTCCCGGTGATTCAGGAACCGACGGTGTTCAACATCCTTGCGTACACGAGCGAGTCGGCTGATGTACCGGCGGGCGAATGGGTGGACACGGATCCGCTGGCGATAGAGGCGAGCAAGAGCCAGCAAGTGAAGATGCGTAGTTTCAGCACAGATGTGCACCGGATTGAGGCGATGGTGGCGTATCGGTATGAGGAATGATTGGGTTGTCATGGGACCGCCGACGCCCGCATATTTACCCACCCCTTGTAGTTCCCTGATCCCTTTCTCACTTGTCTGGCAGGCCGGACTCCCCGCTCTCTTGATCTCTGCTACCTATATCATGACCGAATCCTGGCTCCACAGGGAGCTTTTGATGCCTAGAAGGCTCCTCTTTAATCTCCTCTTCTACGGCTCCCACCTTGGTCTTTTCGCCTATGGCTGGTATAGCCAGGTATTTCTCACCATCCCCACCCTTATCTTAGCTCTCATGTCCCCCTCAGGCAACAAACACCAAGTTGGCTGCACTCAATACTCTTAAATTCTCCGTATGGCTTTCCCGCGGCGCTGGTCTCGTCCTAGCTTATGATGGAGGCCTAATCCTGATACCCATGCTGCGGAACATCATTCGTCTCGTTCGCCCTACACTGACATGGCTCTTCCCTGTCGATGAGAACATCTGGTTCCACCGCCAAGTTGCCTATTCCATGGCTTTCTGGGCCATGGTCCATACTACTTCTCACTACGTCAACTTTATCAATGTTGAACGTGCCCGTACGTTCCATTTCCTTCACTGGCGTTTTTCTCGGCTGATTTCCCTTTCCTTGACAAGAATTGAGGGCTCAATTTGCACAGCAGATTCACTACACGCAACCTGGTGGTATAACGGGGCACTTTATGCTTCTTATCATGGTCCTCATGTACACTACCGCTCATCATAAGATTCGCCACCAAGCGTTCGAGGTGTTTTGGTACACGCATCATCTTGCTTTCTTCTTCATGATCGGTCTCTTTACACATGCCACTGGCTGCTTCGTCCGTGATACTGTCAACCCAGTTCATACCTCGACATTCCCCTTCTACAATACTGAATTTTGTCTTGGATACTTCAGCTGGCGGTTCATCATTTGGCCCTTCATTATTTACTTTGGCGAGCGCGTATATAGAGAATATCGAGCGCGACTCGCTACTCGCCTTTCCAGGGTTCTCGTTCATCCTAGTGGTACGTATCCTATCAAACTTACTGTTTCGGAAACCAACAACCTATAGGTGCGATGGAGCTGCGTATCACCAAGCCCAGCTTTAAGTATGTTGCTGGTCAATGGCTCTTCCTTCAAATTCCCGAGATATCAAATTTCCAATGGCATCCAGTACGTGCTTGCTTGCTAGTTTCTAAATGTTTCCGGCTCTTCCCTTTTATTTAGTTCACAATCACTTCTGCGCCCGAGGACCCTTATGTGTCAGTCCATGTTCGCCAAGCCGGTGATTGGACGCGTGCTCTTGGTGAACGCTTGGGTGTTGGGCCGTCGGTTGTCGCAGAAATGACTCAAGCGGCGATGAAGGGTGCCGAGAAAGACGACAAGTCTGGCTTCACTAGAGGAGACTTCGTGGAGCTCGACTCGGCTGCTAGTACCATCTCACTGCCCAAAGTCAGAATTGACGGTCCATACGGGGCGCCTGCCGAGGACGTGTTCAATGGCCAAGTTGCCATCCTTATCGGTGCTGGAATTGGTGTAACACCTTTTGCATCCATACTTAAACACATCTGGTGGAGGCAGAAGCGAAATACCTTAGGAGCTTTACGTCGAGTGGAGTTCTTCTGGGTGTGCCGTGATACTCCTTCTTTCGGCTGGTTTCAAACTTTGCTGCAAGAGGTAGAATCGGCGCAAGCTGATCGTGAGTTCCATCCCCATAACCCTAATAAAATTGACCTCTCGCCTCAGCCAACTTTTTGCGAATCAACGTCTACTTGACGCAAAAGATCAGCGAGGACATGATGTACAACATTGCCGTCAATGATGCAGGGGCCGATTATGACCCTCTTACACTTTTGAGGTCTAGGACAACATTTGGCAGGCCTGATTGGGGATCTATCTATTCCAAGATAAGGCAGGCCATTCAATCCGGACAATACATACCGGGAACCAAATCCCAGTTGAAGACGAAGGTCCAGGTGAAAATTTCGTTCGGTACCTTGTGACACTCTCTTATCGTCACTATAGACCTATTTCTGCGGTCCTGGCCCTCTTTCCAAGGCCATTAAAGACGCCACCGTTAAAAACACTAACGCAGATGTTGAATTCACGTTCGCCAAGGTGCGTGGATCATGGACTATACAGGAATTCAGACTCATAAACGATAATTTAGGAACATTTCTAGGCCTCAGTTCGGTGCATCTAACAGTATAAAGTATACATGTTACTACATTTTATGATTGTGGGATGTCCGATCTTCTATCTCCAGGCACGTCAGTTTACACGAGAGATTGAAAATGCCAAATACCGATATTAAATTGCCCCTTTAAAAATTTATCCTAGGCTTGATCCTGTTGCCGCCTAATTTTCTGTGCTGTGTCCCCAGATCGTGCATCCAGCATCTGACATGCCCAGTTGAAGTGAGGTAGACCACCAACGTCGTGATATGGGAAGAAGTCATATTCGTACGCGTATTCCAGGTCTCATGAGCGTCTCGAGGAGTCTTCCCTGCTAATTCCCGAACGGGCGCTTACAAAGCTGCTGGATCTATCGTGACGATCCAGTTCGGTCCGATGGCCGCAGGCTTTTCAACCAAGCTTAATTCGTTCCAATTGGTATCAATTCATTGAAAGGTAATAATTCGTATGTCTGAAAAGAAGAGCATTCATCGAGTATAGTGCTAACTGTTCTAGTGATTTAAAGTGTAGTATTACAGATAAGTTGTACCAATATCGTTTAAATAAGAGATTTTTGTCCATCTCGGTTTTTTTCGATGAAACTTTTTGCGTAGAGAACCAGTTTGACAAACGGCTTCGTTCTGACCATGGCAGGGAACAATTTCATCGACTTCTTGAAGATCATGGTACAGAGCATAATGATCGCTGAATGGCTGAACAGGATTTTTTTAGAGTGCCTGCGTGCTATGCTAGCGTGGAGCGGCATAAAGATGCGGAATACCGAGCTGGAGGCTGGCAAGTCTGGTATCGAGATCGGGTACCCAAAAGGATTCCCAAAACACATAAAGATGGAACAACGATACATACGAGCTGGTCAAGCAAGGTTGTCACCCTATCCTGTGGCAGTGTAACATCGTCATCTCCTAGCTCACTAGCAAAAGCTGTCGTCGGTTGTTCCAGCTAGTTCTGGAATCTCATCCTCATCTTCTAGCGAGTCCTCCTCCTCATACTCCTCAGAGGCAGCTGACATCCATCTGGCGATTGAAGACATGAAGTGATCATTGGGGTGGATAACGCCTATTGTCGTTTGACCATGGCTGTGTTATGGTCAATCCATTGATATGCCTGGTGCGAGGATGGAAAGAGGTGACAATATGGGTCTATTGGATTAGCGAGTTGAGCATGCAAACGAGAAAAGAGGCCCTTACATCTGGATGAATGGAAAACAGGTTTGCATCAAATTGAATATGGTGTTTAACACAAAGCAATAATCCATTGTCAATCGAGTTCATACGACGTGTGTCAGTGTTCTGGCGATTAGTGCTACTCGTTGAAGCACCAGCAGCTGTCCATGGGTCAATGACGATCTGTGAATACTATCTTCTATCCCACTGAGCAGAGTAGCAGTGAGATTACTGCAGACAAGATGGAAGCAACGTACCAAGTCATAATATTGCAAAGCAAATATGTGGGCCCCAATAAACATCTCAGAATCAACCTCATACAAGTACATTGCATCATCGTCCTGGTTTTGCGCCATACATACAACACAACCCTTATCACGAGCAATTAGGCGAGATTTGAATCCAGCACTTTCCTTAGAGTTATCCTGACAAGACTGGATTAGAAAACATAAACCAGTCTAAAGTTGGGCTAACATACGCGCTGGGATCGCCTGCCTTCGGGACAATCCGTGGTGGAAAGTTTACGTTTTTTGCCAGAGGGTGTGCCTCTAAGCAAGGCAGCAGCTTTCCTGAACGTCACCATAGTAGGGAAGTAATACCCCTGGGCGTCCCCAACTAGATATGAGGAAGGATTAATAGCAGAACATTATACTAATATATCAATCGTACCGACAATATACTCTCCAGGGCAAATGGTACCCTTAATGTCAATGACCTGACGGTCCCGCAAGGTTTGAAGACAGAAGTTGTCCGGTGTGATAATTGCCTTTAACAGGCCTAAAAACTCCTTGACGGATCGCGTTCCTTGCAGAGAAGTGCCAACTAATCCATGTTAACAAAGTCAAGCATAATAGAAACTGGACGTACAAATAAGGGCCACAGAGTTAGGCTCAAGGTACACGGTTATGTCGTATGGGAGTGTCAACTCGGGTGCAGGCACGGGTGCCAGCTCCATAGTTCGTACTGATGCGTGATGGAAAGAAGGAATGAGGAAGAAATAGACGCTGCACGTCAGTCAAGGCTCTCAGGGGCTACCCACTTGCGTCGCATCTTTGCGCCTTAATTAAGGGTTTCCTTTCCCCTCGTAGTTCTCTGACTGTCTGTTCCTTTTCATTTGTCGATAGTGTTCCCGTGGCCTAGGCCCATGTTTACTCGAGGACTCCCTGAGCTCCCCCGTCCGATTCATGTGTCTTTACGTGTTTACAAATATATTTCTTATGCGGAAAAAAAAGAAGAAAAAAAGGGCTACTTTTGTGACAGGACTCCGGATCACGTGCTTTCCACGTGCTATCTCAACTTGGCATTCGTTGTTGAGCGTTGCTCGCGATGATGGCTGCTCGTCAAGCCACTGCAGTTGACCTCCCTGCTCTTCAAAATGCTAGTAGGGTGCTACATGACCAACATTCTCGGGATATTCAAAGTATTCCTGATTACGGTGACTCGTTGACTGCTTGTAAGTCGACTATTTTCGCGCCTTGTACGCGTGACCTGACTACATTTTATTCCGCTAGCTGGCGGTCAGGTCTCAGCTACATACAATGTGTTTCCAGATGATATACGTGTCCCTTACCAAAAAAAACGCTTTGTCGGAATACCCGATGGTTTGTTCCAGTTCTACGACAGTGAGTGTCAAAGTTATTCTTTCGTACATTGCCAACAACTGGTGTCTTAGGCGCCAACGTAAACTCTCATATGGGGCTTATTCCCAATATCGAGCGTGTATGGATATCGATTGATCATAAATTGTTTTTGTGGGATTATGTTGACGGGTTAATTCACTTCTATCATCCAAGGTCCTTCATCATTCATGCATTTACAGCCAGGAAATCAATTCTTTCGTAGAGCAACCAGATGTAATCACACACGTCGCTCTTGTCAAAGCCAAAAATGGTGTATTCATTGACGCAATTACCTCTGTTCTCGTCATCTGTACTCCAGTGTCCGTTCTCCTCATTGGTGTTTCGACCCTGGCAGCTACAGGTCAAAGTGGAAGGCCGAGAAAAGAAATTCAGATGTATGCTACAGATTTGTCTGTTCAGACAGACGTCGAAATGACATCGGTTGTCGGCACCAATGATGGGAGGATATTCATGTGCGGCTTGCAAGATGGAAATTTGTACGAACTTCACTATCAAGAAACGGAATCATGGTTTGGCAAGCGTGTTCAACTCATTAACCACACTATTGGAGGTATGCAAAGCCTTATACCGCGGTTTTCCTCGTCTAGCATAGATGGTGAGAAGTGGTTTAGCTCCTATATCACAGTATTCGCTGAATTTTCAGATCGGATTACTTCTGTGACATCTGATACATTGAGGAGTTGCGTTTACACCTTAACATCCAAGAATACTATATCCATTTATAGACTTGCTGGTACCAAGTCCATCCAGCACATACAGACACTATCAAATATCTATAAAGCCGCGCAAGATAAGGCACCTGGATCACCAGCTCTAACTCCCCCAAATTTTCAAATCGTTTCCCTGCATGTTGTGGGACCCTATGAATCGCGATCGGGTGTGCAACTTTTCGCCATGACTACAAACGGCGTCCGCCTGTATTTTTCTTCTTCTGTTTCATACGGCTACAACTCTGGCGCAATGGACTCTGGCCCTCGTCCGCTTCACTTGGTTCATGTTCGACTGCCACCAACTAACCTTATCCATCCGGACTCACAATCCCACCCTGTACGACCGGTGTTAGCCAATTATCCTACCGTTAGGACATCTTCACAGACGTCTACCAGGCCCTATCTCTTGACGTCGTTGGAAAGCTCGTGCTACATTGAAGGTTTGACAATCGCGACACAACAAGGCGATACTGATGGGACCGACTTCATCCTCTGCCTTGCCCCCGACCTTACTCGTATTGGTTCTCTGGGACAGCCACAACTTCACGGCATCCAACAGCAACAACAACCATATCCGTACGGAAGTGGAGTAACGCAAAGCAGGCCACCTCTTGCAGAATACGCTACTCTTCTTGCTATACCAGGCAGAACTTGGGCAATGGCAGCTGTACCTCGCCAACACGTGTCGGTACCCATACCTGGCATACCTTCCCCGGCAGCCATAAATGAACTCGCCTCACAAGTCAGCGAATTCCCCCAGCAGTTCATGTTATTGACCAATGTTGGCCTGACATTTCTCGTCAAGAGAAGGGCAATCGATTATTTGAAAGCGGTACTGGAAGAAATACAAACGGAGGGGAATGTCCAGCCTATTATTGAATTTAGGGATAGGTAAGTATCACACAGTTGCACAAACCTGATCTAATACATAGCTGATAGTTTTGGACGCGATCAGACTTGTGCCATGCTTCTAAGTCTTGCGGCTGGTAATGTATTTATAGATGCGGATAGCTCACAGACTGGAACTATCAGTATGGTCGCCCCAGATCTTGCTTCTGTAGCAAAACAAGCATTTTATGATTTCGGGGAGCGACCAATTTGGACAGAACGAGTGACATATGGCAAAGGTCAGTGACTGACCTCTTCGGTTGAAGACGATGTTGAATGCACCTTTCCCATCAGAAAGTCAGGGTTCAGCTATATTCAGCGGTCGGCGTGAAGGGTTTGCCCTTTATTTCGCGCGTCTTGTAAGGTCTGTCTGGAAATCTAAATTAATGATGCAAGGGTGTGTCACTTGATTGGATTGATGGTGCCCATAGCTGAGATAAAATTTCAGCCCTACTGGCCTGCAGCAAATTGCACTACCGGATGACACTCTAGTCACAATACAAAAGAACCTCTTTTCCTTGAAGGAATTTATGGACAAGAACCCCCATTTGTTTCATTCAGCGCCTGGTGAACCGACCTCGGTCCGCACGCCTATTACCGACCAGGAAGCATGGAAGGTATGCTGCGTTCTAGCTTGCGGATGTTGAAGTGTTAATTCATTATAGGCGGAGCAAAGCTCAGTATCTGAACTGCTCTCTTTGCTAACGAGGACAATAGAAGCTTTGTCTTTTGTGCTTCTCCTCAACGACTACCGCCTTGGCGAACTTATCCAACAGTAAGTGATGGCTTTGCTCCGGCTCTGAAGATTGCGTAATGCAATGTTAGGTGCGATCAAGACGTCCAACGAATTATAGCATCACAGACGTTTGAAGACCTCATTACAACACAGAATGGTCTCACTGTGTCAAGAGCGCTTGTCAACGTCGTTATAGACCAGCAAATTGGACAACAAATCAGTGTACGTCTGTGGCCCCTTGTGTGCATCATCTCATTGATACCTTAATATCAACAGGTGGACACGATCAGTGAAGTCCTGCAACAACGATGTGGCTCATTTTGCAGTACAGACGATGTGATGATATATAAGGCGAAGGAAAATGTGCGCAAGGCCGTCGAAACGCGCGGCCCACCCGAGAAACAAAATTGGTTGGCGGAATCACTGCGGTGCGTAATTGATCGCTTGCACAGCTCTCCTCATACCGTATGCGGATAGGCTTTTCATGAAGGGAGCACGCGTGCTAGATTTTGAAAAATTGAGAGAAGTATGTGGTGATTACCAACAACTCGGCTATGCAAAAGGTAATTCGAGGGTGCTCGTCAACACTTAACTAGTAAATACATTCACAGGTGCTATTTTACTGCCTTTAACGTGCGCCAAGGTGTTCGACCCAGATAATCTCGGCTTGGAGTACTGGCATATGTCTACCGGATCGCCTCAAGTGCCTGTATCTGGAGGACCAACAACAGAAGACACTCGAAGTGCACCATTTAAAAAACGGATACAATGTTATGATCTTGTCAAAGACTCTTTAACTGTGTTCGAAGACCGATGCAATGCCCGAACAGAAGATCAAATAGGCCAATCATCCTTGTCTCCTGGTGACAACCCAGAGGCTGTCAAAAACCACGCATATGAGCTGTCGTTTGCCTGTGACGATGAAATGTTTCACTCAGTCCTGTACGATTGGCTTATTGAGCGCAACCTTGCAGATGATTTGCTGGAGGTTTGTCCCTATCATCGTGATGTTGTAGTAATTCAATTCATGCTCATAGATGCGACCCCCCTTTCTCGAGGCACACCTCAAACGTGATCCGCTAACGGTCCAGAAATACCAGTTGCTGTGGCAATTTTATGTGAAGAATGGACAGCCTTTACGGGCGGCTGAAGTGCTTGCTGCACTAGCCGAGTCTAGTCAGTCAGTCGCACCTAATGGCTTCTTTAAGTCCCTCTAGTTACCAGAATTCTTCTAGATTTGGTCTTGAATTGGATGCACGACTCGAATGCCTTACTCTCGCTGTTGCCAATGCTAAATCACATCCAGTGTCTGTAGGAGGAAGACACGAGACAGCCATTGACTTCCTCACAGATTTAGAGGAGAAACTTGAAGTTGCCCAAGTGCAACTCGAAATATATAATACTTTATATCCCCATATAGATGATGCGCCTGAAGTTGGCGACAGGGTCAAGATACTCAGCAGACGCCTGTTTACCATGACCGATGTGGGTACGCGTCATCGAATTTGAAAAACATCTTACGTGTTACCTTTAGCTCTATCAAATGTATGCTGTTGCGTTTGGCCTTCCTGAGATGCAATTGCTGTGTCTCCACGTGTCGGAGCACCGGGACCAGTCAGTTGTTAAACCTATTTGGAATCAAATTTTTGAGGAGAGTGAGTAGTTTACTTGATAGAACACGGATATTTGTTACAATTGTGTTCTCTCAGTTTTAAGCGAAGAAGCCGACGCTCAAACGACGGCTGACGCCATTGTATCACGTGTAGTATCTTTAGGGAAAAGGTTCCATCCTTCAGAGAGCGCATTTCCTCTCCGTATGTCATGACATGTCTCATTCGCTTGTATGTAAACTGACTTGTGCTGCAGAATATGTTGCAATGTTACTTGTGAGATTTAGACTCACACGTAAAGATGAATTACCATATGGCTGGGCACCTAGGACGCTCATACAATGTGGTGTACCGTATGCCGAAGCGTGGGATGTATTACATGAGATGTACGAATCGCAGGTATTTGTTCGTTATTAGATCCGCTGCGAGCTCATGCCAAATATCGTGTAGGTGCCACCATTTAACGATCAAGCCAACGTGCAGACATTGTCGTCAGATATTGCTGTTCTGTTGTCAGACTGGTTGGAGGAAGCGAAGAGACCGCAATCCTCGGTCAGACGAGGAGAATTTCCAGCTGGCCGTATAGATGTAGCAATTGATCAATATCTGGCAGAACTAGAGCCACATCGCGTAGAGACTAGAAGAACGTACGATGACATCAAACGCCAACTAAGGCGTCATTGGTAGTATCCTGGGCACAAATCTTGCATATTTTAGTGTGGCGAAGCGTATTTCCGACGAACATGTATTCAATCATTATAATATACAGTGCATGGGGTTGCTAATTGTTAACCTCCAAGATGACATCTTCGGCGCGCAATAGTAACCTTTTGGTTATTCGCTCTGTGAGTTGGTAGACCTGATACAATGCTCTACATAGCCATCATTATCAACCTATTTCAAACCATAGTAGCAACTCACCGAGCAACTCCGACAAGCAAAAGACCCACGACGATGATGGCAGCAATATCACGAGAATTATTTCTGCGTCGTGACCCTCTATACCGCGCCAACCAATGGATGGGGCCCAGGAAGGGCGCACTTAGGAGCATGTGCACGATAGAACCTGCTCCAACGACGGGCAATCCAAGGAGGAAGCGACGGAGGAAATGCCATACAAGCCCAGATTTTTTTCGAGGCATGGGAGCTTCGACAGGACCATTCGCAAGGGAGGTTTGCTGCCTATTCGACAGATAAACGTTTTCATCAAAGATACCATACGTATCTCCGTCCTTGATGACTCGGAAGGCTGCTGCAATCAAGTCATGCGCAACGTCGTATGGAGTGACGATGCCCCAATAGCCCCAATACGACGGTTCGTCGAAGGAAGACATGAAAAATGTTGTAATAAACGAAGCGAGCACGACGAGAAAGGTAAATGATAGAGCAGAGATCCCTCCAACGATGACTAGAGAAGGATGGTACAATCTGCATAGCGAAGTGGCAATGCGCGCATAGGGTACATACCTGGATTTGTTGCAATTCCTACAACGCGGGTACGAGCAAAGCGGTACTGATAATGGCATTGTGGACATGAGTAAAATGCACTCTTGGAAGCGGAAGTTGTGCGCCAGCGTTGGAGGCATTTAACATGGACGAGCTAGTTGGAGAGATTGAGCACGTTTTCGTCCATAGAAGGAGCACTCACCCTGATTGATCCCTTGCACAAACATGGGCGTATCAAGCGACCTAAAGCAGGCTCTGCACTTGTGCCCTCTAGACAAATGCGGCACTGCTTCTGCTCCTCAGGAGGCTCATGGTAGTCAGGCATCGAGAGCCGGCGACTAGACTTCTGTTCATGTCACGCGTCACGTACGTTTCGATTGCCAACTCATCGTGAACGTGAAAGATGGGAGATAACCTTAGAATTGTAGGCGCGTTCGCTGGAATGGGAAGCGGTGTGTCCATTCGTAATTCTGACGTCCTCACATCGCCAAACTTGCCCAGGTCTAACTAAAGTCAAACTAAAAACCACCGGCTTTGTTTTTTTTTTTCATCCCTGACACGCCCATTCTCTAGGTTGCTGTGGGACATGGGTAAAGTGAAACAGATAGGTAGGTACCGGACCTTTCCCGTGCATTGGCTGCCAATAACTAAATCAGCAAGTTCATTTTTGATGTGCTCATCAGAGAGCAAGATTTGATACCGTGAAAATTCGGATGCAATGCTCTCCCCCCGGAACCTACCGCGGTGCTGTAGATGTACTAGCCAAAATCGTAAGAAATGAGGTTCGTCATCAATTTCGTTAGTTGGGTAATGATAACGCGCGCTATCTGACATATTCGTAGGGTGTATTAGCTCTTTACAAAGGAGCAACACCTCCTGCCGTAGGATGGGCCATCATTGATTCCGTTCTTCTTGGCTCCTTGCATAACTATCGGCTATTCCTTTTGCGACACGGCTCGACGGAGACTTGTCCGACTACAAACCAACCTCGTTTGACCCTGCTCTCACATGGCATTGCAGGGTTATGTGCAGGTCTTACGAGGTTAGTGATCATGCGATTGGTGAGATCATTGTTCCTGACAGATTGCGTCCGCAGCGCCATAGTTGCAACGCCGGTTGAACTCCTGAAAGGTGTTTTGCTCCGCTCGGAATTAAGGCTTTACATTAATATCTCTTTCAGTTAAATTACAATTGCAATCACAAAAGTCGATAGCGAATAGACAGTTCAAAGGGCCCATAGACTGTGCGCGTCAAATCATACGTACACAAGGACTAATAGGCATGTGGTCAGGGTTCACGGGCAGCCTCGCCTTCCGGAGTAATTTCTTTTGGATGTTCTTGTCTTATGAGGTTTGCCTCATACAAAGAGCGCCACCCCGTATACTAATCTTATTTTGTGTAAGGGCCTCATGAGGCTTTTCTCACGATTGGGAGGCACACCATTTGAGGTAGCACAACTTGCATTTCAATCGTTTACACTGACAGAGCGTCGAAAGATAAGTACAGGAATGGCAAATTTCCTTTCAGGCGGCCTCGGCTCGTTTGTTTATTGGTCAATGGCCATTCCTGCTGACAACGTCAAGAAGTATATTCAACCTCCGTCAACGACACGTATCTCTGACTGTTTTTTTTTTTTTTTTCAAACTCCTAGCCGAATGATGTCCTATCCTTATCCCCTTCCTTATCCCACATCACGATCTGCGGCGTCCCTGATCGCAAGGCCATCGTTTCTAGGAGTTATCCGCCAAATCTACACTGTCAATGGTCCGGCTGGGTTCTACCGAGGACTAGGACCTTGTTTATTACGTGCCTTTCCTGTGAACGCATCAGCACTTTTTGTCTACGAAGGATTAATGACTATGATGGGGGCTGAAAAGGTATATTCCCGTTGGTTCAATCATGCAGCGCTGACGTGCATGCACTAGACACGGAGTTGACCACGTAGACCAATAATACCCTCAATAGATGAAATACTGCCGCCACCAGCAACAACCTTTTTAGGCGTGTGACATTCCATAATTGGCAATATCTTGTCGGGAGCGGGAACTTGATTTGAACTTAATGTATATTTTGACAGGATATCGGTAAGAATTTGCAAAGAAATGAGATAGGCAGGACAATAGGTCGGCAATGGCATGTACAACATCGGTTGGAAAGGTCGGATTAAAGTTTATGGACAGAAGTGTAATTCACAGGTAGCAACGAGAAAAGGTGCTCGGTGGAAGAGCGCAAGGCCAATTTCCGTTAGCTATGGCGTCTTCCCATTCATCAGAGCAAGATCTGTAAAGGTCAAGGGCGGCCCGAGCATTCTCCACCTATGACACGAAATTGACGTAAATCTACAACGACACCGAAGCCTAAAAACATTCCGGCCTACCGGATGCAAGTGTCCTTCTTGACAGCGTCTACACATTAATTGCCAGGCCAAAGTCTGAAGTCCTATGACTTGTTGCGGCATCTTTAAGGCATTTCTGAAAGGCTTTGATAATGTAGTAAGCTTCTGAAATGCCTAATATGGGAGATGCAATCACACCTGATACAGGGCTACGTCCCTTGTCGCAGCAGCGGAATGGGGAATGCCGAGTACTGGTGATTAATAATGCACAGTTAGGAATGGCCGGCGCGTTGTTCACAATACAAACCCGAAAGATCATTCCAAAGACCGTGTCCGACCAGAATCTTGCCCTTGATGAGATTTGCAACGTATTGTTGGACGACCGTAAATGGCCAAGATTCACCTACAAGTAATCGACATCAGCGAATATGATGCGGCGCTAACGCGATCTTACTTGAGGTCAATTCGGTCTCTGTTATCCCGGTCGTTGATGTCCTATAGTCGGTTACCTATTTGTTTGACCGAAGAGTGAGTACGCGCAAAGGGATGAGGAAAACACTGACAACTAGCGTAGGGACGACAAACTTCTCGAAGACTACGTGACCTTCGTAATCCACAAGAGCGACCCGTCTAAGCGCCACGCGTCAGAGGTAGTTGATAAGAATACAGAACCAGTACATACGCCAGCATAGCGGTGGTACCCCCTGGTCCAACACCTACATTAATGCAAGAGAGCGCGAGAAACTGATCTGAGCTCGGAGTGGTGGTGGTGGTGGTGTCCATAGCAAGCAGTGTACGAAAGGATGGGCGATGCTTTCGTCGTCGTCTTGCAGGGCATCTTTTAAAACGTCCTCGATAACTAGAACGCAATATTTCCCTATTCACTCGCCGGTACATCTTTTCATCCATGATGGAACGTTTCGACAAGAAAAATGGCGTGACAAGACAATGCAAATGGTCAATGACCGAAATGCTACCCCCGTTTAATGCAGGTAGAGAGGTCAAAGTGACGTAGGATTAGGCTTGTTACGTTGAATGTTGAGCGGCTGACAGAAAAATTCCGGAGGCAAATACTGGTAATAGTGCAATAAAGCAAGAATAGCGAGTGGACTAGAGTAATTGGAGATTGTTCCGTTGGATGATGGCATTAAAGCCAGTGCACATTGGTAGAGGTGTGCACCATGCATCATGCATCATGGATGGTAATTTCCGACCAGGCTAGCTCACTATAGGATTTGTAGCTCCACTGATTGAGAGCTTGTCAACTTCAGCCATCAGATCATGTGGTTTCTTATGTGAAGAGAGGTTAACTCCGGTACGGAAATTTCGGCAGGGATATCCGTTTAGGACAAAGTGGCGTAGTGCGATACCAGGCTTCTTTTTAGCGTTGTAATTCGTACCGCAGCTCTACATATTCGCTGTCAAACTGAAGCGGCGATCTTCTTGGCCAACACCAGTGCCGCCATTGATATTTTGATCGCATGGAACGAGCTGAAGCGCTCCGATTGACAAGCACGCGTCCAGAAATGCATCTGTGTTAGCCTATTCAAACTGCTGAATACTCCGTCCTCCGTCCTGGTATTAGATACGTGACGAAATCCGTCGTCTTAATAGGTGCCAGCCACGTTGCTCCCTTCGATTTTGCCGGAAAACCTTTACCTGTGCCGGCCTGAGGAGTCGTTTGTAAGGCGATAGCTCCCTACCCCCTAACACTTCCCGCTCCAGCTTCCAAACTTTCCGCGCAAGGATGAGCGATTGCTCGTAAGGCCATATCTTCTTGACGATATCCATTCTACCTTCCTTATCCGCCAACATTGCGACCCTCCTTCTGACCCTGCTATCCATAATCTTCGTCCCATATTTGGATTTAAAGCTGTTCAGAACCCTCCATGCGATAGTTCCACAGCGCTTAGCGCGCCGAAGAGGAGTCAAGAGGAGCAGCAAAGTCGTCGATGTTGGTTGTATGTCATTATGGAGTTTCAAAAGATTAAACAATGTGCGTCGTATTTTGTAAAACCCTGCAAGGCCTCGAGAAAACGAACAATACACGAGATGCAAGTGCACGATATTAAGGCACGCGCGAATCCATTGACGCGGAATCTTTTGAGGTAGACTTGAAAGATAAATGTGCGTCAATGATCGTGCCGTTGATGTGTCCCCTGCCTGTAACAAAACCCAAATCATGTGATGTGCTAACCCTGGAGGCATTCCGGAGAACATCTCACGGGTAATAGTTACTCTAAGTTCCATTGGTCGTCGTGAATTCTGAAGTAGATGTGTTACTGTATCACCGTCAGGAGGTTGTTGCTTGGGGTCAAGGGACACGAGCGGCCTTGGCATGGATCCTCCCGTAGTCGTTCGAAATAGCTCTAGCCATATGCGAAGCGTAATATTCTGTTTCCAGTGCTTCGGCAGTTGTTGCTTACCACCGACGAACGGGCCAAAATTTCCATTGTCGTGCAAAAGGTTTGCAACCAATTGGGAAGCTTCCTCCGTGCGGCCCGTTTGCATGAACCAACGAACTTGGTGCTTCAAAGTCTCTAGATTCGGAGGTATACCTGTAATTTTCATTGACTCAAGCAACCATTGTGCGGCTCCAAGGGAAGCATGGCGAAAGGCAAGGCCTATCAACAGATTATAGGAACGAGCGGATTGAAAATAGGGATGCATGTCGTGATAGTCAATTAAAGCGGGGAGAGATGGTGTGTGACGGTGGTGAGTAGTGAGGTAGAGAAGGTTGTGATATAATGCGTCCTTGCTTTTAGGTGATGGAAGAAGAGAATCTCTGTGGACTGGCAAGGAAGGTCCAATAACTGTTGAAGGAAATGTGCACTCTAGAGAATAGTCCTGCGAGAGATTGGGCCCACTAGGGTCAACAAAGTTGACCTCTTCATCGGACAAGTCATCAGGATCAATGTCAATTATGGGCAGCTGAGAAGCCGTGGGTTTCGCGTGTTTTTGATTTTCTACGGTTAAATACGCCTGTTTTGGAGACTGAGAACGAGGAGGATAATGTCTGGATCCGTCAGCCCGAGTAAAAGACGAAAAAAATTGAGCTCACTGGATTGGGGGCTTGTATCTGTGCACGTAACGGGACCATGCGCGTCCGGTAGCAGTCTGCAATACAAAAGAGAAATGCAGAGCACGATGGAGCATACATGGGCGTACGCGCTGTCCGCTGCGGCCAGAAAATTCAGATGTTTATCCATGATGTCTATTGAGAACAGATACAAACAAGACATCACACATCCATTGGCTGCTGCACCATCCGCCCCACCAGCCATCCAACTCGCTGCACCCACTTGTCCCGAACGCTCCGCATCATCGTGGCCCCCTCGAATCCTTTCCTTTCCGCGTATCCATCCAGCTCACGCTCCCATGTTTCTACCATGTCTCGTCCAAACATCCCCCCTTGTCGGTTCACAACTTCGTCGACTCTATCCACCCATGCATTCCACTCCTCCAAAAGTCGCGGAAACAGTGTCGGTACGAGTAGCGTTTGTGTAAGCGGTGGCTGTGTCATGACATGGTTTGTCAATGCGGAAAGAAAAATGAAAGTTTCGGCTGGATGAGATTTATCTTTATGCAGGATCTGTTGTGGCTGTGGGTTGGATGCTGAGGTAAAAACATATGAAAAGTATGGCAGATAGGAGAAGCATGCAGAGGCAAATTCTGATATGTGTGGTCGTAGGCGTGATAATACGTAAGAATCGCGCATCCCTGAATTCGTGTTCTGACTCAAATTGCTTTGATTGGGAGGTCTTCCATAACCAAAGTTCGTGGAAGTGGTCTGCGCGGCGTTAGAATAGGGATACGCATCCCGGAGTTTCTTGGCTAATTGAGCGAGAGCTTGTATGGCTATTTCGAGAGTCGGTCGGGGTATGAGAGGGAGGATGGTTGATTTCAAAGAGGGTTGTGCTTTCAGCAGAGCGTTGAGCAATGGAAGGAGAGACTGCGAAGGTAAGCTTGCTGAAATGATTTGTAAACGACTGCAGAAGCCGGGAGCAAGAAAACCTCTCACCGAGCAGAACGCCAACATCTATATCGTCGTTATCCGATGCCTTGTTACTCTTTCCATCCTGATCGTCCTTCGACGGTGGATTCGTTTGAGTCACCTTAAGTCGCTTTGATGCACCACGCTTTGACCTTTCGGGTGTGGGGCTCCGGTCCATTGACTCATCTCCAAATCTGCTGTGGGGTTCGGCGTCGTCATCTTGTTCTAATCTTCTTTTCTGTGCTCTCGAGGATTGGCTGACGGACGAGGCGAGTAGCTGGAAGGCGGTAGGATTCGTGTGGCCTAGCGTTGATCCTGGCCAGCCCACGGCGGAGGCCGCTGCAGAGCCTAAGCCAAAACCAAAGCCAAAAGGCGAGGGGGCATGGGATACTGGGCGTGGATGGAACTCAATGTGGGGTTGAAGGACGTTTGCCATGGAGGGCAACTTTTGGGCTGTCGGCTTTCAAGTCGCGCATGAGGGTTACGCCTCCTCGTCACGTGCAGCCATTCGCCGGCCCTAAGCCGAACACGTAAAATCGCCTGCATTTTTCCGCGTTCCTTTCCCTCAGGTAGCGGCTATTGAAGGTATGTGTTCCATCCACTCGTGCTATGAAGACACGCGCGAATCGCTACTTCGAAGCCCTTCGGCTTATGATTTTTCTTTCTACTATACCCAAATTTCTGAGTCCACTCTGGCATCTGTTGAACCTCAGTTGACTTTCCGCACAGGTGAAGGCCACTGCTCAATCTCATGTGAGTAAGTTCTTTCATCTCAGAGGAATGATAGACAACATCTAGAAGTCAAGCCCTGATACTTGTCTCAAGGACAAGTGTTGAGGATCATCCATGCTAATACTGACCCCTTGCCATGTGTCTTGTTGCGAAATTTGTGCTAATATCGTCCGCACAGGTACCAGACCACGCGTTAAAGGTTACTTTGATCATTAAGTAACAGCTCGGGTAAAATATAAAGAGATCTAGTTCACAGCAGGCCACATTAAGTTGACCAACCACATGACAATGATAATCAACGATACCCTCGCTTCCATTTTTGAGTGATACTTTTCTATGAGTAATCGTAGGCGTAGAATCACAGAATCAGGACTCCAAGTAACATCGAATGGCAGAGGAGACTCTTTCGATTCTTCCGGTGGTTGATATACAACATCCACTTGGTTCGGTCGACCCACGCGTGGCATACTAATGGGCAAAGATGTGGAGCTCAGCCCACTGATTTGATTTGTGATGTAAGAGGTAGCATGCGCAACGCGGTCGGATATATAAATGAAAATAAACGTCGTGATTATGAAGTTGATTGGTCGCCATTTCGTCCCTGGTATGACCAACAGAATGCCCTTGGTGTCACCAGCAAGCCAAAGATGGTATTGTATAATGAATGTTTCCAGAGAGCATTTCCCAATAAATGCAAATGCTTGAGAGTGCGCGGAGCGGAGAATGGCAGTTGCGTTGCGCAGAGCAACAAATGCCAGTATCGGGATGAACGAGACGTACGGATGCCAAGCATTGTACGTGTACTTGGACTTCTGCGACAGCTCAAATACAAGGTACCACACAAGAGCGACAAATGATAGCCCTACTGTGATTTTTGCAATGAGAGGCCACCGAGGATTATCCGACAGTCTGAGGGCATTGAATTTATGGCAGGCCAGCGCAAAAATCATTCCGACGTAGACTATCCAGAGGTCAAGTGTGAGGCGGAAAGTCCATTCTCGGGCTTGCCATCGGATGTTGCACAGACGTTCCAATAATGCAAATAGAAACTCTAAGAACCTCGGTTGACGAACGAATATCGTGACAAAAAAAGCCGAGCTTATAATTTTGCAAAGCACGACAAGTGCACGATCGTTGTAGTGCGATGCGATGACCATAGTACCATAGATAATGAGGTACCACCAAGATACAAGAGGAGCGAAATAGTATGAGAGATAGTTGGTATTCATGGTGTAGGCAAGCAGCAACGTGAGTAGGTTGAGCCGAACCAGCACCTACTTTGACTTGTAACGGATAACAATCAGAAAACAGGTCACGTACTTGCGAAATACGGAGGAAGCTAAAATCGGCTTTCCGGAGGTAGTATGTAGTATGGCCGAAGCCCGTCATGAATAGATATGCAGCAACAAGGACGCGAGTAGGATTATAGACCCCAGGAATTTTGGAAGCTCCAAGATAGTGATATATGAGGATGAAAACTAAAGATGTTGAATGTGAGACTTGATTCAATGATTAATGTGCAACATACCTTGCATCCAACCTTTCCATTCATCTGTTTGGTCTCTATTGAGGAACCCCAAATCCTTGTCGCTGCGTTTGACAGTAACAAATCCGTAAAACAGCGAACCAAAGCACAAAAGTCCAAAGGTCCAGCTATCGAAGTGCTTATGCTCTTTGAGCCATATTCCTGTTCTGTCTGCAACAAAGATGATCGCAATAGATATACTTAAAGTGAACGGGGCCGCCTCTTTGCTTGCGAAAAGAGTATACAAATTCTGATCGCCTTTTTAAAGCTGATTAATAACCGATCCTTGCAATGCAAGACTGATATGTACCAGTATTCGTTGACTTGAGATATGTATATGGCCCCCACAAAACGACGACGAGAAGTACAATAGCATGAACAAAAGAAGGTCGGGGATATCGATTACAACATGTCTTGTCGAACGGGGACACTTTAGGAAGGAAGCCATTGCACCGCATGTTGAGAAGAATTGTTGCCTGAGCCCGAATGACAGAATCATCATAGTGGAGTCCATCTTCTGTCAACGACGCCTCTAACATTTGATTAAATACGAGAGGTAATGCCACCGGGAGACTGGGCCTCTTGGAATTGGTTGTCCGCATTACACTAGATGAAGGAGGGCTGATACTGTGGAGAAAATACGAGTTCATTGCGTCAATATCTGATGATCTCATCGTCGCAGCACGTTCAGGAGACAATTTGGAAGGAACAACCTGTTCGATGGGCAGCATAACGATCGCATCCGATATTCTTGCCTTGCTTTCAGATATCCCACGTAGAATTCGGCCCATGTTAGCTTGCCAGGCAGGCAATCCACCCGAAGTGTTCGAATATCTTATATACCATAAGCCTGACCCGATTACAAGCAACGCCGGTCGGGAGCTAGTATTAGAGCGATCTTCAATCAGGTTATAAACCTGCGAGCTATTAAGGTATGGGTCCCAAATGAAGGATAGACCTGTTCCATAGCTGGTGGATAGGTCCACGTCCACATGCTTTTGGTCGTTCCTTGGAGGAGCCGCAGGAAGTTTATTGTCCAACATGCGAGCAATTTGATAGAATAACTTTCTTGTTGTCGAGTCTCCGGCAAATACGAGTCGTTTTTGGCCAAAACATTGCTGAATCTCGGGAGTGTGATAGTCGTGAAGCATGCAGCCTGTTGATTCATTACGCACAAGATGCTGTTTCAAGGAATAGGGGCGTACCATCTGGCTGCCATTTGAGTTGTGCCCGGTCAAGCCAGCTTCCCTTGTTGAGAAGAGCACCGCAACGCATAGGATCTATCCAGTCTTTCGCAAAGTCAGTTGTAGAGAATATGCCAACATTGGAAAGATACTTGCCAAGGATAATATGTCTGAACAAACCAGCCGCAACAGCCAGTACAACCACGGGAAGCCCCAGAACATTAAACCATGCGGGATTCAAGCTGAAAGACGATCTCCAGCGGCTCATACTTGATATTCACCAGGGGTCGGACCAGTGGAAATATGTCGTCCGTTATATGCTGGTAGCAGGAGCTGTCGTGAACATAGGAAGACAAGTGGCCGTGCAATAGACAGTTTTATTGGAAGTTACATTACGTGATGGTATATCAGCTGTGTCCATGTAATGTCAAACAACTTCTGAAGTAGAAAAATGTCATGGTATGATAAATGCAATCTATGCAGGTCGTTTCCAGCCGTAAGGGCTGACAGTCATTAGTAGTTCGTCAAGCCTGGTGAGGATTGAGGGGCCATCCAATTCTCCTAAATTATGAATACATACCAGTCCTAGATTTCGTCGTTAAACTCTAGTCAGGTATATGGTATAGAGGGGACGTACCCTTTACAATAGTTGTTTATTGCCGTTGGGAAACAAGACAAATAACGACAACCAGAGCAAGCTAAAACTCATTTAGTGAATCGCAAAAGATGCGAAAGCAATATCATACCAGCGTATGGATTAGCTGTATAGAAGTTGCGTATTAACACAACCCAAAGTATGATAACCAAAGGGATTGCTGCTAGACGAAACAACCAAGTCACGATGCGGTGGGTTTTGGTTGTGCTGATGACGGGATAAAAAATGGTGCCTGTGAGGAGACCCATGGTAAACCCTCCTATATGGGCTGAAAGACAGGGTAAAATCAGTGTCAAGCAATCAGGTCTCTCTACATACCAAAGTTGTCAATATCTATTGGTGTGACACGATTCAGTACGCAGACATGACCCCTCAAGTAAAGACAGCTCACAGGGGATGAAGCCAATCGCGAAACCAATCAGTAACTCGATCGTCATAAACATCAGCTAAACTAGCTGTCAAATGCAAGCCAAATAGGCGAAGAACTAAACTTGCTTTGCGGACAGGACGATATTGCAATTTCCAATGCGCTATCAAATCCACCCATGTTACCTACGCGTTCAATATGAGACTGTCAATAAACCAACATCGCTGGGCACACTTACAGCCAACGTGCCAAAAATAGCACCACTTGCTCCTACCGAAGGAACGCCTACTAGTGAGAAGTTCCCGCCCAAGACATTGCTTCAGATACTGGAATCAGAAACCAAATGGCGTGAATTTTGACCTATATGCTTACCCAAAAATACCGGCAGAAAAGTAAGTTATGAGAAAGCCACCAGAGCCCATCTCGCATTCAATCTGTAAAGGGCAGGCTGAAGACAACTAAATTTCCAAATCTACGAACCACGTACCTGGCCGGATAGCGTATATTGTGCGAGCATATTCAGCAGCAAGTGAATGAGCCCAGCATGTATGAAAATGGGCGTTATGAACCTGAGTAAATGTGAATTCTGGGCACGAATTCAGCATCGCTTAGAGTTACCTGAACCACTGATTTGGATTCTTTCCATGAAAACCTGAAGTTTGCGGCATAAGCCATGTGATCATGAACCAAACGACATTTAACCGCTCACCTCCAAAGCTACAAAGGTTTTCCAAGGGACAGATACTGGTTGGTGGATTCGCCGTGTTGTTTAGGCCTGCCGCAAGTCACATACGCTGATGTCAAGTAATAGTCTGACTCACATCCCAACTGGGTCGATGGAGGAACCGATTCGACGAGCTTCATGCACGGTGGAAAGCGCGCCCCCACAAAAATCAGCTCACTTCCTGATGGTCCTAGCATGGGGTTGGTCGTAGGCTGTATACAAGTGACTATGGCCTCTATCTAAAGTAGCGCACTGCGTACCTTGAACGAGAATGGACTGCCCTGTTCCTTGGCATTCAAGACAAGCTCATAGATCATAACAGCAACCATGGCGGCCGTCAGAATGTAAACTAGCCGCAACTGTGAGATCAACCACAAAGAATGGATAGAAATTACATATACGTACCAAGAAAAGGGCGGCGTTGTCGACCAATGCCGCGTTTCTTGTCCTCAATGCGTTGGTCTAGCGGGTATTTTCGACTTGCGAGGAATCCCGAGACGGCAGTTGGCTCTTGTGCTGCTGGCAGGGATCTTGCAGGTGGGTGGGGCTCTGCATACTCTAACATGCTAGTCAGTCAATGGGAACGGGTTGTCACGGCAAAGCAAAAGTCACCTAAATCCTGGAATTTCCCTGAACGCTCCATACTTGAAACATTGTCGGACTGGGAAACATGATCGTATCCGTAGCCTTTGTTTTGGAAATCAAAGTCTTCGAGATGTTGTGACGCAGCCACCGAATACCGACCGCTGGTTTGGTCGGGCTGCGAGTATTCATGACCGTGTGGGTTGGTAAGCTGGTGTTCAAAGTCAGAGAAGGGATCCGAATATTCGCCAGAGCCTTGTCGGTGATGAATTGACGAAGCCATCGAGAGAAAGATGAGCGCAGTCCAAAGCTAGCGCGGAGCGAGGATTAAAAAGTGCACCGCCATGCGCATGTTCCGTCTCAACATAGAACGTGACGCTGTGTTGCGCCAAGCGTACTGCGGTTACACTGATCTATTATACCTCATCGGTACCAGTCTTCCGAAACACTGTGTCTACCCCTCCCTTTCGCTGACGATTTTCTAGTCAACGGCGTAAAGTGCGTATTACTTGCCGAGCCCGTCTCCTCCGTGTCGTTCTGATCCTGCAGTTCACCCTCCTCTTCGTAGCCAGTCGTTCTACCCCATTGCGCCGTCCGTCCAGCACCATCCAGACGTTGCAGCAACTTGAAACCCGTCTCTCGCAATTTTCGACAATTTAGTTGCCATGAGAGGGGCCGGTTATTGCTTGCCCGACTGGAACTCCTTGATTCTGGGCAATGTAACGAATGGTAACTTTCCTGGGGAAGAGATGCTTTTCCAGGGCATGCTGCAAGCATTCGAGGGTTGGAGGGGAATAGTAATGGAATCATGTATCTCGAGTTGAAAAATTCACCCAGTAAAGGCGGTGGTTTCAGCGGTTCCCAAGCCTGTCCACTTTGCAGCTTTTCGAACAAAATATCAATGTTCTGTGCTGCATTAGATGCTTCCGATGAAGCAGAAGAGATGGACGATGAGTTAATCGATGTTGCATCATTTAATGAGGAACCGATGCTCTCCCTGTCACGTTCATGTATCTACTCCCGTTATCATCATCCAGTAGCTAAGAAAGGCAAGGAACAAACCTCTTTTTTAATTGCTTCAACCCCTAGCTTGACCCGATGTCGTTCCCAATCTTTTTGAATCTGGGTAAGGTACTGAATGCACTCTTCGGTCATCCGTCCTTCGTTGACCTCGTACTTGTATTCACGCACGGCACGGCGCATCTGAAACAAATTTAGCAATCATTCACAGTAGGAAATGATTACAACCTGCAAAGGATTCACGTTTTTCATCCCCTGAATTGTTGCAACAAGATCGGAAAAATCGGTTATCGAAGACAGATTCTAAAATGTGATCAATGCTCTTTCTTGAATAAAACTACATATACGGACTTGGAGCCAATTCAAAACGTCGCGAACGGGAGCAAAGTGGGACTGGACACCTTGGGGAAGTCCCATTTGGCTGATCCAATCCTCGAGCACCGTCACGTTCAATCCGATCTGTATAGCTCTGGACCTGAGGACAACTTGAGCATTTTGTGCTAGGGACTGAACATTTACACACCGACAGAGGTACTTTTTCCTCCCAAGAACGCGATTAAAGAGTTCGCCTACGCAATTGATAAAAAACAATGATGACATGACTAATGTGGACTTACAGGATATCCAGTACATCACTTGTGACCATATTTGCACTATAAGGCTCGGATTCACTTGTGAGAGGATAAGAAGCGTGTGCACAGCGGTTAGAAAGGTGGTGAGATCCCGGGGCGTAGGTGTGGGCGGTGCGTCAGAAAAAAGGGATGCTAATGGAGCGGTAGACGAAGAAGCACGCGCGCGATGAAAAGTTTTCCTCAATGATGAGAAGCTGGTAGATGTGGAGGTGGCCATGGACGTCGAATTTGGTGTAGGCGAATGGGGGCGACCAGGACTATGAGGAGGGGATGATGATGCAGTCTGCTGCGGCGCCTTTTTCTTGCTGAATGGACGCAGGAAAGACCAGTCTGATTCAAATTGAATGGTGTCAATGTCTGATGTTGGTGGAGAGAAATCAAGAATTGCTGCATCAAACAATTGGTCGGTCCGCTTTTCAATGAAGCGGATAATATGAACTAGAGTGCTCGTTGAGATTCGATCGCCTCTCCAGAGTTGGCTCTTACCATAAGCTGAGTTAACAAGATCCTCTAAAAGGTCAAATGTACATATTGCTTCACACGCGTCGCTAACGGCGCGGTCACATTGAACGAAGTGAAGCCAGATGGTGGCATTGTGGAGCCAAAAAATGAGTGACGTTATGTTCTCTGGTTGGCGCTGTTGATTGTCGCTTAATTACAAGCACTGTAAGATAAAGAATAATCACTTACGAATAACATGTCTTCGATTTCGCGGGTAGCCCCGTCAACAAGTTCCTCTAGCCAGTCTTGGTCACAGGTCAAACAGGCAAATCGTGTGAGCATATATAGTGTGCTCGCAGGCGTTATATCACGGAAGGTCGGTTGATAGTCAACAATCAGTGCGTCAAAGATTTTAGGCAAAGCATGTGGCGAAAACACCAGCATCGTTGTGTAATCTGGCGTAGGATTCTAGCGAATACTCAACAATGGCAATTCGATGTCCAGAAATGAGACTTACAAACAGCTCATTATCGTCATCGTCTTCGCCCTCGGAATCTGAAGGGTCTGAGGCTGCGAAATCTGGATCATACCCCCACCATCTCCGATCGATGTTGAGAACATCATTAATATTCTCGCGTATTGCTTTCCGCCTCCGTCTTCTCTTTGTTTGTGCCTCCTGTAATCGGCGTTTCTGTGCTACTCTACCACCGGTCCAGCCTTCTCCCCGCATGGCTTCTTCGAGCAATAGCGCGACGTCATCACGGCCCGGAATAACCGAATGGGCGGTTACAATGTCGAGCGGCGTCAAGTTTCGATGAGTCACTGAGAATGGTGAACACCCATGGGTCATAAGAAAAGACACCAGAGTAGGAGGGGATAGTAACGCTGCGTGGTGTAGGGGAGTCCAACCAGCTGTGGATTTATGCGTTAACGATAGCTGTGAGGGCATTGAGCTTCTACACACCATTATCAGGACCAGTATTAGCACCTTGAGTTACGAGTAATCTAACACATTCTTCTCGTTCCACATCGTGATCAGACTCTGCGCCGAAGCCGTGAATAGCAAGACTAACGAGACCAAGACCATCTTCGTCCCGCCTGGATAAGTCAACATAAACTTGCGCAAGAGAATCTGAGAGTAAGAACTGTAATATTGTCAGGTCGCCGAATACACACGAGCGTGTCAAGCAATGGGACACTAATTCAGCTTTTTGAACAGGCGCCAGACCGACGTGCGGCGACAGCAGGGACTCGATATAGTGGGTGGTCGGGTATAGAGGATGTAAGTCTGGTTCTGGAAACATGTCCAGTGCAAAGGGGCGAGACAATGCCATTGGGGGCGCAGCTGAGAATTGTCATTCAGCCCAAATTTGAAACATGGCGATAAGGTTGGGCAGACCACAAATTGTGTTGAAGAAAAGGGTGCTTTCAGCGTGCTTTGACCAGCCTTTCTCCATTTGTACTACCATGTCCCGCCCGTTCAAACGACACAAACTGTTGGACTCGCCTTCCGCAGAGGAGAATTCTTACGAAGCGCATGCACATATGGCTAATGATCAGAGCGATTCACACTCAGACTTGGCAACCGACAATTGGGACGAATCGCCAGATACTGCCGACGAGATTGAGCATCTCAGGCAGAAAAAATCCAAGAGAACAGCAAAGCGGAAGCTAAGAGCTACCGGCGCAGTCACGTTTGGCGCAGCCCTACAGTCTCTCCTGAACACAGATGCCCCATCTTCCCTGCCATTATCTCTGAAACCATCCATCGCCAGAAAAAAGAAAGATGAAAAATTAGAGCAAAAGGCTAAGCAAGTATTGCACGTAGAGCGGAAAGACAAGGAGGATAAGAATAGAATACGTGATGTTATCGGAGGATGGGGAGGCGAAGGCGAGCGGGCGTTGCGCAAAGTGGCTCAACGCGGAGGTGAGGTGGTTGGCTTGAAAAATTGAACACTGACCTCACTCGCGCATAGTGGTGAAACTATTTAATGTGATACAGCAAGCGCAGGCTAGTACCACTGCATCTGCGGAGAAGAAAGCCATGAGGGGATCAGGGAAGCCAACTTTGGCAGCACCTGATATAGAGAAGAAGAACAAGCATAGAAAGAAGGGTAAGAATAAGGATAATGTCCTCGGAAGAGGGCAAGAAAGTAAGATCAGTCTTTTCACTTCAGGGTTGCTCTGATATGCTGCCAATTAGAAGATGCGGTGGATAAGGATCAGTTCTTTGACCTTATTAAATCTGGTGGGATCGTTTCGCGGGTGTAGAGTAGTGGCTGACATAAGCCCTAAAGTAAGACGCCTGAACGTACCTATAAAATCACATCCCGCTTTTCGATTTTTTTTGATGGTTGGTGAACCACACTTTGCAAGCTGCGGCTATGGCTAATAGTTCCCGTCGCTCAGCCTTCCAAGCCTGTCATTCGGAAAGAGGATTGGGAGCGGCGATTGCACGAGGTGCAAATCACGAAAAAGTGAGCGGTTATTTGTGAATTTGTATAGGATGACAAAAAGATTGGGAATCTCTCCGAACGGACATTAGTCCATGAGGGAAAATTTTGCATGTATTATCTGATCTTCAATGTTTCACGTGTGCCTCTGCGGTCGGGACGACGCTGACTATTCGACACAGTGATTTAAATAGGCTGATCATGGACTATCTTGTGATTGAGGGGTACAAATCGGCAGCGGAAGAATTCAGCCAGGAAGCCAACATAATGCCTCCAGTTGATTTCGAGAGCATTGAAAGCCGGATGGATATCCGCGAGGCGCTTCAGCGTGGTGATGTGGAGGAAGCGATCACGCGTGTAAATGAGCTGAATCCCGAGGTTCGTGGGCGTTCTGAAACTAGGCGGGTGGAAGGGATTCAACAAATCATGCACCACGCTCAGACTCATCTAGAGTCGGTGAGGAGACAGGAATATAAAACTTCAGTCTTCAATATGATCCACCCGCCAGTAATGGAGCAGAGAAGGAAAGACTAATGACGATCTACAGATACTAGACACGAATCCGACACTGTACTTTCATCTGCAACAGCAGAAGCTGATTGAATACATACGGCAGGGGCGGATAGCAGAGGCAATAGAATTTGCGCAGGATGAGCTTGGGCCACGTGGTGAGGAAAGTCCAGAGTTTCTGGGAGAGTTGGAACGAACGATGGCGCTGCTTGCATTTGAGGCGGTCGGGGGAGCACCGGAGTCGATTCTAGAATTATTGTCGCCAGGGCAGCGGATGAAGACGGCGGGGGAGGTGAATGCAGCGATCCTGGACAGTCTAGGGCAGGGGAAGGAGGTGAAGCTGGTTGGACTTGTTCAACTGTTGGGATGGGGTGAGAGGCAGTTGGAGGAACGCGCCGAATTTCCAAGGCTGAAATGGGCGGATTGAGGCGGGCGGACTAATTAGCAAGTTTGTAGGCGGAGTTTGGGCCATCAGCAGCCGACTGCTTTCACCATGCTCGACGACCCCCGGGCGCCCAAGCATCGTAGGCGTCTGTACATCGCCAATCCTGACCCAGACGATGTCCTCGACCCCCGTCACGACGCTTCTCCTCACCGCCCGTCTTACCCTTATCACACCTGGTCCTCACCTACTCACCCCCCTCGCTTCATTCCGCCCCTAGCCACCACAAATCTCTCCCCTTCAGACTCTCCTGCTGCAGATGATCCAGTTTTACCCCCAGACCCTCTCCCTGTTCGCCCTCCAAAGTTCGCTCGCTCTCTTGCCCAGCATGCAAAAGGGCCACGCCCTGCTGATCCTCACGCCAGACGTCCTCGCGTCGTATGTCACCTTTGCTTTCTTGTCCAGCCTATCCTCATCCTTTATCCTAGTCTCCTACCGTCTCTGCCCCCGACATCATTAACTCTGCATCCACCCCAGGCGCAGACAAATCAGACGTCAACAAGCTTCTCATCGTTGTCACCGCTGACTCCGAGCGCTATGTCACCGTCGACATCACCGGGGCAAAGCATGCGGCTTTTATTCGCGAATGCATTTTCACCAAGGTCCGTATCTGCTTTCTGCCTTCGCGTATATAAACTCAATCTCCACAGTTGAAGATATTCCAGGACGAGGAGCAAGCTCAGTATTCCATCTACAAAACGGAAATCGGAGATTTCGCCATTGGAGATGCACTAGCAGATGACCAGTTGTTCACTCTTTGTCGTGACCGCGGCGATAACAAGGGTTCTTTGAAATTCCTTATATCTCATAAAAACGCCGTCGTTCACGAAGAACCGCATAGACCCTATACTCCCGTTATAAACCCCATTCCCCCTCCCGTTTTGCCAAACTTTCCACCTTCCCCGTTGCGCGTCACTCCCCGCTCTAGATCCAGGCACGGTAGCGCCTCTTCTGCAAGCGAGCCCATGACCGCAGAAGCTACTGGCTATGAGGCCGACCTTGACAATGCCGAAAAGGACAAGTCTGCCATCCGCCATCAACAACAGGCGTCGATTACCAATCAGCTTCCAGCTCCTCGAAAAGTCAGCAACCCGCCGCTTCGGCCAAGTTCACCATTCAAGACAAGCTCCTCACCGCCAATATCCACCGAACGACCTCAGCCTGATGTTCTAGTAACAGACGCCCATTCCAAGAATATCTCTCCTAATTTACCTTCACTCTCTCCCGTACGTCCAAACTTTCCGATCTTGGAAGAGGGAACTCTCTTACCTCCTACCTCTGTGTCTCTTCCTGTTCGCTCTGGTTTGGATAATGGCGAGTCAATTTCCAAGACATCTGAACAATGCGTTGATGCAAATGTATGGTGCAAAACCCGACCGCAACAATCACAACATAAATTGAAATCCGAGTCCCCAAGAGAAGACCTTGCAAAGGAGCATCGAACTCGAGTTGACGAGACTAGACAGGAACTAGATGATTGGACCCTCATCTCTTCCCCGGCTGAGATTGAATCCAGTATGGCGGCTCAAGAGCCTCGCACATCTCCGACAACGAGTCGACATCCACGGCAACATGATTCTCCCTTGCGCTATGTTTCACCGTATCCTGGCAAGTCAAAGCCCCCCCGACCCCCGCCACGCCACGCAGTTCCCCCCAATTACTTGGTGACATGGAAAGGCGAAGAGGGTGGATACAGGAAGAATGGCCCATCTTCTCCCTCCATGCCTCGGCTCAACAAAGGTGCGAAGAGTATGGATAATCTTCGGGTTGGATTTTCATCATATACATCGCTTGGACCTTCTCCAGCAGGCTACCGACGTAACAACCCTCTCCCAGTTAGTCGCCCCTCCGGCCAAGGTACCCAACGAGAGAACAATTATTACAATGGTGTAGTGGCTCCGGGTCTAGCAAAGTCTTATGAGCCTTCCCGCCTAGTCAGGCCTTTACCTCTGCAAGGATCGACACATAGTTCTTCACTCGATTTGAGTCAACAAAATCATAGGTCGCCATATACTTATAACTCTCTGTCGCCGAACAATGAGTCCCTCGCTCGCCCACAGTCGGCAAATGGAGAAAACACAGCGTCACCATTTAGCAGCTTGCGTCATCCGAATGACTTGCTTGACAATACTCGACCTCCGCGAAGCATATCTCCTCATCATTCCCATCGCACTCCTATTGGACAGTTATCTCGACACCGTCCGACGGATAGTCACAATGGGACTGAAGCATCACGGACAACACCGCCTCGTAGTCCTGCTAGCCCGCGTAGTCCACAATATGCTCCCCAGCCCAATGGTGTTGGCACTGTCTTGTCGTCATCGTCCAAGCATGGCATACTTGATGAAGACGAACTTTGCGCGAGATCTGCTAATGGTCAGGAAGCGACGTTGAAGCAGGAGGATCTGGTGAAAATGTCAGAGTTGATTTGCAATAACTCGGAATCTACGATCATTGCTGCTCGATTGCCTGAGGTTGATAAGGCTACACCCCCTAGTCCTGGTTCATCGACCTCCGCTACCACATTGGCGGGTACTCCCTTGACCTCTAACGGATATGACGATGATTCAGACAGCGAACTTGGGACAATGATTTGGAAGAAACGGCCAGAAGATGTAAAGCCGTCTATGCGAGGTCCTCCGCTAACCGTGCAAACTGCCAACAGACCTGAAGAAACCACGACACGCGAACCACCTCTCAGGCCAAATGCAGCAATGGTTTCCAACGATAAGAGTATGCGCGGAAGCACGTTCACTGACATGAGCGACTCGACTTGGGCACCACGTCCTCTAGCAGAGGACGTCTATGACCGCCTGGAAGAATTCTTCCCTGAGCACGATTTGGACAAGCCTGTTATAGAAGCCAGTTCGGGTAGTACTTCTCCTACTGCTGCCGAACCGGCCTCCTCCCTTGCCCAATCCACGCACATACCAGAGTCTCCCGAGAAGAAGGGCATTATCAGAGCTAGGAAATCCATCCGTTACGTTGCTGAAGATTTCAAGAAGCGCATAGACCGTAAAGCTTCGGCCTATGCGAACATTAAGCGGAACACCAAGTTATGGGGTAGTAAAGTGGAAGAAGTGACGACGGGACAAGCCAGAAGTGCCTCATCCATATCTGAATCATCACCATCAAGTGCACCCAGTAAGTCTTGTAAAGTGGTTCATGTATCTGTGGTCTTGATGAAGCGATGTAGCATTCAAATGGGTTCGCGGCGAACTCATAGGCAAAGGCACTTTCGGACGTGTCTACCTCGCCATGAATGCCAACACGGGTGAAATGATGGCGGTTAAGCAAGTCGAACGACCACAGACAGCAAGCGATAGGAATGATTCTAGGCAAATATCGATGGTGCAAGCCTTGAAGCTGGAGAGTGAGACTTTGAAGGACCTTGATCATCCACATATAGTGCAGTACCTAGGATATGAGGAAACTCCGACCAATTTAAGCATGTAAGTGCGCAGTTGCAACAGCAATTGCTTCCTGACACATTATAGTTTCCTCGAATACGTTCCAGGCGGATCGATAGGCAGCTGCTTACTGAAACACGGCCGATTCGACGAGAATGTGACAAAATCATTTACGTATCAAATTTTGGACGGATTACACTATTTGCATTCAAAGGGAATTTTGCATAGGGTGAGGCTATATTCTTTCATAGCATACAGATTCTGATGGTAAAATTAGGATCTAAAAGCGGACAATATACTAGTGGAAATGTCAGGAGTATGCAAGATATCTGATTTCGGTATCTCGAAACGGACAGACGACGTTGGAGGTGGTGCATACACAGCTATGCAGGGAACTGTGTTTTGGATGGCTCCGGAAGTCATAAACACGCAAAAGAAGGGATACAATTTTAAAATCGATATATGGAGTGTGGGCTGTGTAGTGTTGGAGATGTGGGCGGGAAAGCGTCCATGGACCGGTGAGGAATCGGTGGCTGTCATGTTCAAGGTGAGTTCGATTTGGGCCGATTTTGCCAATTCATTGACGACGTTGCTGTAGTTGTATCAGTCGAAACTACCACCGCCCGTGCCGGATGATGTAAAACTTTCGGAACAAGGAGACGATTTCAGATCGAGATGCTTTGCTATGTACGCGCATTATATGTGCTCTTTCCCCAGAAGTTGATGTGTGTTTTAGCAATCCGGAGGAACGTGCCACGACATCCGAACTCATGGCGCACCCATATCTCAGACTCCCACCAGATTGGCACTTTGTTAAATTCACATGAACTGACGATCCTTGTTTTCACTTTGTATGTCACTCATCTGTTAATAATGTACACACTGGTTTATTCATCACGCGCCAATCTTTTTCCATGTTTTCACTACGTGTTCTCATACCAAATCGTTGAATACAGCAATGATGGTGACTTCTGTAGCCATCCTACCATAATGTCGTAATATCACATCAGCTTGAAGGGTTCCAAGATGCGATGTACAACTGGTAAGCTGTTGCGAAACTTGAAACCCACTATAATAGATCTGATCCCGGACGAAGCGGGGCACGTAAAGGCAAATTGCATTCGAAAATAAAGTACTGAGCATTCTGGCGATGCATGTTACTTAGGCCCTGCTCCATTGGCTTTTAATGTCGGATATACCCACAGGCAGAGCGGCCTGGTATGTCACTCAAGCCAAACTGGAAGGCGCCTACAAACATTGGAGACTTACCTTCTCGTCGTAGTCTGTCCATTCACCATCAGAAAGATCTACATCGAGGAAGATTGTACCGGTTAACCCGACACATTTCCAGATACCCTGCCCGTAGATAGCCCTGAATAAGATAGTTGAATGATTGAAATACCTTTGGATCAAAGCCAATAAGCTCGAGACCACGACACTCGACCACAAGAAGTGGTTCAAACTGGCCTGTCTCTGACGAATACGGCAGGACGGGTGATGATTCAAATTTAGCAGAGCTCTCGCGTCTGCCTGCGCGGGTGCATCAGCAGCCTATCATCTTTTATGATAGGAAGTAAACTGACACGATCCGCAACGCCACACGAAATGTGCTGTGGCATGCTTGCTACCGGATACTTCATGTTCCTCCTGGATGAGAAGGTGAGATTGAAGATACGACGAAGCGACGATGATTGGCATACGGTGCGATTCATGGAGACCCATTTCGGGTGTTCTTCATTGCAGCTGGTGCATTTCACCTAGAGATGAAAAATGAGGAGATGCGTCAGGTATACAGAAAGAAAGGATTAGACTTTGAAAAAGTATTCGAAATCATCAGTGGCAGGCACTAGATTGGTGATGTTCTCAAGTTCAGCTCTAATGGATAGTCGTAGGCGCTGACAGACAGTGAGGATCCTACCACCAAGTCATCGGATAAGACCTTACCACCATCACCGGAAGCAGGTATCGGCAGATGCCGACATCTTTACTTTCGGAATGGTATTTCACTCGCTCGCCTTGTGCATTCGGACTCAAGAGGAATCGAATTGAGTTTCTTATAGAGAATTATGATCTGAAGAATGTGGAACTGCCCTCAAGGAAAGGGGCCTCAACTCATATTTGTGCTCGTGAAGCCGCCCTTGTATTGAGAACGTGACTTGTCACGGTCTTGGGGTCACAACCCAAAAAGATCACAGCGCCTGAATTCAAACCTTGCTTTTTATCTTCATCCACTTAACTATCCACTCCGTCTGAAGACAAGTATCCATCATGGATAACGGTGAATCGCGTACCACGAAAGCCCGGAGGGAAGGTAATATCAAGTACTTTCACTACATGATGGTATCTGAAACGCGCCCCAACTTGAAAGCCTACAAGGCAAAGGGTGCACTCAAGCAAGACGATTTAAGGCGCCGTCGTGAGGAGCAGCAAGTTGAGATCAGGCGCCAAAAGAGAGAGGAGAATATATCCAAAAGAAGAAATTTCCTTCCAGCAACTACGACTGCAGACTCTGATGAAGAAATTGGAGGTGGCGCCTGGGATCCACCGGTTTGTAGCATTTCTACTTCATTATAGTTGTTGCATTCCGTTCATTTGCGTTTCGCAGCTCGCCGAGGAGATGATCGCTGGTGTGTTTTCTGGTGACGCAGAACGTCAGCTAGATGCCACCACCAAGTTCCGCAAACTCCTCTCAAAGGAGAAAAATCCCCCGATTGAGCGTGTCATTGAATGTGGCGTTGTTCCTCGGTTTGTCGAGTTTTTACAGACAGGCAATTCCATGCTGCAAGTAGGTCATTACTTATTTGAATCATCCCTCAGAAAATGACAGTTTGATAGTTCGAAGCGGCCTGGGCCCTTACCAATATTGCATCCGGTACGGCTGAGCATACAAAAGTTGTGATTAACGCAGGGGCCGTGCCAGAGTTCATCAACCTCTTATCATCCGTAGTCCTGGATGTTAGAGAGCAGGCTGTCTGGGCCCTTGGTAATATTGCAGGCGATAGCCCACAGTGTCGCGATTATGTTCTGCAACAGGGCGCTCTACGACCTCTGCTCACCCTGCTGAGCGAGCAGCATAAGCTCAGTATGCTCAGAAATGCTACATGGACTTTGAGTAATTTCTGCAGAGGCAAGTCACCTCAGCCCGACTGGGAACTGGTAAAATTGCCAATTACCTCTTTTTGTTATGTGCTACTCACATGTCCACAATCAGATTTCTCCCGCCCTGACAGTCTTGACAAAACTTATCTATTCCCTCGATGACGAAATCTTGATCGACGCGTGCTGGGCTATCTCATACTTGTCAGATGGCTCAAATGATAAAATCCAAGCCGTTATCGAATCTGGCGTTTGTAGACGTCTTGTTGACCTATTAATGCATCCCTCGACCGCTGTCCAGACTCCTGCCCTTCGTTCAGTCGGCAATATTGTCACTGGAGATGACTTGCAGACCCAGGTTGTCATCGCTTCTGGTGCTCTTACTGCGCTTCTCTCTCTTTTATCATCTCCCAAGGATGGTATTAGAAAGGAGGCCTGCTGGACTATATCCAACATCACTGCAGGATCTCCGCCTCAGATCCAAGCTGTTATCGACGCTAATATCATCCCCCCGCTCATCAACATCCTACAACACGCTGATTTCAAGACCAGGAAAGAGGCGTGCTGGGCAATTTCTAATGCGACTTCGGGTGGTTTGCAGGAGCCAACGCAGATCCGATATCTTGTTCAACAGGGCTGCATTAAACCGCTCTGTGACCTGTTAACTTCTATGGATAATAAGATCATCCAGGTTGCTCTTGATGGCCTGGATAATATCCTTAAGGTTGGCGAGATGGACAGGGTTAATACTGGGCCTGGTGCAGTAAACCAGTATGCCGTATACGTCGAAGAAGCTGGTGGGATGGTCACAATCCACAACTTGCAACAACATGAAAACCTCGAGATCTACAAGAAGGCGTTCAACATTATGGATAAGTACTTCCCCGACGAAGAAGAGGTAGATGCTGCTATCAGTGCTCCCAACGTCGACGCATCTGGCTCTTTTGCGGTATGTACCTTAATAAGAGACAGAACCGCAGGTTGACCATGAATTACTTACAGTTCTACTCCGATGTCACTGCACCTCAAGGAGGTTTCAGCTTTGGACAGTGATTCTTGTGTTGTGGGCCTTGTGGCCTCGCGCGTGGTAGTGTTCTTCTGGTTAAATGTGTTATTACAAAATATCCGTACAACTTCACACTGTTTCCGAGCGCCAGAATCAATGTTTTTGTTGACTTTATGGTTTATTGTACCTCGTCCATGTCCTTGTGTGCTCAACGGTGATTACAAGGCGTGACTTGTTTTATTTATTCACTCAAATATGGCTTCACAGATACTGCCACTCGGTTTGATTCAATTGATATTTTGGAGTGATGATGTTTCTAACGATTGATAGAACTGATTGATAGATGTATTGGTTCTCGGATATGGGTTATCATGAAGAGCAATCGTGAATTCACTGGAACTCTTTTAGGGTTCGACGATTTTGTCAGTAAGTGCTGGTGTCAGAAATGCATGGACTAGGTCTAAAAGCAGATGAAATCAAGATATGGTTCTTGAGGATGTGACGGAATAGTATGTTTCAGACACCCTGCAATCTCTCCTCATCCTGGATGAATCGACAGTGAATGGACGCCGCAAGGTACCAGAAAAATGAAGCTGACTCAAACTTTGCTTAACGGAAATAATATCTGCATGGTATGGTATTTTTTTGTACCATTATGCAACTGAATTTTTTTATCGTTCCAGCTAATTCCAGGCAGTGGTGGACCGGACGAGGCATATTTGTGAAAATCCACAGGGTAGTTGCTATAATCTCTACAATTGTCGTAGAAAGAATAGATTCCCACAACCTTTCTCAGTTAACCATGCCCATGCGACTACGCTTCGCAGTACATGGGCTACGCAATAATCGCATTTTTCATTTGGTCGCTACTGACCGACGTCGTCGTAGAGACGGAAAACCCGTCGAGTTGCTCGGGATATACCAACCGCGGTTGAAACTAGGAGAAGACAGGAAAGTGGTAGATTGGAGTGTGGACAGAATACGATATTGGCTCCATGTCGGTGCTGTTCCGAGCAAGTCTGTAGTGAAACTTTTGGAGATGGTGCGGTTGGGTTGTGCATTTTTTCTTTGGTCCATGGAATTGACATTTTCCTTGGGACAGGGCAACATATTGAAACCTGGCCACCCGTACGAAAGAACGATCATTCCAAAGGACAAGTCCCCAGAGTCATCGACGACACAGGCCGCATAGGCGAATATGTCACCGTTCAGTTACCCCGCCAACATTCTTCAATGCATAATTGAAGAGGGTTCACGTTCACTGTTGTTGCACATATATACACCAAGTATCAAAAAAATTTGATTTTCTACGCATTTGACAATATTTTAACAACATCTTCATGCTCAGCCGTATCCGCCAACTCCAGTGCCGTTAGACCGTCCGGATCCTATTAGGCGAATGCAAGTCAGGGAACGCAGCAGCAGCTCACACTCAAGGGTATCATTCACCTTGAGAGATCGGTCTGCACCTTTTTCTAACAGTAATTTTACTATGTCCAAGTTGCCCCGATCCGCTGCAAGATGTAACGGCGTGTATTTCTGAGAGAAATGTGTCAGAGTTGAACCTCAACCAAGGTAGGTAGGAATCGATTCACAAATTCATCTCGCGCATTCAAGTCCACATTGAGGCTTTTCTCCAAAAGCGCAGTCATGCCAGCGACATTATTATCAACGGCCAAACCATGTATGCTGTGGTCTTCTACAAGCGCCGGTGGCTGCGCCTTGCTCACGGCGAGACCCAGTCCTCCGCTTTCAGAAATATTGTTGCGGTCCTTTTTTTTGTCTTCCGGGCCATCATCCAAAGCATTCAAATCTACGTCGTCTTCGTGTTCTATTGTAATCCCTTCCGTCCAACCCAGGCCCTCGGCAATATCGATGTATCTTCTCTCAGCTAGTTCAGGATTCGAATACTTTTTCCCTGTACTGTTCCATGCATCCCATTTTGCGCGACCTGTCATGTCGAATATGGAAGGCCGTGTTGTAGAAGGTGTCGCAGATGTCGTAAGATATTTGAAAAGGCCATAGAGCTGAAAGTAAGTGCGCGCAGATCAGGGCCTCTGATGGCTGATGATATCTCGGAGAAAAGGCTAGCGACCTCAAGTTTCACGCTTGAAGAAACGGCAGACAAGGATGATGCATGGGATAAATAACCGGCTGCTTCGTAGAATGTGGGTGAAGGAGAGTAAGTAGCCATGCCTAAGTCTATTATATAAGCTGGTCTATCTAATGTTCATGCAAGTCCCGCTGCTTGCATTGCCTGGGTTCATTGTCAGCAACACCCATCGCAAAAGAAATACGAATCCTGACTTTCAGTATCTCTGATCCAATTTTGGCTGGGCTGTCGGTAACAATAACTCCAGCGTTTCGCAGTGCTTTCACTTTGTCCACAGCAGCACCTACAAGGCAGGCTCAGGAATCCCTCCATATGTTTTGATGTAGCGATTAAATGATCACCTTTGCCGCCAGATATGATGGCTCCTGCGTGGCCCATGCGTCTTCCTGGGGGTGCAGTGACTCCTGCAATAAACCCGACAACGGGTTTGGGATTGGGTCTTGTCTTATTGTATTTTTCCAAATAATCTGCCGCCTCTTCCTCCATAGATCCTCCAATCTCACCAATGAACACGATGCCTGATTTCTCAAGCTAAAATTAAGATATGCATGTCGTTGATTTAAACATACCATCCGTGTTCGGATCGTCGAGAAATACTTTGACAACATCGACATGCTGGGTGCCTGGGAATGGGTCTCCACCAATACCGACACATAATGATTGACCAAGGCCGGCACCAGTGGTTTGAGCGACGGCCTCGTACGTCAGTGTTCCCGAGCGAGACACGATCCCTGGAAAGGTAACATGAGATAGCGATCGGGGACTTTAAATCATGGAATACGTACCAATCCTTCCTGGTTTATGTATATGTCCAGGTTGAATCCCCATCTTACAACCAAGCGGGTTGATCACTATAGAGGTATATATCAGCCATGTTAAAACGTCACGGGTGCGACGCAGCGTGTCAGTCGGTAATAGAACGTGCAAGTTGGACTCGCATTACGATAACCATTTTCAGGTGCATACTCGCGTAGCAACTCGGGCAAATAAAATTATACTTGCCTCCAGGACAATTTGGGCCGACCAACCGTGAGCGGGACTGGCTCTTGAGGGCATTGACGACCTGCGAAGGCGATTACTTGGTAAAACGCAACCAGAGTGACATGACACTCTACCCTGATTTCGTCCGCTTGTGGAATGCCTTCTGTTATGCATACAATGAGCGAAATCTCGTTTTCAATTGCCTCAATAATGGCGTCGCCTGCAAATGGGGGTGGTACATATATGACGGATGCGTCTGGTTTGGTTTCGCGGACAGCCTAATATCCAATGTTGATGGACTGTAAAATACGCAAAACTGGCCACAAAACTTGCCTCCCTGACGCTACCGAAAACAGGAAGGCCTAGGTGAGTCTGACCCGCCTTTCCGGGAGAAACACCGCCGACCATCTTTGTGCCATATGCTATGGCTTCCCTACAATGGAACGTTGCCTATGGAAATCCACATGTAAGCTTGTATCCAGGGCAGTTAGCAGACACGCACTGTTTTTCCTGTAAAACCTTGGCAAATGACCTTGGTGTCTTTGTGAACGAGCAGATTCTTTATGGTATCATCGTAACTTTGCCGCACGGCTGATTGGGAAAACGACCGACGTCCAGCTGATGAGGAAACATGAGAGGGAAGACATGGTGAGCATGAGTGAGCTGGCCACTGACCGCGCAATAGTGACTGGCGGACTTGACACAACATAACTTACGGGAAAGCTGGCAGGGGCGTGACCGGTGACCGGTGACCGACGGACCGAGTAAAGTTAACTATTTAACTAAGGTTTAGTAACTAACTAACATAACACATCTATGCAGTTTGCATTCCTTGTCTCCTGTCCCGTGCCCTCTTCGCGGCCCTATTCAACTCGTGGACAGCTTGCTTTACCTTTTCATATTGCCTATTGTTGGAAGCACTGTGGATACCGGCTAAGCGCGGTATTGCCCAATGCCAGGAATGCTCGCACCTTGTGATGTCTGCCAGGAATTTCGATTTTTCTTCATTGGGGACTTTTGATACTGGTAATTGCTGCAATACAGAAGGAAGCCACAATACTAGTTGCTCCCGCCAGGATATCGTGAGGGATCGAACAATAGGGACAACCAATGGCTTAGATTCTTCCGGGAAGTCGCCCACCAGTCCAGTCAGGATACATCCGACAAACGCGTAACCTTCACTGTCCATCACATTGCGGATTGCCGAAGCATATGCAGGAAAATTGGGTGTTGCCACTGGATTTAGGCAATCGTGTGTGAATATGATACGGAACAGTTCTAGAGCTGCAAATACGATGTCGGTGTGAACAACCGTCAGAGCCGCCATCGAAGCTTTGAAAGCATTTTCGAATGCTGCATTCTGGAAGAACACATCAGGAGCCTGTTCAATGATCTGTAACAACATTTGGACGTAATCTTCGAGCACTAGCCATATCATATGAGAATTGAGCATCGAGTCATCATCAGTTGAGATGAATCACCATCTGGTATATCATCTGGAGTCTTTGTCTGTAAAAGAGATACTACTTTGCTCGTCGAACATTCATATAGTTCTTGCAACGATGCACGGACAACTTGATTTTCTTCAGCACCACATTGACTTACAACCTTGCCTGCCATCCAAAGGTAGCTGGAGAACCCTGTCGCAGCAAAGCCTTGCGACATCTTGTTCAGCACAGCAGGTGCAACTGACGACGCCGTAGAACTAAAGAGTGTTAGACCGTGCCGTAAAACGCGTATAGCACCCTCGGCGAGACTGTAATTAGAACCGTATTTGACCAAAAAGCTATCAAACACGGCCCATGCCTCAGGACAACTACCTTGACATGCGGGCGGTAATTCCTCTCCGAAAGTTCGGACGAGATGGAGCAAAACTTCCAGATTCTCTAGCCCTTCTGCAGTGATCGTCGGCAATCTGTTCTATTGAAAAATGTTTCACTAACCTCCAACCTTTTGCAGCTCTGCTTGGGTGGGCGCAACGGATTTGGTTGCAAGTGAATGAATATATGCAAGTATATCCATAGAAAACGTTCTGAGTGACTCCGCCGCTCTATCCATTGGCATTGCAGATAAGACATGTCCAATGGCTTCGTAAACCTGCTGTCGATCATCTTGAGCTAAGTTTGCACCAGTTGAATTGAGGAAGGTGTGCAAGGTGGGTAAGAATTCAGCAAGGTGCTAAACGACATGAAAATGGACCAATGGACAGGCGAAGCATACGCACCTGCTTACAATCTTGACATAGATACTTGAGCGCATGACCGGCAGCGGCACGAACGTCAGGGTCAGGATCTTCAAAACCTCTTGCGATGTACTGCAACTGTGGGTTGATGTAATCGGGATGCTTGTTGATCCACTCCGTATAGCGGGCAATAATTAACAAGGCGGCATAACGAACACGAGGGTGGCTTGGTAGCTGCGGAATTAGATCCATGATTTTGGGAACAGCGTTCTGATCTGCCAAGTCCACCTCAGCACCCATAGATCTTAAAGCGAACAAGGGTGCTTCCACCTCTTGCCATGAAACCGCGTCTGATCCACGTGCGAGAGCAGCCGTTATCATTGCGTATGTTGCATTGAGACAGTTCTCTGTTTTCAGAACAAGACAGCAGTCTTTGAGCGTATCGCCCATGACGTGTCTGAACGAACGGAAATTCTCCGCCTCTTGTCCTGTAAGCATGGTCTCGTCGGGAGGGAAATGTAAATGATTGATGATGACACCCATCAGAGCATGATAGGCGTCCAGAAAAACGGGGGAAGTGGACGTTCTCTTTCCTATCGCCGAGGCAAGGCGTGCCCAGAAGGGGAATGTAATTGGGACAATGTCTAGATCGGGATAAGCCGAACATTCGCCAATGGCTTCAACGATGGGAAAGAAGGTTTCTGTATGTTGAAGAAGAAGAACGCGATAGGTTTCGCCAGCCTCGCTAAAGATTTTCGCATATCCTCTAATCTTTTCGGCATCATCGCGATCTTTGAGCAACATGGGCTTCAAAGCGACCACTCGGGGCACGATGAGCTGTATGACTGGCATATTCTCGTCAATCTCTTGCGTTTCGTGTATCAGCTCGCAAATAACGTCGACCGCCGAATCGAACAACTCGTTTGATCCCAGCGCCTCAAATACCGCTGGGAATAGAGGAGTCTTTGCAAGATCTTTGGTGCTAACCTCACCAGCGATAAGCCAGCTGCGAAGACAGTTAAATACTTCAGACTGTACGGCCGTCGTGACGCCTACGTGCATGTGAGTAGAAGTCATTTACAATTAAAGACACGTCCATACCAGTGGCTCGGATGTACATGGACAATAGATCCAGAACATGCTTCGAGTTTGCAGACAATAAAATTTCGGACCTTTCTTTGTATTGTTCATCCTGTATGATGATCAGACGGCAAAGACGATGAGAAACATTCGCAATGGGGCACTGACCGTCACAGGTATCTTTGTGTTACTTGAAATCTCTTCGGGGAGGACGATTAAAAACTGCAGCAATGTTGGAACCATTGCCGGTATTCTCCCGAAAGAGTCGATCATCTGCTGCACTGCGGTATCCCAAGCGGGATACTGCAGTGCCAGCCCTGAAATAGCCAAGCATAGTTGCACGATAATATTGCGGGGCCCAGAGTGGTACCTTGCGAGGTTTTCCATCAACGTATCTCGCAATGCACGCATTTCTTGTGGGTCTACTTGATGTAGATCATAAGTGACCTTGTGGATCGTCGGAATCAGATATACACGCATGAGCGATGGTATCGTTACCTTTGTTCTAAGTGTTTGTGCGGCGAATAGTTTGGCCGCGGGAGGCGCATCGGAAGATGAAAGGAGGACGGTACAAGTCATCCATGCTTCAGGCTAGCAGAGAGGGCGGAGTGGGACATAGTCAGAGGTGCTGGTCTGGAGACTGGCCACAGGCGAAATATGATTTACAGAATGCTGGAACTCCTGGAGCCAAGTATTTGCCTTCTCCAGCGAAGTCTTGTCTGGGGCTCTGCTAAAGACATCAATAGCAGATAAGAGGGCTTGTATATCAGCCATATAATCAGGGTCTTGGATCGTGAGTGGGCAAGAGCGTTGATTTGTACTTGTTGATTATGTTTATGATATTAATCTTTTTTTTAGTTAGTTTGACGGTATATTGTCATCAAGAGTATGATAACTCCATGTCAATCAAAAGTACTAGAAGAGAGCAGTAGAGGATATCCTTGTAATAACGAGTGTAGGGATCGTTCGTAGCGAATCAAGACGTAGAGAGTCAAAGAAGATCAATTCAATTACAGAAGAGAACAGGTACTAAAAGGAGAGGTACGACACACGAATATGAAAAGGTCAAGGTTCATAAGGCAAGAACTAATTTTTAACGAAGGAAGCCACCCTTCTTCCTGTTGGTCTGTGAAATGGAATCAGAACGCAATCATGATGCGACATTGCTAACTGCGTACCGGAGTCTTCTCTGGCGTCAAAGGTCGTCCACTCTCGATCCTCCTCTTCTTCTCTTCTAGCTCGCCACGTTGCTTTTCCAAAGACTCCTTCATTTCTCTGTGTCGGGCGTACAACTCCTCTTCCGACTGCTTGAGCTTAGCTTCTTTTTCCTGTACCTTCTGTTCGAACACCATCCTCATTTCGGCCTCCATCTTAGCAAGCTTGGCCTCATGTAGGACTCGTTCCTCTTGCATTCTCGCCGCAGGGCTAGCGTCATATATCAGCGTATGTCAATCAAACAGTACAAAGAACATACTTGACTTCCTTGAAGACGGTAGAGTCTTGAGCGACACCCATGCTGAGCAGTTTTTCCGTTCTCCAGTTCTCATAGAGAACATCATTGGTATACTCCCTAAGCTCCTCCATGTATGTGCGAACGAGCATTTGTCGAAGTTTTACAAAGTCACAGTGCTCTTCGTTGTCCACTTCAACCACGCCCCAGGGGTACGCCCGACCGCGCACCGTACGGCCGTCAGGCGTCTGAACATATTTGTCAGAGCCAACGACGGCGAAGGGTATCTTGCTCGCGATCTCCTCGGCCTCGGCCAAAGTCTCCTCATCCTCATTGTCGTACGTGGGTGCCTGGAATATATGAATGTGGTGGTGGGCAATATCAGACAAAATCTGTATGACTTATTGGTAAGTATGCATGCAAATAATAACCTGCACACTAACCCTCTCTTTGAATGCAATAATTTCCTCGTCGGTGAGAGTGTCTGCTTTTGCAATGATGGGGATGAGATTAACTTTGGTATGTAGCCTCCTCATGAATTCAATATCGATCTGTTTGAGACTAATATGATAGATTAGTGCAAGCTTAAGCAGGTAAGAACATATAATAATTACGAATGACCGGTTGGCTGAATGAAGTAGAGACATGCGTGTACGCGGTTATCTGCAATCTTGGCACGGTTGACACGGTTTTCCAGTTCGAGGTACGAATCAAACCGTGACTCGATATTCTCGACAATTGGCTTCCAACTGAAAATAAGGGTTGTAGGAAAGAAGGGTAGTCAAGTTGAAAATTTACCTCTCGTCATTATTTACAAAATCACCAAACCCTGGGGTATCAACAACGGTGAGATGGAGACGGACGCCATTCTCTTCGATATCTGTACGTAAGGTGAAAAAAGGATGGCAAGGCCGAGGAGGACGGGAGACGTGCCAGCATCGATGCTCTCTATGGAGACCGTCTTGGGTCTCTCTGCGGCAGGAGGAATAGGCTCCTTGGGAGGGTAAAGAGTAGTGTTGAACAAGGTATTGATCAAAGTTGACTTTCCAAGGCCAGACTCGCCTTTGGACAAAATGGGAAACAAGTTCAACTAGGGAGAAAGAGAGCAAAGACAGACCGACGACCATGGCGGTAAACTGGAAACCCTTTCTAACGCTCTTCCTGTGGACCTGGTTGGGGAGGTTTGCGAAACCAACATAACCCATGAGTTTCTTGCGAATCATGGAGGTTTGTACAGGCGCTGAGGGAGCAGGGGAGACGGCACTGCCATTGGATATACTATTGGAGGGATAGCTAGGAGAGCGAGAAGAGTAGGTGTCGGACATCTGGGAGAAGAATAAGGAGGGAAGGGAAGGAAGTGGGAAAATACTTTTAAGCGGGAGGGAAGAGGACGGGGGAAAGAAGTCGGGCGATGTTGCTCGTGTTTGGTTGTGGCGGCAAATTGGGCTAGCTGAGGTTTGGGCAGCAGCAACGTCTGCAAACAATCAGCGCTTCAAGTCAGCGTCGTTCGTCTCAGTCACTCACCCAGCTGATTGTCCGCTTCATCTCTTTTTGGGGTCGCCCCGCCTCATTTCATTCCACGTGTATATACTAGTTAAAAGCACGGTCTATGTACAAATCAATGTCTACTGAATTGGCAGATCGGGCGATAACCATTCTTTTGGAAAATCGTATATTGTCGGTCTGTTAAGCACCCGGTTCCGCACGTGTTCGCCTTTCTTTGCTTTTCGCGCCTTTGCATACACATGCCGCATGTCCAGTGGCATGTCACGAAATTTGTCGCCTGTCGATGCCTAGGACATCATTAACTAAAGTTTAGAAATGCCACAATATTTCGCCATACATTTGCTTCTGCAACCAATCGGTCAAGAGTATCACTGGCCCATTTGAGATTCTGTGCTGGCTTGGGGAAATCCTCGCATGATACCTTGATGTACCCGTTACCCCACGAGTCAAGGCCACTGACGCCAGCATCGGCGGGAGGGTCAGGTGTCCATCTTGGTCCCGCCAGTAATTTCAACTTGTGAGCAGCGACGTCGTCCTTCAGTGGTAATTGGTCAACAGGGACAACAATGACCCGCTTGGCTGCCGCAGGGTGATCTTCGCCAGCGTACTCAATCGAGCGAACAATGATTGGAGTCTCCGAAGTAGGTGGGACAAAAGGCTTGCGGAATGCTACGATGCCAAAATAACGTTAGCGGGAGTCCATGAAAAGAGCGGACTAAACGCACCAACGAGTTTCGGCATCTCATGCTCTATTAGGCGTAGATAATACAACGTCTGGCGCTGTTCCCTAAGCATGAGATGACCAGCCGACGGTGTATCGTCGCCGTCAAAGTCATCGTCAAGCAGTTCGAATGCCGCGTCGTGATTAAACAGCTCGTCGAGCTTGGACCGACGCGCAAGAACAGGTGCAGAGAGCGAGAATTGCCTGCATGCGAAAGACGCGCGTCCCCTTGAAGCCGAGTGCACAAGGCGAGCGAGTGGAAATACCTTTCCGAAAGCCATGTCGGCAAGTGCCGATACCTGGTCAACGTCTACAACTATCACTCTAATCCTTTCCTTTCCGTCAAGCCAGAAGACTGGGCATGTCATTGCACTTAAAGTACCTAAGCATTTGGTCCATTCATATGTATGAGTCGACTATCCAACTACATTTGCAATAATGGTGCTCCGTGAGCCCCACGTGGTTCACGTTCAAGATGGCATCAGTATGTAGGAATACGCACTCTTTGAGCTTGGGCGTCGTCACGATATATGGAGTGGAATACCAAGGGCTCATTCCTGGTCAGGAAAGAGCGCGAGCACAGCTCAGAATGAACCTAACAGCAGCGGGCATTGAATAATATTATCTCTATATGAGACAATTTGAACTGTCGTAGAGAAACTCCAGCCCTTTTCGTCGCCTTGGGCCAAGTGCGTTCGTGGTGAAATGTTTGGATACCGCCGGCCTATAGTCCAGTGATCCACTCGGCAACACGGTTCTGGCGCTCTTCATGGTACTTGATTTCTTCTTGGATAGCTCGCCCACGGTCAAACATAGCTGTTGGCCAATCAAAATCGCTGTCGGTGCCCTCGTCATCAGAGTCCCCTTTCATCCGAAGGGGCAACTCATAATATGAGATGTTTGGCAGACCTCTGTAGTCGGGGTGAACAAACTTTTGGACAACACACTGTAAATAATGCCATCGAAGTAGACCAGCTGGTGGATTGTGAGGATGCTGGGGTTGAGGGGGACTAGCCCTGTACCCATGTAAACGGGGCAATGAGGAGAAAATGGGGATGGTTGATGATATTCCAGATATTGTGAGCTGCTGGTCCTGTGGCCAGTCGGGCGGAGGATACATACTCATTCTAAATTCACGAAACAATCATTAGCTGTAGAAAGCGGGAAAAGATGGACTTCATACTGGTGCCACAAACCGTAGACCAAGTTGATACAAGTCAAAATAATCATCAAGCGGCCCAAAAAGAGTGATGCCACACATGTCGTCATAGATAGTTAGAGTGTGAGGAGTCGTTGACACAAAGTTGCGATAAATAGTGCTGAGGAAATGGTCTCCCATTCGTTTGGGGCATATGTGGCTGTTGATAAGCCCGGTGTTAGCCCCTGACACCCAGCATTGTTGATTATCTCGTTACACAGTGACACGGTACGCCATCGTGGACACGTGGAAGGATACCCAGTGGCAGTGGTTATGGATTTGCGTGCACGGCCGCTAATCTTTGACAGGGACACCACAGTCTGGACGTCATAGAGATAGGTCGATTCCGTCAGAGGATCAGAGCCATTGACATTCCTCCACGTATTCCCAACCACATCCAACACTTTGAGTGTGCCACGCTTCCGGGAAGGATCGCAGATATCGTGAGCTATGTCGATTAGCCATTGGGAGTGCTCTTGACCACTATAAAATAGGAAATCATGGAGAGGACCACTAAGAAGATAAATAAAATCGGAGACAGTGTTAGGGGTGGGATTGCCCGTCGTCATTGCTAGCCGCGCATCACGATCGTTTGAGATGGTTGTTGGTGGCACTGGGTATAAACCAACATAATTGGTGCGAATGCATAACTCAAGGTGATGAGGTTGTTGGTGAGGTTGTGTGCGAGGCTCTTTGCTAGGCTGTTGGAAATGCGCTTTACTTTTGGTAGAGGATGATGCTTGTGCCTTGGCAAGCATCGATATGTCAAGATAGAGGCTTTTGATCGATTCCTGAAACAATCGGCTATCTCAGTATGTACAAGGCTACTATCTACGGGTACCTGGAAATGCGTCGGGTCAACCGGTACAATCTTCCCTGACCTAGATCTTTCTGATGGTGAATGGACAGACAATGTTTCTTCCAGTTTAGCTCGAGTGACATACCCGCTCTGCCTGGTTTCTTCAGGTCTGTTGGCAGTTTGCACGGTTAGCGGAGGACCTCGCATAGACGGTTTTACATCTTCTGGCCGTTTCTTCCAAATCATTGTCCCAAGTTCGCTGTCTGAATCATCGTCATATCCGTTAGAGGTCAAGGGAGTACCCGCTAATGTGGTAGCGGAGGTCGATGAACCAGGACTAGGGGGTGTAGCCTTATCAACCTCGGGCAATCGAGCAGCAATGATCGTAGATTCCGAATTATTGCAAATCAACTCTGACATTTTCACCAGATCAACGTCGCTTCCTGACCATTAGCAGATCTCGCGCAAAGTTCGTCTTCATCAAGCACGCCATGCTTGGACGGTGATGACAAGGCACTACAGACACCATTGGGCTGGGGAGCATATTGTGGACTACGCGGGCTAGCAGGACTACGAGGGAGGTTTGTCCGTGATGCTTCAGTCATTGAGACTGTCCGCCGGACGGTACTATGCTTCGGGAAGGTCAAGCGAGTCATTTGGATAACGCAAGCTGCTAAAAGTATTTTCTCCATTTGCCGACTGTGGACGAGTGCAAGACTCATTGTTCGGCGACAGCGAGGAGTTATAGGTATATTGCGACCGACTATTTTGTTGACTCAAATCGGCGAGCGAAGAACTATGTGTCGAACCTTGCAGAGGTAAAGGCCTGACGGGGCGGGAAGGTTCATAAGACTTTGCTAGACCCGGAGCCACTACACCATTGTAATAATTGTTCTCTCGTTGGGTACCTTGGCCGGAGGGGATTAACTGGGAGAGGGTTGTTACGTCGGTAGCCTGCTGGAGAAGGTCCAAACGATGTAGTCCAGCGAGAATCGTATTACGAGGCTCTTGAGCTTGAGCGCTTGAGCCGCCATACTGGATTCAAGGCTTTTGCATTAACGTATTGTTCAGATGCCTTGGATATGATATAGTTGTTCAGACATATCTTATGTACAAACCAATAAGGACAGATAAGATGCTTCCCTGCACTCCGAAACTACCACTGTATTTCCATTGCTGGGTCATCTTTCTCTATCCACTTATGCTGACTCCTGTCGAGCTCCAAGTAGCGGCCCTTGACGCACGACTCCAAATGATAGGCGGCAATGCCGTACTCCCGAAGGGTGTGAATGTTCGGAAGACCTACTGGATTTCGATAGTTGTTCTTTACGATCTGATCGAGCGCCACAAGGGAGTCCTTCTCCATGTCTTGCTTGTCTTTGCTGGACTTGAGTTCAATCAAAACTGCACTTCCCAACGTCTTTGAGATGACACGAATGTTGACGTAGCCGTTTCCGGCTCGGGGCTCAATCGTGGGTTCCCAGCCCTTCAAATAGGGGATATTGAAGAGCCCAAAAAGGTAAGCCTGGTAAATACGTTCAGGTGTTTTGAGACTTTTGGCGCCTCGTTCTTTGGAAAGTAACTTGGGGTCAAGTTGGTCTTGCATAAATTGCGGCCACTTTGCCACAAAAGAGTTCACAGGTCCTCCTACACATACGTCGAGGATATTTGCATTGATACCTTGAGGTATAGTGATACCTGCGGAACTGGTGATCCAAGTGGCCCAGTCTGCCATAACTTCCCTATTAGGTATCTTATAATTACCACTGGCCTTGACGAAGATGAGATCAAAAACAACCATTGCGTAAAAACAACATACTGTTAATGTCAGGTAACCTGCATAATACAATAAAGTTAAAGTCTCTTCCTGACTTAGTTTTGGTCTAAATCCCAAGGTCAATGGTAAACCATGATATTAACAAGTATGCACACCTGCTGAACGTGACATCATCCTGGAGTTGCAATGCAACTTCTGCTCCGGCTAGAAGCTTCACAACAGTTTCAAGCAGATAAAAGTCCTCTGAAATATTTCTACGTAAGAGAGGGAAGCTACCTATAGTGACTGAGTCAGCTAATCGAAGAACAAAAACAACAGAGCAAACCCGTTGCGACCCAAAAGTTCTCAATCTTGGACTTCTCAATAGCAGACATGATTGATACAGGGTTGTAGACACTGATAGTACTGGCAGCACGGTACGAATTATAGTGGGCTCGAAGATCTGCTGGATCTAAATCACTCTGCAAAGCATTTGAAATCAACCAGACTGGGGATTGATAGTCTACTCACTTGTGATAATTGTCTCAGTAACATAACTTCTTCTTCCGTGAACATCAATGCTCCGGCAAAAATCGAGGGTTGTGTGTGCAGCGCATGGGTCTGAGTGATGATCAGTCAGTACTACTATGTCTAGCATAAAATGAGATACCTGGAGGTTATTCAACCCCGAATACCACCCAGATTTCGCGGTCGGGGTGACACCCACTAGAATTGCATATTCCAGATCGGGATTTGTCTAAACAAATACGTAAATCAATATCTTGAATTGAATCGTAGCTACCTTCAATAGAGGCGGGAATACAAGGCGCCCAAAAAAGTAATTGGCCTGGATCACAATATTCAATCTGAATAGTTGGAAATAGTATGAAAGACGCACTTCATCGAAAAAGCCTCTCTCATAAGCATGATTATTGGGTGACTCATACTCGTCAATGAGTACCAAAACTCTCCGCTTAGATTTCTTGGCCAGATGGCTGCACAGGCGATTCAAACTGCGTGCCCATTTATCCTTAGCAGCGTTGTTGAAACGGATGGATTCGAAATATTCCTGTTCAGATG